>CAKASE010000047.1:2500000-3750000 GCA_916720795.1 Danaus chrysippus | reverse complement strand
AATAATAGTGGACTTAAAAATTAGGATTTTACTAACAGATAATCCTTTTAAATACTACGACAAAATTTTATGTACTCTTTTGATTAATGTCAAAGTAAATGTCAGGTTACTATGTGTCAAATGTGACAACTTTAACTGACAACTTTAACTGTTTAATGTTTATATACATAACCTTTAACTGAAGCAAAGTTTAAATTTTTCAGCAAATTAATTTTCGTCCTATTTAAGAAAAAGGAATATTGGATAACGTTTAAGAAACATTAACAATAAAAATGGATTGTGTACATTGCGGTGAAGAATCGAAATATAAATGTCCTATTTGTCGTCAACCATAGTAAGTATTATACACTTTCTTTTTTTTTTAATATATTGGGTTTTATTCATAGAAAATGTGTTACATAGTTGTTCAGTTGCTTGCTGTAAGCTGCACAAAGAGAGTAAATGTGAGCCACCTGTTCAACAACCTCAAATTACACAAGAATACGTAAAACCATACGAGTTTCCAACTGAAAATACTGTGCCTTTAGAAAAATTGAAGTTATTGGGTATGTATCAGTAAAAGATAAGTTAAGTTTTAGAATAAACTATTTAAACATATAACTAATATCTCAAATACATTTTTTTTTCAGAACAATCAAAAGAATTAAAAAAATGTCTTGAAAATCCACATGTTAGGGAAATACTAACATTATTAGACAAATCTACATATCCAGATGTACTGATTGATGAATACATGCAAGAACCAATATTTACAGAATTTGTAGATGCATGCTTGAAGGTTGTTCAACCAGAAGAATAAAAATTTATATATTCATATTGAACTTTTTTATATTATGCCGTGGTTGTTGACCTTTAAGTACAAGTTGTTTGTTTTTTAGTAAAAAAGTATTTAAATTATAACAATTAAATCTTGTTAAGATATCCCAAGATACATTAATTATGCATGGAATTGGGTGTTAATGTAAAAAAACAATAGTCTCAGACATATAATTAAAACATGATTTAATATTGGACAATACTTTTCATTGATTATTATATGGACAACTCTTAACACACTTATATGCAAATATTTCAAACAATTTGGACATTAAAAAGTTGCATAAAAACTAATGACAAGACATCTTCATGTATAACTCAGGGAAATTTAGAATTGCTGACAAAAATTATAAAAATATGTAGGTACAAGTAATGATAGTTAAAGATTTTGTTGTGGAATGTAATAGCCTAAAGTTACTGATATGTTATTTTCAGTGTTGTATACTTATTGTAATCATGAAAGCCGCATTATAATCCATAAATATTTGAAGGATGTTGTTAAACTATCCAGAAGTATGCCAAATATACATATTTGTTATCAAACCAGATTATATACACCAATGATTATCAGTACCATATAGTATGTAGAAAAATTAGTTGATACCAAATATATTTAGAGCAATTATACTATTATTATTACTGCCTTGATTACACTATATTATAAATGAGCTATCAATTATTCCTTGTCATATTTACTAAGCTTAAAATTCTCAGTTCTTATAAACTGACTTTAATCAAACTTATATTTTTCATTAATGTCAACTCTCATGTACTCATCAACAATAAAAAGTATTATAATATCAAAATGTAACTTCATTAATTTTCTTTTTTCATTAAAATACATTTTCCAAGAGCATAGTAAAATAATTAAATAGGTTAACTATGTGTTATCTATAAGCGGTTTAAATCAATCTGAACAAAAACAATCCATTAATAAAAATCATTTTTTTGATTTATTTAAAAAAAATAGTAATTACATTTACTACAACAGTCTTATTCATACATTAGACAGAGCCATCATTAAGAGATTTTCGAGTTCATCTGATTTTTTCTTTTCTTCATCCAGTCGTTTCTCTAGTTCAGACACAGCATCATGGCAGGAGTTTAATATTTGTATACTTTGATCTGCCCTCTGTATATTGTCTTTGACCAGAGAGCATTCTTTGTCTTCCAACATCAACTGTTCCACTGCACCACAACTTATTTTGCGACGTTTTGCTTCTATATAATAGTCCAAATCATCTTCGCAATCTAAAGCTCTATGTTTAATTCCAGCATAAACATCCACCTCTAACAACAAATTCGTATTTCTGTATTCATCCAAAGCAGGTTTTAAATAAACAGCCAATCTATTATCAAAATTGTCGAGACTATTAATTTTTTCATACACAATAACATTTAATACATCGACTAGATTGAGCTGGTCAAAATATTCATCAGATATTTCATGAGGCGTATTAAATTCACACAACTCTTGTGGTATAAGAGCAACTACTTTGCACATAACGTCATCGGGATTGGAAAACCAGCCAATTTGTTTGCAGTATTTACCAATTTGTTCTTGCATATTTACAATGGTTTTTGGTAGAAATTGAGAAGACGGATCTGGAAGTTTTAACTTGTGCATTATTCTCTTTATAAAATTAGTATTATCTGTTTGTTTTGCACTGCTCGGTATAAATTCAAATGGCTTGGGATATGGGGATGAGCTATCTAAATACTTGACAAATTCTAGAGGAAATGAAGGATAATTAAATAGGTCTTCATTGGTTATAACATTACATAACTTGTCAACTGCTTTGTTGTAACAGGTTACTAGTTTTTGTAAATCTTTAAGTACGTAATTAGTCCTATGATCCTTATCCGACTTCAACCTAGCCCATATATCATTACCAAGATATCTTTGACAGATAGATTTGAGATAATCTATCTCGAGAGGTGGAGGTTTTGGATAGTTTCTGGATAGCCACTTTAAAGCGCTTTTAGTACAAGAATCCATTGATTTGTCAACATTCATAGAATCCACATAAAAAAATCTATATGCTGATATGATATTGTTATTCAGCCAAAACGTAAATTTTTCTTCTAGACATCTCCTGTCTATAATAGTTTTATTTGGCATAATGACTGCGATGGGAATTATTTGATATTGATGCTTCTGTTTCATTATGAGCTCAATAATTGAGTCAATGTTGCTATCATTTTCTGTAACGTATACTAATATACCATTTGCGCCACTTAAAGCTTCATTAGACTCTTGTAAGGTATCTTTATTTAATAAACTAATAGATATAGCAAAGTCCATCAATTTATTCCACGATTCTTTTTCCACGTGAATCAAACCATCGCCTATATCATGCCGTCTCCCATCGCTAAAGACGTCTTGAATCCATTTTCTAACATTTATTTTTCTATGTAAATATTCATTAGCTCCAGGAGATACTACTAAAGCTTTCCAAAAGAAACACTTGTCGTAGGGATATTCTATTTGTTTCATACGTTTTATAAGAGGCGACCTTATTATATCTAGTAAATTATATTGCTTAGGAGTAGGGAGTTGTTTCAATTCACCAACAAATTTATATCCTCTGTGAATAGCATTCATATTATCCAGGGCAGATTTCTCCGACCGCCTTTTCCATAATCTCGCTTCCTGTAACGGACTTCTATCTGGCAACCACAATGGCGTATCGTCTAGAAGACTGCGTCGTTTGAAATTTCTCATAAAATGTTTACGCCAAATATAATACCATTTCTTCATAATCCTATTGGTTCTAAATATTTCAGCTTTTAATTCTGATGTACATATTTCGTTTAGCAATTCCATAGTTATATTTTCATTAAAATCGCGTGCGTATGACAGCAACTTGTTAAAGTCCTCCACTTCCTCTTTCAGTATACTTCTGACTGTTTCTTCTTCTAATTCATTAACAAGTTCTTCTATGAGTTCTTGAGATTCTTTTTCAACTCGTTCCTTGAATTTTCTCTCTTTTTCTTCTGCAATTCGTTTAAGTTCGAGTCGTTTTTGTTCTTCCATTTTCTTTCTTAATTCTTCTTGTTTTTTTGCCTCTTCCTTTTTCTTTATTTCTTCTAATTTCTTCGCTTCTTCTATTCTTCTTTGTTCTTCCCTCTTTCGTTCTTCTTCCTTTCTTAGTTTTTCAGCTTCTAATCGCTTTATTTCTTCTTGCCTTTTTATTTCTTCCTGCCTCTTAATTTCCTCTTCTCTCATCTTTTGTTCAATATCTTGCTCGTGTTTCTCAGTGTTATCTTGATTGGGATCGAAATCGTAAACATCGGTCTGTGGTGCTTTAACTGAATTGAATATATTATCAGCAACTGTCTGAGCTTTGTTTTTACTTTGAAATATTGTAAATTTGTTGCTTGGAAATGATGGTTGGTTGGCACTTTTGAATAAACTTCCTGGGGACGTCGCTGTTGATGGATCGCCATTAGAATAAGGAACTGGATTCGTATTGTTATTTCCTAATTTAAAAGTAGATTTTGCTGTAGTCTCATTGCTGCTTGAGCCAAAAATGCTCGAAACTTGTCCCAGATTACTGGGTTTATCTTGCATTGGCTTAGAAAAGATATTAACATTTTTATCATTGCTTTCTTGCGTCTTACCAAATACATTTGGTCTACCGGTTGAGAATATATTCTTTGGATCTGTTTGTGAAAATAATGTGCTTTTTGTAAATATATTGCCACTCGTGGCTTCGTTCTTGTTTATTTGTTGTCCAAACATAGAATTACTAACTGGTTTCTTAAAAACATCACTAGATTCAGAAGGTTTAAATGCACTTTTAGCAACTTCAAAGACATTCTTGCTATTGTTTGCTGACGCGAATATGTTCGGCTTCGATAAATCTGCGTTATATTTATCGTTATCCTGACGTGAAAACAAATTCGAAGATAACTTAGATTGGTACACATTTGTTTCAATCTTCTGAGGCTTGGAGAAAGTGAATATGTTTTTCGGACTATCCAACACTTTTTCCGGTGAGTTGGTTATTACTTCTGTTGGTGCTACCGGAATAGGTGGTTGGAAGGAAAATTTATTAATATTTGAATTAATCTCAACGGCAGGTTTAGCAAATACGGTTTCTCGTCTAGGACTGTCTTCTTGTTTAACAAATAAAGTCTTCCTTGGCTCAATCTTCTGTGACACACCAAGTATTCTGCCTTCCTGCGAAAGTTTTTGCATCTCTAGTTTTAAGGCCTGGACATCTTTTTCGCTATCGTTTATGGTATTATAACCTAAATCTTCAGCTAATAAAGAAACTTCTTTCAATCTGCCATCAATACTGAAGCTCGTGTAAAGAGGTACGTTTTCAAAATCATATCTAGGCATTTGACCGCCAGATATAATCTCACCGACTGTATTTTGCCTCTTCGATTCTATGAGATTTATGGCTCTTGATAACGGATATGGGTCACTGTCTTCAATGAATTGATTTCTGTTCAGAATTATTGTTAATTCTTCATCATTTTTCGCGAATCGCAGGCCATAGTGATTTATGAATGACTTCATGCTCTCTATGGATTCGAAAGCTAGAATATTCAGCATATCTTCCGCTGGGTAACGAGCCCCGCCTCTAGGTGCATACGCTTTTACTATTCTGGCTAAGGCCCTAGCTCTGACGTCATTGAAATATCTCAATAGAATACACGCTTGAAGGTATGTCGCTTTCTCTTGGATGAGGCGGAAGAATCTCACATAATTATTATTATCAAGAGCAGCGTATATTTGTAAAGCGAAAGTTATTGATTCAGATTTCTGGATCTCATATGGTAGTTGTTTTATCTGAAAGGAAAAGAAAGAAAAATTTAGGAAATATTTAATTTTGTGTATAATGTATAGTATAATAAATTAGTACTACACACACCTCCCACCAAAAGTTAGCATCACCGAGATTCAACAAAGCAATATATCCTCTAAATTCAGCCTCATTAGGTTTATATTCAGGGCTAACATCTGCATACATATGTTTTAATGTTTGCAGACATTTAGTCAGATTGTCCGTGTTCAACTTCTGATCAAACTGAGTATGTTCTAAGTCAGCTAGTCGAGCCGCACAGTGTGCGTGGAAACGAGCGCAGATCTCCACCATTTTGATTGATTCTGAAACATATAATATAATCATATACCAAAATAGTAACCCTTAAATATTTTAATACTTCATTCTCTACTAAGTACTATATCTTCTTCTTCTACCTAGCAATTTCCCAGCTTTAGCCAGAGTCTGCCTTAGATGTGTGACTAGTTTTGGCTAATTGTTTTTACGACCGGCCGCCTGCCTGACAGCAACCCTCTTTTGGGAATGCATTAATCAGTGATGTCTAAATACTCTTAGAAAGTACATGTGATTCGGAAAAATCACATTGGTACTTGACCGGGCCAGGATCGAACTTGCGCCCTCGAGCATGAGAGGCGGGCTTTTTAAATTTTAACCACTAGGCCACTATAGGTACTATATATTATATATATATTTACCAGCGCAACACAAAGCTTGCTGTGTGATATCCTTACGAATTCCACGAAATCTATCCCACATGAAGTGAAACCAGTCAGCCAGGGTCACCTTGAAAATTATGATTGTTTAATATTAAAATTATACTATAATAAATAGACTGTTGCATGACTATAAGAAGGGAGGGAATTTATACTTGAAACTTTGATGTTAATACAAAACTAAATATATAATGCATCATAAGCACTTGTTTATGTATATTAAACTTAATTCAATATATAAAGCCTTTACTCAAGAACATAGTATACACATATGTTGTAAATAATATTTTAAAAACAAACCTTTCAAAAGTCATCATGTATATCCATAATATGATATAAATTCATACATAACTTACAATAGTCTACAGAAAACCGTTTCTAATATAAAAAATGACATATTTTGTCAAAATGTATACCTGTCTATTAGTGTCAGCGATTTCATGTAACAAATATGAGCAAGTTCTCATGAGAACCTGAGCCGGCCTAAGTTCATAACACATAGGTATCTCTTGGTCCGCTGAACTACGGCTGTATTGTTTAACCGCGCGCCAGGGTTCCAATAGACCATCTGAACCAGGAATGGTCTCTAATGTCATTACCTGTAAAATAATTATACACTTTTAATGATTATGCCTTTCATATTAATTATTTAATGCATTTGTATTATAAGTAACATAGTTTTTCATCCCTACTAATATTATAAATGCGAAAGTAACTCTGTCTGTCTGTTACGCTTTCACGCCTAAACCACTGAACTGATTTTAATGAAATTTGGTACAGAGTTGACCTTGAGAAAGAACATAGGATAGTTTTTATCCCAGACTTTTGAAAGGTTCTCTTGGAAACGCGATATAACCGAACTACACGCGACCGAAGCTGCGGGAGGAAAGCTAGTTATTCATAAGTATAAGCTGTTATATTCAAGTTTAAATGTAATCCATTTCATAATTTTAATGTAACAAGATTAACATACATCCATATTCCATACAAAGTCATAGACATTAATATTTTATATTAATATTAGGATACAGATTTCTATCTGGTTTCACAACCCATTGTGATATATGTATTACTATTTTAATAACTATTAATATTGATTTACCTGATGTTCAGACTGTCGATGTAACAATTCTTTCTCTGGACACATATCAGGACATGTTCCAATAGTCGCTCCACCAACCTTTACTCTTGAACCAGCACCGCCCCAAGCTCTTAAAATCCTAATTAAAGAAATACATTTTTATAACATAAATACTTTAAACTGTTTGCTTGTAAGATTATTATAATTCCAATGATTATTATCAAAATTGTATTAAAAATTCTTAATATCCTGACTTGATCTTCTCAATAGTCGTTTAAGTTCTTGCTTAAATCCAAAATCTATTAAGATATTTAAATAAATCTACTATTAATAGTTGTTTATACCTATCTCTAGCATCCAACGTCCTCCATTTCTCATCAGGAGTGAGGGAAACTCTGGATCTTAGCTTGTCTAATTCCATGGCAGCTTCACGATTACTGAGTGTGGTGGCCGTTACAACTATCGGAGCTTCAGTATATGCTGGTTGATTCCTACAGTGAGTAAGACAAACAATTCATTGTTTTAACTTTTTTATAATTATTTATATGCTATCTTATTATATATGGTAGAAATTATATATTGTCGGGGATAGTGCAAATCCGTGCAACTAACATTGGATAATTCCGCATATCTACATTGGAAGAAGATTATCAGAAGAAAGTTTAAGCTGAAATATTTTCTAAATGACCTTAAAAGTTGTTAATATAATTAGTAGTGGCACGGATTAGCACTATCTCCGACGATATTTCTTTTGACACCTAATATAATAATATTCTCTTTCTGTTTATAATTAACATATAATGTAAATTTATATTGATGACTTACATTACGATAGGTTTAGTGCGTTTCGGTGTTATTGGAATTTTCTTCTTCATTGGTGGTGCCATTGCTCTGGCCTTTGATATGACTACACCAGATGCTATACCTGGTACTGTAATACAAATTTCATTAACATACATATTGAGATAAAATAAAATTTTATATATTTACTTGACAACAAATTTAACTGGACAAATATTAATATGACAACTTTCTCATACCATAAACATGTTTTATTTAAACACTGTTCTTTTAAAAATATCTATTGACATAACGAAACTTATACAAGACTTCAATATTTTAATTTAGATTGTAATATAAGTAATTCATATGGGGAGTATAACTCACATTTCTTCCTGGGAACTTTGTAAGTCTCTATACCACTCATAGCATTTAATTCCTGTTCCACTTCAGGATCCGGAACCCAATCAGGGTCTTCGTCTTTTGAACTTTTCCGCCTCCTATAAACAAATAAAATAACTATATTTAGTAAACTTATTGCTATAATCTATAATGAATGAAAATTCTCGAAATATATAGATACACAATCTATACTAATATTATAAAGCTGAAGAGTTTGTTTGTTTGTTTGTTTGTTTGAAAGCGCTAATCTCCGAAACTACTGGTTCGAATTTAATAATTCTTTTTGTGTTGGATAGTCCAGTTATCGAGAAAGGCTGTGGGCTATATAACATCACGCTAGGACCAATAGGAGCAAAGATATAGTGGTAAATGTGTTAAAAACGGGAGAAATTGTTTCATCTTTGAAGCCTTCGGTTGCGTGCGCCGAGAAAACGGTTCAAGATACACAAAAATATGTATTAAAGAATAATAGCTCTTTTAATGATCTAAAAAACAATCCGCGACAGTATATGTCTATCTTTTAAGATTAACTCACAAAAACCGTTTTTATGGTACATAAATAATTTGGTCAAAATAATTTGTTAAAGTTGTATCAACATAATAATATTAATCTTTATTCAAATAAACAAATAAATATGTTGTTGGTTAAGAGTACTTCATTGTGAATAAAAAAAAACATTTGGTTTTATCCTGAAAATTCTACGGGAACTCGACCATTCGATTCGAACTATGTGGGAAGAACCAAAAATCTGCCGGAAGTCACTATTCCACGCGGACGGAGTCGCGGCAGAAGCTAGTTAAATTTAAAATTAATCAACAGTTTATATATACAGCTTCAAATCTATGTGTAAAATATTCATTTAATTTGTATCAACCACTCTAATGAGTAATGACATTCAAAACTCCATAAACTACATAATAAGAATTTGTCCGTCTTATGGTTCAGTTTTAGTTTTTAATTTAATCTTTTCATTGTTTATTTAAATTTTTATTTTATTCTGTAAATTTACCTATTTTTTAAAATTTTTGCTTTTGTTTTTACTGCGGCTTGCGCTGGGAGGTCTAATTTAGATAGAAATTAAGCATGATGTATCTACTTATAAATGTTTGTCGCACCTAGTTTTAAGTTATGTGTATTGTGTATTTTTCCTTAAATATGTGATGATGTGAACAAATGTTGGTGGATCAAATAAATAAATAAATAAATATACTTAATGAAGAAAGAGTATTAATGAGATGAACTATAATACTAACACTCTAGGCTTTGATCGAGTGACATCGAACATAAAACCGTCAAAAGCACCAGCATTCAGGACAGCCCTCTCTGCAGCCCCAGGGTGGTCATATTCTATAACACACATATGCTTCTTGGGCAGCAGTCTAATCCTCTGTACACGGCCAAACTTACAGAAATGCTTCTCAGCAGTCTTGGCTTCGAATAAGCAGTCAGGAACATTAGAACATCTACAACGAAGGACAAATTACTCGATTAATGAACTCTTGGTGTATCGATTACCAAAAGTATTAAATGAACTTACGTGATGGACGTCCTATTATTGACCTTATCTAAAATGGATCCTCTTAATTTCTTCTGCGGGCTATTATCCATGTTTACAAAATTCAGTGTTTATAACCTAACAATCATATATGTGGTGTATATGGATAAATTAAATAATGAATGTGGGGATGGTAAACTAATTTACATTTGAAATATTTAGTTTCATTAAGAAGCTTATTTTATAAACAAATACGCCACACAGATAACTGATAAATGACAATTTTTGTGGACGTAAAGCGGTTAGAAGTTAGAACTGTCATTTCATTTTAATTTGGAATTTTTGACAGTTAACAAAACAGAGTACAAAATTTAAAACAGCATATAAATATATGGGTATTTAAAAAAATCGTAAAGATTGAAAAAATATTAAATAAATTTGATTCCGATAATTTCTTTAGCCTCAAAAATGTAAAACGCAGACAACATTTTGAAAAGAAAAAAAGCACATACTTAATGCATCCAACATCATTTATTTTATCTGTTATGATAAACTAGAAAAAAGTGTTTTAATAATTTTTTTAAAATAATTTATGCACAAAAAAATAAACGTTTAAAATGCATTATCACATTTAATTTACAAGTATAAATTGTAAATTAAAAAATAACTTAAATGTTTATTACTTGAATCATGACGCAAAAAGCGTTAAACTGATTTGGTCAAAATCGACAAACAGATACACCATGACCCGGATTACGTCATATGTATGTATCATTTTAATTGAATTTTATATCTCTTAGTGAGCCATATATTTATATGTCAAAACAGATTTATTTAGTTTTTATTATACATCTTAGGTCTCTAAAATACATTAATTAGTCTAAAAGACATTATGTTAATACTGAGTAGTCAAATTATGAAATAAGTCCTATATACTTTAAGGTTAAAGGGCTAATTCTAAGAAGATTCTTTTATAATTCTATCTCAAAGAAAGGTAATATTAAAATACTTCCTCCATTTAAAGAGTTTCATTAGACTTTCACCTCTTTCTTCATTTTCACTGAGGTGAATATTTATATAAATATTAAATTGCATTTCCATGAATGAATATATTTCTGGCTTAACAAATTTATAATCAATGTAGTTAGCATTGAATTCGCATTCATATTATTTGTATGTTGTTGTCAAGGCCACAATAATTTTGTTTCTTCGCCCGTTTGAGATAGAAAGCGTAACAAATAAACTGACATTTAATTTTTAAATGGCATTAGTCATTAAAACCTTCACGGTGTGTTTGTTAAGAAATATCTTGACTGCAGTAATATTACGTAAATGTATTGTTTTATCTCATTATTCGTTAAAAAAAAAGGTTTTATTATATTTTTAGAGTTGAAAAGTATTTATAATTCTGATTTGGCTGTAGGTGGTCATGTAATGATATCCGGATGTTCCCGGATATAGCTGTCGCTTTCGAATACAGATCTATTAATGAACTGATTCACGCATGACACATTCACAGATTATACTAATAGGCAATATTGGAAACGCTAATCATATGTATACAGCTTAATTTCCTTAAGTTATCAAACATTATTTATTTGAAATTAAAACTTAAATAACTTGATTTACTTTTTATTTTGTAACAATAAATGTTGATTTTTATTAAGGACCGAATGTGTATTTAATTTAAAACTAATAAAAATATGTTATAAACATGTTTTTATATACGTTTCTATTTTTTAGAAGTCTGGAGCATTTAAATTCTATAAGCAAATTTACATTTTTTTAAGAAATATTGCAGACGTATACAATCTCTTAAAAAAATTCTTTGTAAAAATATGAATATGTATACAATTTTAAAAACATTCTAATTATTGCTTATATTTTAATGTTATTTATAAGACGAAAACATATCAATAATTTATTTTAAATTTTTCTTCGACTGTGTTTGTTGAATTCTTAAATGTTTGAGGAGATTGTTTTCATTTATATAATAGAAAACTTTACAGATTATTAAGTGTGTATAATAAAAAAGAATTGCATCAAAAATATATTAAATTGCATGGCTAATATATTATAATAATCATTACACCAATAATATTACACCAAAAATCAATACAATTCCCACAACAGGAAGTTACATCAGTACAGGCTAGGTGATGTGGTGAATCAGTGGTGACGTCACACCAATAAATTCGGGTGTCGCATTCCGGGCGATTATATAAAAGAAAGTGGTCCGGCCGCGAGGCGACCTTGCGCGGTGAAAGGCGTGCCGCAAGTGGCACAGCCGTGAGCCGGAACTCGATCTTCCCACGAGCCGTGGCTGTTCCGTTATGATCAACTTTCGGTAACCGGTCGCTGGTTGGCGAAAAAAAAAATGCAGCATTCAAATTTAGAACGACGCCAGCTATGTGGACATTAAAAATGTATGAATATATTAGCTTGGAATCATCTGGAACAACGAAACATTGTTGGATGTTTCGATTTGATTTAGAAATGTTTTTAGTGGAGTTGATTTAAGAAACTATTGTCATTCTAGGAAGAAGAAAGACGAAAGTTTAACTGACTACCATTACTTTTATTTATTCTATTAGTCTTATCTATCGAATGTGTATAAGAACTATGTATCTGTAAGTATGTATAAATTGTATCAATGCCATCAGTGCCTGATTTATCCCCGATGACGCGACCTCGATAGCTAATAAATGTAACACTATTTCAATCTGACTAAAACGTGCCTACACGTACTAAAATTTACATTACAAACTTGCTGTATAGTTTATAAATATCCATTTTTTTCTATATTTTGAATCGAAATTAACAGTCAGCTAACGTCAATTCATTAATAATATTTTTTAACATAATTCTTACTTTAGTTAGAGATAAAACCAAATTAAAAGCAGATATTATAATTAGGCACTAATAAGATATCACGGCTTCCATTAAGAATAGGGTATGAGATTTCGGTAAATATTAATTAGAAAGTTAAAACTGCATGGAGTTTTATATTAAGAATCTCTATACAAAGCACAGAAAAAAAAATACATAAATGAAAGAAACGATGACAGAAGCTTTTATTATAAGTGTGAGAGAGATGTAAGATGGTTACGGAACGGTGGCCTAGAATTTAGACAATTTCCGACTGCCACGAGCCGGCGCGAACGTCTTAGCAACAGAGCGAGTTTACTTGCAGTGGAAGGACGCCTTGTCGTTCACACGACGTTCATGTATATTATAAGCAACCAATATTTTAAATGCACAACACGATTACGTTATTCTATCATATACAAACATAATAAATACTTTCTAAATATAACTCATATACAAGAGATTGATATTGAAGTGTACCGAGTGGTCCACCTGCATTAGTTTCGCGGGCATCGGACAATAGACGGCGGCGCGTGCTCGGTTGTCGGCCGCGAACCCGGATGCGTCTGTGTGACGTAACTCAGACGCCCCCCCCCCCGCGCCCCTCGACCGTCGCCCTTCACCCCGCGCCCCCCTGACATGCACCTCTTCGCGTCTGGCCGGTCGTCTGTGCCGGCTTTGATCTCAATGTAGCCCTGTTACTTTATTAATTAATACCTTATAGGGCATGCCCAGTAACAGATGACTATAATATCACAGATAATAATAGTTATTAACCTCGAATGATATGCGTTTGACCATTGTATTGAACTTTTAAACAAACATCCAAAATTTATATAATCTGTATTATCTGAAAGTCGTAAAATACAATTTTAGAGTCGCGAAACATTTTACGACGTATAATTAATTTCTACCATGTTTTTAATTTGAGGCTAATTAGTGAAAAAAATAATTACTGTATATTTTTTAATTGTATAATAACGTTATATACTTGTCACGGTCGAAAGCAAAGAAAGATTTAATTTTATGACTGTGCGTTTCTTAACGAATTGCATTTAAAATGTTTACTATTGGACATTTTATTTTCACGGAAAATAGTTATTGATTATTATGAACCTTCTCTTGACTTTTCACAGATAACTGTTATTACAATAATTGTAAATTATATTACATGTAAAAGATAATATTTGTAATATTTTCATTCCTATAATTCATACGGACAAAGATTCTTCGTAATCAGTTGTATGTGAAGTATTTTCAATATTGGAGAACTATTTAATACATAATAGGCATATTTTTATTATAACATAAATATTAAATACATTTAATAAGCGTTTAAAGATTTTCGAAAGTTTCGATCATCCGATGACTACACAATAAAGTTTAGAGATCAGTCAAATAACCTTGTTGCTTGTGAGCAATGAAATGAGTACATCACTGACTCATTGCTGTACAAAATATCTCTTTTTCAAAATTATATCTTAATACATATTAACATAAGTACTAAATTAATTTGTTGTCTTTGTCATTTTATAAATTTCACTATAATACAGATTATGAAAATAAATTACATACAGATAAAAAATATATTAACAAGAAAACAGTTGACATGTCAACGTCATAAAAACATATTTTCATACATTTTATTTATTTCCCTTTTAGAATAGAAATGTATATAATAATAGTTAGGTGAAACGTACAAATGTTTCGAAAGTTAGATCCAATTAAAGTGTGTCGTGTCGGAGAGTGATGAAACTTGCGATAGTTCGCGTTCGTACCAATGTCCAATGGCGAATCTGCTTACATATTATAGAACGAGGACCGACGGCATTCCTCAAGGCCGGTCATTCATACCGATATATATATACATATATATTAGTGTTGTTTTAGTTTTATTTTCTTCTCTCACACTATTTATACCTACGGAAATACGCCATTTATTCATATGATAAAAACTGTACAGCAATTTCTTTATAAAACACCTCATTGATTTAAGGAAATCTAATGTTGCGTTATCGATTCTAATTATGTGTTATCGATTATTTTCATTTCAATTAATTATTAACTTATTCTTATTAATTTTATTTAAGTTAATGATGTAATAGTGACACTACAATAATTAAATTAAGTAGTTTCTGAATTACTGAACTAATAAGTACTGGCAAGATAAAACTCTTTTTAACTATTAAAAAAACATGAAAAATATTTTAGTTGTTAAACGCCGTTGTTGTGTATATTATTATAATATTTTTTTAACGAATTAATGTTTGAAACGACAAATTATTGTCAGTAGACGGTAAGAAATTCCCTGAACTTTAAACTTTTGCCAGGTTTTCCTTGTAAATTGAAATCTAAAAAGCAGCAGTGCTGAGAGCGGGTTTTCGAACGGATCGTGCCTTTATGAGCTTGGTGCTTGGCGTTAGATTCATTGTGCGATTAGGGTTGCCATTGCCTAGAATGGTAGCGGGAATTTCGTGATTATTACCTAGCAACTGAAATTGGTTTGGCATTTAAAGGATGTCCACAATTTACTAATAATTGTACAACTAATGAACAACTAGTTGCACAATAATTATATACAATGTATTTATTATATAAGTCAATAAGTAAGAATATAGCAAAATATCTTCTAAGGTGAAAATCGTTTTTTCTGGGTATCAAATTATAACTATGAATGTATGCTCAATAATAATTACAATAATAATATTATAATCTGTCAATAGTTACCGCCTGTTTGGTTTAGACACGCTAGCCCTGTTACCACCCGCGATGGCATTAGCAACAACGGTATTCGACTAAGGGCGGGCCCTGAATGCCGCTTGACTAGTTTCTCCTTTGCAAACGGAATGTCACTTACATTAGATATATATTTAATTGAGGATGATATCTGTTATCATTATATTGTAGTCCCGTTCAAACAGAATAAGTAAAAGGTTAAAGAATTATACGTTTTGGAGGGAAACCACAGTTCCAACAGAATAAAGAATGTAATGTGCAAATACTTATAATGACGTTTGCAAATTCTTACATTTTGAGTTTTGACATAACAGAAGTCAAGTAATGTCATAGTGATATTTCGCGCCTTTAATAGTTTGATATGTCTTGTACGTGTTATTTATTAAAAAGATAGTTATTTTGTGTAAAGTATGCACAAATTTAAATATTTGATAATTTTACTCTAACGAATTAATGAAGTAATTATTTATTTATTTATTTATTTATTTATTTAATGAATAAAGAAACATTCCATGATAATTTTTAGCGAGTTTTGTAAACTTTTTCGTAAACATTAAGACAAATGAAGATTTTTAACTTTTTTAATCACCTAGGAAGAATGTAAGTGACTACTGTTAAAAAGAATAAATTATTCTCAGGGAAATGTAATTTTGGACTCCGATGCAATCACTTATTTGGTTTTATGGATAGACCGCATGCGTGGGATTGTATGAATAACAATTCTTTACATTGTTATAAGTGAACGCTTACTTATTGACCAGTAAGTAGATAGAAACCAAAACAATGAATGAAGGAATGAACTCAAAATATTAGTGTTATATTGTGTGTATTTCAGCTTTCAGTATTATCAGACGCCATTTTATAAGTATGTTTTATTATTATTATGATGTCGTGTGTTTATTTCTCAAATCGCCACGCGGTAATAGTGTCGGAGAAGAAGACATAATGCGCGTTCTCCGTGACGGACCCAACATGGCGGAGTCGCGGTTTGGAGGTCATTCACCCGCACCCGCTTCAAACATCGCCCGCATATACACGAATACTGACAGAAATTAGATATAGAACAATATTATACTAAATACATTATTGAAATTTCATACTAATCTACTAAAGCCTATTTCGTAATTGAAATATTTTGGTATGAGTATTAAATTTGTCAATTTTCTTAGTTGATAATTTAGAAAGTCATTCAATTCGTATTATGATTTTTTTTTATAACGTCTCGTAAATTTTAAATAGATCTTGTTATATTTCTGTCTTCTTCTTCCTAGCAATTTCCCAGCTTTAGCCAGGGTCTGCCTAATAATGTTAGATTTCTGTCTATTAACAATAATATTGAATGTTTATTCGAATATACCTGTATCTTGATCACTCAATCAACTAATTCAAATCAATGGGCGGTTTAAAAAAAATAGAAATAAATTATCATATTAACTATATTATTATATATATGCATTTAAAAAAACAATATCAATCAGATGGAGTAATGAATATATATGTATGAAGCGGACCTCTTTTTGTAAATACATAATTATATGAGCTGTCAATTCTTGGAATCAAGAGGCTGGACTGTTGCCCGCGGAATGAACGATCCAATGGCCGGTAGTGACGTCACACGCTTACTCACCTGACAGCCGAGTTAGGAAACGCTTAATATATTGCAACGAATTATGCCTTTATTAACAGATTTTATCATAACCAAAGACAAATGACGATCTTATTGCTTAGTCATCTTGTGAAACGCCGACCTTAAAGTTAAACCAAATATTACAATGTATATTGACATTGTTTACTAAATCGTAGTGACATTTTATCGAATAAGTTCGTACGATAATAATGTTATTAAAATCTTATCAGAATGATATTATATTTAGTTGGAATATATAATGTTATCGTTCCAGTGACCTACTCAAATAAAAGCCGATATATCCTTTATTTGGGATAATTAATTTGCTTGAAGACGTATGAAAAATATGTATATGTTGAGAGTTTCTGAACAGCATTGCACGAATTAAGCTTGCTTAGGAAAAATGAAGATTTTAAATTTGGAACATTAGATTGATTAAATTGAACACAACTTGTCATGAGTCATGACACATTATTTTTTAATATTGTTGTCATCAAATTATTTATACATATATTGTACATACATATATTGTATCTTAATATATATAAAAAAAACAGTATATAGGAAGGGCTGTTCTTATAGCTGAAAATCGATGCCTCAGTTCAAAACGTAAATAATTTTTAGAAAAATTCCACTTAATTTTTGGACTCAAACTGATATTTTTATTTTTTTATACAAAGGATTCCCTTTCGATAATTTTCTTGTGATCGTGACTTTAAAAAAAATGTTTTTTAATTGAGTTGACCTTGACATTGCTGGCATCAGTAAAGTTTCTAGATTAATACAAACAAAAAATATACATATGTTTACTTCTTGAATATTACGAATACAAGATGGCTTTAAGAAGACCACACAGTTTATAGACTGAAAGCAGTTATATATTGAATAGGAGTTAGTTACTTATTCCCAAAGAGGGTTGATGTCAGGCAGGCGGCCGGTCGTAAAAACAAATAGCCAAAACTATTCACAACATGTAAGGCAGACCCTGGCTATAGCTGGGAAATTGCCAGGTAGAAGGAGATTGAACGCTTAAGCAAAACCAAGAGAAGGTCTAACTTAATTTCGTCTTATTCTTGCATTTAATAAAACTAAAGTTGATGTTCAAGCCTCGGAATCCAGAAAAATCTACACTTTTCTTTGGCTTTATTAAATTCTGTTTGATTTGGAGTAACTGCGTCATCAGTGAAGAATCATTTGAAAGGAACTATGGTTAGCGTACTTAGCATCTAGGCTTCTGACATCTTGAAAATAGAATATAGTAATAATTAAATACTGCTCTCTTATTAGGTATTTAATATTTGTCCTACTTTATTGCTCGATTTGATATAAAACATTGGAAAAGAACAAAAGAACCAATTAATTTTTCTGTAACAATAGTTCTAATATATTTAAAAACATTACTTATACTTTATACGCCTATCAAGGTCGTCATATTTTTTTAGGTAGCGAAACTTTTTGGTCGAAAATTAAAATGTATTATTATGTACAAATGCAAAAAATAAGTTTAGAACGCATTCGAGTTTAGCAAACCATTGCGGTTTTACATGAAGATTTTTTGTTCTGTGATTTAAAAAAAACGTAATGTACAAGCTACATAGCAGAGCAAGTCTAGATTGCGTTCTATCTACCAATTCCATTGACAGCGCAAAACATCACGGATGTAAATCTGAAAACGAGATTTGTAAACCAGTTTATGATTCACGCTAAAACCGAAACACTAAAACATTAAGACTTATATATTTACTTTCTAAGCTACTTTGTTCTTTGAGTTTTTGGACGCCAACATTGGCAGAATAACGTGTGCGATATATATTAAAATCGTCGAATGGGAATTTAAAAAAAAAAGTTTCAGTGATTAATAACAGTAACCAGCTAATGTTCTGGCAACGCTGCGCCGGCGCAGACGTCGGTGAGTGAGGAGGCGGCGCTAAGGGCGCTACGCCCTGTCCCGCCCCTCTCCGCCCAACCAGCCATGATTTTGCCGCGCTTTTTTATTCACAAGCAGCTCATAAGCGCGCCATGAGGTGTTGTCAAACAGTGTTCTCCTGTCAATGACACTCGGCATCGGCACAGTGTTATACAGCCAGTGTCAATGGATATGTTGCTTCTGGATTATTTTTTATCTGTGCCAGTGTTCATTTTGGCGCTATCTACTTTTAACATCGGTGAGTTGATATTACCTTTATTTCTTAAGTCGATGTAATCGCTTCTCTTGACGAATACTTAATGAATTTTCGTTATTTTCTACCATAAAGAGTTATAATATTATTGTTTTTTTATAATAAACATTAGTTTTAATATAAAGTGTTACTGTTGCTATGTCGGCTGTGCGTCGTTCTCTATAAATCATTAGCGATAAATGTCACACTACTGATAAGGTAAGAATATACTCAGACAATGAAACGTCGAGATAAACTATTATTAGAAATAATTCTTACTTAATTAATTGTTCTTATTAATATAGAAATGTATGAGCACTATTATAATTAGTTAGTTTATTTTAGTTCGGTATATTTTTCTTTGGACGTATTCTGTTCATCGTAGCCATTGTTACTGAAATCGTGTCATGGATTTATGAAAGTATTAACAACTGTTCATAAGTGTTACAAATTAAATAATTTGATTTAAGAACTACTATTTTTTTTAAGGAAACTATATATGTACCAGTATTAAAATTTGTAGTTTTAACTAAAATAATTTAATTTTTTTCTGTTTATATCTTTATATATAGTAAATAAATGAGTTGAGATATTTTTACAACTGTTACATCCGATTTGATAAAAATATAAAAAAATATCCATCGATTATACATTTTTTAGCCATTATTATAAAATTTTTGTACATGTACATAATAAGACTTTGCCTGATTGTACTATGAAACTACCTATATAAGTTATATTTTACAAAACATTACTAAGAATTAAAATTATAAACAATACGATTGAAAAATTACACTGATCATCAAATTCGTAATTTTTGTTTGACATACGAATTTTTATCTCAGATTTTGAATAAACTTAAACAATAATATATCAAAGAAAAAGAAATGTATACATCAGGTTTTCTTATGACATCAAAACATATATTTTCGTAAATAGTCTAGAATCAGCTACACTTACAGAATTATTTCCTAATATCTAAAATAGATAATTATGACTTTCTTGAATATTTTGTTTCTGGTATGGTCTGGTCCTTTTTAAGTCTTCGACAATAATCTGCTATAATCCTGGTCTTCATGTCCATTGATACTTCTTCTTCATTAAGGGAATATCCTGATAGAACTTCTCCCTCTATTTCGTCACTCAATGCTCCCAAAGCCTGAAAGAAATCCAGATGAGAGTCCAGCATATGTATTCAAGTACATATTACTCTCCAAAGCTAACTATTGGGTCACTATCTTGAGATACCGAATTATGCTGTCTGAGTACAAATTCCGAACTAGAATTTTTTTCTTTTTTTTATGTAAAAGGTGGCAAACGAGCAGACGGCTCACTTGATGGAAATTGGAAGGTAGTAACCGTGCCCATGGATATCCGCAACGTCTTTGTTGCGGATGCTTTGCCAACATTTTTTTTTAAGGAATAGGGAGGGGTGGGAATAAGGAAATGGTAGGAAAGGGTAGGAATAGGGAAAGGACAACCGGCTCTCTCAGTCATCGGACAAAACGCAGCCATTAAAGGCTACTTCACGCCGATCTTCTGTGAGAGGGTGGTACTTCGAACCAGCCCATTGAGCTGTAGCAACTGACCACAGCTAGGCTCTACCACCTACAAATTTTCATTTATTGATTCATTTGGTGGCATCGGTAAAAACATTTTGGCGCAATATAGGATGGGTCTCTTGGTCGAAGACAAGTTTGGATTCTGGATAGTGTGTTTCGTTTAGTTAGTAATACCTTTTGTTTGAGTCAAGCAAAAGTAACATGATTCATGAGCCTCACACACATTACACAACATGTACATGGAACCTAGGATTCGTCTTGATTCCTCACAAGAAAAAGTCTAAATAGCACTGTTCAATTAGTGATGTCAATTTTCGGAGCTGAAATATAAAAACTATCTTCCACACACATTACAATATTGTGCGGTTTGTTCAAACACTTTCGTGGCATATTTACGATTTAAGTAACGTAAATAAAATATAATTTTGCAAACATAATAGTTGCATAGTCGACTAAATGCAGTTAGATACACAAAGAAAACTGGATGTGATAGATACAAAACTGTTATATATTTTTTAATGAGATTACACCAACATAAATAAAAATCATAATAAAGTTTATGTGACAAAAACGGTGTTTTCCAGTGTTATTTAAAAACACACACGATTAAAAAATTATTTTAATATGATTACATGACTATCATTTATGGTATTTCGTAGACGTTACGGTTCGAACCTAAAACTATTCAGTCTTCAGATCAGTCATTCTAACAATTGAGCTATCTTGATCTTCCTCGAATTGGTTGAAAAGAGCAGTGCCGGCCCAGGGCGTCAAATTTGGGGGGCGATTAGTGGAGGTTAGATTCTTATAAATGAAAAAATGAAAAAATAAATAAAAATAGGAGCTACATAACTTTCTACGTCCACGTCGTTAGCTCTGGGTCACGCTAAAGGTAAGATGGAAGACGGTAGATGGAATATAGAATTCTTAATACACTTTCAGTGTTCACATTGGTTCAGAAAAAAAAATACTCGATTTTGATTTCTTTAAGTGGGCGCCAAAATATTCTAGCCCAGGGTGTCAGTCCCTCTAACGCCGGCACTGAAAAAGAGTTTAACTAGTTAGTTAGTGGTGGCCTAGTGGTTAAAGGGCCCGCCCGCCTCTCGTTGCAAAACCTGGCAAGTACCAATGTGATTTTTCGGAGTCATATGTTCTTTCTAAGAGTATTTAGACACCACTGACATACGGTGAAGGAAAACATCGTAAGGAAACCTGGACTCATAATTTCACAATTATAAGTTTGAAATCCAAGATTGAATCATTACACTATATATGAAGCGGTTCAAATTTCATAAGAACAAAAATTGGTATATTATTATAACATAGATTTAAGCTTAAAAACTAAAACCCTTTTTTAATTTTGAGATTTAAAAAAAAGAAAGGATAGGTGTGCTCTAAAATGAATACTATCAACTCTTATTGTATTGATTTACAAAGTCCTTTATTTGTTAATATGCAAAAATGTTAATACTATCAAAATTACTGTAACAATTCCTCCATCTTTGAAGTTCCCTTATTTATTATTCAGAAATTTAGGTTACATGTATATCCAAGCAAGGTTTTGAAAAGTTTTTTGAATATTTTTTCGTTTTACAATTTGCCAACAAGATATCGTTTAAATCAAACACCTTCAAAATACTCTAAGTGCTCCTCATGACTATATTTACAATGTAATTATAAAATTTAAAAAGTTTTAAGAACTTAATGTCATTATTACAACTTAAAGTTTTAAAACTTAATTTATACCTATACACTGCTCACGAAATATTTTTATATTAAGAATATCTACAACCAATATATTTTATATCTGACATAAATAAGTTATTAAAGTAACTTTCGATTCAAAAATCTTTATAGAATTTTCTAGAAGATTCGACTATATGTAATCAGTAAGACAAATCGAAGCTGTGTCTAGTGAGAGTCATACATTCAATAAATTACGGAATTTTGTATGACTGGTGTTGGATAATACCAAAAGAACATCTCTAGCTATTACGAGAAATAAACGCATTAAACATTAATTTATCTAACAAGTTTGTTTTACCTTAAAACTTACATTAACTGTGAAAACCTAATTGTCCTTATATATTACTAAATCGACGAAACCAGGATTTTTAGATATATTGACACATTTATATGCAATCTTCTTCTTCTACCTGGCAATTTCCCAGCTTTAGCCAGGGTCTGCCTAACATGTTGTGAATAGTTTTGGCTAATTATTTTTACGACCTCCCGCCTGCCTGACATCAATCCTCTTTGGGAATAATCTATAACACTAAATGTATACTAAAATTTAATTTAATCATAAAACCATAGTTGTTATTACAATACCAAAAAAACATAAGTATGTTATTTACATTAATTTAGAATTTTACAGTAATAAGACCTTTCTATATGAGGATAAGTCTAGACGAGTGAAAAAGAAAACTAAATAATTTAACCACCGCAAATCTTTTATTTTAATATAAAACATAAAATTGTTAGACAACTCGATTAATTTAAATACCGTTTTAGTAAAACAAAAAAACATTCTTATAGTTATATTGTAACTTCAATTGTTAAATTTGTCTTAATAAACTTTAAATGTTGGCACACTTCGATTCGACTTAGCAAACCAGTCAAAATTTGATCAGTGAAAGTTAAAGTTTGATAAGTATCAGTCAAAGATTGATCAGTATCCGTCAAAGTTTGATCAGTATCAGTCAATGTGTGATTAGTATCACCCACAGTGTGACTAGTATCATCCATAGTGTAATTACTACCACCACACGATGTGATCAGTATTAGACAAAATTTGATCAATATCAGTCAATGTGTGATTAAAATCACCCACATTGCCATTAGTATCACCCACAGTGTGATCATTATCATTCAAAGTGTCCTCAGTGTCAGGTTTGCTTGTAGTTGTCGTAACATTTTGTTCAACCAAATCTTCAGAATTTAGGATTTCAGCCATCATAAGTATATTGCGAAATTTCTAAAGTCTTTGAATGGCAAGTATTCTATTTTTGAGATTATACGAGTACACTAGATTATTTTCTTATGTGTTTGGTTTCAATAGTATCAATTACAATAGGTTCTGTTGTAGTTGACTTTTTTGTTGAAATTTGTAGTTGTCGAAATATGTACTTATAGTTGTTGACGTAGATTCAGTTTCTATCTTGACTTCTTGGTGATGATCGTTAAAACCTGTAAATGATTGAACAACAACAGGATGATATCTTGTTTTGCAAAATCTTCAACTTAAATTTTTGCTTTTTGAGGTATTTATATCGTTTCGTAGATATGTTTTTCATGGACGGCTTTGAAGACACAGCAGTGTCGTCGCCATTCGTTTGTATGTGATAAGTATCAGCCAAAGTTTGAACAGTATTACCCAAAGATTGATCAGTATCAGCAAAAGTTTGATCACCAACAGTCTGTACAAGAATCACTGATGAGTGATAGAAGTCATGACTTTAAATCCTCAACATTCACGTTTAAATTTATTTCAATATTCAACAACCTATTATAAACAAGTGTTGTTTTGTTACATCTACTGAAGTAATGTCTAGTAATGTAATCCTACAGAACTACCTCGTCAGCATATTGATTGTTCATTGTTTCTACAAAAATAAATATAATAACATTTATGACGCAAACAAAATTGTTATATACATATTAAACTAAACTAAGTTTTTTTATGGATATTAAGTAAATGTATAAACAAACCTATAATTTAAGATAAAGACGATCATCCTGAGGGCTTGTTATTATTTAAGTGATACCAAATCGTTGAGGATTTTGTTAAATTTAATGTCTGTATTTAAGTTTGTAAGGAGTAATATTTGAAACTCATAAAACGGTTTTAGTTTGACTCTTACGAAATAGCATAAAAATTACAGACATAAAGGTAATTGGACAAAGAAATAACAAGTAACAACATAGTATATTATTTTATTTAATCTACAAAAAGAACTATGAATTTTCCGTCTTGACAATAACGGAAATTCTTTTTTATTTCATGTATTCATTTAGTAATGACTGTAATATTATTAATACATTGACAAAACACGTAAAAATGAAATTATACTTTTGTCAAATTATTAACAAACACATACTATAAAGATACGTCATTGCAATCTTCATTTGTATGATACGATTTTATTATCATTACATTTTGAGGATTCTATGTTCCAGAAATACCAAGTGTAATGTACATATTAACCTAAAATAATAATATAGGTACAACAAAAAGTCCAAAACAGTCCTTTTAAAGTGTAACTAACTCTTTGTTTTTAAAGTTTAAGGTTTATTAGAACTATATAATTTTTAAGTTAAGTAATTTTCTCTTCATTAAAGTATATTTTATGATTTAGTTGCACATCACAATTTCGGAAAAACATTCAACAAAATAATGCATTGTCAATGTACATTGTTTATTCCATGAAACATGATTATATCATAGAATAGTCATAGACAGAAAATATATTGAAATTAAAATATGTTCTAGTATAATAAAGATAGCTTCTTATTTAATAAAACTTGAATGAATTTTAACAAGTAAAGTCTATCTATTTGTATGAAATCTGTCTAAAATCTCTCACTGATAGAGCTCGTATGAGTTCTTTGTTCTTAAATCACATTCCGTGATTGATTGAACAACTTTCTCAGTTAGTGCAGACGCTTCGGCGCCGGTCGCTAGTGAATGGAACAAGCTTAGCTAGCGGCGCTGATGCTATAACTTGAACTTACTGGGACTGAATTGGTGATGAAGTAAATTAATTTATACTTAAAATGAATGAAACTTACCAGTGTTATAGATTTCTATAGAAAAATAAGATTAAATTTAATGTTCTTAGTGCAATATACAATAGTGAGATTCAAAATTATTGCGAGTATTCAATTAAAAAATTATATAGCTCAGCAAAATATCATATCCTCATATTACATACGAAGTTTTTTTCTATTCTCATTCAATAACTTACCTTAGTGAACTACAAAGATTTAGGAATGACAAAATTATAAAACTTGCAATGTATTATGTGGTACAAACTTTGGGAAAGCGTTTTAAAGATTCATGTTAAATTATGATTTTACAGAAATGTGACTATATTTAAATTTTAAATATTTCATAGAAAAAAATTACTGAAAGTCTTATATTAACAGCCATCGACCTTGGTCACGTACGACCTCTAATGTTTTGTAAATACCTAACAAGAATAAAAATACAATTACTGTATACATATTTTTCTATAAAACACATTCTCGTATTTCAATAAGTGCTTCTAACGTTTAATAGAAAATGTATTGCAGTTTGAATAACATTGAAATTATTTGACCAAATTATATGTATAAAAATTACATACTAACTCTATAGTTTAAACAAAATAATAGAAATATATTTATCACAAAATCTACAACGAAGATAGTGACAGCTATTTAAATATCTTATTTGCACTACAGCATTTATTTTTCTTTACTATTTAAAACATGTACATTTCTAAGATAGAACTAATGTCGAATGTTGTTAAATAATGTTAAATTAAAAAAAAAAGTTTATGAATAATTTAAAATAAAATCCTTAAGAAATATTGATTAAAATCCAACAAAAGTATGTCATTCTTTTTCATTAATTACATATAAGAACATATATGAATCAACTTCTTGTAAGTTTATATTTATAATAATATTGTCATAAAATAAATATTATAAGTTCATATTACTATGGGGTAATAACAAAAGAGGCTTAAATAAATTCTCCTTTTTAAATACCTTTTCTAAAAATGGATTCAAAGTACGGATACAAAATTCAAACTACGGATTGTTGTAAATTTTTAGAATGTTTTCCATCAACGTTTAAATTCTATAATAATTTTAATAGGTTAGAAATAAGTTATGGTTTTATTCTTTTAACAAATATAACTGGAAGAAGAAGGGAAATTGATAATAATTTATATTATTTTGTAGTTGAAATTTAACTAAACTTATTACTGCAAAGCAATTTGGAATACGAGTGTATTAGAAATGTAAATAAAAGCTAGTTTAAACCGAAAATTTAAATTATCATTATAATCATACAAAAAGCAGTTTTTGACATAATATTTATTAATATCATACAAAAAAACCCGTTCATTATTAAAACGGATCTACAGTTTTTATTTTAAGATTAATTTTACATATATTTCTGTAACAGTAAGTTATGGGGGAACTTTGTACGGTTATTATAATTAAGTTTTTAAGCTCTTGTGTTCTTTATTCATTTTAATAATTGAAACTAAAGAAATGAAATCATTACTTTTCTTTAAACAAGTAGTAGTCTTTGGTAATGAAACGAAGTATCTATATATAATTGTTATATGAGTATGAGCATTAAAAACAAACAGAAACATCTATAATATGTTCAATATATACGTAAAGTCCAGTGAATGTCACAGCACGAGGAGATATAAGGTTCAGTTCGATGTGATTATGACCGCCAAAAATCGCCAGCTAGTTTGGAGGCGAGCACATTGGCGCGAATCAGAGAAGGAAAACGCCCGCGTGGACGGATTCGCGAGACGCCAATATTTCAGAGCAGCGTGGTGTCAGCGCGGGCGCAGGCGCACGCCGCCCCTCCATACAGTGACAGTGACCCAAATGGCGCGCCGGCGCAGTCTGTTCCGTGCGCGCGACACGTAGAGACGGTCGTCCGGTGTCAGTGTGTAGACCGCACAGTGAGTGAACAGCGCTCGTGTTGCCATATACGGTTGACCTTCCAAGGTAAGGGAACACCGAGTGCATCGTGCAAACAACCAGCGTGTCGGACGGAAAGAATGTGTTGCCATGCGAAATGTGACAGCCTCAGTGAAGGTAATGAGTCAGCGGCATCTCGAATTTTCCTTTTGTGCGGACGGGTAGATAATAATAGTCTGTGGATGTTTAGTTCGGTGTCGCCACGCTGCAGGCTCTCACCGAGCTAACGGCATCGGATTCCTCGAGGCCGAAATACCTCCGCGGACGTTCACGCCGCGGCCCACTGAAATAAAACGCTCCTTTAACACAAATAGCACACCATTGTCGCCACATTGACAGACGGACGACTGTTTCCGCTTCTCTCTTTTCCGTCTCTCTCGGTCTTCGGAGAACCATTAAAAAGAGGCGCTTCCTATGACGTAAGCGTGTTTCCGTCACACAACTTATTCATTATTCCGTTTGTCCTATTATAGAGCGACACCGGCTTCACGAATAAAGTAATTTGAAACACATACATATGATGCGACGATTAAACTGCGAAAGTAGTGAAATTGAAGTTATAACAAATGACACAAAATTTATACAGTGATGTAATAGAATTACGGAAAATAATTACTAAAGTTATTTGAAAGTTATATGCTGTTTTCTATAATGAATCTTTAGGGTTCTGTCGTGTATTGTGTATGCTATCTTCTTTATATTCAGTCCGATGGTATTTCTATGTAAAGGTTAAGACGCGTATCGTGCTCGTGACGTCACACAGTCGTCGCCGAGCGCTGAACTTTGTGGCAATGTCACTGGTATTGATAACGAACACACTAATTCAAAGCAAGAAACACAAACAATACTGAATAGAAATTATTAGCGACAATTATATAAAGATAACAGACATTTGCTATTTAGGAATGTTTTAGTAATAATATATGAAAAAAATATATTTATACTGCCTGAATGTATAAGGCATAATTCTATAGTTCATAGTTATTGTCATTTGGTTAATTTTATAATCAAACGAATACCTAAAACTTCTCTCTCGCTAAAATAAATTAATTATTTTGATGTATCCAGATGATTTATATTTTATACATTTTAACAAAATGGTTCTGACGAATATTTCAATGGAAATGCATTATGAATACTAACAGGAAAATATGTAAGTAAATTTTCCCGCGTTTCTGGTGATCTGTATTTGTAATGGCTGATAAATTTAATATTAATGAAATTTTGATTTTTGTTTTTCAATTATGTAATAAAATATTGAGTAAAATATTATTATAGTTAGAATATATGTCATTGTGTATCTGTGACGCGTTTGTGAACGAAGTGAAGTGAATTCAGACTTTGGAGACAGATTTTAAAAATGTTTTCGTATTTTCTTAAGAACAAGTAATCTCATTTTGTTTTTATTTTACAGACGTTGTTATTGGTTACTTCTTGATTTAGTGTCTGTAAGGCCTAGTTTACAATATTTATTTTTTTGCAAGTAAGAATACTAATAAAAACCCAAAATTGTAATAGGTGACGTGATAAATCTGTTTCATATACAAAAAACAATGAAGTGACGTTTCTCTGTATTTATTTTTACTTCTTTTATTAATTCCGAGTATAATTTTAACATGAATTTGATAAATTATTATTCTATTGCAATGTTTAATAATAAAAACAATACAAATTATAAAAATGCTCAACTTAAAGGCACACAAATTTTTGCATATAATATTATAGGGAAATGAAATTATATGGAAAAATCTAATACTTGGTTCTTATTTAATGAAAATTCGTAAATCTATGTATAATTGATATATATATAATTGGTATATAATCTAATAAATCTTTATATATTTCATATAAAGACATCCGATAGTGGCATAAGGTATATAAATGGTCAGAGGTTATCACTTGAGGTCCGAGGGCGGAGGCCGACCTGGCTTTCATGTTCAGACTTGTCCGGCTGCGATTAGTCACTCCGCTACTTGTTTTATATATAATTATATTATTACTAACATAGCAACAAGTAATATATATCTTCTTCTTCTACCTGGCAATTTCCCAGCTTTAGCCAGGGTCTGCCTTACATGTTGTGAATAGTTTTGGGTAATTGTTTTTACGACCGGCCGCCTGCCTGACATCAACCCTCTTTGGGAATCAACAAGTAATATATAGGTACATATATATGTATAATATTTTTTTATTTCAAAACAATTTTGTAGCAATATTTTGACAAAAAACTATGTATGATAAATACCATATTAAAACTCGTGTAAATATTTATCGATTTATAATATTTAAATTATCATTCGATAATTATTATCAATTGATAAATAATTCGTCAGATACTCAAGTAGGCTTACCGTGGGAGGCTTAGACCTAATGAATCACGAACCCGTTCCTCACGCATACAAACAAAAGAAATCTTCTTATTCATTCTAATTCATTATATAAATAAGTAATAATATTAAAATCATCGAAATTTTAATAGTTATTTTATTTACTACATTACTTTCCGCCCGCAGCTTCGCTCGTGTGGAGTTCGGTTATATCGCGTTTCCAAGAAAACCTTTCAAAAGTCTGGGATATAAACTGTTCTGTTCTTTCTCAAGGTCAACTCTACATCTGTACCAAATTTCATTAAAAAAAGTTCAGTGGTTTAGTCGTGAAAGCGTAACAGACAGACAGACAGAGTTACTTTCGCATTTATAGTATTAGTAGGGATTAATTTTACAGTTGAAAGTTTTATTTTTTGTAAATGTTTTTACGGCTCTGGATACGAGTCCTTTTGAGCCTTTTAGGAGACGTGTGACGTGTGTTGCCAGTTAATGCAGTTTTGAGATAACTTAGTCTGTTAATTATTCTACATCAATCTTAATATGTCCTGTTCTATTGAGGAGAAAACTGAAGGTTATTTAACTTCTGTATAATATTAATATAGTATTTTTGATCATTTGGATATCTATATTATGCGTATGAGATAAGAAAAATCATTAAATTCCGCCATTTTGTTTTTGTTTTGTTTTGAAGTATACATGTATGTTTTTTAATTGAATTATTTTCTTCGATAAATGATATTTTATTGTGCTGACAACCTTAAGTCATACAGCCAAACTATGAAATGAAAAAGTATTACCTCATTTTAGATCATTCTTTTCCCTTTCCAAATGAAAAAAACAAAATAACTTGTAGTTAATATCTGCACTGGTTTCCCTAAATCTGTGACGTTGTGTGGGTGAATAAAATGATATCTTATCTGTTATCAGTTCATTAACGTGTTTTCGTCAAGGAATACTTATCTGATAAAGACAGTTTGCTCTTAGATAAAAAAATATGACGAGAATAGAACATGTCTTAGTGTTCACTTGAACGAACCAAGATTCTTCCATTCAGCAAGGAACATACGCTTAAATACATAAAACATTGAAATTAAAGGAATAAATTCATATTTATTTATTACTAGCTTTCCGCCCGCAGCTTCGCCGCGTGGAGTTCGGTTATATCGCGTTTCCAAGAGAACCTTTCAAAAGTCTGGGATAAAAACTATCCTATGTTCTTTCTCAAGGTCAACTCTATCTCTGTACCGAATTTCATTAAAATCAGTTCAGTGGTTTAGGCGTGAAAGCGTAGCAGACAGACAGACAGACAGACAGACAGAGTTACTTTCGCATTTATAATATTAGTAGGGATAAAAATACAATACTTTTACCTAATATCGTGAAACTAATATATTTATTTGAAAACGCATATAATCTTCCATAATTTATCGAAATATTAACCTTACATTGTATATATATTATATAAATCTAATAAATAAACATTATCACGTTATTCCGAACATTAATAAGGTGTTCTAGTGATTCAGTCTGACGCTGTCTCACGTCATCCGTATATTTAGAGAGGAATGTGCACATCCCTATGCTGTTACATTTTCCGGTAAAAAAATTGGCGGGAATCCAAACTTTTTTAGAAATTTGAATATAGAATGCATTTGATATAGATAGCATTATTTGATATAGATATTCGTTCAAAAATTATTCGTTAGAGTTAAAACATTTTATACCTCCGTTCAGAAACTTTTACAAGTGCTGATATATTTTTGTTTGTTTGTATATAAATTTAAATGTTTTATGTATGAGAAAAATATATGTCAATTCCTTCATAATGTATTTTCTTATCGAAATTTATTGTTGATTTTAGATACATTATTGACTAAGTTGCATCTACATAATAAATTGTATATATTTTATAAACTTATTATAAACCATATGATTTGAAATTATTTAAATTTAAAAATAAAAGTATCACAATTATATGAACTCTAATTGGAAAGATTTTTTCATCATTAATATAATTTATTAGTTTCTATATATTTACTGGTACATATTTATTTTAGCACCAAAAAATCCCAACACAATAATTAATTATAACGTAACTTTTGGAAAGATTTCCACAAATCTCACTCAATAACGTTGTAAACAAAATTCCTGAAAACAATGTCATCGTTAGTCATCCACTAATTAACATACGTCAATGTAAACAGATAATAATAGATTGAATATAAAGAAAATGTCGTTCCGTTCTGCCAAACTGAGTTTCATATAAATTCATACACCTGCCTCCATTAGCTGTACGATATGTCCTGTTTTAATGCCAGATCTTCTAATGCTTACTGCATTTAAATGGGATGCTATTAGTTTGACAGATTAAATAAAATATTTATGAGCAAGGAGGTTTACTATCGTGGTAATTTAATCAAAAAAACAGTCAAGTTCACTTTTTTAATTCATTTATGAAACATGTATACCAATAAAAAAAGGTATACAAGTATATAGTGATTTGATATAAAGTTTTTAAGAAGACGACAGAAAAAAGGTTTGAATATAGTACGAATGGTACTCACTGTTGAGAATACAAATAAGGTTATGACGTTTGTTTATTTTAATTTACTCTACGGACATAAGTTTTCAATAAAACCTCATGTGACTCGAACGAACTATAACAATTGACTTGGTACATTGACGTGTGGATAATTACCGTCAGCCAGGCGTCATCTGACTTGGCGTTCCCTGAGGAATGCACAGCTAGAACCCGTTTCACAGCTGGTGGATCTGTTACTGATTCTTTAACAATATAATCACAATCATAGAAACGAATTACGTAACCATTAAAATAAGTTGAAATTGTATGCATATTTTATTTTTTAAACTAGCAACTCTTACGTTCCGTCCTGTTTCCACTAAATTCTGACATATGATTTGTCAATTGAGAATAATAATACATTATTGAATCTAATTATAAATAGGTTAGAACTAACATTATCCTTTAATATTAATTTTCAAATTACTACATACAAAACTGAATGTGATTTTTGAAAGTGTTTTATTTTCCATCTAAACATCTATGTAACTAATTGCACGTTGTATTTCCTAATATGACGTAAGTATAATCTTATGTTTGAATGCGTTCTTCCACTGACGTAATTCTTAGTTCATCGCCGATGATACATAAACATAGGAAATAGACTGACAGATAAACTAAGTTTAAAAAAACAATCTAAAAAGGCGCCCATGATGTTTGATATAAATCGCCACGCTTGAAGAATAATTAGAAGAACATTTTAATATATCAGTATTTTATTATGAAATATAGATTCATACATTGTTTATGGTGTTCTAATGATCTCTCATATAAATACAGATAACAAAAAAAAACTATTATATTTTATAATCTGTTATAAAGATTTTTACTAAATGAACTAAAATTTACTCAATTGTTTAATTCATATATTTAATCTTTCCTTAAACGTATCGGAGAGAAACATAGCTATAATATAATATCCTAATTTCTAAACACCTTAGTAACAATCGAATACAATGATAAAATGAACTGACATTCAAACAAATACAATTAGGTAGATGCAACACAAAAAAATATAAAAATAATTAATAGACTTGCCATTTGCAACAATGTATCTGCACACAAATAATTTATTACAAGTGGATCTATAACTTGTGGCCATTGCTCTAATAATAGACAGTCACCCGCTATTTTTAATCTGTCAAAGCATTTGACATCGTATTTTAGTATTGGATGCGATCCAAGACGAAACTTTTGTTTTGTTACTGTTTACATGTTTACTTTTTACAGCTATCCGTTATTGGCTCGGTTTCAAATAACTAAAATGAATTTAGGAAAAAAAAACATTGACTTCCGAAAGACTTAATAGTTAATAGCGTATGTAGATTTTGTTTATATACGTTTAGTAAAACATTCTCTATGGAAATCTTATAATCGTTAAAAAAAAACATATTTTGAATTGACAGCTTTTAGTATTTATATAACAATTGTGTTAAAAAGCGAGAAAATTTTATCAAAATCTCTCATACTGAACACCATTATAGCAAATCAAAAGAAAAGCATTGCAAGTCAAAGAAAATAAAAAAACAAAAACCGGTCACAAAAACCGGTAAAAACAGATTATTTAATTGAAACTGGTATATCGACGTCAACCTTTTTTTTTTAATGATTAAGCGATAACGCTTCAAGCCCTAAATCACAATATACTCCTTTCCATGTTTTCAAGTTCCCAAGGCGATATAGCACTTGCAGTGTCCTTGGGAGACGTAACAACTCACCATTGAGTCAAATAACCGTCACTGTTATTAAAAAACAAATACAATGCCTAAATATTAATAACAAACTATATTTTCCTCATACAAATTCTCATCATACTTGATAGAATTTGTTTAGCACGGTTTCGATTCTTGGAACTCGCGAGCATAGTAAACCTTAAGTTCTTACAACTAATACAAACCAACTTCTAAAATATATTTTTATTATAAACCACAAATGAATATTGTCGAGGAATTATCGAGTTTAAAGAATTTAGATCTAAATATAACATTTTGAAAACATTTTTATCATTATTTCAGATCCACAAGTTACGGGATAACAACTAGCAACACTTCGACCTACAAGTGAGTAATGACAGTATTTTCGAACGCTATTTATAGCAAAACGAATCTAAAAAGGTTGAATATCACGACATTAATATAAAAAAAAAATCATTTAAATTTCTTATCTGTATACACCATTTAAAAAAATGCTTAATATTCTATTATATATTTATCGTTTATACATTGTGTGTCAAAAACAGGCATTGGTTGACCGCGGACTGAGTCATATTCCCGGACGCAGGTCTTATTAATATTCATTGATAATATTGGCCTCAACTCTATGAAACATCAAAACTATTGTGGGAATTACTTACATTCAACCATTATAAACTTGGTTAATACATACTTTAGAAAACAATAAATTAGGGAAACTTAACATTATATTGAAATACCGCGTTTACAAAATGATGATTAAAATAATATGGTCATATAAGCTAAAATTATAACATTTAAAAATAAATATAAATTATTAAAATAACTCTATTAGTATGTATTTCCTCAACTTATGGTAGGAAATGTCAATAAAGTTCTGTCATCATTAAAACGTCAAAATGACGGACTGACTTTGATAAATTAACTTTTTAAATTTCATACAACAAAAACTATATGATTCACAATATTATGCATGCGTTCTGGACCTATAATTATTATAGAGTGTATTTAAAGTAATATGTATGTTATAAGACAGATGTAATGCACATTGGTGTGAAATACGCTTATTACAGACTAAACTGGTGACGTCGAGGGTTAACGACACCTGACTCAGCCGGCGCAGCTCTGTACCACCGCTATATGTTTATATTACAATGATCATTTTTATCAATCCATTGTTTCAGGTGAGATATATATAACTTAACTAATAATATAGAAAAAATAAACAAAATATATTAAGCAACAAACCCTTAAAAATTATTATATTTACATATATGAGTCAAAGAATTTTTTTTTTATTTTACTTAATATCAAATTAACATCATTACACAATAAAATAGACCTTATTATGTATACATATTCATACCTTATAACTTATACCTTACCACAGACACGTGTTCACGAAATCTCGAAATAAGTCTCGAAAAAAAACTTAATTAATGCTTAAAATATAATGTTAAGTATATGAATGCCCAGCTCTCTCTGTGATAATTTTTTTTGTATCAATAAGCCGAGCCCGGCTCATGAGTCACTAAGTGAAGCCAGTGTATTTATTGCTTGGTAACATGACTGTTAGCTCCGAAGGGAACGGAGGAGGCAAAAAAAATATCCATTCCATACATACCTCCTTTTTACTTTTTAATGTTTATTTGGCCAGTGTTTTTTCTAATATACGTAATAAATACAGATTATAAATTTATTCTATTGATAAAAAAAATTGCAGATTACTTACTATACGAAAATATATCATATTGTAATGAATAAAATTACCAATAGAGTCAAATTACAAATCACTTAGAGATCTTATGAAATTTCTTTATGAAAATTCATATAGAATATTATATAGATGATATATTAAAACAATAACAATGTTTTGCTACGCCGTAGCACTAGTATTCGTAGCTTTCATAACTATTTTAAGCAATTTATTTATCGATTTTGCGTCAAGATATAAAAATATTAAAAAAATGTATACATATATCTGACGTCGAATAAATACGAACACGTGTATATTTGTATATAAGGGGAAGCTATTTTTTTATTCAACCGATTTATTACATGGCTAAACTAAACTCACCCTTAATAAAATATAATATTGAAGACCATCCTTATCTGTCCGCGTAATGTTTCAAAACTGCATCCGCCATTTTGTTAGTGATTAATTGATTACAAATAAGTTATTGCTGATAGAACGTAATTTGATTTACAATGCCCTTGTGTCACGAACTAATCTATTGAAATCTATATTTATTTTAATAACAACTAGTGATGTTTATTCTCTTGCCTCGTTTAATATATTACGTAAGATATAATAGTAATAAAACAGAATGCCTAAAATATATCTCGGGATTTGTTTTTGACTCATTAAACAGCGTGAAAATCAGCCGACCGTGTCCATATATCCACTATCTATTCTGTATTCATGGCAAAATGCGCACTATTATTAATTGAATAATTGGTCTGAGCGGCAACGCCTTGTTTGTAATTATAACATAGTTATTAAGTTTGTTGCTATGCCGGGACGCGATCTTGCGTCTCTTGTATCCACTGTCCATCGCTGCATGTAGTTAGGACTCCAACCCTCAGCTGGAGCCGGTGATGAAGGAATCTTAAAAGGTCACACTGAAAGCGGCGCGATGACACGAGGCGGCCATTCGGCAACACACCGGGGCCGCGGTTCCCGCCAAAACGACAGCAGGCTGTGGCGCGAAGGCTCGCCATTGGTCGGGCGCGCGTCGGCCGGCGAGCAAGGCCGCCGGTTTTCCCGCGAACAATGCCAAATGGTGCATTTGTCAAGGTGAGTTCGTTCACCGCTGACGCCTGCGCCGGCCGCGCCGTACAGACAGTCGCTCACTCGCCTCGCGCCAACCGAAGGTCGATGGAAGCCGCCGCGCTAACAGTTTCACCTCAATAACATCATGATTATAACAGGTAAATGTTACACTTGTATACAATATAGCATTATGATTAATACACACGCTCGCTTGTGATGTATCCAATGTATTGAGGTTATCGTATTGAGACAAGGAGTCACATGTTTTAAACGGAGTTTTATATATAAGAAGAAAGAAGAAAAGTATCAAGTGCTACGCCCGGACGAAATTCCCAGCTCGGCCGACATGCGCGGGTCGGTGGGATCTTCGTCCGTGTTTATCGCTTATACGAATATACAACGTGCAACACACAGCATGGACCTCACACTTGATGGAAGATACGGAGATACCACTAACAGATACAGCCAGCAACCGTAAATACTACACAAAATATTTACATTTTGTTCAGTATCGCACACAGGCTGCCGGCTGTACTAATGACATCTGACTTCATAGACAAGATGTGTCAACAAGATCGGATACGGATATTGACTTTTTTTATTTTAATATTTTTAAACAGGCTTAGACTGAATTGACAAAATTTATCTTATTTTTATTTAATTCTTGTTTTCTTTATATATAAATAGGATTTTCCTCTTTAATATAGTTTTTGATATCTTTATATTGTTAAAGTGGCAATACTTTATGTAATTGTGTATATACTTATTAATTGTAAGACTAACTCACTTATTTAAATTAATATAATAATAATCCAATTGTTATAAAATATTGTTATCGATCTGTGTCAAATATTGCTTACCTTTATTAATAAACATTTAAGATTAATAAAATATAATAAGGTATTTTTATTAGGAATTTTAGGAATTGATTTTTTATGCATTTGTGTGTGTATTAACTTTTTCTATAAAAGGTATCGGCTTTTTAGAGAAGATTCTCGAAGAAGTGAAATAAAAATACAAACTAATAATTATTATAATTTATGTTCATACATATTACTATCATTTTTTGTATATTATATCATAGTACTGTTTCATTTCTATAATAACTGTTATGGGAATAGAATTTCTAATGTACATATTTTAAATTTCTTATTTTTTTTTCATTTAAATTTATTTTCATTTAAATTAAATTTTCATTTAATTTCATTAACCGAACCGTATTAGTTTTATCAAGATCTGAAGATTTTTTTTGACCTCAAATCACCGACAGCTAGACACTATTTCCCGCGATAAAAATGTAAAGTATTATCTCCTTAGCTTTAAATGAATATTTTTCAATATTGATTTATAAGAACCATCAAATTAATTGATGAATCATTTAAAATTATTTGCAGGACAAAACGAATAGCGACTTAATCGATTTATGACAACTATATTTCACTACGATTAACCAATTTAATTTATTATGAAAAACCAATAGTAAAGTAAAGTACATTTAATTTTCATATTTTACGATAAAACCTTATTCTAACATACACCGAAAAAAAATAATTTTAAGAACAAATTATATGATAAAGTCAGAACAGAAATTGTTCATAATTCAAATTTCCCGCCATTAAATCATTTACACTGAATAATCATCTTCCATTTGTGGACAAGTTCGAACATGTCGGTACAAGTTTAACTTACAAAATGGCGTTCCATCCGTTGAACGTATATCGTGACTTATGAAGAATAAATAATCAAATAAATAAATAATTAATAATATTTACCTTATAAGTAATTTGTAAGAAAAATAATTAGGTAATATTAAAGAACTGAATTTCTATTTAAAAACTCTATTTGGTTGTACACTTGTTATTTAGTTATATGTAATTTTATACATGACAAATATGATTGAATATTTTTTTTTATAATTTTAGCTCGTTTAAAAGCTTCTGTCTGTAATATAGTCTGTACTTTGTTATATACATTACGTAGAATAAGATAAGCTAGTGCCCCTTAAACCTACACCTAGGTCAGAAGTCCCAGTCACTGTTGAAGCTCCTCTCTACAACGATGGACCCGACACACGCACCGTGAATACATTGAATGATGAGAAGTTTCGTCTCTATTATACATAGGAAATTATACAGAACATATTTAAAATTATTTCAGGCTTAATTTTCATATAATATAATTTGTAATAATAAATATTTCGAATTACGGTATCCCCGATGTTAATTTTTCTTTGACGCAAAATCTGCTGACGATTTGTGAGATTTATCTTTAAGAATAAACTATTATAATTACTTGGTGTAGCTGAGTAACAGAATAGTCTTCATTAATAAAAACCTCTGTATATATTTTTTAGTATTTGCTTTCAAACTGTTGAGTTATGTAAAATAATTAAATACTTCTCACTGTGTTTCATTTCATAATAAACGTTTAATTTATATTTATGTGTTTTATTTATTTTGACTTCCTGTTATAAAATATAAAGTCAGGTTAACAATATTATATTTTCTTGTATGAAAGATTGTTATATTCATCAAAATGCACTCGTAACAAAATTTTACTTTTTTTGTAAGACGAAAGAAGTCTTTAAAATAAAGTGATAAGTATATTTCTTCTTGAATTTGCAGCTATACAATAACACAACTTATTTGAAAAAAGTTTAAAATAATTTAATAAATTATACTACTAATTTTAATTATATTTATAAACAAATATTTTAAAATAACTTTCCGAAATCAAATTAGATTAATAAGCAAATTTGTGCTCATTGTAATAATAGTATTTCAGTATATAATAAAATTATGTAAATTTCACTCATTAAACCATCGTTTGAAAATAAAGTTTGTGTGATAACAATACGTATACGATTATACTGATTAAGAAGCACGATTGGATACAATACAGCAATCGTGAGTTACATCTTCAAATAAATTTTATTTTAAAGATAAAACGAAACTATGAAATCCTTACATTTTTTAAGAGGGCTTTCTGTCTAACTGGTTCGAAAAGAGAATACATGCGACCAATTTATTAATTGCATAGTCTTTGTTTAGCCATATATCCAAAACATGAACATTTTTCCAATCGCATTCTAATTGGAAAGCTGGCTTCTTCACCAACTTGGAAACAGTTTAAGGGCTAAGTAAGTATAAAATAGCATGATTTTGATTACTTTTAGAAAGTTGAGGAACGTTTTTTCCAATGAATAAAATTGCTATAAAGAGCACGAAACTTTTGATTGAAATTCTAAATGTAAAAATAATTAGGGCAATAGGTACTTATATATTTTTAACTTGGTTTTAAAAAATACTTGCATTCTCGTCTTTATCTTATACTTATAATTTGGAATTTAGCACGTAATTGGACCTAAACTCTTGTGTGAATTAACACATAGAAGTTTTGTTTTATTAGTGTTTTCGGGTTGTACAACTTGCACCTACCATCCTTACTACAGAGCCTGCATCCTGGCCGCTGTGACTACAACTTCGACTTGCGACAGGCGTCATCTCCATATCTTATAATAATTCTTTGAGTGACCTCAAACTAATTTGATATCATAATACTGTAAACACAACCTTCTTTTAAACACCGTTTTTAAGGTTCTGAGTGTTGAAAAGTTTTGTGATTTGTTAAAGAATGTATTTTACAACTTAAAAACGCTGAAGGATGTAATGCATAAAATTAACGAGTCTATAGGCACCAACAATGAAAATATTGTAAATGGTCTTGAATTGAACTCTTTTTTAACTCTCTTATTCTGTAAGAGCTTGAAGTAGGAGATTCTTGAATTTAGAAAAAAATATTTCTAGGCATATCTAACTTTTTACTTTTTGTATCTCACTACTAGTGAAGAAGATAATATACGATTTGAGAAGTGACTTGAGTGCTTAAGGTGATGTAAAATTACAGTTTAACAAAATTTACATGAATTCAATCATCAATGTGACGTGACAGTACTACAACGACTAACAACATTTCTGTTGTTTTATTAATTCAGCCTTTATTGGTATAAGGTGTCTTAGTTAAAAGGAGTAATGATCACAAAGTAACCCAGTTTACTTCTCAAAATGTATTCATTAATCTATACCTAATGCAACAAATTTTATTTTGCAACGGAAATTCAAATAAAAGTACGAAAACTTTTGACTTTTGTAAATATGTAAAGTTATTTGAACAGATTTACTCTTGTTTTTAGTTCTCATAATCAATTAAATACTCAAAAGTTGTTCCTTATTTTATAGAGAAAGCTTTTTTATATGCTGTAAACAGATATTCGTATTGTCAAATGCAGAACACCAATTATAATATCAAGTCACTTTAAATATACGTAAGGTAACCTCGACGCGAGGAACATTTAACAACCTCTTTTGATAGTTGGCACAAAAATATATCATTCCTGTATATGTGCAACTAAAATTCGCTACAATTTAAGATGTTTGGTACAAAGGAGGGAAAAGGAAACAAAAGCAGCAATGAAACTCCTAGTAACAAATTGTCGCTTTCATATTACAAAACATGTGAATCGTATTATACTGAATATAATCTATTCATATATTAATTTGTTATTATCTGTTCGGAAAGAGAGGGACTTGATGCAATTATAATTTATATTACGACTGGTGATGTCCACAGAGGATACAAGGTAAGAGTTATGTAAAGAATAAAATAATCATATTAAAAAAATACCAAGAAAATTTCCAATAATGGCCATCAAAATAATCATACTAGGTAATTATATAGTATACGTATACTAGCAACATTGAGAAAAACAAATTAAGACTATCGGAAAAAGAAAAGCATTCCTGTTGGTTTTAAGTATTAAAGAATGTTGTCCATAGTGAATCAATGTAAGATAAATATATTTATTTATATAGCGTTTTTGCAAAATTTATAATTCTTATTTTAACACAATAATGTGAAAAGCATTTAACATGTCAAAACAACGTCACTGAAATAAAAAATCTCTGTTTTTAAGTTTTATCTGTCAATTAATAGTTTTAATTCAAGGAAAAAACTTTTAAAGTTTTAACATTGGGTGGTAATTCTTAATACCATAGACTGCTTTAAAGTTTTATAATTGAAATTACACAAATCACTGTGGGAACGAGCAGTTGTTGTAACTCTAATTAGACGTGTAGCAACAAAAGCTTAAAATCTTTCTCTTTTTCTTTGAATGTGTATATAAATACATATTATAATATGCGTCGTCCATCGTCGTTATCAAGTAGACTTTTTCTTCGTTAGATTTTTTCTCTTCATATTTTTTAGCTTTCACGACGATTTCCTTTCGTGTTTGGTAGGTGTAAGGTATTTTACTTCTAAAAGTGTACATCTTTATCCTTATTTTCTTGAATTTATGAACAATTATTTTCTTTTAAACTTTAATTCCAAACCCCACCAGATCTTTTCAAAATTAACGGTGTACTTACACTATAACTCTAGGCTAAAAAAAAAACTATCCTGAAAATGAAGCTGTCAGCGTATAAAATGACTTTTAGAAATATTTTATTTAATTTTCAATTTCAACAGTGACTAGTGTTTTTTCCACACGTCCTAAAGATTATAATCCGTCCATCAAAAAAAAAACGTTGAAATTGGCCAAATATTCCATAAAACCAGTGCGAAAAAACCATAGCTTAAAAACAGAGACTGCTATAAGAATACGTCACAGTACAACATAGTGTACTATGACGTCACTAGCATCAAGTACGGGTTGCACTTCTCCTGTCACTTTTAAATTTAATGTCTTGGAATCTGGTTTAAAGAATCGAGATCTTCCTAAAAATATTGAGACTTTAAACATTATGCATTCTATTAACTTTACGAAGGCATTTGATTTTCAATTGTTTGTTTGAACTATTAGGTACTGTTTTCTATAAAAATTGCTTATTTGTAAGACTTTAAAAATCTTTTATTATGTAAGTGTGAAGTAGTTTAAAGGGCAACATTTGTAGAAACTCATATTATTTTGCTCATTTAACAATGTAATGCATTATCAACGTATTTAGATATATTTAGGGTTGTCTTATTTTATGGTAATTATTTCTTCTTATCGAAATAGAATATTCATTGAAACTAGTGCACTTATAAAGGTTAAATCTTATCCCGCTCCTTGGCTTCTTGCAGTCCATCAAGTGTATCTCTTCTTCTTCCTGGCAATTTCCCAGCTTTAGCCAGGGTCTGACAATCAAGTGTATCTATCCAGCGCGAAAGCCAGTTGTAATTCAGCATTTTAAAGGCGAGATAAATATTGAGACCAACTTTATATGCATATGAAAACAATTTTTGTTAACAATTTCTATGATAATTGTTAAATAGGCTTAAAAAAAGCAGTTTCACAAAAACTTTTAAACATATATGAATTAAGCTCGAAGTATATGAAGTTAAACAGTTCCAAACTTTTCTAAGATATGTTTTCAAAGGGCCTACCAACATCTTTTGTGGAGATTTTCTAAGTCCTTATTTAACTTAGTCAACAATGACTACATATTCAATAATAATATTTCAATCGATTAGTTAAAATCTCGTAGAATTATAGGTTACTTGTAGAATACTTTTCCCCTTTTTTATACAAAAAAGCGTTAGGAAACTTCTCGTCATTTCATTATGAAAATACAACAAAATCTATAATTACAATAATTACATCCCTCCTATCCTACCTTAATATATTTGGTTATTTATATCAAATATAAAAGAAGTTGACCAAAATAAATTCAATTATGTCATGCAAAACACCTGTTTAACACAAGTGTCACGTCCACACTACGTCACTATGCAATAACAAGTCGGGGTAAACTCAAAACAACATTAGTTTTTTTTAAACAAATCAATATTATTTCCAATAAATTTATCAGTACATCCACATTGAATGTTCTCCTCCATAAAATACAACATAAACTCATCGACATCGAGAAACTAAACGTTAGGAGTACAAACTATTTACAATAAGGTGGTCTGAACGCAAAATAAAACATTGAACGTAACAAAAAAAAATAATAATCAGTGCAACAATAAAAAATAAATATACTTTAAGATAGTGATCCAACGTGGTTAAGTTAATGATAATCTAAGGATATAATTAATTTGTTAGTAATACACTTCTGTTACATAATTCTCTATTGGCCTTCCCATCACAGCGAGGCTAGCTCCAACACGAGTCCAAAACATCGTATGACCAAGCGTGAGTAGATATGTCACAGTATTTAATATTTGCGCAAACGACGTCTGAGTACATCGTGAAAGACCGAGGCGTTTTTGTGACCAGACTTTAACTAAAACAGTTTTTTTAAACGACTAATCAAACTAAAACAACAGCAAAACTCAAAACGCTAACATATGCCGGTGCGTTCGTTCAACAAATACATCGCGTCTATCAAGTATCAAAATCTATGAGACTACTCTCTTATATATTTGATAGTCATGTCAGAAACTTGTAGTAATTCCGTATAGACTTAGTTCTTTTAAAACAAATCAAAGCAGTATCAACGTGTAACAGAAAACAGCAAAGAAACGTTACTAAGACTAGAAAAATGCAAAATATTCATAGCCTCGTCCGCTTTACGAGCGAGACTTGCACACAGAATGATATGTTTAGCTCGATGATAATTAGTAACGTGTTGTCCAAAAAAGCTCGCTTAGAACAAGAAAACGCTCGCTACAGACCACATACCAAATTTATGTAACGATGAACACATTCGAATATATCAATATCCAAAAATTTTTCAACGAACTCCAAAATCATTTATTTATATATATAATCGAACATTTGTACGACAGTTTATTTAGTATTTTCATTTAAATCGTTTTTAAATAGCACATTACAAATCAATTTTACAGCTCAAGACAGTCATTAGGCCTTAACCATAGAAATGTACAGTTTATTATTATGGCAGATATCAACAACAAATTTATTACATCTATCAATAGGATATTGACATTAGACAGAAACAACTCCAGTATCTCACGAGACGCAACACACTCGAGTCAATGGCACTCTATGCAAGCGCACTATCAGACTACCTCCGCGACGCGCTGCGACCAACGACTACCTCGACGGAAGTCAACAGCGAACGAAACAACTATTTAATAAACCCTAAATTACTCTAAAAACCACATCGGCCATTCGCAACAGCTGTGAAGATTTGACGTGGCGGAGGCGGAACGGATCAAATCGTCACTCAATCAAAAACCGGTAGAAAATATATGAGCAAAGTTCGTGTGAGGCACATCGCTAGTTATATCCGGGCGGGTCCCATGTGGCCGTCAATCAAGATAGATAGGGCAGCAGCATGTAGTACAGGCAGGCCAGCATTAATGGTAGGGCTAAGGCCAGCGCGTGAAATAAGTCGAATCTGAGTGGTTTCTGCGCGGAGGCGAGCTGTGATGCAAGCCTGGCTCTTTCTGCGCACACTTCCGCCCAGCGTTCCTTGGCCCGCACCAGCTCCTCCTCCAGCGCGTGTAAGGATCCGTTCCTCATAGTGAGTTTGAGCCGTTCGTCGTCGTCCATCTTCACGTATTCGCTCATTTCCTCGTCCCTGTGTATCTCGGTGGTCGCGGAGTCACTATCGTCGTCGTAGTCCAGTCTGAACATCTCGTCTATGTCAGCCGATATCTGTTTCGTATCAATGTCGTCCACCGCTTCTTTGATGTTTTCCAGCGACTTGCTCGTCTCTACAGCTCGGTCCATAGTTTCAGCTCTCTCAGTGAGCTGCGCCTGTAATCTCTGTATGACGTCATCTCTCTCTATGACCTCGGCCCTTAATTTCCCCACCATAGTAGTGAGGTCGTCGATGTCGTCCCTGGTAGGTCTGAACGCGAGCTCGGCCTGCATCTCGGCCGCGTTTGTCGTCAGTCGCTGGATCTTGGCGAGATTCGCCTCCTCAGTGGCTGTAGACCGTGTCAGTTGCTCCTGTTGGACAATTATTTGTGTTAATACATATTAACAGAATAACATAAAAGCAGTACTAATATACTTAAGACAGCTCATAAGATTAAACAAATTATCAACTGCCCTTGAAGGAGGAACATATAATTTAAGAAATAGTGGCTATGTATAGTTGCTGGCATGTCTATTGTCAAGGTTTTGGCGCAGTGGGGATATGTTTGTAAAATATACACCTAGTGCAACAAAAAAAGTAGTTACTTTTGGTGCTTAACAAAACTAAAATCTCGTAGCAGTAACAAAAAAATGGTTCAAATTTAAATGTTCGCAAGTTTACTCGAAAGCGAACATCCAATCGTTCACACATGCCTAGGACATCTAGTAACGTTCTGTGCATCTATTGTCGCTTACCAAAATACGTGAAGGCAACTCTACGCTACGATTTAAATTCTTAAAATTAAAACAAATTGTTACTATATCGCGACTGAATCGTCGATTATAAAGGCTTGTCAGCACTAGCAACAGGTAATATACAAATTCAATTAATTTTCATATATTTTTCCAGGAAAAACAGACCAAATGTGTTAATAACTAAAATACTTTTCTTAGCAAATCAAAACTTAAAATGACACCTCAAAACCACCCTTTTTATGGTAGCTGAGCTAATGTTAGTAGTCACCTGCGGCATGTCAGTTAGAGTTAGTCCATTTGAAGCACACGAGATATTATGGGCACACACATCGCATGATAAACCTCAAATAAATTAAAATAACCAAAAAAAAAGTGTTTTGTAATTCAAAGTAACTTAATATTTTATATTGAATAAAAAGTTGAAAATAGAAATTAGTATTCGAAATTTCATACATGTGTGTACTTATAATTACATACAAATATTTTTTCATTTAATGTTCGGGTTATATACTACTCTTGCCACCTTTCATCTGGTAAAGAAATATGCACATTCGTAATATCAGTTTTTATTGTCGGACCCATCTTAGGACATATATATCTTGTTCGTTAGGTTAGTACAATACTAAAAAAATGGAATCACAACGGGAGTTTTATATGGACGGTATGTATAGAAATCTCAAAACCATGCTTATAGGCAGTTCATAAACTTTAACTACTAGCATTAGCAAGAAGACTATAGAATTCTCAAAGGCCTGAATTAGTCAGGTCAAAACATAATCTACTAGCATCTCCGAGAAGACTATAGCAATTTTAAATCTCTAATATAGGCAGCTCAAAAACTTTAACTACTAGCATTAGCAAGAAGATTATAGAATTCTCAAAGGCCTGATATAGGCAGGTCAAAACATAATCTACTAGCATCTCCGAGAAGACTATAGCAATTTTAAATCTCTAATATAGGCAGCTCAAAAACTTTAACTACTAGCATTAGCAAGAAGATTATAGAATTCTCAAAGGCCTGATATAGGCAGGTCAAAACATAATCTACTAGCATCTCCGAGAAGACTATAGCAATTTTAAATCTCTAATATAGGCAGCTCAAAAACTTTACCTCTTAACATTACCCGAAGACTATATAATTCTCAAAGGCAAGTCAGTTACGTTACGTACCTGTAACTCAGTGTAACGCTACGTTACGTACCTGTAACTCAGTGTAACGTTACGTTACGTACCTGTAACTCAGTGTAACGTTACGTTACGTACCTGTAACTCAGTGATCCTAGCCTTATAAGCGGCCGCGTCGTGTTCGCTATCTTCAGCCCGCGGCTCGTCCCTAGCCGCCAGTAGTTCGTCCCTCACAGTCCGTAGAGACTCGTTCTCCGCCGCGGCGACGCTCACCCTCTCCCTCAACACTTTGATCTCCTCGTTCAGACCGGCCATCACACGTAAAATGTTAGCGTACTCGACGCCGGCTTTACTCTGAAATTATATCATTTAGATTATTGTTATATGATGTTGATTGTTGAATAAGAACATTTAAATAACTTAAAGATTAATCAATTCCATCGAACAAATGTGTGTCTAATCAAAATTTAACTATTTTACAATTGTGAAACTAGTAAATACTTCGTAATATTTAAAACAATGTAGAGTATATCATGTAGAATAATCATACTTCTACAAACTCGTACTTCGTTAAATAAATATACAACCAAAGCTGAACTGCTTAACTATGTAGTTCATTAATATTGAAATGAACTCAGAATGGAACTTATACAGGGTGACTGGTGAATTACTATCGATATTTGAGGACGTGATATTTGTGGACGTGATATTTGTGGACGTGATATTTGAGGACGTGATATTTGACGATCATATATGACAAAATAAAAATTAATATAACATTAAATATTAATAAACTTCTAAGTAAAGTAAACCAAAAGTTATGTAATTAATTACGCATCGTGTGCACACCCTACAGATTAGGTATACACTCACACACACATACGCGTGCGGCGGCGTAGTGTTGTATCAGCACGCCGCCGAACGCGTCCACACTTGGAACAATTGGAACGTGTCAACACTTTATTTATTTATACAGAAATTTTGTCAAAAATTAAGTGCCTTTTTTTTTACATAATTCGAATGAGAATCATGTACCGAGTATTCTCCTTAAATATTGATAGTAATTCACCAGTCACCCTGTATTTTATACAGCCTTGTGTGTGTATGTCTATGTATATATAAGTATGTCACTACTCACCGGTGAGTCTTCTTTGATATCAGCGTCGTTGTAAGTTGAATTAGCATTATTATCAGGACGTAGTTCACCATCCAATGGACTCAAGGATTCTTCATTACCACCATCTGAAACATTACATATCAGAAAATCAACACTTACACTTCTTTTGTATTTTTCTACTTCACAATATAACTCATTGATATTAATGTCGGTCAATTAAAAATAATAATATAAAAAAATAACTTAGGAAGAAGGAGGACATTTTATAGTTTTAAATTTCTTCTCAACATGTATAGGAATTACTATTAAAACAACAAAGTTAGTAGATTTTTTTTTTTCAGCTATCGCTTTTTTTTATAGTCTAACTTCAACTTACAATATTACATCTATAATTTGATGTACCTAATGTCAATTATAATCTAGGACTCAATGCATTAATATTGTCTTAAGGTCACTCTATTAACATATAACAATATTTGTAGAAATTTGTTTAATTTAAAACTCTAACCAAACATTTAAATAAATACAAGAAGCTTGAAACATAAAGTACAGCTAAGTAAATAATTAAAAAAAAACATATGAATGTATGATGAACTTCTTGTAAGACATACTAATTGGTAATATTTTGTGTTTATTAATTGGTAATATTTGTATATATCTCCCCTACCATGGTTGAGTCTCGAATGTTTCTCATCGTCTGTACACAGATCAGCCTCGGGAGACTTCTCTCCGCTGCCGCCGACACCGCCTTCTTCCTTTTCTTGTTTTTCTGTAATTAATAATAAAATTATATGTAAAAATAAATTAAATGTATTTATTTTATCACAATTTTCCTACTATATTTGTACGATTCACAAATATTATACTTTCGTTTTGGTTTCTAGAAACAAACTTCACGAGTAAAATGTTAAAAAAATATCATCTGTACCTCTGCCTTCAGAATTATGCAAGTTGTTCTTCTTCAATATTAATTCAAACTCCTTGGCTGACTTCCCTTCTGCAGACACAGCTTTGATGCCAACCTAGATATTCAATGACAATATTTAAAAAATAATAACATACATAATATGTTGTTTCAAGAAGAAAGTATTTTATAAATGATCATGGATACTATAAATAAGATTTAAAAAGTTTTCGATGGAGGTCAATGTGTGATTTACACTTCAGTCTCTAAGTGGTAAAATAAAAATGTTTTATTTCCAACATGGTCAAAGACTATAAAGCATATAAGTTATGTCCAAAATTGCTAGTAAGAGCATATTTGTATATGAGCGACTTTTGCTGACAACTAATACAACTTCTGCAAGTACCATTATGGAAATACTTAATTATTATATACAGGGTGAATGGTGAATTACTATCGATACTTGAGGACGTGATATTTGACGATCATATATGACAAAATAAAAATTAATATAACATAAATATTAATAAACTTCTAAGTAAAGTTAACCAAAAGTTATGTAATTAATTACGCATCGTGTGAACACCCTACAGATTAGGTATACACACACACACACACACACACACGCGTGCGGCGGCGTGGTGTTGTATCAGCACGCCGCCGCACGCGTCCACACTTGGAACACTTGGAACGTGTCCACACTTTATTTATTTATACGGAAATTTGATCAAAAATTAAGTACCTATTTTTTTTACATAATTCGAATGAGAATCATGTACCGAGTATTCTCCTTAAATATTGATAGTAATTCACCAGTCACCCTGTATATGTGACTTATGTAAATACCTCATAAATCATCTAACTAGTATATAAATAAGTTATATATATATACTCTTTATTGCATTAAATAATTAACAAAGGTTATTTTCAAAACATAATTATTGTGTACAAAGGCGGGCTTATTTCTAAAAGAAATCTCTTCCAGCCAAGCCACAGCTGTAAGAGTTAGTGTGTTTAGCAGGTAAAACATTGTGCAATATAATGCTCTTAATAATATAATATATAAAAAAAAAACAATTTCAATAAAACACATGATATAATAAATACTATAATAATATAATAAATACATACATACCCATACAACATCTAAATACATAAATATTATATATATATATATATAAATATATATATATATATATACAACAGTGAAAAAAAAAATAATATATATATACATATATATTAGTTAATTTGACACTTTTATAACAATTGTGACAGAAAGTGCCCTTTTACTCTTTTTTTAAAGAGGCCAATGTTAGGACTCTTTTGGATGGTTTTTGGGAGATTGTTCCAGAGGTTCGCTGCACGTACAGAAAAAGAGTTATGCAGAAACTTTGTATTACTTCTGGGCACTTCTAACTCTGAAGTAATACAGGAACGTCTGGAACGTGTTGGAGGCGGGAGAAGGTTGAAACGGGAGCGAAGGTAAGAAGGAGAATTTGGATCATTAAGAATGTTAAAAAGGACCGAAAGGATGTGCATATCACGGCGAAGGCGGATAGGGAGCCATTTAAATTGAGTACGAAATGCAGATATATGGTCATATTTACGTAGGCCGTAAATAAACCGAATAGCCAGATTTTGAAGACACTCTAATTTATTAAGTAGCTCCTCAGTCACATCCAAATAGCACACATCAGCGTAGTCGAGGATCGGTAGAAGAAGAGATTGCGCTAGCATAATTTTTGTGCTGAAAGGGAGAAAGTATTGGAGACGTTTGAGAGAGTGGCAAGTGTAGTGTATCCGCTTGCTAACATCATTGACTTGGGCTACCCAGGACATATAACAGTCAATAATAAGACCCAAATTCCTTACTGAATCGCAGTAAGAAATTGGAACCCCGTCAAAAACTAGTTTGGGGACTAGCCCCCAGTCTAGTTTGCTTCTAAGCCTGCTGCTGCCAACAATTATAGCTTGTGATTTTTTGGGATTCACAAGAAGGCCAAACGATTTAGCCCACGACTGTATAGCAGACAGGTCCATGTTTAACAAATCAATAGCCCTGGGCAGCTCAGCCAAACTGAAATGTCGATAAAGCTGTAAATCATCTGCATACAGATGGAAGGGAGAAGTAATAATTCGGGAAATGTTATTAATAAAAACAGAAAACAGTAATGGAGAAAGTACGCCGCCTTGAGGAACACCAGCCGTGAGCTCTAACCAATTTGACGAGGTATCGTCGGTTTTTACACACTGCTGGCGTCCGAAAAGGTATGAATGAAACAAGTTAATAACAAGAGGAGAGACGTTGACTGCACGAAGAGTACCAAGAAGTATGTCAAAATCAACGGAGTTGAAGGCGCTGCTGAAATCCAACAGAGCAATTGCAGTGAGCTTGGTGTTATCCATAGCACACCGCACATCCTCCGTTATCTTCAGCAAAGCACCAACAGTGCTGTGGGATGAACGAAAACCGGATTGGAAAGGACATAACAGGTTGTAAGTTGTAAGGAAGGAGTAAAGTTGATCGTGCACAATGGACTCAATGACCTTAGAAAGGATAGGGAGGATAGATATAGGACGGTATTGGGACATAGACGTAGGATTGGCGGTTTTGGGAAGAGGTATAACGATAGCCTTCTTCCAGAGTGTCGGGAAGACATTGCACGATAGTGAAAAATTTATGATGTGGGTGAGCACTGGTGCAATATCATCCAACACTGGAAGAATCATGTTAAGGCTAAGACTATCGCTGCCAATGGCTTTGGTGGAAATAGAACGGACACACTTCTTGATAACATCTTCAGAGACTAACTGAAAAAAGAAAGAAGGACAGTTTGGTGGTTCAAGAGAAGATAGATAAGAAAGAGTATCTGATTTCGTTTCGGAATCTACAGTAATGGGGGGGCTAGAAAAGAAATAATTTAATGTATTAAGGTCAGCGGGACTGGGGCAGGCTACAGTAGTTTTGCCCACACCTAATGACCTTAAAAAACTCCAAACTTGGGTTTGACAGAGATCTATGATTGTGGAGTGAGTTATGTACCTTATTAAGCAGATTTTGTGGCAGCAATAACTTGATGTAGTCGGGCAGGGCGCGGACCGCGTCCTCCAAGGAGCCGTTTCGTTTAGCTTCTTGCAGTTTGTTGCTGTCTGTACTCACTACTAACATTTTCGCCTCGCCGTTTTGTACCGAATACTGTAATTAAATATATTATAATTTTAAGTACATACATTATATAGAAATTACATATATGTAGTATATTTTAATCTATATACATATGTGTGTGAGTAGATTAGTAACATATTCGAGTATTGAGAAGTGGTTTATTAGTTAATATTATTTTTAGAAAATTATAACTGCTACCCGAGTAAGATATAATCATCAAACATATTCTTATTCCAGATAATATATAGTTTTCGGCATTATTGTGATTGAAAAAACTATTAACATGATCATAACAGACCATTTTAGTTAAAGATAAAGAATATAATACAACAATACAGTTATTAAACAAATTCAATAACTTTTCCTTGATCATTCTCAATATGTAAAATTAAGCATTATTTATGTCAATTAGCTTATTAATTTCATAATTCTTTTATTTTCGCTGTTAGTTAATGTATTTTTCTATATATTAAACATATATTAACCGCTAGTGGTAGATGTTTTCTAAGCGCCTGTTCCCTTTCCTCTGCCGCAGTCACTGCGAGCCTCGCCGCGCACATCTTACGCTCACAGCGAGCAGCCAATTTCTGAAATGAAAATAAACATTATTTGTTTTAAATATATTCAAGTGAAAAATTTAACTAGGGATATTTATATTATATACTAGCTGACCTATATCCTTTCCTTTCTTCTAATATCTCTTAACCAATTTTCAACAAAAACCGTACAACCGTTTTTGAGTTAAAAATAGTGTAATGTATGTATATATGCATAACAATTTCTGTGTTATATTATAAACTAGCTTTTGCCGCGGCTTCGTCCGCGTGGAATAGTGACATCCGGCAGATTTTTGGGTCTTCCCTCACAGTTCCCGTTCTTGCGGGGTTTTCGGAATGGTCGAGTTCCCGTAGAATTTTCAGGATAAAACTTATATATTTTTTTAATTCACAATGAAGTACTCTTAACCAACAACATATTTATTTGTTTATTTGAATAAAGATTAATATTATTATGTTGATACAACTTAAACAAATTATTTCGACCAAATTAGGTACCATAAAAACGGTTTTTGTGAGTTAATCTTAAAAGATAGACATATACTGTCGTGGACTGTTTTTTAGATAATTAAAAGAGCTATTATTCTTTAATACATATTTTTTCTGTATCTTGAACCGTTTTCACGGAGCACGCAACGGAAGGCTGCAAAGATGAAATAATTTCTCCCGTTTTTTACACATTTACCACTATATCTTTGCTTCTATTGGTCGTAGCGTGATGTTATATAGCCCACAGCCTTCCTCGATAACTGGACTATCCAATACAAAAAGAATTATTCAATTCGAACCAGTAGTTTAGGAGATTAGCGCTTTCAAACAAACAAACAAACTCTTCAGCTTTATAATATTAGTATAGATATAAAATACGACTTTATATTGTCACTAGTTAGTTCACCCGGACGTACTTGCAATTCTTGCATAGCGTTTGTAGCGGCTAAATGTAAGGCGTAGTTCTGATGATGCAATGCCGCTGCTTCCCTACTGCGACGCTCCAAAGATTCCTCAAGAGACAGACGTTGTTCGTGCGCCATACGAAGACTCTCTTGCGCCACTTCCTGTAAAGTAAATAATTATAAAAAACATTATATATATTTATTTTCTATACTCTTTATTGCACACCAATATAGACAAAAATAATAGGAGTAAAACAAAACAAAAAAGAAAAGAAAAATGTACAATAGGCGGCCTTATCGCTAAAACAGCGATCTCCTCCAGGCAACTTTGGTAGTGGAGAGAGATAGGATGGTAAGGCTGTACAATTTACTTAATACATAAAAAAATAGATACAATGTATATACGCGATACATAAATAAATATTCCATAAATATTGTAATTATAATATGTTGATTTTAAACAAGCAGAAATAGTTATTATTAAAATTAAATAGAAAATATAGAATCAAAATGTTTAGGCGAACAGGTTTCGAACATATACATATAATGAGTTTTCTTAATTTTTTAAATTATAATTCAAATATTTACTTTAATTTGCTCCAATAGAGAAACCTGATAATAGAATGTCTTTAATATTGATTTTTATGACGATATTAAAATAAACTTATTTATTGCATTCTGATTACGTCAATCGTCATTCAGCGATAATTAACTATTATAATAGTTCATATGCATTTCTGTTTTATAATTTACTAGCTTTCCGCCCGCAGCTTCGCCCGTGTGGAGTTCGGTTATATCGCGTTTCCAAGATAACCTTTCAAAAGTCTGGGATAAAAACTATCCTATGTTCTTCCTCAAGGTCAACTCTATATCTGTACCAAATTTCATTAAAACCAGTTCAGTGGTTTAGGCGTGAAAGCTTAACAGACAGACAGACAGACAGAGTTACTTTCGCATTTATAATTAAAACTCTAGCCGTTATATTTCCTTATTACGAACTATACTAAGTATTTCACCTGATAGTTCCTCTTATCGCTCAGCAGCTGTGCGACCTGTACTTCGTCGGGATGTTTCCCTGCAGCTAACATGGCTTCCAGAGTATGAACCCTCATCAGAAGCCGCTGTTCCCCCACGAATAGTTCCCATGAAGCCGCAGCTTCAGACCTCGTCCTTTCAACGCACTCCCTTAACGTCCGTAGACGTGTTTCTAACGAAGCCTCGCGTTGTATCGCCTCCTGGAAAGTCATGATATATTGGTTAAAGTTCATTTGCAGTTATACATATATCTGTAGTTTATTTATGTCAGTTGTAACAAATATATGTGATAGTTAATAAAACAAATGAAATTCTATCATTCCACCATTGTTATGTGGACTTTATAACTCGGACTGTAAAGCTGAGGAAAACAAAGTATCAATATTTTTTGAAATTGCAATGATAACTCATCTAAATACTTGTTTGAATGAATAAGTAGATCGTACGTCACAATAGCTCAAATGCAAGGAAATTGGACATAAAATTCCATAGATTGCTTGTTGGAGTCTTATATGAATTCTTTAATAACATTATAACCTCATTGGTCTTTAAATTTTTTTTCCAGAGCCAACTCATATATAATAATCCTACTAATATTATAATTGCGAAACTTTGTGTGTGTATGTTTGTTACTTCTTCGCGCTCAAACGGCTGAACCGATTTTGATAAAATTTTATATACAGGAAGCTGACGTCCAGGAATAACACATAGGCTACTTTACATCCCGGAAATCGGCGGGTAACACCGCGGGGCGCAGGTAGTATATAATAATTTAATATATTACCTGAACAAAGTTGTTCAATTGGTATAGTTCCTTGAGATGTAGCGGTGTAGTCATTGAGGGGTTGAAGGACAGCTGGGCCTCACTACCGTCAGGGTGGTACAGCTTCAACAGAGCTATCACTGGTGGGAACGGGTTCTGGAAATACGTATATTAAATTATTAATTAAAGGATATTAATGAGATATAAGACTTTCGCGAGTATTCATTTAAATGAAACTTATGTTTTCAGATTATTTTGTTATTTTTGAAACTGCATACTTCCGACGTTTTGGTTACTTTTCAGCAACCGTAATCACGGGTAGACGAAATATATTTTTTTGTCAGTGGGTCAGCTTTTATGCATTTTGTGTAATGACACAAGTTGCAGTTTTATGTACCGATTGTTATAATTAATATAACAGACAAATTGATTGGTCTCAGGAAAATGGAATAAAGGTAAGGCTTAACAGAATTTAAGACCGATATGACTTATTTTAACATTTTCACAATACTCAAGAATAGTTCAAAGCTGATAGATACATATATTACTGCGTGTGCGTGCGTTGCGTGTACGTGTGTGTGTGTACGTGCGTGCGAGTGTGTGTGTGTGTGTGTGTGTGCATCACCTTCTCCGAGTTAGCAGTATTCTCAACTACGGGTATCCCAAACTGCACCACGTCCCCGGAGAACACCTCGTGCGGCTCCGTGTTGGTGAGCGTGCAACGGTTGTTGTTAACGAACGTCCCGTTGCTGCTCTCATTGTCCTAAGAATATTTAAATCTAATTATTATAAATATCAGGAAGAGTTGATAGCTTATGGTATATTTCTACTAATGGATTTAGATTAGAAATTATGGTCTTTGATTATCGAGTTGCAAACGTTGCGAAACATCTCTATGATGGAGAATCTGTGTTAAGAATTCTTCGGGTTATACTAGGAAAATATTTATCACAATGTTTTGTACGTTGAATCGACTCATAGACTTGAGATTTTGACTAACCGAGGTTTTGGTGTGTTTAAAGAGGACGAAATATACTTTTTTCCCCATGGGGGGGGGGGGTTATTTTGTATTATTAAAATTAAATTATCTTCGTTATTGGTATCCCAAAAAAATTATTAAATGGGTCGATTCTCATTCCTCATTTCTGTATATTTTTTTTCTTCTTCAATATAAACACTAGTTAATGGAAACATAGAATTTTAAAAAAAAATTCTCAGCTTAATGTTACATGAAGGTTCTAATGTCATATACATTCTATATAATAATAATAAGTATGGATGTAAGTCTTTTAATATAGATTTAAAAAACAATATACATATACGATTATATAAATTACATACCAAAAAAAGTTTATGAACATTTTTTACCGATTAATGAAAACTACTAAACTTAATTATCCATCACATAACAACATTAAAACTATTGGGATTCGAAATTCATGATAATCTGAGGCCTTACAAGTAGACGTCGGAACGCTTAATACGAGCTCGCAGCGTCAAATAAAACCGGCAAATCGAAGTTTTTATCCAACAGTATATATGAATATCGCATGGAAAAACGTTAAAATATACGTTAAACGAACGACGTAGGTTCATACTTAGGCTACAGGTACATAAAGTGTACTTGTGAAACTCAACACCAATCAAGAGGACGTCTAAACCTGTTTTTAATTTGGCACAACCTGTTACGTACAATACTACAGATGTACCGCCACTTACACTTTACAGGCTGTATTAATTAATTATAATAAATGTGAAAGTATTATTTCATTGCGACATATAAAACGAGACGAAGTCTCTTAAGCCGTTGATCGTGACATAAGACAATATTATTTACATAATTTTTCTTTACACACTTGTTATACTTTGTATTTACGACCAATAAACTCTAAAGGCCAATATTAATTAAATTACGCTTTCAAGTTTCTGTATTAAAAAATCACTAAATATAAATTAAATTTTTAGAAAGACGACTATTTTTGTCAAAAAAAAACAGGATAGAGGGATTATAGCAAACGTTTAAACAGCAGACAAATCCGTAGAAATTAATAGTATGATATAGCATTATAACTATAGTTCAAACAAATATTTAAAAGATCTTCATAATGTCCAGCTACTACGAGAGACCTTAACATATGACCTTTGATGCGACAAATTTAACAACAAATACAAATTTATATACAAAACCGATCCAATACAGAATCAATAAATAACACATCCTTACTAATATTATAAATGCGAAACTCTGTCTGTCTGTCTGTCTGTTACGCTTTCACGACTAAACCACTGAACTGATTTTAATGAAAATTGGTACAGACATAGAGTTGACCTTGAGAAAGAACATATAATAGTTTTAAACCCAGACTTCTGAAAGATTCTCTTGGAAACGCGATATAACCGAAACCCACGCGGCCGAAGCTGCGGGCGGAAAGCTAGTACATAATAAAACTCCAAAATCACGTAATACTTTTAAACCATTGTTTTTAATTTCCAATCCGACATTTGGCGGTAATAACTATAATATAAAAAATATATCGTTATATAAACTCCTTGGTCATGAACAAAGCATACCAAGACGTAACACTGGCTATATGATAGAAACGCTGGTGTTTATCAATAAAAAACAATCAAAGTATCGCGCATAATGAGGGCACGAACCGTACGAATAATATCCATTGAATGCATTCAATTGACGTTAGGCTTTATAATAATAATAGATAATAAATCAATATTTTTGTTTTTTTTATTATATTCCATGATCTGGCTAAGATTTATCTAAATACCGTACGATATTATTATTATTTTATATTACGATACTTTATAAAAGTATACATAATATTGAAGTTATATAAAAATGCATTATATTCCTAAACCTTCAAGTGCCATAATTAAATAACAAAATAAATAGAAATAATATTAAAATAACATTATTTTTAATTAAAGAACATAATATTAATCATTAATCTTTGGACTTGCATTTAAACATGGCGCAATCTATACCCACATACAAAATTTTGGTTATAATTTTACGACACTTTTTATATCTTCAATAAAATATAAATAACAAAATATCTATATATAGACATGTGACCGGCATTTAAAATAATAGATTATGCAAATGAAACATATATTTTGGTTATTGGTTAGTACAAACGACATGATATGAATCAGCTGTAGGCGTTAGCGAGAGTGGATTCAAACAATTCATTTCATAATACTAAACAAACATATTACACAAACACCATAGAGATTTGTTTATATAATTTAAACATACGCTTAATACGAGTTTTCGTAAAACTATATACGAATCGTTTTATGTATCTAAATAAATGACTTACCTAAATACTATGTGAAAGGATTAATGAACGAAAAACTTGAAAAACTTAAAGTAAGTATACATCTATATAATATTCTCCACTACATATAGTAATATCACTGACATTCAAACAGTGTATAAGTCTGAATATTTATATGAAATATTCAAAAATAACACGTATGCACATATTGATAAGGACTATAAACAATTTGGTAGGAAGTAATGATAGTCTTAAAATAAATTTATACTTACCAATAGATAAAAATGTCCCTTATCGTAGTACAGAGTCGCATGGTGTCTTGAGAGGACTCTGCATTCGAATATGGTGTTCGTTGGCGATGGTGTAGCACGGTACACATTCCTACCGATCTGGAACACGTGGAATAACATTTAATATAAACAAAATTCATTATAGAATCATATTTGAATTAATATATACACAGATAATATTAATAAACAAATAAACGTTTAATTTCGTATCCGTATATTCCCGATTCAAACAAAAACACAATTATTAATACTATTTATCTAAACGTATTGAAAATATAAGAATAAATATACTTTATGTAAAACTCGCGTAACATTAGAACATTTTTGCAGACGCTAAACGCCTTCAAGGGTAAAAATAACAGGTAAACACTGACATTGTTATTTACGAAATTTAAACGCACAAAGAAATAATTATAACTACAATTTATTATCAACATCCGAATCCGATTGCGTCAAGAATATGCTAATGATCAAAAATATAATTACTACCTGTTAAAATAAAACCTTAGCAAAAACTACAAACTGCATACATCTCTAACGAAATCCAAGCAACGTACTATAATCATACAACTTCCTGTAACCATTATGATAAGAATTGACTTCCGTCAAGCGCAACAGATGCCTGCGCTAGAAATAAAACAATTTATACATACATATTGAATTTAATTGCATTCACGATCGTACTTCACATGAACTGAGACAATATAAACGGACAGACATGATCGTAATACAGAACGAAAACGTAGGACGCATATGTACTAGAAACGAATTTTAAATATATACTTAACATGCACTCATGTAATGAGATCGGCTTTAGCTGGATACAATTTTAAATTGGTCTTCATCTAATTGATGTATGACTTGTGACCAACCACTTTAGATCCTTGTCATGATTCATAAATGCAATCACAATGTTAATACCAGCATGCTACAATGTTTTGTTGTAAGTAGAGTACATTTTTAAATTAATCGGCTCATTATATAAACCCTTTGTATAATAACAAATGAAAAGCCAATAAATTTCTACTAAATAAAATAATAAATGTACATTATATGTAATCGGAATGACCTTAATCTTGTCCATTTAAATCAATATTTTATATGTGGACACGAAATAAATTGGTACAAATAATATTACTTCAATGGATATAAAGTAATATTGACTATTATAGAAAACATTATAGAAAATTATAAATCGCCCATATGATTAAAAGTCTTATTTAAATTCAGAATTTTATTCAATAAACATTGAAAATAATAATAGCCATAGTAACTATATAGAAAAAATATTATGATGTTTAAAATATAAATTCCTAAATATAAATAAGATATCCGTCTGATCTTAAAAATATATAAATCTAATCTTATCATATATCTTGAGATTGGGACATACCGATGTTAGTACTACGTAGTAGTGATGTTACCAAAAATATATGCAGATACAATCTTCTAATGTAATAATTACATAAATTGCATTATTTTGTTGTGGATTTAAGAATCTAAACTTATGATATGACTATTATAACATCAATTATCTTTATTTTAATGTTTAAGACTGTTTAAATTTATATTCAATTGACGACAAATATGGGCAGAGCAGGGAGATTAATACATTATTGCATCCCTTTTAACTTGCCTGTCTTTTACCATATATCATGTTAATGAAGGAAGTATGTCTATATTAAAAGATAATGATTAAATACAATTATTCATTATATTTACAAACAATGATAGGAGCAAGAAAATGTTAATTTCTTAGTGTATATTAATCTAACTAGAGGTATAAGATATATTTTTTAATATTACCTTCACCGGATGCTCCAATGTGACATGTCGTTCCTCAAATGGCAGGGAGTTGGAGTGAGGTATAAAGACTGCCTTGGGAACTCCCGCGTCTTGATTGTTAGGGGGATCTGGATTTATTGCTCCTCTCATCCAGTTGTACTCCATATTTTTTATTGTTTTACTCATTTGTGCCCCCTTAGCGCTCTTTATCTTTGCTATCACCATTGCACACCTCGCTCAGAGTGATCATTCGTAACTCGATCGTCAAGGAACGAGTTCCACATCGAAGATAAAAACAATCATAACACTGAGATCATGGCGAAAGGTATACCTCATTTCCTGTCATCTTCAGAAAGGCATAATTGTAGTAACAGCAGTTTACGTCGTATGTTTTATAATTTTAAAAAAGTTTACACATAAGAAAACACTTTGAATATAAGATGAAACTTGATTCCTCTCGCCTACTGGTCTATTAGTTGCTAAAAAACCATAGAAATCTTTAAAAAATATATCAATTAGAAATTATGTGACATTTTTAAACTACATGTAAAGCAATCAACGTAGGCCCTGATATATTAGAACATAATACTTTTAAGGGCGTTGATTAAAATTATCGTTTGAAGAACTTACGAAATGGGCGCACGAATCGGACATTTGTTTTGTTGAGTTGGGTTACCTACCGAAGTACCTTATCTGTCGTTCACAACTCAATTGTTTTTTATTTTCATTTATTTTTAAATTATTGTACAAAACGTGAAAAAGTTATATTTTTTAGGTAATTACATAATTAAATTTTAAAATAATAAATTAAATATTTTTAGTTCATCGGTTTTAAAACTGTCTTAGATGTTACATTGTTCTGAATGATAAATATTAAGCAAAATAAATTGTTGAAAAATCAAAAATGAATTAATTAAATAAGAATATATGTATTTTTAAACTGCACTTGTTGAATTAAAAAATATTTACGAATCATTCAAAAATTTAAGAATAATCTTTAAACTATACCTATTTGTTTTAGTCTTCGTAAATGGCAAAACTGATTCAAATTAGAAAAACTTGTTGTTAAGGTGTCAATTATTTAAGAAAATGTATTTTTAGAAATTTTGTACTCATTTTGGTAATTTACGAATTTAAAAGAAATCTAATTATTGTCCTATATCCAGTGTTGCCCTGTTTTATTTATTACTCCCCTTGTTTTTAAAACAGAATATAGATGGCGCTCTTAGAATTAGCTGAAAAGGTGGAGGAGAAAAATCGAAACTCGCCATTGTAGTCAAATTGTAGTAGTGTATAGAATCGGGTGAATATAAGCCATTACAACGGAACGGTTTTCTGGCTCGGGTCTTGTGTATATTGTGTTTTGAAGTGTGTGCTATTATTAAAACGAAGGTGCGATTTAGATTGTATTAAGCTTTGTAAGTATGATTTAAATATATTTAAATTTGCTAAAGAAGTCAGTAGCTGCAAAAGAATCAAAAGACATTCTTTCAGACTTCAGTTAATGTTCAATATGGCCGTTCCTCTATTTGCCAAATTTCATCAATACTGCAGATATTGTTAACTTAAAATACGTTTTATTTCAATGCCGTCACGTTTAGAGATTCACAATATATTTTCTATCGTTGATGTGGCATATTGACAGAATGGTTTTTGACGTATTATTCTGAGTCATTTTGATTTATATCCTAATAATTTTATTAATTTTCGCGCAAAATAAATAACGAATAATACTCATTATATCATCATGAAGCCACAGTACACAGTACTGTATAATATCAAGTACGATATCTTTGCAATTATATAAATTTAAAATAACCGAAAATAAAATATTTCCTTTTTAATTATAAAATAAGCTAACATTGATACATAGAAACTAGGGCAAGAACAAATAGGCAATACTCAAACATAATTTACATATCTGTTACTTAAAAGAGAAGTAAGTTATACTTCAATGCATCATTTAGTTAATACAATGTTAATGTTTTATCAATAGAAATATACATATACATAGCAAAATTGTAGTTTTTATACTATACATATATATTCACAATACATCAAACAAACATATATTCCCTATATAAAAGGTTATAACAATTATTACAAGTTAACAGAAAACTATTTAGGTTACAAGTATTTATACATTCTGTTATATACAGAAGCAATTAAGATCATATTATGTGGATTATTACTGCCGCATCTGTTCTTGACCTTGATGAGACAGCTGCCAAGAAAATTCCTGTGTGTTTTCGTTTTAAATTATTCCTATTAAGGAGTTTAACATCATTTAATTACTATATTGTGGTATAGAGTATCTTAATGGCTTCTATGTATAAGAGCATATGTTCAAAATGTCAATTTTATAGTAGAAGTGTTTTAAGTTTGATTTCAATGTATCTTGTACTTGCAACAACTGATGTTTTCGAAACTTTGTATAACAAGGATGACATACAAGATGATTGTTTAAGCTTGATAAACTTTTTTTGTAAAGCTTCTTGTTTTTTAAATATATTTATTTTCCAATAAGATACATTATATAAGCCCTTATACATGAAAAAGTGTTTTATCTATGCTTTTTTACTGCAATAAGAACTAAGTCTCTCTACCAACAAATACACATTCTTTTGAAAGGATGTTGTAGAACAGTATTATGAATAATTTAAAGCAAAAAAATAGATGACTAAAATGCTACATTGGTCCTTATACATAGGACTCATTTATACAGAGTGACTGGTGAATTACTATCGATACTTGAGGACGTGATATTTGACGATCATATATGACAAAATAAAAATTAATATAACATAAATATTAATAAACTTCTAAGTAAAGTTAACCAAAAGTTATGTAATTAATTACGCATCGTATGAACACCCTACAGATTAGGTATACACACACGCACACACACACGTGTGGCGGCCTAGTGTTGTATCAGCAAGCCGCCGCTCGCGTCCACACTTGGAACACTTGGAACGTGTCCACGCTTTATTTATTTATATGGAAATTTGGTCAAAAATTAAGTACCTATTTATTTTACATAATTCGAATGAGAATCATGTACCGAGTATTCTCCTTAAATATTGATAGTAATTCACCAGTCACCCTGTATAATATATATATTATATCTTTTTTTTTTATAAAGGTGTGATAATGGCAACGGCGTTTCTGCCGTCACCTGTGTGAATCGGTGAGACTCGAGTGCAGTGAACCTCAAGACTGTCTCCAGTTTAATACAACCACAATGAAAATGGTGTTGTCTCAAAGGCAACGAGAGGAGCTGTGAGTATTATTAATTACTAGCTGCTACTAGATTTCCGGGATGTAAAGTAGCCTATGTGTTATTCCTGGACGTCAGCTTCCTGTATACAAAATTTTATCAAAATCGCTTCAGCTGTTTGAGCCTGAAGATGTAACAAACATACACACACACTCATAAACTTTTGCAATTATAATATTAGTAGGATTATATAGTTAAATTAATATTTGATTATTAATTTGAATATTCAAAAGACTTATATACTTATTATAACAATTATTTTATTATTATATTATATATATATATATATATATATATATATACGAATAACACTACAGGTTGTATTAAATATAATATACATATATTGGTATCTGTATCCTTTTTTTATTACCATATAAGAAACATAAACATACACATATTGTGAAAATTTATTTATGATGATGAGAGAAAATAGTTTTACTATGTTTCTTCATTGTTAAGTATTATATGAAAAAACTTATCAAGAAAGAAAAGACTGTTGGAATATAAGAAAGAATTTATTCATTTGGGTTACATGGTGAAATTAATTTTGTATTTTAAACAAGTGATTATAACCTTCTTAGTAAAAAAAAAGATATCTTCTTTTATTCTAAATTTGAATTAATCAAAAAAAAACATTAATATATCAATGGTCATACTAAGTTTATGCTTTATGGTACTAACACCCACACATAATGTACACAAGTAATATTATAAGGTAACAGTTGGTCCAATTCATCTACTCGAAGACCTTGACTTATGTTTTTTTACCAGGCGACATTATGAATACTAAACACCTGCCTCAAATGACACAAATGGCAGGTGATAATATTATTTTTAAAACCTTTTTTTGCACTAAAAGTATTGCATTAAGTCCACATGTTTTTAGCAATTAAAAGCGCCGTTATCCATACTTGAGCTTTAAGTTAGTTTACATAGTCAAGTCTTATAACACTGTCGTTAACGGAAACGGATGTTTATGGCGTTATCAGAAGCTTAACAAGTAACATTTTTTTACCAACCTGACATAATCTACCGCTACGCCACAAGTGCACGTGTTCCTTATTCAAATTTATTTTCTTTATTTTTTTTACATTACCGACCAGTCGTAAATGTTATGGCACAAGCGTAATGCCGTTGATATTCATACTTTTTGAAATAAATTTCAACTTTTTCTTTTTTTTAAACTTGATAATTTAACGATTGTATATAGCATGCAATATAATTTTATGATGTGAATGAAGCGGGTCATTTCGTCACACGATCGCCCTGCACGCCTCTCGACCTTTGAAAGTAACAGTGTACCTATAAGTCAATGACCGCGTCGGCGCCTTCCTCAGCCGCGTTTACCGGTCCGCAACTTTCTTTATGATTCTACAAATCACATGATTATTATATATCTGATTGATACTAAACACTAAACATATGAAACATCATAAATTTTTTTGTCATAAATATACTAATACTAATGACATTACAATGACAATTGCTTTCGATACAATATATCTAAATATTCCCCCATACAGTATGTACTGACCTTTGACCTAACGTCGCTTTATATGACCAATCGTGATCAAAGTGAAAGGAAAACTGTTTTCCAAGTCTGATTATCACATAGTACATACAGTGATGCGTATCACATGAACGTAATGGTTTCAACCTCGCAGATTCCGTTATTCGGCTTCAGTGATTGCGGTGAGCTTTAAAGTTTAATCAAAACCTTGTTAAAGTTACACTTTGAACATCGGTTAAGCAATGAGGTAACCTCTATCTGTGGTGCTTTAGCGAAAGTATGCTTATTCAACTGTGCTATAATACAGCCGGTGCTGTACATTATTTTTTTTTTACATAAAAATACTCGGAATATGTTTCAAACGAAATTGTCAGTATATTTAGATAAATCATGTTTTAGTACCAAGTTTTCGTGTACTTACGTCGAGGATTTTCTAATTATTCACAATATGTAAAGCAGACCCTGGCTAAAGCTGGGAAAATGCCAGGTAGAAGACTAAACGTCGAGAATTTTTGAATATTTATAATATAAATTCATAATAATTTAATTCTTACGTCCTATTATTTGTAGTACATCGTAAGTCTATTTTCAGTTGTACTTGTTTTTATGTTAATAAGGAGATTGTTATATGTTAAACATATCCTAAATCCAGGTTCCGCGTGCCTTGATGTGTATCGAGTTGTCGATTGCTAAACAGATGCTCTAAATCTACATAGCATGCTTGCAATAAGTTTTCATAGTTACTACATACGTAGAGTTAATAGTTTTTCATTCATTAATCTTCGCACTTCATAGCATTGACAGGTTTTTAAAACAAACTTGTGTTAAATGTACTTTAATAAATATCTAGCGTAAGTTTTACAATTTAAATAATTCGATTTTAGTTAAAACATTCGTTCAGTTTAACGTACGATCCTGGCAAGTACCAATGTGATTTTTCCGAGTCATATGTACTTTCTAAGAGTATTTAGACACCACTGACAGACGGTGAAGGAAAACATCGTGAAAAACCTGGACTTATAATTACACAATTATAAGTTTGAAATCACCAACCCGTCTTAAGCAAGCGTGGTGATTAATGCTAAAACCTTCTCCATGAGAGAAAAGAGGCCTTTGCTCAGCAGTGGGCTTGATAGGCTGAAAAAAAATTAATAAAAAAAGAACGTAAAACGTTGCTTAATCAAAATAATCTAAAATATTTTTTTTTGTACCAAAACCGCTCTCGTTTTTATCACACATATATGTATTTATCTCGATTTTGTCCATTTTTATATACAGTTTTTAATAATATATATTCCTAATTCCTTCTCGTAAAATCTGACTTCATCCATATATAATTAGATTATAATAATCGTTCCAGCTTCCGTCGTCTTAAGTTTACCAGCAATATTATTTTTTGTATTTATAATTTTATCACCGGTATCACATGGATCGAATCGTATAAAATTTTTCATACACAAGTTTCTGTTTAATTTTTCAATTAAGCTAAGTTAAAAGTATGTAGACTTACAGTTAATTATGTATCTATATTATACAGGGTGACTGGTGAATTACTATCGATACCTGAGGACGTGATATTTTACGATCATATACGACAAAATAAAAATTAATATAACATAAATATTAATAAACTTCTAAGTACAGTTAACCAAAAGTTATGTAATTAATTACGCATCGTGTGAACACCCTACAGATTAGGTATACACACACACACATACGCCACACTTGGAACACTAGGAACGTGTCAACACTTTATTTATACGGAAATTTGGTCAAAAATTAAGTGCCTATTTTTTTTTTACTTAATTCGAATGAGAATCATGTACCGAGTATGCTCCTTAAATATTGATAGTAATTCACCAGTCACCCTGTATAGTTAGATTACAATCGTTCCAACTTCCGTCGTCTTAAGTTTACCAACAATATTATTTTTTGTATTTATAATATTATCACCGGTATCACATGAATCGAATCGTTTAAAATTTTTCATACACAAGTTTCTGTTTAATTTTTCAATTAAGCAAAGTTAAAAGTATGTAGACTTACAGTTAATTATGTATCTGTATTATATACCAATATATATATGATAACAAATAAATAAAGATAATAGTTCCTTTGCCCTTAATAGTATTAATTTTTACATACTTTAACTGAACAACTTGTACTTTCAATGTATGTATATTCATTTTTTAAAAGTAAGTAACAAACACCATTTAAAAAAAATGCTAAATATTTTTAACCTCTGTTAGGGTCCATCCATAAAATACGTCATAAATTATTTGTGAGTTTTAAACAAGTATATGTACATATTTTCGATTATTTTGATGGTAACGTACGTCTTATTACTACTATGAAAAAAGTTTTTTGGAATATTTTTTTATATTTGAAATTTAATTCAAGTACCTATAAGATAAGTATGAACATATAATTATCTTAATGCCCTTTAGAGAATAAGTTAAAAAGGTATTTTTTTTTAAGTTACACGGATTTATTATATAAAATGATCGTAATTTTTCATACACATTTTCTAAAAATTAAAGAATATGTATTTAAATAGATACAGTATAATATGATTATTTGAAATGAAGTTTGTATATAGTCGTTGATTCAAATATTTCTTTTGTAGCGTCTCATAATTTTATTTTAGTCTTTTTTTTTTTTTTTTTGTTATCGCGGTGTAAGGTTTTATACCTACCCCTCCGTCTAGGGGAGACAGAGGCGGTTATGTGGGATTCACGGCCAGAAGGGCCCATGTTACCCACTAAAACACCAGCGGTCACTCTCCGTTGCCGCCAAGTGGATCGCCACGGGAAACGCCGAAGCATGCATCCGCGACGATCCGGCGGCGGGCCGCGAACGGCCACCTCCCCCCCCGAGGGCTCACTCCAAGTGACCAGGAGTGTCCCCCCGCCTGGCGGGCTTGCTTAATCGCGAGAGGGTTAACCCCTTACCCCTCCCACCCAAGCCCACGCGGCCAGTCTCCAACCACCCACCGACGAGCGCAAGCGCCCGACGGCAGACAGAGAGGAAACCGACCGACCACAAGCGAACTCAGGCCTCCGAAGAGACCCGAGTATCCCCTCCCCCCCAAGACAGCCACGGATGGCCTCCTGCCAGATCCGTGACCGTCTTACTCCCAGGGCTGTACCCCCAGCCCTCCCCCCCGTGACTGATTGCACCAGAATACACCAGTGGGCGATGGGGTCGTCACGTCCCGACGCCGGACTGCGCCGACAGTGGCCGAGGCCACCCGCCAACACGTAGGGCCGAACTTGGCAGCGGCGGTGTACACCGCCGAGCCTCGTCCTACCCACCTCCATGGGCTGCACCCCCAGCCCGGGCCAAGACACTACGAGGAGGTCAAGGCCCTTCCCCCCCGTGACTAATTGCACCGGAATACACCGGTGGGCGACGGGGTCGTCACGTCCCGACGCCGGGCTTTATTTTAGTCTACTTAATCAAAGATTATGTTTAACATTTGTATATTATAAATATATCTTTTGATATACATACATTTATCCCTATTACAGTATATTTTAATGATTTTATATGAACTTAGTTATTGGTTCAAACTTAGCAAGTTTTTAATTACTTTATTTCGAACATCGGCTTTCAGGAAGAGGGTGAAATATCAACTAATAAATTTATAAAAATGTTATTATTAAATAGAAAATGTTGCATATAATATTTAAATAATTATTTTGTACGGTAACACTTTCTATATGACTGTTTTATAACGAGAGGATAGTCTGCATTCCAAAGGAAAAATGTTGTCTGACGGTTCATTGACTTGAGGTATAGAATTAAAATGTTGATAACAATATGACACATATAGAAGAAATAATATGACAGATATGTATAATAAAATATTATTTATTGCTACCGATAATAATAACGATTGGAAAAAATAATAAATACATATATTAAATACTAAGTATATACGGACTCTTGGCTTATTATATACTTTTAAATTGATTAAACAAAATGCGAGTAGAATTATTTATAATATTTTTTATTATAAACTTACTTGCTATGATATCTGGGTGGATTAAAATATTTTCAGTTGAGAAAATGAAAAAAATCATATGGCTACACTTATTCAAGTAATTTTATTAAAAGAAACATCGTTCATAAAAATCGATTCAATATCTTGGTTATTCAAAAATCTTGACATATTACTGGTTATATTATATTAAACGCAGGGAAATAAGTTAAAAAAAAAGAATGTTGCCTAATTTTGAGTCATACTTGTATGATGTAAAATAGAGCAAAATGCTAACTTAACAAGAGAAAGTACCTAGAAATATACAGTGTAGGTTTACTTTTCTTGTAAATCAAATATCGAAAAAATATATATTATTATAATTATAAATTACGTTAATTCAACATATATCTTCTATCTTCTACATATATAAAAATGAATTGCTGTTCCTTGGTCTCACTAAAACTCGAGAACGACTGAACGGTTTTATCTTATCATAGTCTTAAAATGTTCGTGGAGGTTCAGGGAAGGCTTAAAAGCTGAAATTTTTTTATTAATTTCCGGGAAAACCCTAAAAACAGCGCTTTTTTATTTCCCATACAAACGGTTTTTTGACATTAGATTTGACAACTAACTAATGTGTCAATCATTTTGTCGCACTTCAGAACACGGAGATTTATGGCTTAAAGGTAAACACCAAAAAAATAAATAAGACAATTTATTTCTTGATTGAGGCAGTACGATGCCAGCCGGGTCAGCTAGTATACAACGATAAGTATATTTCATATAATATTCTCTTGTAATAATCTTTACCGATTTATATTTGTACGTTCGTCTATCACGCTTAAATAGATATATTGATTGATTTTTAATTATATAATAACGTCAGGAAATTACGTTCCGTTTAAAAGTAAATAACCCTTAAATAGATCCTGTATATAAGGATCGTATATAGGAAAAATAATAAATCATCAGTATACCGATATAAAACTATATATGTATATATAATACAGAATTAATTAAGATTATTAATCTCATAAATTATACAAAAACCTGATTCACCCCAGCATCTCATTCATATAAAATTATTCTTAGACATGATATCATTATAGAAATATATAAAAAAAGTAAATAACAATATTGATTAATGTAACACATGTTTTTAATAATTCCGTCTTTACTATACTAGCATTAGCATCTGACATTCTTCACTTTGGTACACGTAAATTTCTTATTACATTTTTTTGTTATCTTTACACTCATAAATAAATTTTAAGTGTTATTTTCTAAACGATAATCCAATTATAGCCTCAGAGTTTGAATCTAAACCTACCTGTTCTGTTACAAAGTCACATAATTAAAAACTATACCGACTTTCTAAAGTAAATCTATCAAATTAATTACATTTATACGCAACCCTCTAACTATCTGACTACAAATAAGAGTACGCACAATGAAGATTTCGTGGTTACATCACGACCATAAGGTATCGGTGATTTCCATACTGTTAAACTGGCCGAATTCCTGACTCACCTTGCATTTGACACAGAACGAATTACGTCAGCTACATACATTAACATAATCTATCAAGATTGTTATCTCGATTATGTAACGATGTGTTATAGAAAGCTCGCTAATATTTTAGTTATTGATTTATAAATTATATCCCTACTAATATTATAAACGCGAAACTAACTCTGTTTCTGTTTGTTACGCGTTTACGCCTAAACCACTGAACTGGTTTTAATGAAATTTGGTACAGAGATAGCGTTGATCTTGAGAAAGAACATAGGATAGTTTTTATCCTAGACTCTTGAAAGGTTCTCTTGGAAACGCGATATATCCGAACTCCACGCGGGTAGAAAGCTAGTAGATTATAAATTGTACACATGTATTATATAATTATGTACACGATATTTGTACAATGTGTACACATTCCTTGACCGTAGATGAGTCATCTCGTTTGTCATTCAGATCGTTACGGTTTATAGGGTTGACGACGGCCTGTTTTTAATAACGGAATGTTTGTAGCGCAGGGTTGTGAACATTGAATAAAATTAATAGCAGTATGACGTCATGCGCTGGCAGAACCAGCTTCATATATGATTCTATTTCTGAATGTCATAATATATGAACTGTTATTTATATGTTACAAAACATACTAATAATATACAAACAGTTACACATATATGTATATAGAAAATTTCTTATATGTACAAAGTCCGTTATATGTATAACAAATAGTATACAATTAAAACGATATCACTAGCGGTATATATGGACTATGGAGTATATAATTTATTTATGATAGTAAGGTCCAAGCTCCGTTGTACGATCCCGTCTTGTCTGGAATGCAGCCTGCAGACTTCGAATTCTAGTCTACACCGGTCTAGGTTCTATCCGCTAGTTTGACTGCCGCATACTGCAGCATAAAACGATATTATAATATATATACTACTTCTTCCACTTCTACCTGGAAATTTCCCAGCTTTAACCAGGTTTTGCTTTAAATGTTTGTGAATAGTTTAGGCTAATTGTTTTTACGACCGGCCGCCTGCCTGACATCAACCCTCTTTGGGAATGCATTAATCAGTGATGTCTAAATACTCTTTGAAAGTACATGTGACTCGGAAAAATCACATTGGTACTTGACAGGGCCAGGATCGAACCCGCGCCCTCGTGTATGAGAGGCGGGCCTTTAACCACTAGGCCACCACTGACTATGAAATTATTATATATGTATAAATTATATTATAATGCATATACTATATACATACATATACATATATTCATTTCATCTTAGGGGTGTGACTCGACTTATGTAAATAAAATTTTTAAATACTTTAAACAAGAAGGAAAGTAGGCAGTAACACGAGTATTATTCCAAGTAATAGTTCGTTAATACGATCAGTAAGCAGTCTTGTATATCGATTACTATACTGTACGCGTCTTAACTAGTCAACGACCTCCCCCATGCTTATTAATTTACCTTTTTAACAGGCTCGTGTAACAAATTACCCTAAACTTAAATGTTTTCTATGTAGGTATCATTAACTAAATGCTTAGTACGAGCTAAGCATTTCTTATACAAAAATTTTGCTTTTAATGTATTAACTATATATTGTACAAGAAATGAATAAGAACATTAATGAAGAAAGTTATTAATATTAAAAAAAACTTATACATTTTTTATCATGTCTCCTAAATTTTGTCTAACCTTTCCGTGACATTAAAACGACGGGACTCCCACGCTGTGGCATTCAGATTTTATGTTGTATACATTTCGCAAAAAGGGGATCATAATGACGCATTGCTGACGTAGCGGCACCCCTCCGCCCTCCGCCACGAGGGCGATCGATAAATATACAGCCGGTGGATTCCTTTCTAGACGGGAATACAGCTTAGAATAAACTCAAAGATACTAGATAATCTACTACGCTTATATACGTAATATTACTTTAAATACACTTCCTGAACAATGAATTAATACATTAATTAAAACTCCAAGAAAGAACATCGTTTATAACATTAACAGTAGGTCCAAAGTTTGTTCTCGTTCTTAATAAAAAAAATGTTTGTCGAGACTCGAGTTGAGAAACCTTGTGTTAAACGTTGCTGTGTAAATAAACAGAGCCGTAATATATATGACGTAATTATATACGAGATACTTTAAATGACTCTAAAAATAATTAAAAGGATACATTTGTCAATTGTCACGTTTATAATATAGTATTCCATTCATATAACGCATACAATTTTGATTTGGTTTGACCGTATTTATAGTAGTTTGAAATTCAATTTTATTATGCAGGTAATGTATTAAATAAATTATCTTATTTGAATGAATTACGTGAAAATGTAAGGTTAAAAGCGTCTATTGCGACATGGTTGGAGATACCAAGCCTGAACTGTACATACGTCTTGAGTTAACGTTGTTTGTGAAAAGCTGCACGTGCTATGCTAATGAGATGATATATATACAAATGATAATAGTACATACAGACTATTATATTAACAACACAGTTGTACTACGAAAACGTTTTGAATCAAGAGCCAATGACTCAGTATTGCGTATTAAATTTGTCCAAAGCGTCTATAGTAAATGATTCGTTATTTCTAATTGAAGGCCTTAATTAAACTTTATTTATATACATTGAATACTTTACGTGTTTAGTTTGACGATTTGACAAAACATGTGGTAGGGAAAATATTGTTATGTGTGCAAGTACAGTCTATTTTCTAAATAAATGTATGAGATTTTCAATAGTTTATTCTTTTGTATACCTACTAAAGTTTGATATACGCATAGTATTTTAATGTACTCCCGATTTTTCCTATTAAGCCCTGAATGTTTTTTGTATTAAGTCTCTATTCAAAGCTCTATTCTCCAGCAAAAGTGTTAGTAAATTTAATTCCGAGTTTAAAAATAAAATTATTGACAGATAGAAAGATAAGGAAAACAACGATTTTGTAAAAAATTGTGCTGTTTTGTTAACGGAGTTTTTAAATCACACACACAAAAACTTAGCTATTTTTTTTTAACATATCTCTAACCGACGTTCAAAAATAGAGTAAGTTTCGCTTCCATATAATAAAAACAATATAATCACTCATGACTTAGCCAAATCGTATATTATTTCACTTTATGTATTCCATATTTTTTAATTTTGATATGTTTCGATAAATCTCTAACGTCATTGGGAACGGAAAATGTTAACCAATATTTCGTACAGCTTACATGAGTAAAGAAATATAATTTCTTTTAGACATCTTTTCATAAGTAGAATATTCTCTTAGTAATACCTGAATTTGAAAAATACTTTTCGAGATTCCAATTGTATAAGTATGATAATCTCTAATCTCTAGGCACATTAATATGTACAAGTCTTTGTGCTTACGTTATCCTTAGTACAAGTTTGTTACATTAAATACTAAATATTTCACGTTTCTCATTTAGTCTACGTTACTTACGAATGAAATACTATTAACATTCCTTATTTAGACGATCCAAACTCGTGGTAAGCGTACTTGTATTAATAATTAAATGTTGTTCATGTTAATGTCTCGTCTCCAAGTACATGTCGAGTTCTCCATTTAAATAGCATTAGTTTAGTTCCTGTGTCATATATCCTTATTCAGTAATATATCTCGTTTTGGTCATATTTCTCACTTCCCACTCGCCCTTATAAGTTTATGACAAACTGGTCAATAATACTTTGGGCATTTTGTTATACCTACGATCTCATAAAAATATTTGCGATCTATTACATAAAGCGCTTTATAGCAATGTTTATTCTGCACTTATAATTTTTTTATTCTATTTTAAAGATGTTTTAACATATTAATGTTAGAACCTTATCAAAATACTACTTATAGTTGCTAGTGTTATACCCTCGATGCAAAAAAATTATAAGTTTGACGTCAATGTATGTTTGTGTATAGCATCGTAGCTCTCAAACAAATCGAAAATTTTAATGAGTTTTTTTTTATTTGATAGCGATTTTTCTTATGGTGGTACTTAGTTGTGTTTTGTTAATATCGGTCCTGGAAAGTAAGAGCCCACCTCTTGTCCAAAATGATGTAAGAATTTTTTCCTATAATTATCCGATAGTCCTTTTAGTATGCCAATACATTCGATTAAGTTTTTTTTATGTAATAAACTGTTCATCATATATTCGGTAGACAAGAATAGTAAGTGATAAGTACAGAGTGCCCTTCGATTTGTATTATGTCGACGGAAATGTAGCGTGAAAGTTATTTTCTCAAGACTCCCGCGGCTCGGGCGAGACAACTTTCGCTGTGCCATCGTTACTGAACTGAACTCACTTACCGTCTAAGTCCAGAGATAGAGTCCCTATACATATAGAAACTCAATTTACATACAAAAACATATTAAATCGACCCTTTATAACTTGATAAATCAGTCAGCCAAAATATTGGTCTACTATAGTCTTGCTAGGGTGGGCACTAAAAAGCATTTGTATATTACCAATAAAAACTATACTGCTTTAACTACTAAAATATTATGAATGCGTAATTTTGTGAGGACGTATGTATGTTTGTTTCTCATTAACGCGAAAACTACTTAACTAATTTTGATGAAACTTTACAGTATTGTAAATAAGAGTTTAGAATAAAACATAGAGTGTAATTTATAGAAAAATTCAATTTATTTTTCACAGAATTACAGCTTTTCATGAAGACACTTAACACAGTCATACCATATATGCCGCTGACACTTGTTTAATTGTTACTATGAATGTATTGTTTTAACGCACTACACATTTTATTAGGAACTAAATTCCAAAGTCACAGACAGACACGCGATCAGAAACTAGTTTAATAAATATCAAATTTAATATTAATATGTCTATTTGTCGCTAAATCTCACAACTTGTAACTTATATCTCACGCTAACAATAGGACTTTGTAAGTCTGATTGTCTCTGAATCGATTTAGTTTCACCTTCTAGATAACTGACATATTTAACAAGCGATAAATTAATATCATACAGACGCTAGGCTGATATCGATTTGTTACACTGTTGAAGAATACATCTATTATTAATATTTGAATAGTATAAGAAGTTTTTGATTATAAAAAATAATAATCATATTTTGTTATATAATAATTCTTCTTCTTCTTTCTGGCAATTTCCCAGCTTAAGCCAGTTTCTGATTTACATGTTGTGAATAGTTTTGGCTTATTGTTTTTACGACCGGCCGCCTGCCTGACATCAACCCTCTTTGGGTCATCATTAATCAGTGATGTCTAAATACTCTCAGAAAGTACATATGATTCGGAAAAATCACATTCGTACTTGCCAGGGCCAGATCGAACCCTGTAATATAATAATTTTATAGTATTTATCTACCGACTAATTGGATTACTTTCGTCGTATTGACAAGATTTTGTTTACTGTATGCCTACCACAAGTTTGTACCGCCACATTACGTAAGAGGCGTTTACCGTTTCGAATTATGTGCGAGGATTTATTAATCAAAAACTGCAAACGTTTCGTAGAGTGTGAAAATGTAATGTGGTAAGCGTACTTAGATAATAATTCTTTAGGTATATCGAAAATTTTGATGTAGTTTGAGATGAAGGTATTTCATATTAAAAAAATAATAATGAAATTTGTCTTACACTTTGGTAATGTTGAATAAGTATAATAAAGGTATTTCTTAATAACACTTTCGTATCAAGAACAAAAAGTTATAATTATTATAAGGAGATGTTTTTCTTTAACCTTATGATAAATTGTAGACTTAAAATCTATTGGCATTTATTATCATACTTTCATTATTTAAAAATATAATCTGCCAGTTTAGTATTGGTAACATTGTTTGTTATGTTGCCAAAATCATATGACACTACTAAAATTAACGACCAATACGTAAACCCAATACTATACTGGCACAAAATATATGTCCAAATCACCTGTTAATTAAATAATAGGGATAATATAGGGGCTTATGGTTCGACGAGGACGCGTTATCAATTTGGGACAAGTTCGCCTCGTGCTGATGACCTTAGCTTCGACGTTGATCGTTTTGATTATATCGATGATTCACGGAAAACAAAACACTATATATATATTTTTTATAATTATTTAGATTTGATTCTTATATAAAAAATATGTATATTTGAATATGATTATGTAAATTTTATGTCTATATACTGTATATATAAATCTGCCCGCTATCATAATGATGCTAGAGATATAAATACAGTTTTTTTCCGTATTTTTTTACATATACATAAATTTATTATTTTTTTCTCACCTAACAGTTTCAATATACAGGGTGACTGGTGAATTACTATCTATACTTGAGGACGTGATATTTGACAATATATGACAAAATAAAAATTAATATAACATAAATATTAACAAACTTCTAAGTAAAGTTAACCAAAAGTTATGTAATTAATTACGCATCGTGTGAACACCCTACAGATTAGGTATACACACACACACACACACACTTGGAACACTTGGAACGTGTCCACACTTTATTTATTTATACGGAAATTTGGTCAAAAATTAAGTACCTATTTTTTTTACATAATTCGAATGAGAATCATGTACCGAGTATTCTCCTTAAATATTGATAGTAATTCACCAGTCACCCTGTATATAATATAATATCGTTAATTATAAAATATGTTATATTAAATTAAATAATTTATTTTACAGGAACAAAGCGATCGCTGATTACCTCAGCAGCAATGGTTACAACGACGCTCTGGAAGCGTTCAAGAAAGAGGCGGAGATGACCGGGGATGTGGATCGAAAGTTCGGTGGACTGCTGGAGAAGAAGTGGACATCCGTTATAAGGCTACAGAAGAAGGTAAGAAACATAACGCTTAGAAATACATACATTAAAGGTTAAAGTACTTGAAGTAGGAAATAACAGCTAAGACATAATACATCAATGAGCTGTGTTAGATTCATCATAATTATAACTTAAAGCAGTGCTGTAGTTTTAACACGAATAGAGAAGAAATGATTAAATTAGTATTTTTTTCTTTATAGCAAAAGTTTTCATTGATACTGACTATACTTTTATGTATACTAGCAATAAATGAATAAGACACCTTCGCAAAAGATTCCGAATTGTATGCCTAGTACAAGTTTGCATCGTAATACTACAAACGTATAGTTTCCAGTTCGTTATTCATATATCTATGCAAATTATAGTAATAACTAAAAACATATGTTGAATAAGAAAAAAACTCACTGTATGTAGTATGAGTTTGCAAACCTCTGGTAAGTATAGCGTAGTTCCTCGGATTAGGGAATTTAATAGAACAACTTAAATATACCCAAAAAATCATTTCATTATCTTTTAAAGTAAATGACGAAAAAAATGATCATAGTCAAAGTAATTTTAATTAAAATGATTAACTTTACATTCGAAAAATTTATGAAATGAAGGTAGGTACATTAAAATGAAAAGAAAGATCATAAGTAACTCCATATCACATTATTTTCAAATCAAGTATGTAATGTTATTATAAAAATAATTATTTGACCTCACCTCATCCTAGGTGATGTTAATTCTTTATGTCGTGTGAACCACTGAATCTTTATACAGAGACGTGTTAAACTAATTTACTTTGACGGCTAACAGTATCCTGTCTAGATAGATTAATCAATGATCGTACCAAAATAACACTATATACAAATATACAATAGCGTTTGACATGCGCGTTTATTTACACGCTGACGATAATTGTTACATTGTATTTTTATATATTTACTAGAAGACCCAGCGAACTTCGTATCGCTCTATAATCAAGAAATATCTGTTACGTTTTTTTATTTATATTTTTGGAGTTTACCTATTAAAGCCATAAATCTCCGTGTTTTGAAGTGCGACAGAATGATTGACATATTAGTTAGTTGTCAAATCTAATGTCAAAAAAAAACGTTTGTATGGGAAATAGAAAAGGGCTGTTTTTAGCGTCTTCCCGGAAATGAAATTTTTTTCAGCTTTTAAACCTTCCCTGAACCTCCACGATCATTTCAAGACTAAGATAAGATAAATCCGTTCAGCCGTTCTCGAATTTTAGTGAGACTAACGAACAGCAATTCATTTTTATATATATAGATAGTATATACTATATATACATTTATTGCGCAATAAATTTGTATTTGAGTCCAAAAACATCTCATACTGGCATAGAAGCTGCTCGGATCGATAGTGAAACTTCTAGGTCACAGATTTGTCGCACTGGCTCTAGCTAAGCTGGTCATGAACTCTTTTATGTTCTATACTATTCTATACATTAATGAGAACTATAGAAGTCGAGTCGTAATTATAATCTAGAATCTAGATGCTTATTTTAACTTGCTTTAAAGAACAAAACATTTTATTTTTAATTTCCTTTTATTTTATTCTTACTTCTTTTTATAATAATTTTATCAAGTACAGTATACGAGCAAGTTTTCGAATTATAAATTGATAGTAATAGTCTAAATTATTAAATGTATGTAGTAAAATACAAGTACATATCACAAAATTCATATACAAGTTAATGAATTATTCATATAGAACATATTAAAAATATATGTGAAAAAGTGAGATATTGACGCTTTTTATCTTAGCCAAAAATAATTTGAAAGACACACGTGGGTATGACGTAATATGGCAAAACGTAATAACTCATCACAAAGTGACTAATGTATACTTTAGAATCCCTACTAATATTATAAATGCGGAAGTAACTCTGTCTGTCTGTTACGCTATCACGTCTAAACCACTGAACTGATTTTAATGAAATTTGGTCCAGATATAGAGTTGACCTTGAGAAAGAACATAGGATAGTTTTTATCCCAGACTTTTGAAAGGTTCTCTTGGAAACGCGATATAATCGAACTCCACGCGGGCGAAGCTGCGGGCGGAAAGTTAGTCTTAAATAATTCTTGTATTCACTCTTTATGCTGTAATCGTTATGTCTATATTAAAATATTTATTAAACTATCGAATAATTGTTATATAACGTAAAACTATATTACATCTCCAGGTGATGGAATTGGAGTCGAAGTTATCTGAGGCTCAGAAGGAGTATATAGAGGGTGCTCCGACACGGGCCAAGCGCACGCCCACCGAGTGGATACCACGACCGCCGGAGAAGTTCTCACTCACTGGACACCGGGCGACTATTACTAAGGTATCATATGTAATATATACTACCATATAAGGCAGACCCTGGCTAACCCTGGGAGACCCTGGCTAAACCTGGTAGACCCTGGCTAAAGCTGGGATATTGCCTGGAAGAAGAAGATATACTACCACATGTATATACTAGTTTTAGAAACACACTTTTCTCCCGTTGCCTTTAATTCAGTCTTTGAAAAATGAATCAAATGTATTCAAGATATAGTTATGACAGCCAACCGCCAGCGACATCTATAGTCTGTGTGACGTGACTACGTATATTGTCTTAATCTAATGCCTATGATCGCTGTAAAGTTTCATCAAATTCTGTTAGATTTTTTTGTATAATATTTGAATTAAAATGACGTTTTTCCAGTCATTCAAATCGTGCTCGGATCGATAAATCTATCACTCTATATTTTTTATTCGAATTTCAACTCACGTTTTATATTTATTCTGATATTTTTTTTAATAAGGAAACTTTATTATATTTACAGGAAAATCATAGAATAATAATCTTTTAGTCGTAGACATTCAAGTTAATTGATATCTTCCTAAGTATAATACATTTGTGAATATATGACTTAGGAAGATATTGATATATTACTAAAATTGGACAATACACAAGTTAATTCCATTACTTAAAAGGGACTCCCTAGCTGTATCTATTGTATATAGGTATAAGTTACAGAAATAATTTTTTTTTTTTGTGAATGTATTTATAATATAACTTTTATGATCCACAGGTGATATTCCACCCGTTGTTCAGCTTGTTCGTGTCTTCAAGCGAGGACGCCACGATCAAAGTGTGGGACTTCGAGAACGGGGACTACGAACGAACCCTAAAGGGTCACACGGACTCCGTACAGGATATAGCGTTCGACCAGCACGGGAAAGTGCTGGGTGAGACACATTACATATATATAACATATAGAATATATTATACTCATAAGAAATATCAGTATCATCAGCCTATTAAAATCTACCGCTGAGCAAAGACCTCTTCTAATATGGGGAAGGTTCAAATAAAAAACTAGCTATTTAGTTTTTATAGCCAAAATCACATTAATAATTAGCCACAATAGCTATGTTATATAATCATAAACATCAGCCTATCAGAGCCCACTGCTGAGCAAAGGCCTCTTCTCCACCATGCTTTCTCAAGACGGGTTGGCGATTTGAAAATTAAAATTTGAAGTTATTAGTCCAGATTTCCTCACGATGTCTCCTTTAACCGTCTGTCAGTGGTGTCTAAATACTCTTAGAAAGTACATATGACTTGGAAAATTTTTATTGGTACTTGCCAGGTTTCGAACCCTCGCCCTAAACCACCACGAATTCTATGAAATATTTGTATGAAATATATTTTTTAATATCTATGAACCGATACATATAAATATATGTATTTCACCAATGGCAATATCCAAGTAAGGGAACATTAAACTCTTCCCATTGTTTTTTCTTAGGATCTATGTTCCTTAAATTCATATTAGGATATACTCTCAGTGACAATACATATAAATAATTTTAAAAATACAAATATTACTTTATTAGATCAGTACGTAATATCGTGTTTTTTTTTATCAAAAATCCTGTGTATTCTCTCGGGAACTACACTGAATTAGGATAATAATTATATGAATATACTTGTTAGATCCCATCCTCGTCGCCACTGTTAGATACGCGGATAGGGTCGGACAAATGAAAGGATCGCTGGCTAAACACGCACTGCTCTATTGAACAATTATTACAATATATATATGGGTGGTCGCGCCACGCCCGAACTAATTATTTATACATACCTACATATGTAACAATACTATATAGTTATTGTTATTATATAACATACAGTCAGTGATGGTCTAGTGGTTAAAAGGCCCGCCTCTCAAGCACGAGGGCGCGGGTTCGATCCTGGCAAGAACCAATGTGATTTTTCCAAGTCATATGTACTTTAGTCATCACTGATTAATGCATTCCCAAAGACAGTTGATGTCAGGCAGGCGGCCGGTCGTAAAAACAATTAGCCTAAACTATTCACAACATGTAAGGTAGACCCTGACTAAAGTTGTCAAATTGCCAGGTAGAAGAAGAAGATTATATAACATAAAGAAGAATTTTAGTAAAATATTTCATAGTAGTCTTGTTTGAATGAGTATCAGTAATGAACTTCCTACCTATATATAAACCAAAATGTCCATCCTGCTAATATTATAAATGCGAAAGTAACTCTGTCTGTTACGCTTTCACGCCTAAACCACTGAACTGATTTTAATGAATTTTGGTACAGAGATAGAGTTGACCTTGAGAAAGAACATAGGATAGTTTTTATTCCAGACTTTTGAGAGGTTTTCTTGGAAACGCTATATAACTGAACTCCACGTGGGCGAAGCTGCGGTCGGAAAGCTAGTAATATAATATAACGTTCGTTTCCCAGCATCCTGCAGCGCGGACATGTCCATAAAGCTGTGGGACTTCAACCAGAGCCACGAGTGTATAAAGACGATGCACGGCCACGACCACAACGTGTCCTCGGTGGCCTTCTCGCCCGGCGGAGACATCGTGTACTCGGCCAGCAGGGACAAGACCATCAAGGCCTGGGAGGTCGCCACGGGGTGAGAATCACACACACACACACACACATACACTCGTACTCACTCACTCTCACTTACTCTCGCTCACTCTCACTCACACACACACACAGCGTATTACATATAGATGTGTACATACTCGATCACTTGTGTTGTTTGTTATTAATGAAATGAATGTAATATAAAAATGTTTTTTAAGACCCAGTTTCACCAATCAATGTTTGTTTAATCTAATCACAGCATTTACTAACAAACCTTCAAAATTATAAATGTCTGTTAAAATATTTACGTCCCACGATGACAAATTAACATCGCATTATTAAACGTCATGTCAAATGACCGACTACCAAATTATTCGTTCTTGTTATAAGACGACCAAGTGGAAACTATAGCATTTAACACGGCGCTTTTGCCACGATGCACCACTTTATACATTGATCGTATATATCCCTCGATACGTCACTTGTTAGGTAATGCGACCAAATTTTATATATCGTTGGTTGCATACATTTGGCACACAAAAAGCTTTCTTTTCAATTTACTCGGTGTAACCTGTCAAAATCGGGTTGTCAATAAATTGTGTTATACAGGGTGACTGGTGAATTACTATCAATATTTAAGGAGAATACTCGGTGCATGATTCTCATTCGAATTATGTAAAAAAAATAGGTACTTAATTTTTGACAAAATTTCCGTATAAATAAATAAATTGTGGACACGTTCCAAGTGTGGACGCGTGCGGCGGCGTGCTGATACAACACCTCGCCGCCGCGCGCGAGTGTGTGTGTGTATGTGTATACCTAATCTGTAGGGTGTTCACACGATGCGTAATGCGTAATTACATAACTTTTGGTTAACGTTACTTAGAAGTTTATTAATATTTATGTTATATTCATTTTTATTTTGTCATATATGATCGTCAAATATCACGTCCTCAAGTATCGATAGTAATTCACCAGTCACTCTGTATATTATTGTTATTAATATAGGCATATATTGTGTTCAAATTATAAGAGATAAAAAGAAAATTTAATTTGCAATGTTATAAAAAAGTTGTATGCAAAATCATCATAGGAAATGAAATTTTAATTCACTTTATTAATAAGTACAAGGAAATAGTCGCAACTGACAAAACAGATGACGTTACTATGGTTACAAAAAATCAGGGCTGTGATTGGACAATTGAGTTTTGACAATGCCATTAACATTGGGTTAGTCATTTGGCCGACCGCTAGAGCAGGAATTAATATTAGTGGCTGGTTAAGACATTTAAACGGACATTTGTGCGTGGTGGGACGCTCGATACATCTAACAGAGCATCAAACGCCTTAACACGATGTTACTTATTTAACCATGATTGGTGAAACTGGGTCTAAATTTATTTTTATATGTAGGACATGACATTTAAAAAAATATGTGTTTATGTGAATATGGAACTATTATCACTGTATAAAATTATCAATCACCGAATTCACCAGTACGTAGCTGGTAATGAGTTTTGCTACTAGTAATCATCAAATACAATAAATTAATAACCAATCAATTTGAATAATTATTACTAGCAACCATTTTAAATACAAATTCACTCTTATCATTGTTATTTATTATTTAATATAATTTCCAGATACTGCGTAAAGACGTACAAGGGTCACCGCGAGTGGGTGAGGATGGTCCGCGTATCAGCTGACGGGAAGCTGCTCGCCTCATGCTCCAACGATCAGACTGTACGCATATGGAACGCTGAGACTAACGAATGCAAGGTAACATATACCACTAGAACCATTTAACCATTTATTTGCTACTAGGGAATGCAATCTCGAGGCGAGATCGCAAATTCGGGATCTCGCGAGATCAGAAATGTCAATCACACGAGATCTCGGGAATTTCGAGATCTCGTGAGATGCTTATGTGCTGTCAGACATACGACACCTTATTCAATCTCGGCCGAGATCTCGTCATTTTATGCTTCGAGATTAATCTCGAAAAATAAGGCGACATCCCGCGAGATCGAGATTGCATTCCCTATTTGCTACATACATACATTACATAGATTATACAGAAAATAATAAAATTTAAAGAATACAGTGTAGGAGCAACGGGTTCATCTCAGTTTAAGCTGTGCTAATTCACAGCACTGATTTTCAGTTGGCCCCTGAAAATTTTTTTCATTAGCAACTATAACACACGTAACTACATTAATATGATAAGTGTGACTATTCTTCTTCTTCCTGGTAATTTCCCAGCTTTAGCCAGGGTCTGCCTTCCTACTTAAACTCCTCCACTTTGCACGGTCTTTGGCAATTATAAGTATGACCATTAAAAAAATGGTAAATGGTGTGGTAAATATTAGTGAGCGAGTTATGAGAATTTATTGGAAGATTTTAATGTATATGACGATTGAATTGCTAAAAACAAGTGTTAAAATTCCAATAGGTTTTACTGTTTTATAAATATTAATAGTATTAAGGTATTGTATTGTATTTGTTGTGTGAAAGTGAATGCTAACCTTACACACATGCATATGTTTATAAATCAAGGGTTCGACCTCTATTGATTAATCAAAAATGAAATTTTTTCTATCATCAAAATATTAATTAAATATTCAAAGTCAACTACATCGAAGATTTTAGTTATTAATAAAATGATATTAGCAAAACCAAACTTAAATAATTATACACTGAAAAAAAATTTTCCATTATTCTAAACTTATATTAGCAAACGAATATTAGAACACCACATCCTACTAATATTGTAATTGTGAAAGTTTGTGAGTGTGTGTGTATGTTTGTTACTTCTTCACGCTCAAACGGCTGAACCGATTTTGATAAAATTTTGTATACATCAAGCTGACGTCCAGGAATAACATAGGCTACTTTACATCCCGGAATTCCGCGGGTAACACCTAGTAAAGAAATATTTTTTTTTTATAAAATAATTGTAATATATTCAGATGGAGTTACGTGAGCACGAGCATGTAGTGGAATGCGTTTCGTGGGCGCCAGAGACAGCGGCCGCTGCAATCAACGAAGCGGCCGGAGGAGACAACCGCCGCGCGGCATACCACGGACCATTCCTCGCTAGCGGCTCTAGGGATAAATCCGTTAAGGTACAAACATACAAACATCACAATGATATTATGAACCAGCCTTCCCAAAGTAAGTGTAATGATAATGATACTATGAACCAACCTTCCCAAAATGGACGGCAACAATTCATTGTGAGTGCTCCAAGTCTATACGGAGCGGTGAGAGAAACACCAGAAAAATTTTGATGTTGTGTAGAGACTAGACTCTGATTTGTAATTTGATACATACAAACATCACGATGATACTATGAGCCAACCTTCCCAAAATGGACGGCAAAAATTCATTGTGAGCGCTCCTAGTCTATACGGAGCGGTGAAACACCAGAAAAATTGTGACCTTGTGTAGACTAGCCTCTGATTTGTAATTTGATGTGGCTCGGTTTAAAGAGGGGGGATGAAAAGCAATTTATTCACAAAGTGTCCACCAATTAAAATTAATCTGGGAACCGCTGCTATTAAATAATATTAAATGCTAACATCATTTTCGGTTTGTTTTAGAAATGTAATGAATTACTGCTTTCTACATCTTAAAGATCCCTCTGTTTCTAATATAAGTGTTTTTAAAGATAGAACTGGATGTAGTTAGGGCGGAACCCGCTCAACACCCGTCCACTGATTCCGTCGAAGTGAATGAAAACTATTGTGTATATATATATTTGTATAATAGGATTGTAATAATAAAATGTTGAGTCCTCTCTGTTAAGTTAATCCTCTAACATAAATATCAACTTAAGCATCTAAAACCTACATAACGTGTCGACCAGTAATCATGATCCTCCATATAAGTGTAAACCATACAATTTCCTCAGATCTGGGATGTAACGACGGGTCAATGCCTGGTGACGCTGGTCGGTCACGACAACTGGGTGCGAGGCGCCGCGTGGCACCCCGGCGGCCGGTACCTACTGACCGCCTCCGATGACAAGACGCTACGTGTGTGGGACGTCGCTCACACGCGCTGTCTCAAGACGCTCTACGCTCACACACACTTCGCTACCAGCCTTGGTCAGTAACAACGAATACTCAGTACTGCATATATAACCCTCAGGGGCCGTTCAAGTATTACTTAAGCACTATGGAGAGGAGGGGTCTTTGCTTTGATTATTTTGGATGACATGGGGGTTAGGGGAGTCTAGATGATGATTATGTCATCGGTAGTTTTTTACTTTTTTATCGTCACATCGAGAAGATGGGGGAGGGGGTAAGAGCTTTGCTTACTTTTGCTGACAAGGGGGATGGGGGGGTAAAAAATTGTAATCAATCTGCTTACGTAATACTTGAACGGCCCCTCACACAAACAATATAATACTGGATATGCTCAAGTAAAATCAAACTTGTAAATGTATTGATATAATTTGGACGACCTATATGCATTACCTTTTGATACTCTGTGAGCTTTTAAATTTCAATGAACTATTTTATTTACACTACTTGAAACTTAATGATTCTCTAACACTTTGATCTTAATAATAATAAAGATTGTCAGTTTAGCAGTTGTGGAATATATTTAAAAATACCGATTTTCTTTGACACGACACTAATATAAGAAATCATAAATATATGAATGATTTTCAGTATCGAATGTATTAAAATTGCTTGTATTTTTTTCAGATTTCCACAAGAACTTGCCATATGTGATATCCGGCAGCGTCGATCAGACCGTCAAAGTTTGGGAGTGTCGCTAGGAACATTGCCATTGTAGTAACTTAAACTCACCGATGCTATATGTATCATTATAATTCACGTTTAATAGAACCGCATACAGAGCAATTTGATTTTTATTTTAATTGCGATTTGTTTTTAAAGAAATGGGAAATAATTTTGATAATATATATCATTTCTTCCTTTCAGTTCATTTCTGGTATGAGAGTGCTATGTCCATATTGTACGTGAACGGAATTAAAAACACATTCCATTTAAACTATACATCATAGATATACGTTTATAATTTTTTGTTCATCCTGATCTTATAATTACCTTAAATTAAAATATACGGCGTAGCATCAAACTCTACCGTGACGAACAATGAAGTGAGGAGTTAAAGCTGTGTTATAATTTAACATTTCATAATTCTATTTTATTTTATAGTAATTTTTTATCCTTAGAGATGTTTAGATGTAACTTTATTTTGGTATGGATAGTTAAATGTTTTCTAACCGGTCCGCTCTTTAAATCGTACCTTAACTAAACATTAATGATATTTAGTTAATATTAATATTGTAATACATGACAAACATCCGGGTTATGGTCATTTTATTTGGTAAACTAAAATCTTGTATATAATGGCGTCTTATTGTTTCTCTCCATTCGATTTATCCTCATTGTGTTTGTTCGCTCAGCTAACAACATCAATGGATGTATGTAACGATTATTGAAGGTTATATATTAATAATTATAATTTATCCGCAATACATGTGAACTCGGTCGAGACGTACGCTTTGTTTTTAAACGATATCGCAGTCGTGTAAGGACTTATTTTAAGTTTTGTCAAATCAAAACTTTAACTATAAGTTAGAGTGTTATATTTTAAAGATTTTTTTTTTTACTATTTATTTCAGTGTTTTAATTTGAATGTCTCAAATGAAAAAAAAAATGTTTTATTAGCTAGTGCTTTAAATTAAATTACCGTTTAAGTGATTTATTTTGCAATAGTATATCATATAATAAATACCCTTATATCGATTTTAAGTTGTTTGAATTAAATCATACTAGTTGTGTACGTAATGGAAGTGTGTGATATGTATGTTATAATTTTTTATTATTATTATTACTACGCTGTTTGTGGTAGCTAGGTTCAATGATGGCTGCATCTAGTTATTTATTAGTACCGCGGTAATATCGCGCCCGGTATAACTAGATTATAGTTGTTAGTGTGAAGTATTGTCATACTCTAAGCTTTGCAGTGCTTGCACGCCAAAATATGTATTAATGGGGTCTGTTTATACCATGCTAGGTAGCGTTTGTTGTTTATAATGAACATTTACAGCATGTGAGATAATTACATAGCATGGTAATGCATGATCATTTGCTTTATTGATGTAGATTACTAGCGACATCAAGGAGGTTATATAATTGATTGGTATAAAACATATATGTATGTAGTCACTCTTATTATATTCTATTCATTAATGAGTTATTTAATCTGTGGCATTTTAGAAGGGTTTCATCGTATTTGTTTTGCGTTAGGAATGCATTAAAAAGTTTACACATATATAATCTCCTTGGTTTCAAATGGAAGTCATTTTTCAAGCTTGAAAAGAAATTGTATGTTAAAATAAGAAGTTTGTACTACGGTTATCAATATAAAATAGTATTTGCACTAGTATCAGGATTTTTCTTATATAACAAAATAAAAATGTATCAACAACAAATCCTCTCGCTTGTACACTCAATAATCTCGATCTTTAGGGGACATTTATCATTGAGGATTTTTGTGTATGCCCATTTAACTTCTGTATTTTGTCTAAATTTATATAGAAAATCAACTACCAAAACTCAATAGAATTTGGTCTAATATTTTCTGTAAATAAATTAATAAAATATGTAATTTAAGGAGTGTTTTTTTTTTTACTACATAATGAGACAACCCATCCTCTTAGAATAAATGGCAACAAAGATTCCAGATCAGACTAGGTGTGAAATAAAATTAACTTGTAAATGTTGTTAATATAAATCAACTTCTTTGATGATAAATATTTTTTTATTAATGCTTAAAAAATGGTTGCTACATCAGTTTTTTTATTTTACAGTTTTAATGCAATACCTTATATTGTCATTCTATATAGCATTTTTATATTATTTTATAGTTACAATAACAAGAATATATTTTTCTTATATTAAACGACAGCTTCATTCATACCGGAATCCTGGAATATTGATGAAAATGGTGCATGACACAAACAATTCTACCTCAAGTAAAAATCTTTACATTACACTACTCATTACATTAATGCAGGGCAACCCTATAACATGTAGTGGCAAATTCCTGTTTTTGGGTTCTATGACTTGTCACAATAAAATCAATATTTTTGAAGACATGAATTCTTGATCCATGAAAAAAAGAGTGAAAACTAAACATAGGTATTTCTTAACAGAATGGTTTATCTTTATGTTCAAAAATGTACTTTATATCCCGGTTTTTAAATGTTAATTTCACATGCTTATTGATACTTATTAAATTATAATTAAAAGTAAATACTTATACAAATTATAGAGAGTAATGATATTTTGAATTAATGTTTGAAAAAATATAGCATTTGTTGAACGAATATGAGCAAGTTATAGAATAAATAGAATACTTTTTCATTGCCTTGTATTAGATTCTTTTTGTTACTTATAAAACAGTGTGTCACAGTGACACAACTCACAAGGCTTATAAAGTACACCACAAAATTCGATGATTACTTTTTTTCTCCTAAAAAATGTATAATTTTCAGATTGTTTTAAAATACATGCATGTACAAGGTGCGGACTTTTATTGTTACAGTTTTATTTATTCCTTATAATTAAATACTTTTCACTTTGATCTTATGCAAATTAATTTACATATTACAATTTTCAAATACTGATAGTCGCAAAAGAGAAACTTCAAAATGGACTGAAGTGTTAATATCTTTGGTTTTAGGTATCGACAAATTACTCGATAAATTAAAAAATAATTGAACGATTCTTAGTAAAATGAAAGTATAAATGAAACTATTTCAACTGAAAATGATACATAAAGTAAATACAAATTTTAACTTCGTTTATTGCCCAAAAAGTTTTATAACAAAATTCTGTGTGTGTAATCAAAGATAATTTGTCAATTATTTTCTGAATGTTATTTTGCCTCTCATATCATAACTATAATAAACATTACAAAGCCATAGTATTAAAAAGAGCGATAATAAAAATTATATTTTTATCGACTATTAATATACTCGAAGGAACTATGATTCTTTTCTACCAAAATATCGATGTGTCATTCGGGTAATCGATATCTATACTAAGTCAACTCTAAGCAGTAAGCATTGCGTTTTTGAGTTGTGAGACATTTTACCGAATAGACACTTCGTTTCTTTAGTGCATACTGTGAGCATTCGATATTCCTGTGATCAAATTTTATATTAAAAATTGAGAGAATCGCGATGTTACATTGCTTAAGCTGGATAGTATATCGTTGAAAGTGTAATTTTCACAGTTTGTAACATATAATACGAAAATGGATATCGAAGAGTGTCTTAAAGAGTGGGAAGATTTATTAGCCGACTACAAACGATTAGAGGTAAAATATTTTATTTTCAACTGAAATGTTTTTCGGAACTTGTAACAAAATAACTAAATTGTAAGTCTATAATCCATATTACACAATAATATTTATGAAATATTGTATGTCACCTGGGCTGTTTTACAATTTAAATTTTGCCCCAAATATATTACTCACGTGTTTACAGACGGTTAACAAGGAATATGCCACTAAATTAGAGGAAGTAGGTGAGCTGCAGGCATCATGTTTGAAGGAGTTGACCCACCAGCGTTATCGGATGTCCATTATAACTGGCACCCTCAAAAGGTCAGATGAAATCTTTATATCAGACATAGTTCATTAACTAATTTCTATTAACTTTTTTTGAAATGTTATTATCATACATTACATTTCTACTATGAGAATCTTTTATTGTTTTGGCTTAAAATAACTTTATATATACAGTTTTTGAATTAATTTTATTATTATAAAATACATACAGTATATGATAATTAGTCTTTTTAATATTATATGGATAAATCTGTGTATAATAACATGTATATCTATACTTTCGCAATGTTAATCAGCTTTTTTCATGTAATTTGTATTTTATGGACATTAGACAAAAAACATCGAAGATTCAATAAGAAAAAAATCCACATATTAAACAATTGGAGATCAAAAGTAATTCTGGCATATTCGAGTAATGACTTTAAATTTAAATCTTTAATCAAAAGATTGATGATGACAATATCACATTTATTTACGAACTTATCAGAGGTTGATATACATTGATTTGTAAAGTCAAATCAATGTTAGGTCATTTGCAGATAAACCTTATCAGTTACTTACTTCTATCCATTTAAACACTGCTGTTTAGATTGTTATGCAAATAATAGAGAAAAAACCTTATGTTAGTTTAAGGAATTATATATTATGTATATATAATTAATATTAATTACGGGCCACTAAATAATAAATTTGAAAAGTATTTGTATAATAAAATACTTCTGAGCTCCTTCATTTTAGACAAATATGGAATGAAAAGTAACTCATTTGATATTTCATTATGGGATAGTAATATTTAATTAAAATACAAGTATTATGCCAAATATATGTACATATATCGACTGGGGAGTTGTCTATAAGCCTAATGTAGAAAATTCTCTTAAAAGTAACCATTACTTTCTCCACACAAAATATTAACATATATCTGATAATAACATGTTATATAAAATAATTTTAAATCTTTCAGGAAATTTGTATAGTGATTGTGTAATTTGTTTAATAATTGGTTTTTGTACTTTGACCCTTGATATACTATCAATGAATACACCTTTTATCAAAGGATTAAAATGGCCAATGTAATTATAGTCTTATGTTATGATTTTATGAAAAATATATATATTTATATATAAAAGTATGTTATGAGAAATGAACTGAATGATTTTGGCTGTAGCCCAAATGTAGTATTCAACTTTTTAATTAAATGTTCAACAATGGTTCATAAGAGGTTCATTATTGAGTGGATCAAAAATAATTAGATTTTAAAGTTCAAGGTTCTGTAATAGCAATAAAAATAGTTTTTTTTTTATCAGTTTCACAGTTTATGCTGTTTATGAAATCTGATAGTCAGCGACTTATTGCAATAACAAGTCAAGATCACATTCTTGTTTATGCTAAATCTACATCATCATAGCTCTTAATAGATAATGTTCCTACAAATATATGATCAATCATAAAATTAATTAGAAAATTACTTTGTTATTTACTTTTCTAAGAAAAATATTATTATTTCATGCATAACTATATTTTTTCTCTTTCAATAATCATGTGTTTGGTACTAAAGGCAAGTTATTTTATTAGCCTGTTTACCTCCATACCTAATTATAATGGGTTAAGTCATGAATACTAAACAGATGTTAGAACATTTACAATATGTTAATATAGGTTCTTATTACTAATTATTATTAGCAAAAAAACAATGATTTATTCCTATACATACAGTAATATAATATTATTTGTAAATACATAAATAGACAAATAAAGATATTTTTTAGATTGGAGAAAAAAGGTGTGACAAAGGATGAACGCATAGCGAATTTAGAAAAGGAAATAATGAAGAGAAAAGCGATGCTTCATGAAATTGAGGCGACCCTACCTAAACAGAACAGCCTGTATCTCAAGATCATACTAGGCAATGTTAATGTATCAATACTCAATAAAAATGACAAGTAAGTAGATATTGCTATTTAAGTTGTGCCAACATAAAACAGATATAAAAAGAAATTGGACAAGTAAGTAGATATTGTTATGTATTTAAGTAGTACCAACATTTAAAACAGATTTTTAAAAAAATGTATGAGCTCAATTTTTAAATGTTTTATCATTCAGGATATAATCGAAAGTTATGTATATCATAACAGAAACAAAAATCTTTTTTATCTTTTAAATTTGGTGGAAATAAAAAAATCATATGTCAGATATGATTTTTATTATTTAATTTTTTAATATAAATAATCTAAAATGATTTTAATCTATTTTAATTATAACCAGTCACTGTTGTGATATCACAAAACCTTAATTTCATATTTATACTAGCTGACCCGGCAGTCTTCGTACTGCCTCAATCAAGAAATAAATTATGTCTTATTTATTTTTAAGTTTGTAATCAACAAATAAAAAATAGGGGTTGATCGTAGAGGGGTGAAAAATTTAGAGTAATATGAGATTTTTTATTGTAATTCATCAAAAAATAAAAAAAAAAATTGACAAAAAATTAAAGTTTTTAATTAACAAATAAAAAATAAGGGTTGTTCTCAGAGGGGTGAAAATTTAGGGTTGTATGTATTTTTGTAGGCTGTGTCATAAAAAAATAAAAACAAAAAATTTTGCCTAAAAAATAAAAACAAAAATTTAGGGGTGGACTTCCCTTAACATTTAGGGGGATGAAAATAGATGTTGGCCGATTCTACCCTCTGGTTAGTATCCTCGATAAGGATCACGAAAATCGGTCGAGCGGTTTCGGAGGAGTTCAAGATCGAACACCGTGACACGAGAATTTTATATATTAGATATATTTTTTTATTGATCGGAATGATAGTCACTTGTTGCTTTAAACTATTTAGATAAAATGAAAATTACATATTATAATATATTAAAAATTGGATGAAAATCCCAACTTCATTATTTTTGGGATTTAAAAATTTTACTACATAATAATCTTGTGTAAATTTTTTACGAGTTCAAGATAAATAAATAATACTAGGAATAATAATTTATCACTTCAATAAATGACTCACTGTCAGATATTTTGTGTTTTACGTATATGTATTTTTTGTTTCAGGTTTAAATACAAAGATGAATATGAAAAGTTTAAATTGATACTCAGCGCTATCGCCTTTGTTCTAGCTGTCGCCAACTTATTAATCGACTTTAGGTGAGTGGATGTCATTTTTCTATTTTAATGATGACAGTCTCACATTACAATAGAGTACAAAACTTAATATTGTATATAATGAATTTTATATATCTGTTAAAAATATTAAAATAAGATTATTTTTCTTTACATTTTTATGTCTCTTGTACCTGTGTTATCTTAGTTTTGTAGTTGAGTGACAAAGAAAACTATTTTTTTTTTATAGTTAATTCATTTAAATTTCTCATTTAAACGGCAATATGTAGTAAAATAATCTTTTGTATTATGGCTCGTGAGACATTATTTATAAATAAAGTATACTGTTAATGCGACAACGCAATATTTGCTAATAGTATTTGACACTGCGAACGGAATATTAAAATGTAAATCACCTATTATGAGGAAGTAGCGTTGTTTTAAGATCTTTGTTCAAGTACGATTTTTTTTGTCATTGTGACATCACTATTGTTTTTTATTATCTATATCCTATCCGTCCCCTCGTAGAACAATAGCGGAAGACATCTTTAATCAAATGCAGATTGCATCGTTTAAATTGAAATACGCGCTACTTTTCAATGACCTTGTAATACGAGTGTAATGTACAAAAAAGTAGAATGCTAAAATTATTGTTATTAGGAATATTAATAACTTGCATCCTAAACCATAGAAATTAATAGGAATATGTGGTCAAAATTAAATCGTAATTTTGTATGTTTAATAAAATTTTCTCGAAAAGAACGTCATTGTACATTTATTATTAAAAAACCTTGAAGTTATCGTTAATTAGATTAACTCAGCCAAATGTACTAATTTTGTAGGTGACCTATGTGAATACGTTCTCTGAAACGTGTTGCCCGTTTAAAAAATATTACATGGGAAACTGAACTTCAACCCGTGAAATTATGTACGGTAGAAATACGAATGATTTTTGAACTTATTCCGACTCTTTGAAACAGTTGAAAAAATATTTATATCATTTTCATATATTTAAATAGTTATTATCGTTCAGCTCAATGCTAACTTTAATTAAAGGGAAATTTAATAATTAAAAATTCAAATATGTTCAGCTACCATGATAAACATTCATTACGTTCAAATATAAGAAATTTAAAAACACATCCAAAAGTTGTATGAGACTTGTGTTTTTTTTTCAAGTGTGTTGACCTTCGTTTATCAATTTTATCATACATTAGTCTAGACAAAATAAAGTTTTTTTTCAATGAGTTATCGTACAAACAAAATGTCCATGATCTTTTGTCGTATAATTATTGCTAGTAACAGTTGGTTAGGTAGAGAGAGGAGCTTGGATGGTGGAGGTGAGCGTTTAACGCGCGTTAGATAGGGGCCCCTTAAACCTACACCTGGGTCGCAAGTCCCAGGCACTGTTGAAGCTCCTCTCCCTACAACGATGGACCCGGCACCCGCACAGTAAATCCATGGAAGGCTAAGAGGTTTCGCCTCATATGGTGTTAACTTTATATAATATATTCCAGGCCTTTACAACTGATCCTGATATTCCTGTTAGTATGGTACTACTGCACTCTGACTATCCGGGAGAGCATTTTAAAGGTGAACGGATCCCGGATCAAGGGTTGGTGGAGGCTACACCACTTCATATCCACAGTGGTAGCCGGTATCTTACTCATATGGCCACAGAACGAACCCTGGGATGAATTCAGACATACATTTATGTGGTTCATAGCATACATAAGTAAGTCATAATACTCAATATATTAAGATTAGATAAAGTTTGTTACTATTTATTGGTGTTTTAATGATAATTACTGAACTTATAATGTATTATACTAATTCATTTAAACTTATTTGTATGGAATCTTCTATGAAAATTTAATTATAAATAAAAATATAAAATTTTGATATTATTCAACAATTAATTATATTTCAATATTCTAAATGTTCATTCTTAATGTGATTTTTTTCCAGGTGTGGTTCAATATATGCAGTTCAGATATCAAAGCGGTGTACTGTATCGTCTGAAGGCTTTGGGTGCTCGTCATAACATGGATATAACTATTGAAGGATTCCACTCGTGGATGTGGCGTGGTCTGTCATACTTGCTGCCTTTCCTCTTCGGTGGATACATATTCCAGCTATACATAGCTTACACTCTATATCATATCAGTTATCATCCCGAAGCTACGTGGCAGGTATGTGGACTATATTTTCATATTATTTATTACATTCCAAACAATTGTGCTTTGATGAGAGATGTGTGGAATGTTGAAAAAGTTATTGTTAATCATATAAGTGATGAGATCTAAGGCTTTGTGAGTATTAATTTATTTCAAATCTCGTCTGCCAGTGATCATGTTTGCTGGAAAATAATTTTACAACAGGAACCAAGCGCAGTTTAATCTGAAAAATATTAGTTTCATTCAACATAACTTTTAAATAAAGTATAGTCTTGTTAAGGCCGGCGACGCACTCTGGTGCCTTTTGGCTCGAGTGTTCATGGGCAGCGATGATCATCTACCGTCGGATGGCTAGCCTGCTCGTTTGCCCCCTATTTTATAAAAAAAAGTATAATATATTTTATTTAAATGCTTTCTTCATTGAGTTTTAATAGCATATTTTAAATTCTATATCTTCTGTCACATCTCTCATCTATAAACTTATCTATAACAGATAATGTATAATGTTCTTACCAGTGTGTTTATTATGTTTAATACAAATAAAAAGCAAATTTCACTAAACAAAAACAAACAGGTGCCAGCATTAAGTATGTCGTTCCTGTTGATCGGTATCGGTAATACAGCGACCACACTCATTGTGATCCCGCAGAAGTTGAACGAACAGGTACATGACAGCTGATGAGAAAAACACCTTGATATATACACATAGAATAATGTAGAACGTTGTTTAGTACGGGGTCTTAATAAGGTTGAGGTCTATGCAGGTTTCGTTTAAGTGGCATTTATTTATTTTTTATCTGTCAAGCTTGTTATAATCTGTGAGCTAATAAAATAAAGACTTTGCATTTGACGTTTGTATCTTAGTTTGTTCTAATGTTTTTTGTAATACAATGAAATGTCATATCTACGAGTGCATCGCAATTATTCGATTATGAATTGCTTCATAATGTATACAATAGTTTTTTTATGGACCAATATGATATATGTATTTTAAATAAGCATGTTATGTAGCTTGTAGCTACCTTTTATTTTTTCGCAGCTTTACCAGATTATATAAATCAAGATTGAGGTTGTGATATGCGGTTTTTTAATATAGAAGCATCTCTTTGTATTGTATGCTTTTGATTTTTTTAAATACTTTGGTTGTTTTTACTGCCTTAGATGTATACACCTTTACAATTTTTAATTCGCAACACCAATCTAGTCGTTACTTCAACGAATTTCTTTTGTTTTTTTGTTTATTAATTATTATTGAATTATGTTTACACATCATGAGGATTTAAATCTTATTCTGTACTAGTGATGTGCTGAATCGATAAAAATGTATATGTATATAATGATCTAAATGTCTAAATACGGATATATGTATTTTTTTTTCCATAATCTGTACCGCTACAAGTGGTCTTTAAACAATACTTAAAGACACTTGACGGCGTCTATTTTTAATTTAATATTTGTTTATTACCACTTTACTTCAGTCAAGGACGGTCCTATCTACAATATTTTATCCTACGTCTGAATCAATTAAAAAGAAAAATAAGAAGATTTTCTTACCCATTCCATATTATTCCGATACGATTACGGATTCAGCACATCACTATTCCAGACATACAATTGTTTGTCGTTGGTCTTACATATAGTTATTATTAGTTTGTTTGTGATTCTATTTATCTGATTTTTTTGTCATTATATACACTCACACCACAAATTGTTCACTTATGTATAAGCACAAAATTGATCTGAGAATTGTATGTCATTGTTCACAATTGTTGTATTAACGATAATAACAAATAAACATTGAGTTGTAAGTTAATGGATGGATATTTTTATGGGAAAAATAAACTTCTAAACTCATTTGGTCTATAAAATTTATTTTGCACATTTTACATTTGCAACTACCAAATTAGTTGTACTTTTGTATGGAATTTTAATAATGTATACTTTATTATTGGCTATGTATTTTATAGATAATATATTACAATTTTTGCTTTATTTCTGCTTCCTACTAGTCACGCAGATTTGATACGAACAACTCACTTATATGGATAAACTTATAACATTTTTTTTTTGTACTTAAGTTGTATTTAATTATTGTAACTCGGTATAGATAATATATTTATGATGTAGATAATAAAATAGCTTTTTTTTAGTGGCATTTTTGTTTTTTTAATTTATTCTTATGTTGCGATATTCGGCAGGTAACTTACCTCGCAGCTTTGTTCCTTATTTTGCACTCCTGCAACATGTATACAATATGGCGGACATTACGAAAGAAAACTCAGGGCGGGCGAAAACTTCGCTACAAATTGCGTGCGATCGCTTACAGATTGTCTAATGAGCTAGCTGTTTTGGTACGTTCCATTGATAAATACATGTGGCTATTGGGACTGTTTCTGAATATATATATTACGTATTTTTGAATATCCGTAAGCTTTATAATGTACAGTTTCTATTATGAATCAAGCTAGACAGCCGCTAAAGCCGAACGTGTCGAACTATTAAAATTTCCATAAATTCTCTATATGTATGAGATTTGTATGTTGTTTTTGATGGGTTTAATTAAATGTTTTTTTATAATGTTGCTGTAAATATAATAAATCAATCGATGAGAAAAAAAATCGAGAAAATCCAGCTTTATGACAACCAACCTAAGAAGCTGATAAAATTTAAAAAAAGACTTCGAAATAGGTGCGTTATATTTTGCAATTTTTGTGTTGTCTTTGTGTATTTGTCTTATTGTTCGTGCTTTTTATTTATTTATGGGTGTTCCAAAGTTCTTAGTTTGCTTTTTGTGGGCTGTTGATTATTTATATGTAGATTTATGTAATACTTAGCTCCGAAACTACTTATATTTTTCGTTAACACTAAGCATGCGCATGTTATAATAAAATCAGTTTTATGAATTCTTTAGTTAAATGTATTGTTATTTAAATAAACTATAGTATATTTTTTGTGTTCCATACTGACATATTTGTTGATAATATTTTTTTGAAATCATTTAGAAACTTGTTTTCAATTGTTTGAATGATTGCAGGATCAAAAATGGCGGCAAAATAAAATCGAAGCAAAGAACTGATGAGGATTTTAAGTGACGATGAAAAATATATATCACCTTTATATGTGATTATTATACTATTTATATTTTGGTACATTAAAGTATTTCTAGTATCGGTATTAACGTTACTAATTATGTGATTTATATGTAAATAAAGAAATAAACAAATCTTTTATCTTTTGCGATTTAATACCCTCTATGTATTTAAACTCTTTTTTGAAGACAAAAAAAAATTACATTATTTAAATAACTCAGGAACAAATATTATATTATAAAGACCTCTTAGCTTACACATCGGTAAATAATATATCTACAAATATTCTAAGTTTTCAATACAAACATTATGTACAGTTACACATCCAATTCTCTTAATAGTGAAGTCAGCTTGTAAGTCATAATAGATTATGTGAAAAAAACATTCATATTTCAAGTAAAAAGAAAAACAAACGATTAACCTTTTTTGTTAAAGATATAAACTTAATTAAGATGACTTCTCAATAAAATTGTTTAAGATATTTTTAAGAAAAAAAACCTTTAACTTATTTAACGATAAACTTCTGAATCACTTAAGGTTTAGGAATTCAATGAATAGTCTAATTAAGTTGAGCTACTTCACAACACAATATCTATATTGCAAAAGGTTATACATACTTCAGAAATAAAAAAGATCAAGTTCATAATTTTCATTACTGACTATTTCAACTTCACTTTCTATTGCTGGGTAATTTAAACAATTTTGACAAATACGTTCCATTTTTCTAATTTATATATTATAATATTTCAAAACACCTCCGTATGTACAAACATAATTATCACAAAATGTAAATATTTTTAAATTGTAATTGGCATGACATAACTATTTTAGCAAATATCATAAACAAAAAGTAAAGGCGAGTGATACAATGGCAAACAAAAATATTTTAGGACAGAGAGTGTTAAAATCCGACAAAGGTATTTTAACATATGACCTATTATTCAGTCGTATGAAAGGTGATGATATTAATTTTCATCATTTTTCACTTTCATCACCGTCACTCTCGCTGTATGAGTTCGTTTGTTCACTGTATTCTTCTAACCGCGGCTTCTTTATCAACAGTCCTTGTTTCTGTAACTTCTCCAGAGCCTCTAAGGTGTTTTTGTTAGTAGAAGTCACTTCACTCCTTTCTTCAACCTTATTGCTGGAATTCGTTTTGACAATCTTTAAGCCGGAAACATTGCTCAGTTTGCTGAGATGTTGTTGTGAACTAGTGCTGGTTTCGGATTTCATTGAAGTGACACCGGTTTTTCCTTTGACGGTTTTAGTGACGCTGGCGTATTTGGTCTGGCTCTGAGAAGCAGAGTATTGGGTCGTTGATTCATCATCACTGTCCGGTCCATCATTGTGAAATATCCCGGAATCTTTCGGTTTCTTGAAACAACTGAAATGCGCGACTTCCTCCGACGGTCTTTTAACAGTCTGACTGATCGCGTGCGGGGAAATTTTTAATTTTCCTATAGCAGGTCTTTGTGGTATAGATTTTTGGGGGATAGGTCTTCTTATCGCAGACGGACTTGGTAGTGAGGGTCTGATCAAATTGGACGGTCTCATAGGAACCACTTGGTTTGAAGGACGCACCATCGGTTTCGGTGATCTCACCGCAGTGCCCGTACTTCTGATTTTCGTTCCCACCGTTGGTGTTATTTGCCTGATCGTTGTTCCTTGGAATTCTCTGCCAGGTTGGGGAAGTCTATTTATGATTTTCTGAGGTCTCACTGTAGGTTTGGGAGTGAACTGGCTGGTGCTTTGTACTTCTTCATTGGTGGATTGATTAACTGTTCGTATTGTTTTAGTGACGGTCGTCGTGATTTCCTCTATAATAGTTTGCGATTGGAACCTCTTCACAGTTTTGGTTACTTGGTTTGATGATGTAGAAACTTTTTGGTTGAACGACTGGCTCATAGAACCGCCGGTCGGCTGCGAGGTCTTATTGGTCGGTTGATCGTTGGTCGCGTTCTGTTTGAATTGCTTCAGCACGAGTTCCTTACTAGTGTTTTTAGTTTCTTCATTGACATCTTTGTGGCGGGAATGATTTGAACCGTCGTCATTATCACAATTTTTCGTTAGTGATTTAATTGTGAGTTCCTTGTTTAAATTCAGGCTTTCTATACCTGATGCTTTCTTTGACGGGACATCATTTTGTCTGTTTAATGGAGATGATTTTGAAGTTTCGTATGTTTTATCAGCTAAGTCTTCATCAATCTCTCCCTGGTCGCTGTGAGTACCTTTCGGTGACTCAACCATAGCGTTCGTATCGTTTTCATTTCCCTCTCCATCTGTTCCCGCGTCTTCCTGGACCTCAGTAATCCTCACAGCCCCTTCTTCGTCCGTCCCACTATCAAAATCTTGTTCATCGTTTTCATCGTCAGCGTCACTTATATTTCTATCTTTATTTATCGGCGATGAGTTTCTCGATTTCACCGTTATATGACTTCCGAAGTTGTTGAGTTTGTTTTGTAAATTGATACTCTTCTGTATTTCCGGCGTCTGCTTGTTGAATTTTGTATAATTCTCGAAATTACTTTCGGCTCTATAAGTCGTAACTTTCGAGTTTGTCATTTGACTGCTTTTCACGGTGATATTTTTGCTTAAACTTTTCAAGGCATCCAATGGCACATTATTCTTTTTCGCTTCCTCTGAAACTGTTTCCGTTTGCTCATTGTCGTCGCTGTCGGAATCGTCAATATTAAAAACTTCAATTTCCTCGTAAATTTTTCCCTTTTCCTGTTTAATATTTGTACTTGAGATATTTTTATTCATTTTATTAGGTAACTGCGTGTTCGCTTTACTTATAGGTTTAGCTGTGACATTTGTGAGACGTTTCAGTATATTCAAATTTGCTATTTTTTTAGGACATAGCTCACTTTTAATGTTTACGTCTGGTGGTTTATTAGAAACTGGAATATTTGTCTTCGTTGAGGTTGGTGTTGAGGTCCTTTCTGTGTGAGGTGAATGTACTTGTTTTGGTGTGTTATTTTTATTTGTACCATCGTTGTTTTGTGATAAATCTTCATCATCGTCGATATCACTATTCGGATGACCGTTCTCACTTTCACCATCTGATGCATTATTCGTATTAACTGATGGAGATTTTGGCGTTTTTATTGTTATTTGTTCCGATAAATTTCTCAATGGTTTATCTAATTTAGTTTCTTTTGCAACTTCTACAGTTTCTTTGTTCATATTGTTAGATTCGCTCGTTTTCTGAACATTCTTGTTATTTGTCACAGGTTTCACGGTTAGCAGATGACTTAAATGTTTTAAAGCGTTTAAAGTTTTTAAAGCTACATTATCCACTTCTTTTTCGGTGTCATCTTGGTTTTCTTTACTATTAATACACGAATTGGTAGAATCATTTGATATATGATCTTTATTTTGATTCTGCTGAAAATTGTCAGATTCTTCACAAATATTACCGTCGTCTTCTGTAATCTCATCTGAATTATTCTGTGCTGATGTTATTGGTTCCGTATGATTATCTTCTTTTACACTACTATTTGACTTTGGTATTGTCACACTATCTAAGTCATCCTCTTTACAATGAGTACTTTCCCCTTCTTCTGAAACATCTTTGACATTACTACTTTCTATGTCAGTATTGTCATCGACAACGCTATTATTTTCATCTTTGGCTTCATTTTCAACAGATCTATTTAAATCGACACCTTCGTTGATATCTTTATCTACTCCTACATCAGGAGATTTAATTGTTGATTCTTGTTCATTACTTTCAATAATATTCTGCGCTACATTCTGCGGTACGGTCTTTTTAACAATTTTTATCTGACTATTTCCCTGATTCATTAATTTCGATATAATTTCGTTTGGAGAACTTGTTGAATTCACTTTATTTCTATTGCTAGTGATGGGTGTACTAATTTTTGTCGGCACATTCTTAATATTGGCCACAACAGGGTTGGCGGTTTTCGTTTTAACTGTAATGCCGATTTTCTTCAGTTTAGCTAGATCTGCATTCACAACCTTATTCATGACTTTCTTAACTTTAGGTTTTTTCAGTACGAAGGGCGTCGGTACTTCCTCAATTCCCTGTACATCCAGACCGTCACCAAACACGTCTTTATTCATGTTTAAGAACTCGTCTAGTGTTATTGCTGATTTTTTTGATTTCTTGTGCTTTTTATGTTTCTTTACTTTAACTTTTTCCGGCTCCTCAGATTCTCCCATAACCAGTTGAAGAAAACTGTCCTGTAAGTGAGAATTTATATATAACTCGATCTAACAGGAATTAACTTATTAATGGGTAAGTGACAAAAGTAACTAACAATTCCTTCTTCGTTCATATTATCTTCAGGTTGTTGGTCATCTTCCACTTTCTCCATTATCGGTGGAACTGTTTCCAATGAGAACTCTGTTACTCCTTCAGCACTGAAATATTAACCAGCATATTATAATCTGATATTTGATTACTATTAAATACAATTATATTAAAAAAAATACTGTTCTATGTAGATCTGTTCTATCTACATTAATGTAGATAGCTGATATATTGTCAATTAACATAAAGTGCATAAATATGCTGTTAAGAGAGCGTTCAAGTATTACGTAACGCAATTTTCAAAGATTTTTCAACCCCCTTCCCTCACTTATAACGCACCGTAACGTTTTTCTGTTCTCCCCACCCCTTCTCTAAATGTAACGTAATACTCAAGTGATCAATTTCATCTTAAAGTCGTAAAAAATTATGTAATATTTGGGTATAGTTTTAATCTACAAATAAAATAAGATCACTGATACAAACTTCCCTCTTTTGAAGAAATTACAGTATGAACACTATGAACTCCAGGATAAACACTAACGAATACAGACCATGGAACCAACATTAAACGACGTATAATGCAATCTAGGTATTCCGAGTAAAATATAAATTAAGAGGTTTGCAAACTTGCGAGAACAAATTAAAAATGTACATAATGTAACATATATGAAAACGGTTGCCAGTTTGGGGGTTTTAGTTTATTAATTTTTTAAGAAACAATGCTACGTAACGTTTTGTAAGACACACCGCCTCCCCCGCAGATTGCATTACTTCATACATGAAAGCTCCCTTGTAATAGGGAGTAAGTTAAATAACAATTACAAACATTTCATTCTTTTCGCTGTACAAGTCCTCAGTAGTATGGAATGTCAGATGAACTTCAAATGCGTCTAAATGATAGAAGATAGCTTCGCACAGCGGACACCTCAACACCTCATTCGGACTTTGCTGTTCATCAGCATGATCATCACCCATATGTTTCTAGAAACACAAATATTATTATATTTTTTACAGTTTTTCCAAATAATCTGGATATTTATATATCACTTTGTGCAGTAAAAGTTGCTACTTTAATTTAAATTTGTTTTTAGTAAATATTAAAGCATTTCAAAATAATTTTCTGATGAATAATTAAGTAATATATTAAAAATCATTAATCAAATGATTAAATTTGTACACATTTCATAGGTTCAGTTTATTTTATAAACTAATTATTTATAATAGACATTTATTTTATTAGTTTCTGTTATCTCACAAAGCTTATTAACAGATAAAATTTTGTTTGAAACTATATAAGTTATAGGAGAGAGACAGTAGTTATTTCTTGGTACAATAAGTTAATATAAAATATTTCTTTTTTTTATTCAAGTATTTTTAAATATAAAACTTACATGTAGATTAATTTTATTGTTATATTCTTCACCACAGAACGCACAATAGAATATTTGTAGCAATTCCTGAAAAGAAATGACGATCCAAGTTATATAAGTGCTTAACAGATTTAAAGAAACTTAATAATAATGTATCTCATATGTTATTAACAGGAAAAACCTAAGACAAGTATAATTACAATATTTATGTTCAGATATAAAATAATATTTTAACATCTAGTTTATCTCACAAGATTTATAATTGAACTTTTGACACTACAAAACATTGTGATTTGTATTATGATACACAAATATTGAATGATTAAAATTATATCTTTATATAAAAAACTATATCAACATTAATAGTATAGTGAATGTTAAAATAGGAGAAATATTACTTGTAAATTAATTCAAATATATAACATTTTGTTACCTGATTGTATAGCTTTACTTTCTTTGATTGACCAATAGCTGGCAGTTCCGAGTCTTGCCGGTGGAAGAATTTATTGTGATACAGCATTGCTGGTGCTACATAGAATGCAACTTCACAGCATTCACAATAAAAATCTCTTGTATTGTTTGTGGGTTCGCCATTGTGATTTGTTTGTATGTGCTTATTGAAAAGATGCTGAAAATATAGAAAAAATTACATCATGATATGTATTAACACTCCAATACACCAGGAACGACTAATGAATAGTATTAAACATTTGAATCATGAACATAACAAAACATATTAATCAAATAAATGTATAGAGAGACAGTGGTGGCCTAGTGGTTAAAAGTCCCGCCTCTCATGTAAGAGGGTGCAAGTTCGATCTTGGCAATTACCAATGTGATTTTCCGAGTCATATGTACTTTCTAAGAGTATTTAGACATGACTGATTAATGCATTCCTAAAGAAGGTTGATGTCAGGCAGGTGCCCGGTCGTAAAAACAATTAGCCAAAACTATTCACAACATGTAAGGCAGACCCTGGCTTAAGCTAGGATATTGCCAGGTAGAAGAACAAAAGGTATAGAGACCAAAAATACTTATGTTTAAAAATTTGTTTGTACCTTCATTGTAAAGACTTTGCCGCAGAATGAACAAAAGTATTTTGCATCATGGTCTGGATGTACTTTATGTTTATGAGTTATTGCTTTAGATATAGTCGGGAACACTTCCTCACATACATCACATCCAACCATTTCATTTTCCTCTACCGGTTTCTCAGTACTCGATTCTTCATTCAATGTGCGCCCTTTTGACTTTGATATTTTATTAAATTTTGGATCCCCGTGTTTTCTGTAACGTAATTAATATAAATGTAATATTACACCCGGTTATATTCGAGTTTAAGATTTGATATTTTATAATTATATTTTAATGATACCTGAAATGTATTTGTAAGGCCTCTTTATCATCGAATGTCTCTTTGCAAAATACACAATCATATTTCTGTTCTGTCGTCATTGTGAAAAATGTATAAATTGTTTTATTATAAATTTTTATTTATTAGCTTATAAAGCGTCCCAATTTTCGCTTTATAACTTTATTAAAACTAAGTGTCACCATTCTCATTTAGGTCAGTTATATTCGCCATTTAATTCTGTTCTCATTAGTTTTATTATAAGAAAACTTAATATTATATTTAGTTTATAAATAACAATCTAAACTTCAACACCACAAACATAAAATTTAGCCAATACAAGCCATATTGCCATTTCCAATGTTGCCAGTTGCGACGTAAAATAAATATAATGAAAATTATTAGTTATAGAGTAAAATATAATTTAAACTGTACATAGTTTTACTTTTTTATTTAAATTCTTCTTTTTGATCTTACAGATCCTTGTTTAAGTTATTGTTTTAATGGCAAATAAATCATGGTATTGTTTTTGTATAAATTTTATCATTGTAAAATACACTATATTATTTATACTTTTTACTAGGACAGTTTTATTTATACTTAATAATCAATATTATAAATAAAATTAATCCATTACCTATTACGAGGTCACTTGGGAGGCCGAACGGACAACAGTCATTGTTGTTGATTAATGACACACATAAAATATACAATTATAATATAATATACTTAAGAGTTCCAGCCGCGAAATCCACTGAAAATAAAATGTATTTTTAAAGACTAATACATTAAATCTGTTTTATTTTATCCATTCTTAATTAATCAAAAATATTAAAAAGTTTCTTTAAAATCATTTTTTAATTGTTTACTCTTTTTGAAGTCAATAGATAAAGAAAAACTGTACATTGTCACTTATAAAATGATTCTAAGTACACAGCAGATATGAAGCGGCTTTGTGTCACTGATTTCGATTCATAATATAAATAATTTATACAAAGAATATGAAGCCATACCTTAAAAATTAAAAAATATAATATATAAAGAATATTTATCTTGTGACAAACATCTTTTACAGTTTGACAACTCACAACTCAGTCAACAACACACAATATGACAGCCACAATAAGCGTTATCAACATATTTCTAATCGTCATTAAATAAAGAAAAATGAATTACATAAGGTGGCAACCAGAGGTTCCACGAAAACTACGAAACGTACTTATTTGTGTATAAGAATTACATATTAAAATTTATATCCTATGCCTAAGACTACAGGATTGCTGCGATGTTAGGACAGCAATGCTATTCTATGGCTTGTGTTGTATCAGGAATCTTCTGGTTCACACGGCTTGGTGTTCTATAGGTGGAGTCAGCAATGTCACTCGTAATATGATATTTAATCCGTACGACGATGTTGCTCCGACGATGTTTTGGAGTACTTTCTTAAAGGATAGTAATTATTTCATAAGATCCAATAGGAATAGTTAGAAGCTTATTAATTAGAATTTTAAAGTTGTGAAACTCACTACACGTAAATTTATTGTTTTATTCAATCTGCCGATCTAGTATCGATCAATCAGAGCGACAGCCAAAATATTCAAATAGATTTGTATTACTATTAACTTTCTAATTTATACAAGTGTAATGAGGAAGCTGATAAGCAAAATGCTCGCGTTTTGTAATCAGTTTTAGGTGGAAAATTTCGATTTTCCTTTCAGGCCTCTTTGATTTCTAATTAATCGAATTATAAATAATCCAGTAGGTATACTTTTACACACTTAAAACTACCTCTTTATATTGTTTCACATAATTGATTAATAATTTAGTAATTAAAGTTATCACTCGAATTATCACCGATTTTTTTAGATCCAATCAAATGTTAATAACTATACCATTATTATATTTTTATGTGTTAAAATAAACATAATATTTATAAAAAGTAAGTTTATCTAGTTTAAAGGTTGAAAAAGAAACCTTATTCAGAAAAAATAGTATCGGTACATACGGAAAACTATTTTATTTTAAACTCTTTTAACGGAGCTATTGCATAAAATATTATAGGTTATAAATAGATTTATATCTATATAATATACAAGGTACAATGTTTTGATATCATCATTCGTTGTTAAACATCAGTTGTCGCCGGTTGTGACTTCGTACGGACGTGTTGTGTCACAGGTTATTATAAAATACAAAGTTTACGATAGGTAGTTTGCATAGTCAGTTATAGATTTTAGTAAAACATTCGAAGTAGTTCTCAATAATTATTATTAAAACAAAAATATATTCAGTTTTGATCGCTTCTCTAATCAATTTGACCTTGAAGTTTAATCAAGTTTAAGTTGTGCTAACTGTAGCTATATATGTGTTTTATTTATCTTACATGTCCGTCCACTGTGTATACCGAAATTCTTGTTGCTTTTGTAGGATTTTTCTGATATAAAATGGCTAGTACTGTACCATCGACGATTGCGAGGGGCCTCTCGTCAGGTGTGGCTAACAGAATAATGGCTAAAAAATACGTACTTACCAAACACTTTGAAGGAGAGCCTAAGAAGAGCGATTTTATTGTCGTTGAAGAGGAACTTCCTCAATTGAAAGATGGAGGTAATGTATTATGATTTTTATTTAATATTATAGTAATGAATACGTCAGTAGTCTTAAGAGACAATTAATAAATGATCACTTTCTGTTACCGGCGACTGTAATGTATAATTTACAACTACATATTAAATATTACATGTAGTATTTTTTTAATGATAAATTTGAGAAAAAAATAACATTAAATAATAGGCATATAGAAAAAAGTACACAATTTTTATATTAATATTACAAACACATTCTATTTTCTCTATCTAAATCAATCTATAGATAGGGGAATAGATGAGGAGATTAAATTATAAGAGATAACAATTTTGTCATGACTTTTGTTTTTTTAATCAGCAACAAAAAATAGGTATATTATGACCGACTATGTATATTTTATGTTAATGAGAAAAAAATATACCAAATAGTTCTTTTTTGTTTCGAAATAAATTTTCGATGAATATATACATAATACAAGAATACTTAAAAAAATATGCAAAGTCATCCATAACATGCAAGTTTCGTTTTTCCGGACCAAAGTTCAAACGTATAAAAACTTAATAAGACCATATATCATAATTATTGTGACAGACGCATCTTATTGTTGACATAAAAATATTGTTTGAGGGAGACGATGAGATCATTGTATCTAATAATATAAATATGCTTTTGTTATAAAAACTTTAATGAGAGTTCTCGTTAAATAGTTTTTTTATTTAATTTCAGAGATTTTAACTGAAGCTGAATACTTGAGTGTTGATCCTTACATGCGTGCATATATGATACGTTTTAAAATGCCAGCCGACATGATCGGAGGACAAGTGGCTAAGTGAGTTATAATAATAAAGAATCTCTCATTTACTTTTGATATGTGTATTTTCAGTTTGGCATAATTTAATGAGATCTTAGCATTAATTTGATTGCTTATTTTCACACTGGCAAGACCAAGCCAGATCGAAATTATATTTTAGATGCGAAATTGCAAAGAGATTATAATGTTTAGTTATAAAAAAATCTTTTTCAGGGTTATTGAAAGTCGTAGCTCTAAAGTACCAGTTGGTAGTTATGTGACTGGTTCATTTGGTTGGAGGTCCCATACTGTTTATAATTACGATAATCCAAGCGCCGATCAACAACTGCCAGTCCATGTTTTACCCGATTTTGGTCCGTATCCTGTTTCACTTGCGCTAGGCCTTCTTGGGATGCCAGGGTTAGTTATATTATAATAATTAATTATTAAAATAATATAAGATTTATTAACAATAAACAATAATCAACTATATGTATTAAATGTAAAAATATCAAAAATTCAATAGCTTCAATTGTGAAATCTCAAATCTCTCCATTTATAATGTGTATTTATTTATAAGAAATATAATATGGAAATATTACAATGATTGTATCACAGTTAAACATTATAATAACATAAAAAGTAATATTTTATAGAATGTTTGACGTTTTTTTTTCAGAAATACGGCATACTTTGGTTTAAAAGAGTTATGCCAACCCAAAGCTGGTGAGACTCTGGTAGTGACGGGCGCGGCTGGCGCTGTTGGTTCTCACGTGGGACAGATTGGGAAGATTTTGGGTAAAATTTTTTAATCATTACTGTTGTGTATGACATATAATGTTATGGGTAGTATACGAAAACTTCTCATACAAACCTTTTGATAAGAACGATTCCAAATTTAATTTGACATTAGGTACTGTTTTATTGCAATAAGAAAAAAAATTAACGTTTGGCTGCTTGATAACATTTTGCAATTCTAATTAATAAAAAAAGAAAATAATAATAAAGAACACAAAAATTAAGATCGGAATTTTAAACGTGAAATTTATCGTCATTTAGAACTCAAAATGTGTATTCCAGGTTGCCGTGTCATTGGATTCGCGGGCTCTGACGAGAAATGTCAATATTTAAAGAAGGAATTGGGTTTTGATTACGCGTTCAATTACAAGACAGCCAACATAAGGTCGGCCTTAAAGGAAGCAGCTCCAAATCGTGTCGATTGCTACTTTGATAATGTAAGTAATATTCTTAAAAATAAATTTAAATAAATATTATTATTGGTCAAGAGAGATTTAAAAATAATTAATCTTAATATAATGTAGGTGGGAGGTGAAATCAGTTCTATAATAATGAGCCATATGAATAAATATGGTAGAGTGGCTGTCTGTGGTTCTATTTCGTCCTACAATGATACAACTTTGCCTAAGGGTGAGTATACATACAGTAAATATTTAAAAATCTTTTTATCACTTTTTAAACATACATTAAATATTTTAAAAAAATCACTTTTTTAAACGTTTTCGTTTAATATTGGAATGTAAAAAATGTATTTCTAATTACATTTTGATGTTCTTCCAAATAAATTTTTCATTTTTATTTTAGTTTCAATAGTCCAGCCTTCAATCGTTTTTAACGAACTTAAGCTCGAAGGATTTATAGTTAGTCGTTGGGCTAACAGATGGCAAGAAGGTATTATGGCCAATCTGAATTGGTTGAAGGAAGGTAAATTGAAATATCAAGAGAAGGTTTACCATGGATTTGACAACATGGTGGATGCCTTCGTGGGTATGTTAAGAGGAGAGAATACAGGGAAAGCAGTTGTGAAGGCCAAGTGAAAACAATAAATGACTTAAAAATACCAAATTTCTATCATTTAATACCTTTACATATATAAAATATTCACAGAATCTTAAAAAGTTATTTAACGATATTAATAAAATATCATTGACATTTGTATGAAGGTAACAAATAATATTTAATTGTAATCTTTTATTTGAAATGAGTAACACTTCTATAATTACAACCCAATGTAGATACAAATTATATGTATATTAAATTTTAAGTATTTTGTTAATGTTATAAAAGTATATTTTTTTATCATATTCGAATAATAAAAATTAAAACTTTTTATTTCATGGTGGCAATAAATAAGTAAACGTCAAAGTCACTGCAAATATTCTGTAAGTTATTTGTGTAAACTGATTGTCTTATAGACCGGGCGCTGGAGAGAGTTGAGTATGCAAAATATGAGGACCGCATTCTGTGAATGGTTTTGAACTCAGAAAAGCATGCTGATTATGAATCTGGATGTTGCCAGGAGCCATATTTGTCCAATTTTTTTTTTACACACCACCCCCTCAAACATCTAGTAAATGGACTGAACACATACTTTGATTTGATTATAACGATTGTTTTAGTGAGAATATCCAATTAATTTTGATGATTAAAGATACTTACAACCAGTCAAATGAAAAAACCATAGGAAAATTAAAAATAAAAATAATTATTATTGTCACAAAACCAAAAATTCAAAAAAAACAAATTTTAATGCTTTATAAATGGAAAAATTATAACTATATTAAGGAACTTCGTTCGATTTTTTAAGAATAAAATAACAGTAAGACATTTGACAATTTGACTATGCGATATTAATTAAAATGAACAAATATAAAAGGTAAATAAAGGAATAAAATGATGAACTGCTAACTATAGTTAAACAACAATTAAAGTACTTACAGAGTAATATCCTTAAAATAGCCTTAAACTAATTGTTAACACAATATTAACAGTTAAAATCCTTGAGCGATGTCGCCTCGACGATGGACCACCAGAAAGTGTGTCAATGTTTCTTTTGCGCACTGCTTCTATTTTGTTTCTTGTCCAAGGAGTTCCTAACTCTATTATCAATCTTTTTTTATTCTGACAATCGTTATTTATGCATTTGCATATTAAAATACAATAAATATGTAATTTTTTAGAAGAGGAAGTCATCGTTTTACAATTCCATGCTCAATTACACGGTTGAATTAACAATATCGGCAGTGGTTGCTTGGTCATTTGTCGTGGATACAATTTACCATCCTTCCTTTCATAGCCTAAGAAGGTGTAATCAGTGAAAGTTCCAACAGTGAAAGAATTTTTCAAATCGGTACAGTAGTTTCGGAGCCTATTCGAGACAAACAACCAAAAAATCTAACAAAAATCAAATCTTTATAATATTAGAATAGATAAATAATAAAGTAATGAGTAATTAATAAGTTATGAGGTAGTTGCGAAGTATTATATGTACTTGTGTTTTGTAATCAGTTTTCGATGAAATTTCAATTTTCATTTATTGGGTTAATTTAAAATGTAAAGTATATCTCTACACACTTATTATCTTTACATATAGTTGACTAGCTCTGCCAGCCACTTCGTCCGCGAGGAATAGTTTTTTGCATCATTTTTATTTTTGCAAACAACCTCCTCAGCTTTATAAATAATATGTAGTTGTTACCCGCCACTTTGTCCGTATCAATATCTTTTATTAATTTTAAAATAATTTAGTTTTTAAAATATGTATATCAACAATATGTGAATCACCAACATAATTAGGTGAATTTTATATCGGAGTTATTTTAAAATTGTAATATATTCTATACCAGTGTCGATACCTTTTATAACAAAAAAAAAAAATAGTAGTATCAAAATCTATCAGAAAAGGAGGGGAATACTATAAAAATCAAAAAAATAATAATTTAGATCGATGTGAGGTCGGGAAGTGTTTGGGGAGGGGTATTTAAGGAAAAAACGGTTTTTCTCGATTTTTGGCAAAATTTAAAGTCCCATGGAAAGAAGTTATATGACAAAGCTGTAGCTAATAAAAAGATCTAAAACTTTTGTATTTACATTTTATTCACAAAACCTCAAAATTTATGTGAGAAATAAAAAAAACAAGGTTTTTGGTTTTATATTTTTATCTTTCACAAAAATTACCTTTTCTTCACGAAGTTTTGTGAAAACGTGCCTTTTTATGTCCCAGATACGCCGTAATTTATTTGATTCGAAATATTTATTTTTTCAGCTTAATTTGAATAAATATCCAAAAAGCGCTCATTGTCAAAAATGGTATGTTTTCTATTCGATGAAATCTCTATTTTCCGATGGTGAAGAAAAAATTTAAGTTTCTAACTTACAGTACCATTTTTGGATAAAGTAATCATGACCCTTTTAATGAGATAACGCTCGATATCGATTTGAAAATGCTCTTTCAATTTATTTTTTATAATTACAGTACAGTAATACCCCGCTTTACGCGAGGGATACGTTCCGAAGAAAATCGCGTTAACTGAAATTCGCGTATATCGAGGTTTATGATTAAACACAATCAAAATTTAATATACAAATATAAAAATCATTTTAATCAATTACTTTAATTCTAAGAACACTATGCAATACATAAGTACTCCTATTTTTTACGAAAAAATACATGTATTGTCTTTTGGGTAGCGTTTTGTTTACGTTCTTGTAAAATAAGTTCATAACACCCAACACTGTTTTTAATTGTTTGACACACGGTCAAGGCGCGGTCATCATTATTATCTATACTCTGCAATATGTCCAAATCTGAATAAATTTTTGAAATTCGCGTTATAGTGAAACCGCGTATAACGGGGTCGCGTTAAGCGGGGTATTACTGTAGTTTAATGTCAATTTTCTGTAAATTAAATAACAGAGGGATGTTCAGGAGATATGTCAGACTACACAACTACAAAAAAAATAATTGTAATTCTATTAAAAGCCTTCCTCGATAAATGGTCTCCAAAAATTTTTCAATTCGAAACAGTAGTTCCAGAGGTTAGCGCTTTCAAACAAACAAACAAAGACTTCAGCTTGATAATATTAGTATTTTTAGAAATTAAAGAAGAATAACATTTAAATAAAATCTAGTGACGCATATTACAATTATTTATTGGTACGTTACATAATTTTACTTCAAAAAAAAATGCAATATCAAAATTTGTAATTAAGAAACACCCATTAATTACCACATTTAGAAATTTATTGAGTGTACTCTGAAAACTACTCACTGCAAATAGCGGCGATACCTTACTAAGAGAACCATTCCGTACGAAAGCCAACAGCCAATGACTTATTCTTTGAAATACATACCTTTCCTTTTTATAGTATTTGTATGGTAAGATTTCTAAATACAAAAAAATATTCCTAATTATCCTAACACGGCCTCTTCTGACTGTGCGTCGACCCAAAGCACGCACCAGCAACGTTTTCTGAGCCAGGCAAGGAGTTTACAGGCACTGATGATGGTCCTGCAATCTCATTATAATCGTACCCGTCTTTTGAAACTGAAAATTGTTATCTGTTTAACTTGGTATTTGCTACATGTTGCCTACACTTTCATACTTCACGCTATCAAGGCCCTCTTTCATTGGTTCATACAGATATAAAAAATTCTGTGGTCATTTCTAACGAGCATCTAATACATTTGTCTCCATTTAATTACATAATAGTATTCCTATACATCACAAGCAACACATATCCTTGGATATATCTACCTGATCGTAGTACATACGTGTAACAACGAGACAGAATCTATAGGTACATGCGTAGCGTATCTACCGAGGAAATGCCAACACATCACAAGAAATGCTGTCCCTGATTGCTACCAGATTATTTCCTCAGCTCTGTTCTTTCGTGTCGTGGCAAAGCCTCGTAAAATTCATACATCTTTACATTCTGGAATGCACCTAAAAGCTGTAACACAAGATTTTTTTTTACACAACAAATGACAATGCTTAATGCATGCTTAAAACAAAATCATAACTCTCGGGATATCATTTAATAATTTTAGCTTATACAGTCCTCTTGCAAGCACTGCCATCACTCGGTATGGGCCTCTCATTTCTGTGTCAAGTTTTCCGGTGAACCGCGAATATTTTATAACAATCACACAGTCTTTGAACTGAAGATTTCGCGCCATGACTCAAGATGTGTTTGTCCATGTTTGATCAGTACTCGGGTAACGGGAGTAGTCGTATTGGATCAAATCAAAAAATGTAAACCTGACTGAGTGAGTAGTTTGATAAAGTTACTGGGTTTCGTTATCGGCTGAATGTACAATCTGAAAAAAATTAATGGCTTTTTAATATTGTTTACATGTATCTTCTACCTGGCAATTTCCCAGCTATAGCCAGGGTCTGCCTTACATGTTGTGAATAGTTTTGGCTATTTGTTTTTACGACCGGCCGCCTGTCTGACATCAACCCTCTTTTGGGAATCAACATTAATCAGTGATGTCTAAATAGTCTTAGAAAGTACATATGGAAGGCGGGCCCTTGAACCACTAGGCCACCACTGACAAATTTTGTTTACATGCATGTCAGTGGTGAATTCAAAGTAGACTGCATGAGATATCATAACATTTTTTCTGCTTTACGTTTTCTGGTATGAGCGTGACCCAAGCCTTCAATGTTACGAAAGTTTGGCCTAACCTCACTAAGACCAACGTACTTCCCTTGAAGAGTCGTGTACCCACACAGAGAACTCAATAAGTTTAACAATATTAATTTTATAAATCGGATTTAACACATGTGTTAAAAACTGAATATGTTTTGTTCTAATACGAGTAACGCCATCACTGTTAAGCACATCGATTCTAATAATTATCGGTATTATCATATGTGACCTGGACACCACAATAATGTCTATTTCACGCAAGATCTGAACTCAACTGTTAGGACTGACATGACACAAACAATTCCCTTATTAAGTACCTATACCTTTTAGAACACAGTAGGATGGCTTTTGTGGATATGAGAAATGTTTAAATATTTCAGATGAGTTAAAAGACCCGTCAGGCACTTTTGTATCTTCAATACGTGGACGGGAATACCTTGAATTATAGATCTTGAAGCTTCGACACGACGTTTCGTATAACAATCAGCTCAGTGTAGGTATAGCTTTCTTTCAATATGCACATTGCACATGTTATCATGTTTGATTTATCGCCAGTTTGTCGCTTTTTAGAGCAATTTTACTTCATATGTCCCATTCCACTGAAGGAAGGAAACACTACTACTTCGCTACTTGAGAGTGAATTGTTACCTAAAGAACGCAACTAGATTAACATCAATAGTTAGATCATTGTTCACTGCCGCGGCTCGGACCTGGGCCTCATTAATACCTCGTAACACTATTTGAACCATCAGTTCCTCACTAATACCGTTGACAAAAGGGTAGAGCATAAGGTGTTGAATTCACTATAATTATTGGTTAAAACCTGAAAGAGAATGTTTGTACGTAACCGAGGCCACGAGTCAAGGTGAAGGAGCGAACGGGGATTGCGAGGGCGCGGCGTCTACACGATTTGCTACGCTTATGCTTTGCTTTATAACGGAGTGACATATTATCATCAGAATCAACCCGATATGAACGAGCCATTTCTATACAACAGCTGTTTCTTAAAACGAATCTAATTTATATCGATGTGTAGGTGAATCCCACTTCTGATTTTAGGAATTAAAGCCGAATTAAGTATATTTAAAAATATCGAGTAACACAAATAACAATTATTTATTGCTACGTTACAAAATTTAACATTAAAATCAAAGATTAACAAAAATGCAATATCATTAATAAATTTAATATGGGTATCACCACTGAAAACTACTTACTAAAAAATAGATACCTACGATAAAGCGATGATACCTCACAACGAAAACTTTTTCGTATTAAAAATAACCAGCAAATGACTGATCCATTGAAATATTTTCACTTTTATAGTATTTGTAAGGTGACGTTTCTAAATACATAAAATAATCCCTAATTATTCTAACAGTACAGAATAATAAACAAGTAATTATAGTTATCAATAGAATTATTCGTTTTTTTAAAGATCTAATTAGATGTTAATAACTATACAGCCATAACATTTTTTGTGTGTTTAGATATTAAAAGTTTTTAGAACGAAAATACGTGGCATTAAAAAAGAAACCTTATTTAGAAAAAAATATATCTTGTTCATACTGAAAACTTTTTTATTCAAAGAATTCCTTTATTGGAACTATTACATAATACATTATACAGACGCCATGTCAGTTGCAGTGAGTTATAAATAGATTTACATCTATATAATATAGGAGATTCAATGTTTTGATATCATCATTCGTCTCAAAACATCAGTTGACACCAGTTGTGACTTCGTTCAGAAGTGTTGTGTTACAGGTTATTATAAAATACTAATTGTAAGTATAGGACACGTAGTTTGCTTAGTCTATAATAGATTTTAGTAAAATATACGAAGAAGTTTATACTTAATTATTATTATTAAAACAAGATATAAGCAAGGTTTTAGCAAGTTTAAGTTGTTCTAACTTTAGTTGTGGCTATTTGTATGTGTTTTATTAATGTTACATGTTCCTTCACAGTGTTTACGGAAATTCTTGTTACTTTTGTAGGATTTTTCTTAAAAATGGCAAACAGAATAATGGCTAAAAAATACGTACTTACCAAACACTTTGAAGGAGAACCTAAAAAGAGCGATTTTATTGTCGTTGAAGAGGAACTTCCTCAATTAAAAGATGGAGGTGATGTATTATGATTTTTATTTAATATTATAGTAATGAAAAAGTCAGTAGTCTTAAGAGAAAAATAATAAGTTGATAACTTTCTGTTACCGGCGACTGTAATGTATACCTACTTTAAAACTACATATAAAATATGATAGTAATTTTTTTGTATTTTAAATGCAAAAATGTATAAATAAAAATCAACTTTAATAAAAAACAACTTTAAATAATAGGTATATAGAAAAAAGTACACAATTTTTATATTAATATTACAAACACATTCTATTTTCTCTATCTAAATCAATCTATAGATAGTGAAATAGATGAAGATATTTTTGTCATAACTTTTATGGTAATTCATAGCAATTAGATGTTTGTTTCGAAATTACTTTTCGATGAATATATACACAAATACTTAAAGAAATATGCAAAGTTACATGCCAGTTTCGTAAAAACTCAATTATATTCTATATACATAATTAAGGTTTTATATATTTAATTCATATCTATTGTGACTAATAATATTGCTCTTTGTAATAAAAACTAAATAGGTGTTTGTAATTTCAGAGATTTTAACAGAAGCTGAATACTTGAGTGTTGATCCTTACATGCGTGCTTATATGATAAACTTTAAAATGCCAGCCGACATGATTGGAGGACAAGTGGCTAAGTGAGTTATAATAATAAGAAAAAAGGAATTTCTTATTTAATTTTGACATGTGCATTTTCAGTTTGGCATTATACAAATAGATCTTAGCATTAATTTGATTGCTACATTTATTTTCACACTGGCAAGACAGCGAGATCCAAACGATGTTTTATTTGCGAAATCGTTTAGAGAGCTTATAATGGTTCTTCTTCTTCCTGGCAATTTCCCAGCTTTAGCCAGGGTCTGCCTTACATGTTGCAAATAGTTTTGGCTAATTGTTTTTACAACCTGCTGACTGCCTGATATCAACCCTCTTTGGGAATGCATTAATCAGTGATGTCTAAATACTCTTAGAAAGTACATATGACTCGGAAAAAACGCACTGGTACTTGTCCGGGCCAGGATCGAACCCGCACCCCCATTAGGCCACCACTGACTTATAATGGTTAGTTTAATAGAAAATCATTTCCAGGGTGATCCAGAGTCGTAGCTCTAAAGTACCAGTTGGTAGTTATGTGACTGGTTCATTGGGTTGGAGGACGCACACTGTTTACAATTACGATAATCCAAGCCCCGGCCAACTAATGCCAGTCGAAGTTTTACCAGATTTTGGTCCGTATCCTGTTTCATTGGCGCTGGGTATTCTGGGGATGCCAGGGTGAGCGATATTATAATATTTATAAATGTAAAGAATTTAACAGCTTCAATTGTGATATCTTTGTTCATTAATTGTATTTATTATATAAAAACTAACAGTGACCGCATCATAGGTAAACTATAAAATTACATGAAAAGTCATAGAATGTTTCAAAAATATTTTTTTTTTCCAGAAATACGGCATACTTTGGCTTTACAGAGTTATGCCAACCTAAAGCTGGTGAGACTCTGGTAGTGACGGGTGCGGCTGGCGCTGTTGGTTCTCACGTGGGACAGATTGGGAAGATTTTGGGTAAGAATATAATATAATACAATTTGTAGTATATAAGAAACTCTCATATAATTGTTTTGGTGAGAACGATTAAAAATTCAATTTTACATTACTGTGCTATTGCAATAAGGAAAAAAATTAAAGGTAGGATGCTTGATAAGTGATAACATAACAAAAAAAAATAAAAATTAAGATTGGAATTTCAAACGAAAAATTTATCTTCAATAAGTTCGTAAAATTTATATTCCAGGTTGCCGCGTCATTGGATTCGCGGGCTCTGACGAGAAATGTCAATATTTGAAAAAAGAACTGGGTTTTGATTACGCGTTTAATTACAAGACAGCCAACATAAAGTCGGCCTTAAAGGAAGCGGCTCCAAATGGCGTCGATTGCTACTTCGATAATGTAAGTAATATTCTTAAAAATAAATTTAAGTAAATATTATTACTGGTAAAGAGAGATTTAAAAATAATTCATCTTAATATAATGTAGGTGGGAGGTGAAATCAGTTCCACAATAATGAGCCATATGAACAAATACGGTAGAGTGGCTGTCTGCGGTGCTATCGCGTCCTACAATGATACAACTGTGCCTAAAGGTAATTGAAACAAAATACATATATTAAATATTTAAAATTAAAAAAATCTTAGTAATGTATTTTTTAATATTTTCACACAATATTGGAATGTTGAAAAATGTATTTCTAATTATATGGTAGTGTATATATTTTTCTTTTTTATTATAGCTTCAATAGTCCAGCCTTCGATCGTTTTTAACGAACTTAAGATTGAAGGACTCGTAGTTAGTCGTTGGGCTAATAGATGGCAAGAAGGTATTATGGCAAATCTGAATTGGTTGAAGGAAGGCAAGTTGAAGTACAAAGAGAAGGTTTACCATGGATTTGACAAGATGGTGGATGCCTTCGTGGGTATGTTAAGAGGAGAGAATACAGGGAAAGCAGTTGTGAAGGCCAAGTGAAACAATACATATAACAATAAATGACTTAAAACTAGCACTTTCTATTATTTAGAACCTTATTAATATTCTCAGGATATGGGATACGTCTCCTACGATTGAAATAAAATTATGAAGTAACAAATAAAATTTAATTGTAATCTTTAATTTGAGATGAGGTTACACTTACATATATGTATAATTACAACTCAATGTTGAATAAAAAAAAATATATGTGAAATTTTAAGTATTTCGTCAATGACCTAGTCTTTTGCAAATGTTACAGAAAGGTTCCAAAGTACGAAAGTCGGAATACTAAACATATATTCAGTTATATTCATATATCAATACAATATACGAATAAGCTTTGAATTCTTTAACCTCTTTGTATGAACCAGAAAACTTACTGATCATTGACGAGTACTGAATACTGAACATCATTTCTTAAAACTATTAATGTTTTGATGGGAAGGTATACTATAATTAGCGCTATATTGTGGTTTTAATTGAAAGACAAGTCAAGAACATAAAATCACTTATTAATTGTATATGTATAAAGGAAAAGATGCATTAAATGCTTGTTTGATTTTGAAGCAATGTTGTTTTTTCTTTGAAAATTCTGTTCTTAGGTGGTTTCTTCTAATCAATTGTATTAAAACTGTCAGTTCAATATATCATGAGTTCATGGAAACTTAGCAAGGGAGTAAATAGATTTTTTTTATCATATTCGAATAATAAAAACATATATTTTTAGTTCATGGTGGCAATAAGTAAGACGTAAACGTCAATGTCACTATGAAAGTATGCTGTACGTAAATTGTGTAAACTGTTTATCTTAGCCGCGAACGTCGTTTCAATTCGAAATTTTAAAGGGCATGTGGAATATCAATGAATAGATATTATAAACCATCTCAAATAAACAGTTTGCTTATTAAAATTTATTGCATATAATGGAGTTTACGGAATTGTTAAAAAAGTTTTCTCAAAATTCTAAGAAATCCATTTGCATATCAAGATTTGATTCCCCTATTGGAAAAATAGTTGCAGTAGGTGATGATGACTTCCTATATGCTGTAGTTTTTGAAGACTCAAAAAACCTAGAGAAAGAATTACGCGTTATTGCTGATAATTTATCATGTAGTTTTGTAGAAAATAAAAGTAAGATTCTAGAGCAGTTCGAGGATGAAATCAAAGATTACTTCGATGGGAATTTACGAAAGTTTACAGTTCCTATAAAAACTTTTGGAACTGATTTTCAAAAGGTAATGTACCTATATTCTGTTTTATAGAATTGGGTTGGTTGTATAAGGAAGAAATGAATTGTCTTTTTATTGACTCATTATAAAAGTGTATTTTAAATCTATTTACTGTATTTTAGGAAGTTTGGAAACACCTCCTGGAACTGCCGTATGGTTCTACAGAGACCTATGGTTCACTCGCCAAGAACATGGGTAGGGCAGCAAGCCATTCTCGAGCTATTGGTGCAGCTTGTGGTGCAAATGCCCACCTTATAATAATACCATGCCATCGTTTAGTCGCTTCTGCTTCTAAAGGAGGATTTAGTTGTGGCATTAACCGCAAGGAATGGTTGATAGAACATGAGAAGAAATTTGTTGAGATATGAACCTTGTTGTCGTCAAAGCATTTACTAAATACTGACAATGCATTGCTTATGAACCTATATATTTCTGTATCCATGACTTAGAACGTTACGAAGCTGTTAACATTGATAATTATTTTGTAACAAACTATAATTACAAAGAATATTTTTTACTTTTTATAAAAATATAAATATACGTCTTGTGATAGTATTCCAATGTTATACATAGGTATAAAGTACAGTAGTGTGTGTGAGGATAAATGATTTTAAAACATTTCTTATATTGATAAGTAATATGGATAAATGTTTAATATTTTTTTACATAAAATAAATATTTATTTTTTTGATATTTGTTTTAATGATTGAAAGTCCAAATTGGGAGTTGTACATATACATATCCATTATCTGTTAATTTTCAATTACCCCTATTGAAAACAGTAAGTATTCATTATACTTAATAAAATTATCACATTATTTTTATTACATTGACATTGGCTAAATCTATAAGTAAATGCCAATAACTCAAAGAATAGAAAATAATGCTTATTTAATGAAGTATTTATTATATTGTAAAGTATATAATTCTGGTAATTTAACTTATTACTGAAAACTACTTACTGAAAAGTGGTGTCAGTAAAATCGAATGTTAACATAAATAAAAAATACTCGCCATTCTCACTGAGAACTTAGATTTTATTTAGAGTGTTTCATTTATTGAGAGCTCTTTGAAAATCAATCCAAACTATTCCAGTTAACAAATAATTGAAATATGATATTGATATTATATTACGCATAGCCTCTTCTATTTAAATTATAATAAAGGCCCTTGAGTTGTACTAGCTCGGAGTGGGTACCGCTTTCAGCGACACTTCCATTATTGAGTACACATATAACGTCAGCGTCACGAACTGTACTCAGTCGGTGAGCGATCATGACACACGTACGACCTGCTTTAGCTGCGTCCAGGGCTTCTTGAACCACCTGAATACAATCTTATTAAAAATATATCTCCAATATTATTTTAATTCAATTACATAATTACTAATGAGCTCTAAGATTTTCGCGAGTCTTATTTATTTAAATTAAAGTAATGATTTCGGATTATTACTTTATTTTCTCGTTTGCCCGTGATCACGGTTGCTAAAAAGTAACCGAAACGTCCGGAGTATGTAGTTTTTTTCAAAAATAAGGTTGCGTATTATAATCCGAAAAATATTAGTTTCGTTTAAATTTACATAATTACTATTTTGAAAAGTATATCATAATATTTGGTATTTTTACCTTCTCACTCTCGGTGTCTAACGCGCTAGTTGCTTCATCAAGTAGCAACATTTTTGGTCGTCTTATTAAAGCTCTGGCTATGGCAACCCTTTGTTTTTGTCCTCCAGATAATTGTGTACCTTTTGAGCCTATATTTGTGTCGTAACCCTAAAATAAAAGAAAATATGAAATTACGCATAATTTTTACCCTTTCAACTACCTACAACATAATATAAATTTTGAGTTAAGGAAGAATTTTGTTACCATCGGTAAAGATATGACAAAATTGTGAATGTTGGCTTGTTTAGCTGCTTCAACTATTTCATCCATGCTTGGTTGTCGTGAATTATCTCCATATGCAATATTTTCACCTATGCTGCGATCAAACAGTATTGGTTCTTGTTGGACGAAACCTATTGGCTGTCTGACGTCGGAGAGGAGAAGTTTAGGCAGAGGAATACCGTTCTGAGCCTACAAGTAATTGGTTCATTAAAGTAATCTAATTTTTAATAAAAGTTATTGTAATTTTATTATACAACCTCGGTACTTTTAACAACGCAATAACACTACTTTTAGCAACGCAAATTGTTAATATTCTTACCACAATGCCGTCGTCAGGATCGTAATATCTTTCCAACAGTTGTATGATGGTACTCTTGCCGCAACCACTTGAACCGACTAGAGCTATAGTTTTGCCATTCTCAATTTCTAAATTGCAGTTCTTCAGTACTGGTATAAGTGGTCTCGTTGGATATTTGAATTGTACATTTTGAATGCTTGCTTCACCAGTGCCTTCCTGCAAAGACAAAAACAGATTTAATGCGAAGCTACTAAAAATTATAACGTATGATGATACACTTACAAAGTTTTCCACTGCAGGCTCTATTGGATCAACAATTTTTGACTGTCTACCTAAAATAACGATAACTCTCCCAGCGGCTTTGATGCCTTTTTGGAAGTTAGGTGCAAAAGCAAAGGCTTGAGCTGCTGATGAGGAACCCATCAATAGAGTTTGTGCTGACCTGAAATATTAAATATGTTTGTCATCATAGTAAAAACACTTATTACTTAGTAAAATTCACCATTTATTATATTCCACTTACTTTAGAACAACATCGTACCCAATCCCTTGGTACACCATAAGATTGCTTCCATAAAACAAAGTAGCAGCATAAATGAAGTTGAAAAGACCTCTAGAGAGCCCAAAAACAATTCCTCGCCAGTGTGATGTTTGCTTTGCGATTACTAGAGCCGGTAGCAATTGGGTGGCGTAATCTTTTAGGAAGGTTTGTTCTCGACCCAGTGAAGCAACTGTACGAACATTGGCTACCGCCTCTACTGCGATCTGAGAATTTCAACAGTTCTTTAACCTTTTCTTTAAGCAATATTTGGCACATGCTCGTAGTAACAAACGTTATTTTATTTATCATATAAAATTACAAAAATATGACACATGTAGGTATATGTAAGAGAAATATTTCCAAATTTTTCCTGACCTTTGAACTTTTTTCCATTGTTTTGGCAGTTCCAAAAGACTCGGCAGTGACCATTCTTCCTTGTTTGTAAAGAACAGCTGCCATAAATGGTACAAATGCGAGTGCCACCAGCCCTAAACGCCATTCATAAAAGAGAGAGACTCCTAATGCAAAACTAAATGTACCAATGGCTTGCAAAACTGTTCCAATTCTTTGCCCTGTTGCCTAAAAATATTATGTTATAATTGACTTTTATTTTAACAAGATTTCTTAATTTTTGTTCTTTGGTTTTGTACTCACTCCTTGAACGGCTGCAGCTTCACCTGACAGACGTGCACAAAGAGCTCCCGTCGAATTGTTTTTATCGTCGAAGAATCCAATTTCTTGATGAAGCATTTTCTCAAATAATAATTTTCGTAATCTCGCTGTGAGATGTTCACCTGCTATACCGTACATAAAAACCTTTACACAGAAACGTACAGTTAACTTTTGTTCATATACATAAATAAACGTGGTATTTTGTTTATCTCATATAAATTCATTAAATAAATTACCATAATAAAGTTCGTAATTCCTGAAAAGACACCAATTCCCACAAAAATTAGTGAATATTTACGAATTTCATTTTCAACCCAGTCTTTGTCAGGATTAGAAAGGACCTGCAAAGGATTACAAAACGATGTAAAGTTATATTTTTTCTCAAGATTTCAATATAAACAATTTATTATACAAAAGTCATACGCCAATGAAATCTCCTAATATGAGCGCAAGAAGGGGCATCGCGAAACCGCTAACAAGCGAACAAACGCTACCTGCTGTAATAGACCTCCATTCTGGCAAGTTCAACTTTATCACTTGTAAAAATGATATATTGAGCTCTTCCTGTGTTGTTTCGTTATTTTCCTGCAAATATTTTTTTCATTTCAATAGGTTTACCAGTGGATATTACTAAGAAAGCTATAATGGTGCAACAATTTCAGCCAAAGCTCTCAGTTATTGATAAAAAGTATGGGAAATTTGTCTGGAGTTAAATCATAAAATAATAGAAATCATACCTGCACTATAGTTTCAAAGTGCTCATCTTCATCCTTTTCACTGACAATAGATGTAGTACGGTCCAATTTCTGTACATTTTCTATAATTAAAGAAATCAAATGAATATTATAATATGTGTAGAAAAAAAAACCAAATTTAAGCACAAACCATTCTCATTTATGTCTGGTGATGCTTGTAGCATAACCATATCGTAGTAATGGCCCTTTTTCTCCATAAGCTCGTTGTGGTTACCACATTCAACGACATTGCCTTTTTTAAACACATATATTTTGTCCACATTTCTGATTGTGGTGAGCCTATGAGCGACAACAATCGTCGTCCTACCTTCTTGGGCCTGTAATTGAATGCCGTGATATCAACAGTACCTTAATTAAGTATGTAACTAATTGTCATAAAATATTTAATCACATTACTTTGTCTAGGGCCTTTTGCACTTTGGCCTCTGAGGATGTATCTAACGCACTGGTGGCTTCATCTAACAATAATATTTTTGGGTTCCGTACAAGGGCTCGAGCTATGGCAATTCTTTGTTTTTGGCCTCCAGAAAGAGATGCGCCACGTTCTCCGACTAATGTGTCATAACCCTGTAATAAATAAATGATATTAAATTTAAATAACATTGGTACCTTTGATACAAGTAAATCAGTAATCAGTCAATTGTGGCCTCGTGGTTAACGCCCCGCCTCTCGTGCATCGAGGGCGCGGGTTCGATCCTGGCAAGTACCAATGTGATTTTTCCGAGTCATATGTACTTAACAGTGAGCTCTCATAGGCTGATGACGGCGATACAAGTAAATCTATCAATTCTACTGTCGTTCCAGCTGTTTTCGATTTTATAAAAATATTATAACATCAATCATACTCACTGATGGTAACTTCATGATAAATTCATGAGCGTTAGCTTGTTTCGCAACTTTTTCTATTTCTTCATCAGTAGCGTCTTCCCGGCCATACCTGATGTTCTCTCTGACTGTCGTGTTAAAGAGGACCGGCTCCTGACCAACTAAACCGATCTGAGATCTCAACCATCTTACAGACAACTGTCTTACGTCGTTTCCATCAATTTGTACCTATATCACAATAATTTTATAAAATATTTGATATCAATTTAAACATCGCAATGATTTAATATTATATATTCCTATCTTATAATTTATTAAATTATTATATAAAATCAAAGTGATTTAATAATATTTATCGATAATTTTAGTTTCACGTCGTTATCGTTAGATAGGAATTTCGTTTTATCTGACACGCAAAATGAAGATATTTGAAAAGTACAATTCATTTTAATCTATAATAATATCAGAATGCGGAAGTTTTGTCTGGCGATGTTGCACATTTTTTGCCTCTGATCGGTGAATCCATATCATAAGTTTTGATTTTCTGGATTTAGTACAGTAGCAAATTCTATCAAAGGGCCCTTTATCATTCATTTATACAATTTTAATTAGACGTTATGTTTATGACACTTCAAGCTTATCCAATATAATATTCTCAAGTAGTACCTACTCTTAGTACAAAGATGAACGAGAAGAATATGCGTATCCTAATGTGACGAGTGGCCCATATCAAATGCTACTTGCTATAGGATTAATTTTGCACCAATTTTTTGTACTTGCATAAGCAGAATAAAATGCTACTTTGTACTCTCAGGCACGAGGGTAATTATTAAATAATGATAAATTTATTTTGTAGGTCATTACTTACGCTGCCGTCTACAACGTCATAGTATCTTGATAACAGTTGTATGATAGTGGATTTACCGCAGCCAGAATGGCCGACGAGGGCAACTGATTGTCCTTTTTGCACACTTATGTTAACTCCTTTCAGTACCTATGAAAAATATTCATATCATATTATCGTCCTAAACCTAAGCCATTGTCAATTTCTGTTGCTTCTTGCACTCCGATCGTACCTATTCTACAAATATTTTATTGAAATAAAAACAAAAATCAGTAAAAATGATTATGGATTATATTTATCGACCTCATAATCAATATCAGTTACGCAAAATTATATATAAATACTAATTTTATCATAATTGCAGCGACTAATTACGTGATTATAATCAATGGTATTGTATCTTTGTACTTTATAAAAGTCATTTCAATGTTTCCAAGACATGTCTCATAAAGTTAATGAATATTTAACTCACTGGAACGTCTGGTCTAGAAGGATAATGGAAGACCACGTTTTTCAATTCAATCTTCCCCTCAATATTATTGGGTACAATGCCACGATTGAGCAGCGGGTTTATGAGAGGGACATTATCGATCAGATGGAATATTTGTGCTCCAGCCCCACGAGCGACTCCGAATACATCCATCAGGGTGGACGATATACCAAAGTTGGCTGAACCCATTAACACACCAAATAGTACCTGCAATATTTGTAATTTTTATTGAGCATACATATATTTAACTTGAAATTTGTATTCCACTGATGAAACTAATAAAGTATATCAACTTTTAAGCTCTGATCTCCAAGAATTTCTGCAAACTTACGGCCATCATAGTATCGACGTCATATGTCTCAGGCTCCTCTACCATAAGTCTATATCCAAACCAGAATGATAAAGCGTAAGCACAGAAGATGCAGAAGAATAATGTCCCCATTGCAATCCCGTTGAACAATCCTAAAAAATATATATTAATAAAATTGTTGTTGTCTTAACTCCAAGATTAACAGTGCTGATGACTAAAAGTGTCATAGAAGTATTTTTTCAACAAAAAGAATACCTTTTTTAATATTAATTCCTTTAGCTTCATTGAGATACTTTTCATATCTTTCTATTTCTTTCTTTTGTCCGCTAAATGCATACACTGTTCTTACAGCTGACAAAACCTCTTCTGCTATAGAACCTGCCTTTCCTGAAGCCACAGCCTCCTTTTTAGATAGTCGCGATGAAATCTGTGAGAAAAAAACATGAAAATAATAATGTTTACTTTTAATTTTACTTCCTCTTTTGACCTTTACATTTGTACAAGATTTTTTTTGCCAAAAATTTGTGTTTGTTGTTCTGCATGTGAGTTATATGTGAATGTATTCTATTTATTTGATGTAGGCTTGTTTAATATTATATATTGATATTAAAAACTCACTAAAGCAGCAATTCCAACTAGTGACAGAGTTACTGGGAAGGAGATTAAACACAAAAGTGCGAGTTTCCATCCTTTAATCAGTGCCATTATAATAGAACTAAGAAAAGAAGCCTGATAGAAAATAAAAGTTGCTAATTTTTCTCCTATACCATCTTCTAGTTTTACAACATCGCTGAAATAAATTTTAAAGTTAATTCTTTTTTGTAAAGCATTTAACTGACTTCTATTCCCTTACTTACTCAGTCATTTTGCTAGCAAAATCACCAGTTTGATGTGTATCGAAGTATTCAAAGTCTTGATTTAATGCAGCTTTCAAATACTCCTGACGAACTCGATATACCTTAAGAATTTATAATGTTAGAGATAACAGGTCACATATATATTTCAACTAGTTGGATTATATTTAAACTTACTTGATTATAAGCTGCAATGTTCATTAAAACTGTTGCGATATACGACAACAAAACCACAATTGCTCCAATAACGCTATTATTAATCGCGAAGTCCCTCACATCACTCAGAAAGATGTCCGGTTGAGGGTTATTAATTATTATTGATACGCCATAGTCAACCATACTTTGGAGTAAAGAAGAAAATAACAGAGTATTTAATGGAGTCATACATCCGCATACTATTGATGATATGATGGCTAGGAATATGTATAACTTATCTCTTTTAGAGGAGAAACGGTACTGAAAAAAAATATTATATAAATGCCAGATTATTTTCAGTAACTCGATGTGCAATTATTAAATTACTTACTAGTGTGAAGAAAGATACGCTTGGAATTTCTTCTTTCCCATTCTCGCTACTGGTGTTGCTAAAATAAAGTTACGGCTAATTTAACTTACGAGTAGGTACATATATGAATTGAACGTGTACATAGATTGTTGGGAGTATAAAGTTTTTACTGTTGAGAAATTATTTTTCAAGAGAAATTGACTTTTGAAATTGACTATCTTAAAAAATAACTATACAGGGTGACTGGTGAATTACTATCAATATTTAAGGAGCATACTCGGTACATGATTCTCATTCGAATTATGTAAAAAAAATAGGTACTTAATTTTTGACAAAATTTCCGTATAAATAAATAAAGTGTTGACACGTTCCAAGTGTTCCAAGTGTGGACGCGCGCGGCGGCGTGCTGATACAACAACACGCCGCCGCGCACGTATGTGTGAGTGTGCGTGTATACCTAATCTGTAGGGTGTTCATACGATGCGTAATTAATTACATAACTTTTGGTTAACTTTACTTAGAAATTTATTAATATTTATGTTATGTTAATTTTTATTTTGTCATATATGATCGTCAAATATCACGTCCTCACATATCGATAGTAATTCACCAGTCACCCTGTATATAGTTTGTTTCATGCAATTGATCTTTCTATTATTCGGTAAATTAATAATTAATTATATTGATGATTGAGATCAGAAATAAATGCGACAATTTTTATTGTATCTAGAGTTTGTATCACAATGTGTGAAAATATAAAAAATACAGAGTATAAAGTATCATTTTACACATAAAAGAACATTTTTCTTGTTCTTTTGTTTCCGATACTATTGTTATTAGTAATATTATAACAAGTATATGGAGAGCACTAGATCTCGAGTGTTATTTGTTCATTTATGGAAACTATTAGCTATGATTTATTAATTCACGATGATATTACAATTTACACAATATATATATTGACACTCTATTATTATAAACAATTAATGGTAAATGAAATTAACATAGGTACATTAAATCTTATTTAAATTTAAAATCTGTTTTATTTTAAGATCTTATGCAATTATCTATTTCACAAACACAATATATCCAAGTTAATTATAAAAACTATGTCTTTTATTGATATTCATAATTAAAGCAGTGTGATGGTTTGGAAAAGAATCTCTGTTAGTAACAGGCGTAGTTTAAATTACGCCATCTGGTGGCTACATCTTGTACTAGTGAAAACGAGTCACATGCTAAAACTAGTCATATTTGGGGTGGGTAAAAAAAAATTGTTCAGACTACCAATTTCAATTTTAACGAAACGCTGAGGTCACTTCACTCAACTTGAACAAAGAATTTTTTATAGAAAATAAAAAAATAATGTAAAGATGCATCATTAAGTTATCTTATTGTATCCAGTCATCTATGTATATACATATTATCCGAGAAGATGCTCACGAATAACTAGGTATAATTAATTATTAGTAAAACTGGTAAGCTTCTTTTCTCAGGTACCTAATATTTGTTCTTCTGGGTCAAGGGAAAGTAAAGACAGTGCTGGGTTTTTTGATATTTTTTCACGGTAGGCTTTAATAATGGTATTGTTTCTTTACGTTAAATATTTCCGATAAGGTCATTAAATTATGTTTTAGGAATAGACTGGTTTCAAAATCCATTCATCTAGAAATAGGAAAGGTCTTCGGAGTGCAAATTATAGGACTCGTTAGGAACAAACTGCATACTGCTGTTTTAATAAAAAAAAACATTAGGAGATCATAAAGCAAGATGATATTAAAAAGTCGGTTAGAAAAAAACTAATTTTGAATAATATGGGATCAGTTTCATCGGTGCCTGTGTACTAGCGTTAAAGATTTGTGTATGACTGACTTTTTTTATTAAAAATTTTGTAAAATAAACATCATACAAACAAAATTATGATTCAATGATTTATATAAACAATTTTTGTTTAAATGAAACTAATATTTTTCGGATATACTACGCGGTTTATTTTTGTGAAAATAATAAAGTACATACTCCCGACGTTTTGGCTATTTTTCAGCAACCGTGATCACAGGCAGACGAGATGCCTTTTTTTCACAAAAATAAACCGCATAGCATATCCGAAAAATATTAGTTTCCTTTTAAATGAATAAAACTCGCAAAAGTACTAGCTATAACAATTTTTGTTTTTAATCAATTATTTTTGTACATATACGCAAAACTTCTATTTTTATGGAATAATTTAATCAATGTAATCATGATTTATGCGTAATACTTCAATAAAATTTATGATTCTTTAATAATGTTGTTGTTTATTTGTTATACACAATATTTTGAATGTTTTTTTTTCATATACTAAAGACATGCACCACTGCATCGTACTGTTAAACCCATCTCTTAATTTACCAAATTATCCAAAGTTTATTTTGAACCTCATACCCGTCATCAAACTTCTATAATTTTTCTGAACGACTCTAAAGATTAAAAAATGTTGTCACTAATTTAATTAAACCCAAATCTTTGCAATACATGATTAGTAACTCAAAATTAACACAGTATTTATCAAAAAGAAACCGAATTAGCAACAGTATTTTCTATTTCAATTCTACTTTGTCGAAAGACAATTAGAAACTCTTTTTCATTGGTAATTTAAGTTCTCTAAGCAGATACATTATTTAAACAAAAGAATGATTACAGCTGACCCGTTTTCACTAGTTTAAATTCTGAACACTATGTAACACTTGTCCTTACCATTAAAAATATATAAAATATACATACAGTTTGTGTTTTTTATAAAAAAATGTCACCTGTTTTTGTCATGATCAGATCCCTTCTTTTTCATTTTATAGAAATCCTTCAGCGTATAACTATTCCCGTTGGCCTTCATGTTAAAAATTACAATGAACACTTATTACATATGTATATATTTAACACCATTCACACGTATTTACAAAAAAGGTCTAGTAAACACTATCCGTAGCTGTGGTTAAGTTATGCTATCAGTGCACAATCGATAGATAATTATTATCACTGATATACAAATGTGACGTACTTACTATCAGACAGAATGTATCGGTGAAAATTACTATGAAAAGATACTTGAAATGATATTAAACAATAGTATTCATATATAAACATAATAAGGTCTTAATTAAAAGATATGATTTATGGCGTATGTCATAAATTTTTTACTTAAACGTTCCCAAAGTAACTGTGACATTCAAAGAAGCTGTTATAATACTCTAATATCAACAATTATATACGATTTTTACTTTATTATTTTAGAGGACAGTGGGATATTAGATCCACAAAGAGTTTTAAAAGGCCCACATACTTAATATAAAGAACAGATATTAAAAATAATCTTCAATCTACTATGTACAAAATACATGATAAATAATGACCTCAATCAAAAGAAATTGTAAATTTGCAAATCATTTTTACTTGAATACATATAAAGTATGTGTTGTTTAATTATCAGATAAATAAAGATAAATAAATGTACCGAACTGAATAGAATAATCAGTGATATAATTAAGTAAATTTCCTTATTTCATAAAACGATAATATATTATGAAATTAATGGAATTATAAAGAAGTTTAAAATACTAGAGTCATATGGAAGTTGAGCCTTTTAATAATACAGTATAGTCTTGACTCATTCACGTCCTTGTATCGATCGTCATTATTATAATAAATATCAAACGCATATAAAAAGAACAGTCAATATATAATTAAAAGATATTTTAATAAAAACGAGTAAATACAGGGTTTCGAGGTGTAACATGCCTGAACACGAGTGTCATCGCCTACAGAAACTAGTATATGCTGTTATTTTTTTTATAAGTGACTAATAAGAAGTTTTTATTTACTTACTAACGTAGCACAGTTTTTATTCCATTTTGCACTAAATATTATATTTCAAATCAGTAATATTGTAATACGCGATATTAATCATAAAAATATTTGCCAGAAACACTATCTCTTTCTGCTTTTGTCAAGAATTACAGAAAACCACTTGAAACATTTAACTTTACGTGGATAATCGATAGCAGGGTTACTCAGACTTATATGATTAGAAAAACACCACCGTATTCTGACCAACTACAGCACTTCTAGTTTCATTATGGCTTATCAAGGGGTGAAGTCCCTCTCTTCACCCCTTGTCCCACCTCGTAAGTTGTTTGTGTTACAATTCATATATAATTCTACCTACAACTATTTGTATTTATAATCACTAAATGAGTTACAATAAAGTAATTAAACTAGCGTGTGAAATTTAATGTGAAAATAAAGGTTTTCTGAACATTTCTTATAGTTGCATAATTATAAAAAATGTTATAAAATATATCTTGTATAATTTATAGTCCAGCTTTGCCAACGCATTTGTCTTTTTCGGAATATACTTAATTAAAATGTCTGACACTTATTTGTTCACAAATCCATAACAACTCACTTTTAATCCTGAATTACAGAGATATTTAAAATAACACTAAAATTTTCACGCAAAATGCTTATGCACCGTTAACATTATATTTTAATTTACATATGAATAACACTTAATACAATCGTTACATGCAGTACTAATATGAAAACTGGCGTTCAAAAAGCCATAGTTCTGGCATCGAATAGCTATTTATAAATATTTCATCACTTCCCAGTAAAACGTGAGCTGAAAATACCAAAGCTTTTAAATTTTTCCTGTTATAATCCCATAAAGTATAAAATAAAACGTAGTTACTCTAAATATAAACAATTTACAAGGATATAAAGGATATATGTCTAAAATATTAATAATTTTATAAAAAAAAATCCTTATTTAACTTTAGTTTGCGTCTGTAAATACGTTTGTATATGACCTTGCTTTTAAATTTGTATGAGCACGCTTTAACTCTAGTAGTAGCGTAATTAGTGTGTAAAGCAATTGTGAAATTTTTATCAATAAAAGAATATTCGTATTTGTAAACAGACAAGCTGCAACCTAAAACGTATATCTCATTTCCTGGGGAAAAACACTAACATTTTGTATAAAATGGGTTTATATTAGAGAATACAAGAACAAAAAAAGAAGAATACATTTTTATTAGACAAAAAAGAAATATTAAAACACAAAATATCGTTTTTTTATGATTGATTTATGAGAGAAATACAAATTGACTCACTTATTGAATTGTATACTATATAAAAATTGTGTCATTTTACACAATTAATATACACCAAAAACCAGATTGAAAAAATATTTCACAAATAGCATGTGTTACTTGATGTAACAATATCGTGGAGGTAGATTCATTAGATAATAATAATTAGACTCAATACTTATGAAATAAATTATAATCTCTATGAAAAAAAAAACTAGATAAAATAAAAAATAACTAAACAATAACATATAAAAATAATAATAAACAATAAGTCTAGATCCTGTTTTCTAGATATACATTAAGTATTGTACGAAGGTGTACTTAAATGACAATAGTCAATTATCGTATATCGTATTGCCTGAAATTAAGAAGTTATTAAAAATTGGTCAAGAAACATTTTTGTTACTGGTAACATACTTGTAATAAATAGTCTCTATGAAATATTAAACGTCACTACTGAATCCTACAATGTAATTTGGCAAAAGTCAAAAATTTTCCAGTAAGTTTGCTTTAAAGATCAATGCTATTTTATTTTGAAAATGGTTTAAGTCTCATTTCTTTATTCTTGTTTTTTGATAGTGCTCTAAAACTTGGTGATTCAAAGTTAGTAACTTAAACAAAAGAAGTAACTTAAAAGTAGTGTTAAAATCTACTATAGCACAGGAAATTATATTGTTTGTCTACTTGACAAAATTTGTCAGTTTTTCCTTACTAGAATTAATTTATTACAATAAGAACGAATTATTTTTAGTAATTATTCTAGAAAAAATAAAATAGCTGCAAATATAACAAGTCTAAACTCAACACACTTATTTGTCTAACTTCTAATAAGAGGTGTGAAATAGGTGCTACAGATGGCGATTATAATCATGCACTTCCTTTCGTATATAGATTATAATAAAGTCCTTTGAGTTCTAGTAGCTCTGCGTGTGTTCCTCGTTCTGCGACACTTCCATTATTGAGTACACATATAACGTCAGCGTCACGAACTGTACTCAGTCGGTGAGCGATCATAACACACGTACGACCCGCTTTAGCTGCTTCCAGGGCCTCTTGAACCACCTGCAAGGAACATATTTATTAATAAAAGATTAAAACCTAACCTGTTGTATTGTAAAAGGCTTTAGTAATAAGAAAAATAATAGGTGGTACATGGATTTGGTTAGAATGTATTGTTTTTGTACCTTTTCACTTTCTGTGTCCAAAGCACTAGTAGCTTCATCCAGCAGTAACATCTTTGGTCGTCTTATTAAAGCTCTTGCTATGGCAACCCTTTGTTTTTGTCCTCCAGAAAGCTGGGTGCCCTTTGAACCGATATTGGTCTCATAACCCTGAAATAAAGACCAGAGATCTTTATATTTACGTATGGTCAAAAAGTAATGAATTCAAGAAATTTTATTTACCATTGGTAAAGATACAATGAATTTGTGAATATTAGCTTGTTTAGCTGCTTCAATTATTTCATCCATACTAGGTTGCCGTGAATTGTCACCGTAGGCTATATTTTCTTCTATGGTACGATCAAACAGAATAGGTTCTTGTTGTACGAAGCCTATCGACTGTCTCACATCTGCTAATTTGAGTTTTCGTATTGGAATACCTCTTTGATCCTAAAATATAAATTTTATGTTGGATGATACGTAACCTTTTAAATTTATTAGTGTACTACAATATTGAGTTGTAATTGTAATAATTATTTCATATTTTTACCACTGTGCCGACGTCGGGATCGTAATATCTTTCTAACAGTTGTATGATGGTACTCTTGCCGCATCCACTTGAACCGACTAGAGCTATAGTTTGTCCTTTTTCGATTTGTAGGCTACAATTTTTTAGTACTTGTATTAGAGGTCTTGTTGGATATGTGAATTGTACATTTCTTATATTTGCTTCGCCTGCCCCTTTCTAGAAAAATAAATATTATTGAAATTTATTTTTTGGAACATACATTCTACGGGTTTTCATGTTTTAATGCCATCATCACATTTACTAGAGAGACGTGAGTCGTTCTACGATTAAAATGATAGCAAATATGGACTTATATCTTCTATATATATAAAAATGGATTGCTGTTCCTTAGTCTCGCTAAAACTCGATAACAGCTGAACGGATTTATCTTATCTTAGTCTTGAAATGTTCGTGGAGGTTCAGGGAAGGTTTAAAAGGTGAGAAAAATTGATTCATTTCCGGGAAAACCCTAAAAACAGCCCTTTTCTATTTCCCATACAAATGTTTTTTTGACATTAGATTTGACAACTAACTAATATGTCAATCATTCTGTTCGATTGAAACAGGAAAAACCTGAATATTTATGGCCTCTAGGACGGAATAGAGTTCGCCCGGTCAGCTATACATATATTACTAATCATGAAATTAATGCGGACGAAGTCGCGGGCAAAAACTAGTATATTATAAATATATATTCATCTTGGGTGGCAAACTTACAAAGTTTTTGACAGCAGGTTTAGCGGGATCGACGATTTTTGACTGCCTTCTTAATGTAATAATAATTCGAGCAGCAGCTTTTAAACCATTTTGGAAATTTGGAGCAAAAGCAAATGCTTGAGCTGCGGAACTGGAGCCCATTAATAATGTTTGAGCTGACCTAAAACAGCAATGACATGACATGACTTCTAGTTGTAAAGAAGTAATTGAAATAATTAATTGTATTCAAAATTTTTGCTCCTTACTTGAGTATTATTTCATATGACACTCCCTGATACACCATTAGATTGCCTCCATAAAACATGGCAATGGAGTACACGAAGTTAAAAAGTCCTCTAGAGAGCCCAAAGACTATACCTCTCCAATGTGCGGTTCGTTTCGCCTCCACTAGTGCTGGCAAAAGCCGAGTTGCGTAGTTATTGAGAATTATTTGCTCACGACCAAGTGATGCCACTGTTCGAACATTAGCCACCGCTTCTACGGCTATCTGTTTAAATGAAATTATAAATTAATCTATATTGTGGGTATCAGGGATTTTTTAATACAAAAACCTCCTAATAATAAATGTTAATAATGAGTAGTTTTTATTCTATTATTTTCCCATACCTTGGAACTATCTTCCATTGTTTTAGCTGTCCCAAAAGTTTGAGCTGTTATCATTCTCCCTTGTTTGAACATCACAGCTGCCATGATAGGTGCCAATGATAAAGCGACTAATCCTAAACGCCATTCATAATATAATGATATTCCTAATGAGACGCTAAATGTACTAATGGCCTGTAAGACTGTTCCGATTCTTTGACCTGTTGCCTAGGAAAAAGGAATTTTTAATAATAAGTATTATTTGTCAGTTATTAATATTATATGTACATTGTTTCGAAATTAGAATCAAAATATTTTATATTTTGTTTCTGATTGATATTTCATTTGAGACATTGTCTGCAAAAAAAAACGAAATCGTTTTTTTTAAATAAAATTCCAAATTTTATAAGAATTCACCCAGAGCATGTTCTATCTGTTTTGGCATAATGTTTGTGATTAAAAAAGTATTGCAGTGTTAAGAATATATAGAATAGTAATTATTTCTCTGTTCTGTTTGTTCTTACCCCTTGAACGGACGCAGCATCTCCTGATAACCGAGCGCAAAGAGCTCCAGTTGAGTTGTTTTTATCATCAAAAAAAGCAACCTCCTGTTGGAGCATGTGTACGAATAATAGTTTACGCAACCTGGCGGTAAGATGTTCTCCTGCTATACCATACATAAACACCTGCAATCAATATATTAAATAAATAACATAATAAAATAACATAATAACTATCTGTGTATAGAATAATTCTACCGTAATGAAGTTTGTGAGTCCAGAGAAAATACCAATTGCCAAAAAAATTAATACATATTTAATAACTACTGCTCTAACCCAATCCGGATCATTATTAGACAGCACCTGTGAATGACATAGTTATTACACTTAATTATGTTTTTAAATAGTTAAAATAGTATTGTATGAAATTATTAGTAGCTTACACCCATAAAGTCTCCCATTACAATTGCTAGCAGTGGCATCGCAAAACCGTTTAGGATTGCACATATGCTGGCCGCAGTAATGGACTTCCATTCCGGTGAGTTCAGTTTAAGTACTTTGAAGAATGAAATCTCAGGTTCTTCTTGACTTTCTTCGCAATCCTGATATATTAGTGATCCAAAAATTAAAGAGAAAAAATTGAAAAAAGTTATTTTTTCAGACAAAAACTTACTTCGTCTCTCATTTCGAAAAGCTCTTCTTCTTTCTCATTCGAAAGGGATTCAGAAAGTTCCAATTGTGTGCCTTGATCTATAAAATTAAATACATTAAAGAAGTCCATTAAAAATACGAGCATATGCATGGGTATATATTAAATTATCATTACCAGTCTCGTTTAAATGTGGAGCTGCTTGAAGCATGAGCATATCGTAAAAGTGACCTTTTTTAGCAAGAAGTTCGTCATGACTTCCACTTTCTATCACATTCCCCTCTTTAAAAACATATATTTTGTCGACATTTCTTATGGTTGATAGTCTATGCGCTACCACAATAGTTGTACGACCTTCTTGGGCCTATAATTTAATACATTTAAGTAGAAAACAATTATGTACATATTTTTCCATAATATTGAGATGTTATTACTTTGTCCAGGGCCTTCTGCACTTTTGCCTCCGAGTATGTATCTAATGCGCTGGTAGCTTCATCTAGCAATAATATTTTTGGGTTTCGTACAAGTGCTCGAGCTATAGCAACCCTCTGTTTTTGTCCTCCTGACAACGACGCTCCACGCTCTCCAACTAATGTATCATATCCCTAAAAAATATAAATAGAGTTGTTTTATGAAAATATACAACAGAAAACATATTTTTGTAATTAAAATAAAATAGATATTTTTTAAGTCCTCACAAATAGTAATATTTTTAGTAATATACTAACTAACGGAAGCTTCATAATAAATCCGTGTGCATTAGCTGCTCTTGCAGCTTCTTCAATATCCAGGTCTGAAGCGTCTTCACGGCCGTATCTTATGTTTTCACGAACTGTTGTATCAAAAAGTATTGGCTCCTGACCAACTAAGCCAATTTGAGCTCTCAGCCACCTAACAGATAATTTTTTGACGTCCGTCCCATCGACTAGTACCTGTTAAGAAATATGTTACCCAGCTTTCGGATATGTATTTTAAGTTTATAATAATGTTTAAAAATATTAATATTTTTACGATTCACCAAGAGCAGTTATTTTGCATTTATATAAGAACATATTTTATTTTTTTATAATTACATTTATTTGTGAGGAGTATTCAAAGAAATCATACTAATTTAACATAAATTTAAATAATTCACCAGAATTATGTATTGTCAATCTAAAAATTAAAATTAATTAGCAAGACAGAAAACTATCGAAGATTTGGAATGAAATTCTGTAATTATATACATAAGTTCTACACCCCTCGGTCAGTCAGGAATGTTAGTTTTACGTAGTTATTTATTTGAAATCAAAATCCTAAATCCTTCTAAGTTTCTTTACCTGTATATACTTACATTGCCATCTATTACATCGTAATTTCTTGATATCAGCTGGATAATAGTGGACTTGCCACTGCCTGAATGTCCAACTAACGCCACTGATTGGCCTTTTTTGACACTGAGATTAATACCTTTTAATATCTATAAAATTATTATTAAATTTGAACTTTTGAACTACAATCAAACCACAGTTATATTACCAGATTAATATAACCAGAACGATTGTGTAAAGTAATATATATTAGGTAACTATATTGTAACTTAAATGAAACTAATACTTTCAAATTACAACGTGGGCAGACGAGATGAGAAATTTCTCATTTTTCTGCCCGTGATCACAGTTACTGCAAAGGAACCGAAACGTCAAGTGAGTCTACACTAAATAATTTTCAAAATAATAAAAGAACGCATATTAATCCAAAAATATTAGTTTCATTTAAACGAATACTAGCGAAAGTCTAAGATCTCATTATATTGTAACTTACTGGCACATCTGGTCTTGAAGGATAATGAAAGAATACGTTTTGTAATTCAATATCTCCGTCTATACTTTTGGGAGTGATTCCACGATTGAGTAATGGATTAATTTTTGGAACGTTGTCAATTAAGTTAAAGATCTGTGCTCCCGCTCCGCGTGCCACTCCAAAAGCGTCCATGAGAGTAGAAGATATGCCGAAATTAGTTGATCCCATCAAAACACCAAATAATACCTGCACGAGACAAGTAAATGATATATAGAATTATTATTGATTATTTATATTTCATAAGCTATTGTTGGACATATATAAATTTGATTATAAATGTGTTTTAAATGTTTTTGACTTACAGCCATCATTGTGTCCACGTTGTATGTTTCTGGTTCATCAACTATTAGTTTATATCCAAACCAATAGCAGAGAGAGTAAGCACCGAATAAGCAGAAATAAATGAAGCCCATTATAATTCCGTTAAAAATACCTGAAATATATCAAATTGTCCCTTTAGTGTTGTCTATTGTTATGCCTTAAGAGTTCAATGCCTTAAGGACTAAAGAGAAAATCTCAAGATGACACTTATTGGAAAATAATCTTATCACTTCGTTCAATTCTTCAAATCACAATAAATCTCAACATATTCACTAGAACTTGGGACGTAACAGAAGTACAGAGGTACTGTACAGGGGTCAAGTAGTGAAATGTAAGTCTTATAATCGCTGGCATTCCATAAACATATTTTAAGATTTTCGTTCAATGCTAATTGATCGGTAGTTGGCGAAATCCGATCTTTGTATTTCATAGCATAAATTTTCAGAAAAAAAACAAAATATCTACATGTGTAAACCATCTACATATGTAAAATAATACTATAATTTTCTAAAATACCTTTTTTAATATTGATACCCCTAGCTTCAATCAGGTGTTTTTCATATCTATCAATTTCCTTCTTTTGTCCACTGAAAGCAAATACTGTTCTTATCGATGATAATACTTCCTCAGCGACAGATCCAGCTTTTGCAGAAGCAACGGCTTCTTTGTAAGATAATCTTGATGCCATCTATAATATTTATGTAAAATAAGTAATTATGAAGACATGAAATTCTTTTTAATATTTCTAAATTATCAAAAAAACTTACAAAGCCCGCAATTCCTATTAAAACTAAGGTAATAGGAAACGAAATTAAACATAGAAGACAAAGTTTCCAGCCTTTCACAAGAGCCATTATAACAGAACTTAAAAATGTCACTTGATAATATACGAAGGTAGCCAGCTTTTCTCCTATACCGTCTTCTAGTTTTATGACATCGCTGAAATGAAAACAAAACAAACCATTAAAAATTTTAAACGTAAACTTAGATATTACTTAGATTTAATTGACCGTGAACTGAATTTTTTTTTCTAAAATTTTTAGAGAATATTATGAAATATCAAGGAAAACATTTGAAAGTACATTTTCAAATGTTCAAGGCTTTTCTGAATTTACATGTTTCAAAATATTATTGTGATTAGGATTTAAATAGTAGTATTGATAGTTGAACATTGGCAAATTCTTTTTATATATTACCTCGTCACTTTGCTAGCAAAATCTCCAGTTTGATGTGTATCGAAGTACTCGAAGTCTTGATTTAAAGCAGCTTTTAAATACTCCTGACGAATCTTGTATACCTGAAAAATATTATGTCAACTTTGAGAAAAAAATGCTTAAGGTCCCTAAACCATGAATACTCTATTGAGTACCGTTATTATGTTGTAGAAGTTCTTAGTAGTTTATATATGTTCATATGAGAAATTATACTTCATTTATAGACTTGAAAAACGTATTTACCTGGTTATAAGCAGATATATTCATAAGCACTGTAGCTATATATGAACCCACAACTATAATTGCTCCCACAATGCTATTATATATGGCAAAGTCTCGTACGTCATTTAGCAAAATATCTGGTTGAGGGTCATTTAAAACCAATGATATTCCGTAGTTAACCATACTTTGAAGTAACGAAGAAAATAGAAGAGTATTTATTGGTGTCATACATCCGCATACTATTGAGGATAAGATTGCTATACATATGAATATTTTGTCTTTTATGGTAGCGAAGCGGAACTAAAATGAGAATTAAATTAAAGTTAATAAAACACAATATATTTCAGTATTCAAGATGTATATAATATTTTTTTGTGACAATACTCACTAGGGTCGCAAAAGAAACGTTAGGAGTTGTTTGCGTTTTTTCCTCTTTGCTTGTTTTTGTACTGATTGTGTCAGAATTGCTAAAATTAAGTTTAAAGAACATTATTACTGGAAGTTCTGGGGTGAAAAAAAAACGTATATATATGTACGTATGTTTAGATTTTTCTAACATCATTCAACAATATAGAGGATGGGCTCTTATAATAGATTGTTCTGTTAAGAAACCTCCGATTTTGATCCATTCAAAAAGAGATTTTTTCCCCTTATAAATGTTAAATATTATCAGTTAAAATTTGAACCTTAAATATTTTAGTTCAAGCATATTATGTACTGAAATTGATTTTTCTTTTTGTTTTACTTGTTACTAAGAAAGTTAGGTATATTTTATGAGTGATAAAAAGTTTTATCGGAATAATAAAATATATATTTTTCCTTTACTACATATTTTAAATATTTATTATTTGACCTATATCTACATCGACCTACGAGTACATTCAGAGATCGCAACAACCAGCTATTGTCAATTAATACTTAATATACATATATAACAGTATATGTTAGTTGTAGTATTTTAATTCAATGATAAATTCATCTGTTGACTATTCCTTCCAAGGTTGCTAATCAATTTTGATGATTTAATCTTCTCACATACAAGTTTCATGATGAAATATAATCAACTTGTATTAACGATGTGAATACTTTTGTAAAGGATATTCTTCTTCTTCCTGGCAATTTCCCAGTTTTAGCCAGGGTCTGCCTAAAGGATATTATTCATGTAGACGTAGGTTAGAACCAAACCAGACAGAAGCTCAGTCTATCATAACAAGTCAATAGAATCTCTTTACTAGACAATAGACAATATATTTTGGTTATTTGTATAATATTTTTGCTTTCGATTATGATATCAGAATTAACGACTTTATTATCGATAATTTTCACACTAGGTTAGTAATTATTTAATATTTTTAAAATAAAAAAGGTTTATTTTTCAAAAATAAAATTTTTGTATTGTTTCGACTATTTTTTGTTATGTTGTAAATTTTTATTTATTTGTGCAATAACTGAAATTGTAGATAGCATTATTTATCATCAATATTTGATTTCAGTGTAATACGTACTTCAAATAAAAAACTTTTTCTTTACTTGACCTTTGATACAATAAAATATTTGGTCAGTGACGCCATAAATGTTTACAATTTCAGCCTTAGACTATGCAACAGAAACATTACACGTCAAAGAGTTTATTGATTACAAATTTTAATTCTCTTACTATAACTATCTTTAATATCATAAGGTGGAAATAATAATATAACTTTGTACGAAAAAATCATAAGATAATAATAAATAATCTATTTTCTTTCATTCCTAATGACTTGGATGAAAATAGATGGAATATTTTTGTAAAGAATTTAATTCTACTATATGTATATATGTAATATTAAATATAGTACTGACCTGCATTCGTCCGTGGCGAGTTGACCGTTAGTTGAAACATCTTCGACATTTTCTTTAGATTCCTCTATCGTTTGTATATTGTGTAACTTACTCTGCCACTTCATATACTGTACGCCAATATTGAATGTCAATGGTAACATATTTTAATGTATCCTAGAATAAATGTAACTCATAAATTCTTTACGATAAAGTTTCATTTAATTCATATAGTTTTGAAATAATCTACACTGAAATCGTATATTTTATATTTAATTAGTATTTCAGCCACTATAATACATATATTTATATAATTTTCTAATAAATTCTACTTACTTATACTTATATTTTGATATGTTTTCACGGAACCAAATCTTCAACTGTAAGACGTTAAACACTGTTAATAAATGAATGCTACATAGACACTCACATCAATTGACATTCATTAAGGAGCACTGTTTTATTAATCTACCTCACTTAAATTTTTTACGAAATGTTAGCCTTTATTTTTATATCATTACTATGACATAATATTAGGTTGATATTTGATGAGATCGTAATTTTAATATTAGATTTTTTTGTTTGCTATATTATCTTTTGGTTTTCCTATTACTATAAAAAACAATAGTATAATATACAATAATTGCTTTTTCGTGTAAGATGTTTTGATATAAAATTGATACATGCTATAATTATTCTCATGGCGTTGGTAAAAAATGATGATGAAGAATTTATGGATCATTTAAATAGATTTAATACAACCAGAGCATCTATATCTAATGTTTATAAAAAGCTATTTACGATATGCTATCCTGGTACATGTAAAAAAAAATCATTTGATTTTATTTAAGTGTTTGTTCCAAAAAATCCCTAAAACGGCTGTACCAAGTTTGACAGGGCTTTTTAGGTACATAGCCGATAGAATAAAGAGTAACTCAGGCTATTTTTTTATTATGAAATTATAATGTAACTCCTCTGCGGACAAAGTCGCGGAAACAGCTAGTTATAAATGAAATATCAGACAACAACAAGCTTTCTGTTATTATCTTGTTCGTAAGTTATGGGTTTAAATACCGTTGTCAGATGATCAGTGCTATCGTTTTAATTATTCATTAACTACAAACTGACATTCCTCGTTGTATGAGACGAGTTAAAATGGTTTAAAATTAATTTAATTATTCCTTTTTGTATTTGTGATCATTTCATAAAAAATATATTGAGTTTTACATTTTTTTTATGTCACATGTTTGCTTAATCAGGTTTTGTTCTTTTTTTTTTGGGAAGATCATATTCTTTTGAAAATGTATTATGTTAAAAATGATATGAAAATTATCGGTTGTTCAATACATTTATTCAGTTTTGTAAAACGAGTCAAATGTTCATATGTATATTTATTTTTATTAATTGCTAGGTTCTATAACACTTACATATGAATTATGAATTATCACAACATAATATATCCTATTTCTTATCTTATAAAAGATAAAGTCGTTAAAAACTATTAAATTCCTAAAATTGAACATGATTTTGTTTTCGTCAAATTTTATACATCTACAATATATTTAATAAATAAAGAATGCGGAAAATATATAAGCACATTTCACGAGTATCCTCGTTTAAACAGATTATAATAAAGTCCTTTGAGTTCTAGTAGCTCTGCGTGTGTTCCTCGTTCAGCCACACTTCCATTATTGAGTACACATATAACGTCAGCGTCACGAACTGTACTCAGTCGGTGAGCGATCATGACACACGTACGACCTGCTTTAGCTGCTTCCAAGGCTTCCTGAACCACCTGCAAGGAACATATTTATGAATAAAATATTAAAACATAACCTGATATTGTATTGTAAAAGGCTCCAGTAACAAGAAAAACAATTTGGGGTACGGATTTTGTTAGAATGCATTGTTGTTATACCTTTTCACTTTCGGTGTCCAAAGCACTAGTTGCTTCATCCAGCAGTAACATCTTTGGTCGTCTTATTAAAGCTCTTGCTATAGCAACCCTTTGTTTTTGTCCTCCAGAAAGCTGGGTGCCTTTTGAACCGATGTTAGTCTCATAACCCTGAAATAAGAAAATAAATATTACTTTAAAAATAAAATGGTCATAGTTTTCAACGCTTCGTGGGTGGAAATAGTTTTTGATGATTGTTAGGACATAGTGGCAAGATCTCTAGGATCTTGTCACCCTGTTGTAAAATAAATTCCTGTATATGATTATAAAGTAGGACATTGGAAAGAGTGTATTTACCTCTGGCAATGACACGACGAAATTGTGAATATTAGCTTGTTTAGCTGCTTCGATAATTTCATCCATACTGGGTGTTCGAGTATTATCACCATAAGCAATGTTTTCTTTTATAGTCCGGTCAAATAATATAGGTTCCTGTTGCACAAAGCCGATGGACTGCCTTACATCGGCCAAACGAAGATTTGGCAAGGGGGTCCCATTTTGAGTCTAAAAATCAATTAATTATTATTTATCCTCCGAAATGAAATGAATATCGTACTTACATTTTTTTAGTGTTTTAGAAGAAACATTAGTTAGTTTATTTTAGTTTTCTTACCACAACGCCTTCGTCGGGATCGTAATATCTCTCTAGTAACTGTATGATAGTACTCTTGCCACATCCACTCCCACCGACTAGAGCTACTGTTTTTCCATTCTCAATTTCTAAGTTACAATTCTTCAATACTTGTATTAGCGGTCTCGTCGGATAAGTAAATGTCACATTCGTTACGCTCGCCTCGCCAGTTCCTTTCTGAATGGAAAAAATGTATTATTTAAAAAAATAACATTTTTTTTTAATGTTAATTTGTCTTATATCTGATTCACGTACAAAATTTTCTACTGCAGGTTTAACGGGGTCCGATATTTTTGTTTGTCTCGCCAATGTGACTATGATTCTTCCTGCAGCTTTAATCCCACTCTGGAAGTTAGGAGCAAATGCAAACGCTTGGGCAGCTGATGAAGAACCCATTAATAAAGTTTGTGCTGATCTGAATATGAAGAGATACAATATATTAACTGTAATTACATTAAATGTATATATAATTTAATTATTTCCACTAACTTGAGAATAATTTCATATCTGATTCCATTGTACACTATAAGATGGCCTCCATAAAACATGGTTATTGAATATACCAGATTGAAGAGTCCTCTAGATAGTCCAAAGACGATTCCTTGAAAATGTGATGTTTTTTTAGCAATTTGTAGTACGGGAAGAAGTTGGTTTGTGTATTCTTGGAGGATAATTTGTTCACGACCTAGTGATGCCACTGTGCGGACATTAGCTACCGCCTCTACTGCAATCTAAAAAAAGTCATTCAAGTAAAATAAGACAAGAAGCAAACGTATTTCAAAAAGATATAAGGTGTGATAATATCTACGAGTCTTGCAAGTATTCATATAAATAAAGCTAAGATTTTCGGATATACTAAGCATTTTTTATTATTTTAAAATTACATACTCTCGCCCTTTCAATCCTTCGCACGAATGTGATTGCGCACAGACGAAAATGATTATAAATTGATGTTGACGAGAATATAGTTTTAAAATAATAAAAAAATCCGTAGATATCCGAAAATCTTTATTTTATTTAAACGATTAGGTGTGTTTGTTTTTCTTCTAATATTTTTCTTATTCATAATTAAAATTTACTAACCTTAGAACTCTTTTCCATTGTTTTGGCTGTTCCATAAGAATGCCTAGTTGTCATTTTACCTTGTTTATAAACTATGATTCCCATAATGGGAACGAAAGCTAGAGCGACCAAACCTAGGCGCCATTCATAGTATAGTGAGACTACCAGTGCGAAAGAAAGCGTTCCGAAAGCTTGTAAAATTGTTCCTATTCTGTGACCTGTAGCCTATTTAGAATATAACAATTATTATTTCATAAAATCATGGGAAATTTATGATATATTTATTTGTTCTTACCCCTTGGACTGCTGCAGCATCTCCTGATAGTCGAGCACAAAGAGCTCCCGTCGAATTATTTTTATCATCAAAAAATCCGATTTCTTGTTGAAGCATATGTTCAAATAATAATTTTCGTAACCTACATGTCAAATGTCCTCCAGCTACACCGTACATAAATACCTTAAAATAATTTAAAGTGTTATTCAAGGCGTTAGTTAAATCACAATTATATAATAATTGTATATTTTTTTACCATAATAAGGTTCGTAAGTCCTGCGAATATTCCAACTCCCATAAAAAATAACACACTCTTTACGACCTCACTCCTGACCCATTCTGGATCATCACCAGATAGAACCTGTAGAAAATAAAACAGTAAAGGTAAAAATATAATAAATGAATTCAAAGTAAAAATGTCTGGAATATATTTTGCATCTTACCCCCATTAAATCTCCCATCACGATTGCTAATAGAGGCATCGCGAAACCGCTCAGAAATGAACATACGCTTCCGACTGTGATGGATTTCCATTCTGGTGCGTTCAGTTTTAAGATTTGTGAGTACGATACTTCTGTATCGTCAGTTGATTCTTCGCTATTCTAAAATCAATGTTTTATTATTTATGTAGCAACTTTTTTAAAATATTTGTATTTTTTTATATCAAAACGTTATTATAATCATCTTACTTGAACTCTAGTTTCAATTTGCTCATTTTCTTCTTTTTCACTCGACATTGATTCACTTCTATCGATTTTATTTGATGGACCTTTAAAATAAAAGTTGAAATTATTCGGACACATATATTTATAATTAACCATGAAAAGAAATGTTTATATTACCTTTTTCGTTTATGTTTGATGTCTGTAGTTTTACCATGTCGTAATAGTGACCTTTCCTGGCAATAAGTTCGTCATGAGTTCCGCTTTCTATCACATCTCCACTTTTGAAAACATAAATTTTGTCGACATTTCTTATGGTTGAGAGTCTATGAGCAACAACAATAGTCGTACGACCTTCTTGGGCCTGTAAAAATGTTAAATAAATAATGAATAAGGCTTTAAAGGACTAATTATTTATTGGTATCAACTATCAAGGAAATATATGTATATTACTCTATCTAAAGCCTTCTGCACTTTAGCTTCTGAAGCAGTATCTAGTGCACTAGTTGCTTCATCTAGCAATAATATCCGCGGATTTCGTACAAGTGCTCGAGCTATCGCAATTCTTTGTTTTTGACCTCCCGATATTGATGTACCACGCTCTCCAACTAATGTATCATATCCCTGAAATAATCCAAAAAAATATTAACTTAAAATATATATTAATTTGCTTGTTTTATTTCCGATGTCAAAAAATTACTTAGGCTAAGTGAAATTTTTGTTCTTAATATATTTACAATTTAGTATCGCTGCAAAAACGTTATCATATCTTTTAGTAGCGATGTCCGGTACCAGCATGATCATTACGACCAAAAGTCACAATACATAAATTATATTACTAGTATTTTAACTAGTAATTAGAATATTAACTTATAATATTATTTTATTGTTTATATAACTTTTTTCAATTAAGAAAACGACATCTTTGATCGAAAGCATAAAAAAAGTGACACATAAAATGCGTAACTGTATCTTCTATATATATAAAAATGGATTGCTGTTCCTTAGTCTCGCTAAAACTTGAGAACAGCTGAACGGATTTATCTTATTTTAATCTTGAAATGTTTGTGGAGGTTCAGGGAAGGTATAAAAGCTGAAAAAAAATTGATTCATTACAGGGATAACCATAAAAACAGCCCTTTTCTATTTCCCATACAAATGTTTTTTTGACATTAGATTTGACAACTAACTAATATGTAAATCATTCTGTTGCACTTAAAAACACGGAGATTTATGGCTTACAGGTAAACTCCAAAAATATAAATAAAAAAACGTAATAGATATTTCTTGATTATAGGGCGATACGAAGTTCGCCAGGTCTTCTAGTTAATAATAAAATAAACGTATAGACAGTAAAGTTTATCATATTTCGTGTATTTTTAAAATAACGTCTGATTTATCTTCAAATTAAAGTTTAGCCACCTAATTTAAAGTATCTCGTATTCTATTATAATGATGTTGCAGAAACCATAGCAATAATCCTTACATTTATTTTATACCTTTTTCTCTCTATTATCTTGGAAAATATGTTAGCTTAATAGACATTTGAAATCAGTATACTCACTAACGGAAGTTTCATGATAAACTCATGAGCGTTAGCTTGCTTGGCGACTTTTTCTATTTCTTCATCAGTAGCGTCTTCTCGGCCATACCTGATGTTCTCTCTGACTGTCGTGTTAAAGAGGACCGGCTCCTGACCAACCAAACCGATCTGAGATCTCAACCACCTCACCGAAAGATCTTTGACATTATTACCATCAATTCGGACCTGTGTGTTTTTTAAATTGGATTAATTTTTTTTTATTATTTATATTCTTTAATAGGTATAATTTTTTAATATGTAAATTAATGATAACATTAATACCATCAATAGAAATTTTATTACATCCTTGTACATGTTTCTATCTTAAATTTTGATGATAGAAAAGTTATTTAAATGAAACTAATATTTTAACAACCGTGATCACGGGCAAACGAGATCACGGTAGCTGAAAACTAGCCGCAACGTCAGGAGTATGTAGTTTTTTTACGAAAATAAAGTCGCGCAGTTTGTATAATCCAAAAATTATTAGTTTCATTTCAATAAAAAAAAAACTCGTGAAAGCCTTGAATAAAAAAGTTAATTTAATTAAATAAATTGTAATAGAGCCCCTGTTATGCCAGAATCAGAAGTTGAGTTGTGATGTATTATAAAATATGTAAACTGATAACAAATACTGAGTTGTTAGTCATCTGATTATACTTACACTACCATCTATTACATCATAATTCCTTGATATCAGTTGTACGATAGTAGACTTGCCGCTACCTGAATGGCCAACTAACGCAACTGATTGCCCTTTGCTGACACTGAGATTAATGCCCTTTAATATCTACAAAAATACATTCGTTTATTTCTGTACTCAAATATTCAAAAAAGAAAAATTACAAACATATTTTTGTTCAAACAGATACATATGTAATAAAAACTAATCATGAGGTATTGGAACTTACTTTGACGTTAGGTCTAGAAGGATAATGGAAGAAAACGTTTTTGAATTCAATGTTTCCTTCCATACTTTGGGGGGTGATTCCAAGGTTTAGTAGTGGATTAATTTTGGGGATATTGTCTATTAATTTGAAAATTTGTTCACCAGCGCCACGTGCTACTCCAAACACATCCATGAGGGTAGACGAAATACCAAAGTTAGTTGAACCCATTAATACACTAAAAAGTACCTGCAATTGATTTTCATTGATAAATATTCAGTTGAATTAAAACGGCAAAAAGACTTTGGATTTTTTCATCATGGATATTTTAATAATTTTTTTAACTTACAGCAACCATAGTGTTGACGTCATATAATTCTGGTTCATCATTCATGAGCTTGTATCCGAACCAGAAACATAATGAGTAAGATCCAAACAAACATAGGTATATCGACCCCATCAACATACCATTGAAAATGCCTGCAAAAAATATAATTATTTTGAATTATACAGAAATTCTTCTACCTGGCAATTTCCCAGATTTAGTCAGGGTCTGCTTTACATGTTGTGAATAGTTTTGCTTAATTGTGTTTACGACCGGCCGCTTGCCTGATATCAACCTTCTTTGGGAATGCATTAATCAGTGATGTCTAAATATTCTTAAAAAGGAAATGTGACTCGGAAAAATCAAATTGGTACTGCCAGAATCGAACCCGCACCCTTGTGCATGAGAGACGGGCTTTTTAACCAATAGTCCACAACTGACTTCAACAAAAACTTGAATTAGACAGAAATATGTAGGAAAAACTATTTTTAGCATACTTTTTATTGAATAGTTTTATAAAAGTATTTTGCTACAAATAAAACTAAGGTTTTTGGATATTACTAGGAGTTTTTTATTGTTTTACAACCATATAATCCGGACGTTTCGGTTCTTTTGTAGCAACCGTGATTACGGGCAGTCGAGATGAAAGTGTCTATCAGTTAGTCTTGTTATTTGTCATCTATCTACAACGATTTCTTACTTCTCTTACGTATCTTGCTTCTTGCAAAGTGATAAGCTAGAAGATTGAGAAATTGTTGGCGGTACACGACAAGTAACAAGACTAATTGAGAGATACTTTCATCCCGTCGTCCCGTGATCACGGTTGCTGCAAAGGAACCGAAACATCGGGATTATAGAGTTGTAAAACTAAAAAAGCGCGCAGCAATGTCGAAAATATTAGTTTTATTTAAATTAATACTCGCAAAAATCTAAGATGTCATTATATTTGGCTATTCATACTTTTCTTTGCGTGTAATCCTCTCATTTCCACAAGATATTTTTCGTATCTTTTTAATTCTTTTTTCTGTCCACTAAACGCAAATACTGTTCTTATAGACGAGAGTACTTCCTCAGCTATAGAACCAGCTTTTGCCGCCGAAACAGCTTCTCCATACGACATTCGTGCTCCGAACTGTAATAACAAAAATATGTGATAATTGATTAATCTTTGTTTTAATTTAGCTAACTTTATTTTTATGTTAAACAAGTAAATATCTTACAAAGCCCGCTAGTCCAATTAACACTAAACTGATAGGAAACGAGATCAAACATAAGAGTGTTAGTTTCCAGCCCTTTATAAGCGCCATTATTATAGAACTTATGAATGTCACTTGGTAATATATGAAGGTCGCTAGTTTCTCTCCTATACCATCCTCTAGTTTTAAAACATCGCTGAAATATTAATATTATTAGTAAGGTATGATTTACTATACAAAATTGCTAGAATTTAAAAAGTAATGTGTGGAACATACTTAGTGACTTTGCTTGCAAAATCACCGGTCTTGTGAGTGTCAAAATATTCAAAATCTTGATTCAATGTAGCTCTCAAATACTCTTGACGAATGCGATGTGCCTGAAGATAATGTATCAGTTAATTATACACAAAATAATTCTCTACTTTTAAAGGAATTTTTTCGTCATAATTACCTGATTATAGGCTGACATGTTCATGAGAACTGTTGCTATATATGACAGTATAATAATTATAACTCCTAAAACTGCATTGTATATAGCAAATTCTCGTACATCGTTAAGCAATATATCAGGTTGAGGGTCATTTACCACCAATGATATTCCATAGTTGACCATACTTTGAAGCAGTGAAGAAAAGAGAAGAGTATTTATTGGTGTGGTACATCCACATAATATAGATGATACAACAGCTATACAAATGTATATTTTGTCTTTCGTTGTGGCAAAACGGAACTGGAAAAATTATAGAAAGTTTTTGTATTAAAAATGATTATTCAAATGTAATTACTTTTATGTAATCTGATCTAGATGTATTCATATAATTAAGGTTAAATGAAAGTAATTTTTTTAGATTACTAAATATTCCTTTTATATTATTTTGGACTACATACGCCCGACGTTTCGGTTACTTTGAGCAAACGTGATTCGAAAAGAATAGTTTTATTTAAAAGAATACTCTCGAAAGTCTTAGATCTCATTCATTAACTTCATTTTAAGCAATGTTTTTATAAACTTTTGAAATCTATGGGACTATTACTTGTGTTTATATTTTTTAATAACTCACCAGCGTTCTGAATGATATATTAGACGCCACATTTTTCTTGGCCGTGTCTTTTCCAACATTGCTGTAAATGATAAAAGACACATTATTATACATATATATATATATATAATGTGTATTTACGTTGTTCTACATGTGTGTCTGTGTGTACAAATTGGTTGTATGAGAATACTGATGATATAAAATTAAATGTGATGACAATATATTAATATGCTTAAAACCTTTAACCTTTATAGTATTTTAAGTCAAAATTACACTTCTTGTGACTCCATTAAATTATTGGTAATTTTGTTGTATTAAATGTAAAGGTGAATAACACAAACAGATTGTAAATTTAATAATTTATAGAACAATATTTTGAGAGATATGAATAATGTGTTTATGTACAAAGATTTTTATTTATTAATTTCTCTTCTTCTACCTGGCAATTTCCCAGCTTTAACCAGGGTCTCCCTTAGGCAGACAAAAACATGTAAACATGTAAGATGCTGTGAATAGTTTTGGCTAATTGTTTTTACGACCGGCCGCCTGCCTGACATCAACCCTCTTTTGGGAATCAACATTAATCAGTGATGTCTAAATAGTCTTAGAAAGTACATATAGCTCGGAAAAATCACATCGGTACTTGCCCGGGCCAGGATTGACCCCGCGCCCTCGTGCATGAGAGGCGGGTCTTTTAACCACTAGGCCACCACTGACTAAATATAGGTACTATGATATTAATGTTTTTATCTCAATATTAGAAGTTCTTCCGTAGTTACAAATAACATTTTTATATCTATTATGTAAATTGTCAGGATAAAAGCTATGAATATTGAAATACTAAACTCGTATAACCAGACTAATTGCTAAAGAATAAAACAAATTAATTGTTCTTATCAGAAATCGGTTTAATTAAATTTATGTCAGAATATATAGTTATAATCATGAAATAAAAGAAAAAAATATAATTAGTTTTAAAATAATAGAGTATTTATATAAATATATACTGAACTTTAATTTTGCTTTCGCTAAAAGATGGTTGTTGTATTTTCAGTTTATAATTATTTTTTGTATTATTAACACTGATTTACTAAGAAACAGGCACCGTTGAATATAAACGTAATATTTCAGACTTATATTAATTTTATTTAATAATATATGTAGTTCAGAAAGCGTTTACTACTTACAATAGCAATTAAAGCAAAATAAAGATTACTAGATTATTATTAACACACATGGTACATAAGTAATAGCATATTTTGTTTTGTTTTATTTTTGTGATTATTGTTATTATTTTAATATTTTGTTATCTCTCAAGGTTTAACATCTGTAGGACTATCTAGTTACCAAGTCCTTGACCGTTGATTCAATTATTTATTCTCTCTACAATTTCGAAATAGCCCTTAAGCCTTGCCTTATCTACTATGCTTGTATAACCTAAATTACATTACGACGTTTTAAAATTTATACTAAATACTTTTTTAATTACAAATTTTATTTTTATACAATACTTTTTTTAATTTTATTTAATTAAAACTTTTTTAATTAAAATGTGTTTTCATATTACTGTTATGAGAAATTGTAATAAAATTTTTTCTTGTAACAGATGTTGATTTTTTACGAGCATACTGAGTTTTAACTCATTTTCAGCATTCTTGGACAGAAATTTGGGCTTAATTATTGTCAGTTAACACAAAGTTTTAAAAAAATTACCAAAAAACATATTTTTTCTCACTTTATATATTATGACATAGATTATTATTTAAAATGATCTTACCCGTTTTTATCCTCCGATAAGTTTTTCTTAAATTTGGCAGAAGACAGTTGATTAACAGTGTAACTTTTCGAATACTTCATTTTTTCTCATCAGATAGAAAAATTCACAACCATTCCATTGGCGCGGTAGAACTGTTATGCTATTTTTAATATGGCTAACAAATAAGGCTAGCTGTTATCATATACATATGATGTGTCTGCGACCTGCAAATAAAAGACAATTCAGAATTTTATATCTATTATAAATAATAGTTAGTCTAATTATTATTATTTTTGTAATATATGCATGCGTTTGCGCTTCATATTCCTCTTAAGTCACGTAGGAGAAGACTATACGGAAATTGTCAGAATGATTTTTAAATATTACGTTTGTTATTGACTAATATATAAAGTGACTCTTTTAACAAAAAACAAATATTTTGATACACATACACATTGGTTTAGTACTTTGTTGCCCTTACAAGGGTAAGGCCTATTACCGGTAAACTATTGTACAATAAAACTGAGCTATCAATTAAACGACAAAGATTCTTTTATTACAAGAGCTTTATTACTTCCTTGAGTTTGTTTTTAGACCTTTTGGTTCAGACTGATCAAGAAGCCTTCAAACAGATCAAATAAGACTGGGAGGTCGAGGAAAAGACTCACAATTAATCTTTTTCAATAAAGCCTTTTTAGATGATTATTGGAGAAAAAACATTATCTTTATTATCTTTAGAACCATAGTAAAAAAATGTCGTTTTTTAAAGAAATTTTTGGTTCTAAAAGTTAATATGATATCTTATCCAAATGGGTACGAAAAACAAAGCTTTAAATTTATCAGATGTTCATATTAAATATTCATGTAATTATATTCCTATGAGGTATCTTTGTATCGTGACACAAGGATTGACCTTTATCATTTTAGAAATAAAGGTATTAAAAAATTTATAATTGCAATCTAAAGCACTAAAAGGTAACAGGAAATTGTTAGTCAAAAAGAAAAAACAAACTAATTTTTGGACAATCATATAAATTATACTTTATAAAGCAAAATCAGAAGGTAACAGAAGTAAAATAATTAGATTAAATTAGAAGTTTTTAGTTAAAAGTGACTAGTGACTTATCTATATTATGAGATCTAAGATTTTCACGAGTATTCATTTAAATGAAACTAATATTTTACATACATCTCGTCTACCCGTGATCAAGGTTCCTGCAAAGTAACCGAAACGTATGTATGTATTTAAAAGTAATAAATTATGCTTCCTAATCCGATAATATCTTCATTTATATCAATGTTCATCATCTAATAGGTATTTGTAAAGAAATTTTAATAGTTAAGACACTCACGACTCAATAACAACTCACATGTTTTTCCATAAATGTTTCACATTAACCATAATTGGTTAAATTATTACAATTAATTCCAACTCGTTAAAGATGAACATGAATAAAACTATTTTAAATTATATTAAACCGTCTCGTTGTTTGTATAAATAAGTTAATTATCATTTTCATTAATACGTGGTATCAATTTGGATTAAACTGTGTAAGCTATGTAAAAAAGGATATATATTAATAAACTCAGAATTTTGGAATTAATTTAAGTTCTTCTTCTTCCTGGCAATTTCCCAGCTTAAGCCAGGGTCTGCCTTACATGTTATGAATAGTTTTGGCTAATTGTTTTTACGACCGGCCGCCTGCCTAACATCAACACTCTTTGGGAATGCAGTGGTCTCTAAAAACTCTTAGAAAGTACATATGACTCGGAAAAATAACATGGTACTTGCCAGGATCGAACCCGCTCCCTCATGCATGAGAGGCGGTCCTTTAACCACTAGGCCACCACTGATTATTCTATGGACAATTCAATCCATTTATCTACATTCTATGTTACAATTTTAGACGTCCTTTTTAAACTAATTATGTATATCACATGGAAACAGACTTTTATTTATACAAATGTTTGATATTTGCATTTTAATTGTTGAACAATCTATTACGTATGTATACGTTATTTCAACCACTATCGTTTGTAGTATTTTAGAATATTGAATAGGATTTGTTGATAGACTCTCGAGAATATGATTTAAAAAAGTTTTAAATTTAATAGAGTTTTAAATTTAAAAAATATTAATGGATATTAACATTAGTTCTTAAACTTAAACTTTGAAGTGCGATGAAGACAAAGTTAATGTTTTTGGATAGCATTTCACGATAATTAATATAGTAAGTTACTCTTACAAAATTCAAAGTATTTTATTTTAAATTTAAATGATTTTTTTAACGATTTTCTCTTATATTTTCTTTTGTAAATAATCATATGTATGTCTATGGTTGAAAACAGATAAAAAAGTGTTTAATTTTATTGTTTCGACTAAAACTAAGGGTAGAGGTAATTTTTTTAAATCCAAATAGTACAAGACTGACATTTTTCTTCAGATTACACAGACGAAATAATTCTTTTTAAAAAAATTTAAATATATTTTCAAATATCAATTATTAAAAAATTAAAGACCAATTAAATTTAGATTATTTATCAATAAAAAATTAATGATAAAGATAGTATTTACTCTATTTTGATGTATATTAAATTTGACAATTTTTTTTTCTTCATTTCGGGATACTAATGAGAAAACAATATTTTTTCTGTATTCGTCAAAGTAAAAATTATTCTTAAAGATACTGTTTTAAACTGTGATCAATAACTAAATAAGTATGTGTAGCTATAAATTATAAGTCAAATAGAAAACCGTGAATGATTATAAGAAGTAACAGACATTAAAGCACAACAAAATGATTAAGTACTTATATAAAATTAAAAAATGTGATATTTTTGACATATTTAGTGAGTAGGAGATCACATGTATTAATATGTATTTGGAAAAAAATACAGAAACATTACGAAACAAATGACAAAGGAATTCTTGAAAGTACAAAAGAATAACTGATCCCACATATACCTTCATTTAAATTATGATTAACAAACATCAAATAGGTTCTGTAGTAATTTGAATTACTGTTCTGTAGTAATTTAATATATATTAAAAATATGTCACATACCTAGCAATTATTTCTATTAAAACAACAAAAGAGTTAGAGTCAAATAAAGAAATACTTACCTAAACAAAATGGGCATAAAGTTGAGAAATATATAATAAAATAACTCAGGTAAAAAGGAATTTACAACGTTTCAAATCCTTAAATTAGTTCAAAACAATTGCAATGTTAATAAAATTAATAAAAATTCAAAAAGAACCATAAACTGAAAAATGTACCAACCCGTATAGTGTCGAGCAACAAAATAACTTAGTTCACCAAGTCTAATGAGATGTATCTGCACAGACTTCCACAAATGATTATAAAAAACTATCGCGTTTACACATACACAACGTACAAGCAAATACAAACGAATAAAAATTAAATAGAACATTACTTATGGAAGGACTTACTTATGTTATTTCCGCGGCGAATTAAAGAAATAACAATAGCAAGATTCGTCTCGCAAGGAAGCTAATGAATCACACTTTAAATATATTTTAAATTATTGTTCAGTCAAAATGATAACGCGACAACGGTTGCCACACAAATATAATACGAAATTTCTTACTCGCTATCGGTAATTGCAATATAATTAATAGGGCCATCACACTAATGTTCATTTAAATATATGGTGCTGTAAATATTACTGTGGAAGCGAGAAAATGCATATAAATATGTGAAAATCTTCGGTGTTCAAAACATGCATGAAAAAATATGCATGCATCTGCAATCAATATATCTATTTATTAACAAAGCATGAAAATAACTACTAATGTTTTATGTATACTTATATGAATGTAAAATAAAAATTATAACTCTCTCTTTGAAAGAATCTATGGGTTTGCGTTATGTAAAGTCATTTATATATTTACGATTTTTTTTTATAAGATTTAAAGCAGTGAAATATATTTTTTGTACATGTGTAATATGAAAAATTTAACTGAGGCTTTTCGTGTTAAACCAGCATTCTATACAAGAATAATCAATCAATCAATATGCCCGGTTTTCATTTTTCATATGTCATCAATATTTATCATATAAACTCTTTATAGAGTTAGCTTATGCTTTAACAATATATTTTTTAATCTCAATATTATCCATTGATACGTTTATTAAGTGTAAATTAATTACATTAATAATTTAATTACCTTTATGATAAATTGTTAATAGTTTTGAATTCGTTTGTACTAGGAACCTTAATTAATCATTATCGAATTAATTACTTCGACCCCATTTAATTGGAAACAAAGGCTCAATAATCAATCCACAATACAGGCAACTTAAATTCAGTGTTTGTGTAAATGACGTCACAAAGGAATAAACGAAATATAAATAAATTAAAATAACAAAAGAATTAAAAAGATTGGATCTTTGAATTGCGTATAGGGTGTGTGGTAACTCTAAAATATTTACATTTTTCCATAAACTTGGGACAAACAGGGCACTAGCCACAATAACAAAACTTCGAATCATATTCGTGGATGTATCTTTAAATATTATTGTATAATCCTATTAAATTAAAGCCAAGATTGTTTCTGATGAGTGAAAGATACTCAAGAGTGAATAAGGTGACGGTAATGTCCAAAGATGAGTCAAAGAGTAGCAGATAATTTTCCGGTCAAGTAGTCAAATACAATGGTGAGAGAATGTTATGGATGTGAATTTATTTTGCAAAGTCATAACACCACATTTCATAGTCATAGCATAGCACGTGCATTACTTGCTCACTTCCATTTGTACATAGTATGAATTTTTGCACTATTTACACAAGCCTTCCTCTGGGAGGTCGTCATAACCTTTTAAGTACCCAAATGTCAGTCTATAAAAGAACATAAAAGAAGTCTGATACTATTCAAGCAGTTCCAACTATTTCCCTGGATTGCCGAGAAGAGCAACAAGGTTTTAATAAGTGGCTACTAGATGCTGGTCCGTATTCTTTCTAAAGTCGATAAATTAACATACCTATATATAAAATACGCGTTTTATAATACTTATATATTAAAAATCGATTATTTGAGCTTCAAGGTGGCTATTGTTAGAGCTGAAAAAAATATTCTTACATAACGGAATTACATAAAGACAGGTCTACTGTCGAGAGTAACTTAACGCAGCCCATTTCTCTTTGTATGCCAACAGAGGTGTGTGAATTAGATTATCCTTTAGAACTCAGTAATTAGTGCAAGCTCGTTTATCCATATTCATATTGTAAACCTATAGAAACGGTTCTTTTTTTGTTGAAAGAAGTTATAGCCCTATGATAGTGGAAAGAATAAATTATTGTGAATGTATTAATAGTGCATTTGGTTATACAGAACAAAAGATAGATACAGACACACACACACACATATACACAAACACGCACATACACACACAAACACACATATATATATGTATATACATATTTATTTATTGTAAATGATTTAAAGTTAGTGTTAAAGTGCTAATAAGTATGCTTAATCTTGTTTTCATTGACTTCGAAAATCTTCTGTTCGTAAAATATCTTATACCTAATACTATCCACATATAAATAGTAATAATTAAAAAAGGTCTGTCACGACATCATCGTTAACAAGAATAATAAACAAGTTTGTTTCTTTCTCGTGCTTTGTTTTAGATAACGTTATTTTTTTATACGAAAATTTTACTACAAATATTTCAAATGTGTATTTAATTGCGTTAAAAATATCAAAACAAATCACATCTATGAGAAGTCATGAAATTGTAAAAAAGTGTATTATTTTCATTATCATAACGTTAACTATTCAGTTTCTTGTAACGTTAAATCTTTGTGTAAAAACGTTGACTACGGAATGTTGGATGATAATTAAGTTGTTAGTTTCAACTGAAATATTCATAAACGTGACTTTAAACGTTATAAAAATGAAGAAATTTCGACTTTGACATAGATCCCTAACGTTTTTATCTTTTGAATTAATTATAACGGTGACCTTCCATTGTCATTAAGACTAAGCGGTTTTTAAAACCATTGTTAAAGTTCGAAATAGATATGAATATGGATTGTAATACTTAAAATTATAAAATACTTAACAGGATTAATGTTTTCTAATTACAGCAACACAAAAAGTTTAAACAACTAGAAAACCAATATTAGGTAATACAGATGAGTTATATTTTTCGGTAATCAACGTTGTTAAGTGTGATAAAAATTTATTTAATTGATGTTAATTAAACACTCATTAATGGGTTAATAAGAAATGAGCAATGGATCTGTAGTGTAAATAAAGTATTAACTCTCAAGAATTTCTTTAGGATTGATGAAGCTAAGAACTTATTCAACCGCCTAGTAGACCAGATATTTAGTTCGGCCCGATATTAGTAGAAACAGATTACAGAGTACTCTAAAACCTCAAGTTGTGCGGAAAAAGAAGCTTAGTTGACTTTAGATTCACATTAAAGATCAATTAATAATAATGAATTGAATCCTCAGTTAATATATAACAAAGAAACATCCGCGTTCTGTGTCTTATTCAAAATATGATCGTATTTTTTAAATTATAAATCAATGGCAATCTATTAAACGATAATGTTGTTTAAATAAAATTAAATAAAACTAAGATTTTCGGATTACATAATACCCTTTTTATTATTCTAAATAATATACTCCGATACTTTTAGCCACCATAAACACGGGTAGACGAAATGACAGTGTCATGTCAAGAAGACATTAATATGTAGTAAATCCGAAAACATTAGCTTCAATTAAATGAATACTCGCGAAAATCTTAGATGTCATTACAGTAATTGTGTTTCCTTGATGTAGATTTAGGACTATAAATGAGAAGTATGAATTTACATCCAAATTTGACATGTCCAAGTTTTTCATTCATAATTCATAGCATATTATAAATATTAACGTATGTAGGTGACGATGCAAGATTGTAATGAGCATACTGATTATTACTGTTTTAATGAATTCTAAACATATTTTCTGTTAATTTTAGTTTTAAATGAAACTAATTATTTCATTTATTTTAGTTGCATTTAAATGAATACTCGCGAAAATCTTAGACCTCTTTAATTTTAGTTGACGAATTCAGGGTTAAGGGATTTGTTTCGTTAAACGTATTTTTTTATTGGTAAATTTAAAAGATTGTGATATTGTTATTTATGACGACATTTTTTCATCACCCCTAGAACATTTGCAGGTCATTCCTTTTGCAAATAAAGCGCATTGTTTTAATGATATTTATTATTGTAATTGATATTAATCAGGAAAATATTTTAAAGTTTTTACTCTCTTGTTTTTTCGAGGTTTCTTTTTCTCTTGAGCTGTTTTTTTAATTGAATATTTTTATGTAATCTGGTGACCCTTTTTGCCAATTTTATCAAATTACCTAAACTAAAAAGCTGTTAATAGTTTGTTCCCGAGCTTTTTTTAATGAAAAGCATTTTTTATGTCACTATTTTATACACATACATACAAATATAGTTAAAAAATTATTTGACAGTGGCCTTAAAATAAATGTTTTGTGATTGTTACGATTTTCAATGTGACACTTTATAAGGTTTATATTAGGTTAGTTTTAATGTTTTTTCTTTATCATTATAGGTTTCACTGTATGAAATGTTAAAAAATATCACCCCACGCTCATAATCATAGTTTTAATTTACTTCTAACAAATTTTGAAAGAGATAAACTAAATACATAAATACCACGTTAATTAATGGAGCTCGACCATGAACAAGAATTTTTAAAATTTTCAGCATCGTTACCTTCTTTCAATTGTAAAAATTGCACTTTACGTGAATATAAAAAAAACTTATTAATATGGTTGAACCCTTGGCAGACGGTCTTATTTCAAACGAAATTTGACATAAAAATGGTATTTATGTATTTATTTTAGTCAAAAAAGGCTGGTATTAAGAATTTCAATACATACCTTTCTTTTGATCAGGAGAGTTTGATGAGAAAAATACCAAACTGAGATAGAAATATGTTAAACTTCGAAGACTTGTCATTTCATTAACACATTAATACTTTAAGATGAAGGTAGATTGAAAAAAAATAAGACAATTACTATACTAAATGAGTGATGTTATAAAAAAACCGGTATTATATTATAATACTTTTCAACTAAATATCGGTTGAGAAAACATCGGTAAAATTTGATTAACTTTTTAGGAACATTTGATATATATATATTTTCATTTAAAAATACAGCATATATTATAATGTGTTTTCTTTTAAGATTATAAAAAATTTAACAAACTGTTCATTTTATTAGGAAGTGTTTAAATTACAAATGCCTTATATTAAGAGAAAATACAAAAGTAATAAAAAGATTTTGATTAACATGAACAACTGTGGGATATTAAACATACATATTCAAGGTTCTTTATAAATTATACTCATTTTTAAAGAAGAAAAACAAAAAGAAATACGAACACTACATTAGAATTTTATATTTTTTTATATAATTTAAAGAGTTTTGTAAACTACAAATAGAATTGGAATTAAGATTTTAAATTTGAATTTCATTTAATGCATGGAAGATTATTGTTACCAGAAAACGGTTTTTGTGATAATTGGTTTTACATAATGAAGCTAAAAATGTGTGTTTATGACGTGATGTTGGATGAAAGCTATTTAGTCGAATTTTATTAAATTTTTGTACTGAATCAATGGAATCGTTTAAGATATTATTTAAAGTTATATATATATACTTACGTTTACTCCAACGAATGATAAGGAAGAAACCCATTTTAAATATCTGTTTTGAATGTTTTCTATTTTTATAGGGGTTATTGTTATGTCGATGTCGAACCCCAAAATGTAATTAACTTTTTTTTGTCTGTTTGTCTGTTCCCGCTAATCTCAGAAACGGCTGATCCGAGTTGGATACGGTTTTTACGAATATATTGTCGTATGCTTCAGTTATGCTTTAGTGTTTGTTTCATGTCAATCGGTTCATAAATAAAAAATTAAAGAATCACGTCGAACACTATTCTATGCTTATACAAACATATATACGATGGCCATACGTCTAATATTGTATATGGAGAAGCATTACAGTAAAGTAGGCTTTTTAGCTAAACAAAATTACTGTGATGATGATCTAAAATAAAAATAAGTATATATTTAAAAAAAAACGCTGCTCATAGTCACTATTCCACGCGAACGAAGTCGCGGGCACAGCTAGTTGTAAATATATTAAAAGCACCACTCTGTTGAACGGTGAACCTAACATTTTGGAGGCTCCCGCAGCAATATTTTCGATATGTCTTCCAAAAATAAGCCCCTGGTCAAGATTTACATAAAGGTCTTTAATTTCAGTCACCCTTGCCAGATAACCAAGTATGTGATAATTATAGGTCGTAGGTATTTTTTCTTGCAAAATGTAATGACGTGTCTTTTATCAAATTATTGCAAAATGTTTGAGAGCTTAATTCAAGTCTGATTATCATTAATAAATATATAATATTAGAACAAAGATTTAAATCAATTTATTGCCATTACTTGAGTTTCATACCTCATGGAGGACTAACCAATGTTGGAGATCACTATATACGCCCAAAGCCTAAGTTTTTCAATGAATAATGAGTGTGAAATTTTATCTAATGCCTATGAATAGTCTGAGTGCACGACATTCGCCTGAAATCTGCTCCCATTTTAGTTAATCGATGCTGAGTAGTTGTAAAAAAAGGAGTATTGGAAAAAGTGTATCACAAATGGTTATCTAAAATCATTTCGCAATTGACAATGACAAAACGAAATCTAAAATCATTTCGCAATTCTGATGACTGAGGAGGAAAGCGGACCCTGGGTTCTCCCGCCCTGGATAGGATATTTTTACATGTTTAACATTTCATACATCGGAACTATTATAGAATCTTTCCTGATGGTACCAATTACATGAATTTAAAGATGTATTAAATATAATAAATAAAGGAACATATAGTTCTTTATAATGTGTTTTAAAAAATGACGGATAAAAAGAGTCTGAGCCCAGGCGTTTGTTGAGGTTGAGATTATAGATATTTTTATACATTATTGTTACTTATATGAGTTTTCTGAATTAACATTTTATTATAATCGTAAGTTGAAGTACTATTTAGAGGTAAATTATATACAGAGTCAGGATAAATTTCGAAAACGGACTGAAAAATAAGACCCTTTGAACTTGAACGTTCCCATAATACACATAAAACACTACTTCCTCGAGTCGATTTTTTGATCCATTTTTTGACAAGGTACTTTATTTGTGTTTTACAATTCTTCAGTGATATGTATTAAAGAGTTTGAGAACCACTTAGGAAAATTTTACGCTATTAATCATACAAATTTTTATGCTATTAACTCTAGAATTTAAAAAAATAATAATTTTACGAGCTCAGTAACTAATCAACTAAGAATAGAAGCATCGTAAATTTATTCACGGTACAGATAGGAGGGAGAGGTGTTACAGCTAAATCTCTCGACAGCCTACTAAAAGACTTGGACCTGTCCAGCATTCACATTAATTCATTCTTGGAACGTACATCGAAGGCAGCCCTAGTAGGTTCTTTTCAAATTTGGTAAGGTAGAGAGAGGAGCTTGGACAGTGGAGGTGAGCGTTTAAACTTTAAAGTGCTTTAGAAAGGGGTCCCTTAAACCTACACCTGGGTCGCAGGTCCCAGGCACTGTTGAAGTGCACAATAAGTCAATGCTGAAAGATTTAGTCTCGTCTATTTAACACCCATAATGATACGAGTATATTATAAAATGTACTTTCAGTGTTCAGTTTACTATTTATAAATTATAAACGATGACGTCATAATTAGCATTATTAAAGAGCCGACTAAATCGAAATGGTGCTGCCAAATAATTTTCGGTGTCATAATGTAGTAATACTGATATTGACGAAATAGAGTGATGCATATTCTCAGGACTGTAGGATTAGGTTCTGTCAACATATCTATGAAGGTTAGATATTTTGAGATTCAAAAGATAATTATTCCTATTAATATTGTATTGTATTGAAAACACCCAGTAAAATTCATAATAGCGAACATTTGCCCAAATCAATATTAAGTTTCTTAAAGAAAAACAAATGTCTTTATAAAGAGACAATTATTATAGAAACCTTTACGGTTTTGCTATTAAAGTCTAATAAAAAAGTTCAATGCGTTAAGACAACTTTATACAATACAACATACTATATCAAAAATATCTTACCAAATAAGTTTGCACTTAAAAATATTTATACTTACAAAATACAACATTATATAAATTAAATATTTACACTTAATATATAATTAGTACAGAAAATATAATACATGTTCACGAGTATCCCCGTTTATACAGATTATAATAAAGTCCTTTGAGTTCTAGTAGCTCTGCGTGCGTTCCTCGCTCAGCGACACTTCCATTATTGAGTACACATATAACGTCAGCGTCACGAACTGTACTCAGTCGGTGAGCGATCATGACACACGTACGACCAGCTTTAGCTGCGTCCAGGGCTTCTTGAACCACCTGAATTAAATACAACAATAAATAAAATTGACAAAACTAAAGATGCTATCGATAGTATGAAGTAATTTGTGGGAGAATAAATTATAATTAATACAAACATAACAAACTTATACGATGTAATCAAACGTATTATACAAGTACACTTTAATTAAATTTACAATTAAAATTAATAGTCATAGTAATGCGAGCATTTACAACCTGGACAGGTTAGCTATGGGCTATGGCTTCATTCACACTGGAATGGGGGAATATTTGACCAATGTCATAGTTTTTATTTCTTGGAAGAATGTAGTGTAAGAAAACTCGAAGAAGTTTGTCGAAATGAATAAAGACGTTTATTTAAATATTACTATTACTATTGTTATGTAACAAGAAATAGGGAGGAAAAAATCTACTATAGATGACAGATCATATCATATCTGTCCATCAAATAACTTGAAAAATGTATTTATTTAACTTATTATACAAATCCAGTATGAATGAAGACATATAGAGTTATTATGTATAAATCAGGCTTGAGCATAATCAAAACAATTACCTTTTCACTTTCTGTGTCCAAGGCACTAGTGGCTTCGTCTAGTAATAACATTTTTGGACGTCTTATTAAAGCTCTAGCTATGGCTATCCTTTGTTTCTGACCTCCAGACAATTGTGTACCCTTTGAACCTATATCGGTATCATAACCCTGTAATTAAAGAAATGATTACTTGTACTATTTTTATTAATGAAGTTTTCTAATAATATATTTTTATATGCAAGAAATATATCTTAGAATTTATCCTTTTTTATTGACACTAGTGTTTATAATCATATTGAATGTAGTATCTCTGTTGAATTAATAGTTAAAATAATTCATTAAAAATATTATCTGAATAATGCTTTATAATTTATATAATAAAACAAATCAGACTAATATCAGTGATGTCATCTTCACAATGTTTCTACTACATGGTAAAGTTAGAAAACATAGATTAGGTTTTTTATAAGAAAATCGAATAAATAGCGTCTCCATTCCAACATGACACGACACGTTCTTTTGATAAAGCAATTGGAATGCAATATTGCATACAGGTTGGAATTTTTCTCACGTTAATGAATTTTTACAGTATATATGTTGGTATTCAAAAAAAATTATTTACCATTGGCAAAGATACGACAAAGTTGTGTATATTAGCTTGCTTAGCCACTTCAATTATATCATTCATGCTGTGTGTTTTAGAATTGTCACCGTAAGCAATATTTTCTTTAATGGTGCCGTTGAATAATATAGGTTCTTGTTGCACAAAACCTATAGACTGTCTTAAGTCCACCAAACGGAGATTTGGGAGGGGAGTTCCATTCTGAGCCTGAAAAGCAAATAAACATTTATTTTTATTTAATCTTCTACATATATATATATATATATATATATATAAAAAATGGATTGCTGTTCCTTAGTCTCGCTAAAACTCGAGAACGGCTGAACCGATTTGGCTAATTTTAGTCCTGAAATACTCCTGGAAGTCCAGGGAAGGTTTAAAAGGTGATAAAAATTGGAATAATTGCCGGGAAAACCCTAAAGACAGCCCTTTTCTATTTCCCATACAAACGTTTTTTTTGACATTGGATTTGACAACTAACTAATATGTCAATCATTCTGTTTGATTGAAACAGGAAAAACCTGATTATTTATGGCCTCTAAGACGGAATAGAGTTCGCCTGGTCAGCTATACCTACATATTATATTACTCTTGACCAAACTAATGCGGACGAAGTCGCGGGGAAAAACTAGTTATGATATAGTTTTTGGAAGTAATGACGTATTAACAAAATTGTATTTACCACAACACCTTCGTCGGGATCGTAATATCTCTCTAGTAACTGTATGATAGTACTCTTGCCACATCCACTCCCACCGACAAGAGCTACTGTTTTCCCATTCTCAATTTCTAAGTTACAATTCTTCAATACTTGTATTAACGGCCTGGTCGGATAAGTAAATGTTACATCTGTTAACGTTGCTTCACCTGTTCCTCTCTGGAAAATGAATTACTCATAAGTAAAACACAAAACCAAATGATTTTTAAGCCCGAAAAAGTTTTACATACAAAGTTTTCTATTGCAGGTTTCACTGGATCCGTGATTTTTGATTTTCTTGCTAAGGTTACGATAATACGACCCGCAGCCTTTATTCCAGTTTGGAAGTTAGGTGCGAATGCAAGAGCTTGCGCTGCAGATGACGATCCCATCAATAAAGTTTGAGCTGATCTAAAAAACGAAAGAAATTTCGTTAATTTTTACAATACATATGAAATTAAATCTACATACATATGTATTAATATTTCCACTTACTTAAGTACTATGTTATAATCAACACCCTGGTACACTATCAGTTGACCACCATAAAACATGGTAACGGAGTATACCAAGTTGAAAAGCCCTCTAGATAATCCAAAAACAAGCCCTCTCCAATGTGATGATTTTTTAGCAAGTTCAAGTGCGGGCAGAAGCTGGATAGCGTAGTCGCTTAATATAATTGGTTCGCGGCCTAGTGATGCCACTGTACGTATATTAGCTACAGCTTCTACTGCGAGCTATAAATAAAAAATATGTATGTTTATAAAAAACGGAATAAGAAGAATAGTTCTAGAATTATGAATATCCAAAACGGTTTATTTATTTTTTCAATAACTACCAAAGACACTATTATGTTAAAAAGTCTTTCGTAATTGAATGTCATTTGGATTTTAATAAAATACAAAAAGATATCATTACAAAAAAATGTCATTATTATCAATCACGTGTAGTACTATTTTATTTTTAAGATTTTTCTTCAAAACATCTGTAATTTACTCACCTTAGAACTCTTTTCCATTGTTTTTGCTGTTCCAAAAGATTCCGCATTTACCATTCTGCCTTGCTTATAAACTATTGCAGCCATAATAGGAACAAATGCTAGAGCAACCAAACCCAGGCGCCATTCATAGTATAGTGAGACTATCAACGAGAAACAAAGTGTTCCGAAAGCTTGTAAAACTGTTCCTATTCTTTGACCTGTAGCCTACGAAAAATTAGACAATTTTATTTTTATTCAATATTGATAAAACATCTCAAAATTTTTGTGACATAAACTTTTATCTGAAGTCTTTCTTACCCCTTGTACTGATGCAGCATCTCCTGAAATTCGAGCACAAAGAGCTCCAGTTGAATTATTTTTATCATCAAAAAATCCGATTTCTTGTTGCAGTAAATGTTGGAATAGCAATTTTCGCAACCTGCATGTTAAATGTTCTCCAGCTATTCCGTACATGAACACCTGAAAGCAATAAAATAAGTTAATATGAGTTTTGTATTGAATTGAATATTTATACAAACTTTGATTAATATTTAGTATTTTACCACTAAAAAGTTTGTTACTCCTGAGTATATTCCGATACCCATAAATATCAGCACCAATTTTTTTACTTCAGATAATACATAGTCTTTGTCAGTATCGGATAGAATCTGCAAAATAAGAAGAGCAGTTGATTATGATGAAGCGAGTGTATGCCAACAATTAGGGGGCAAACAATTATTTAATTTAATTTCCTCGACTGCAAAAGATGTTTATATTTTTCAGATGTACCTATGCTTGTATGTATATTTATTTGTCTTAGAGCTTAAAGAGCTTATAATAATTTCATGTGAATAGTCTATAGATTTGCCATCGTTGAGAGTGTGACACTGATTAAAAACTTGTTAAAATTAAGGATTTTTAAGCCAAAAAAATTAAAAATACCAATGAGTGAAGTGTCAAAATAAAAAGTTTTATAGTTTTTACCAGAATTTGGAATTTAAAATGACACTAAATCACATTATAATTGACATTATTTTTATATATCCGAAGTTTGTGTGTGTATGTGTTAAGTTTTCAAATTAAATTAAAAAACTCAGATATCCACACAATGTCAGATATTCACACAGTGAGTTTTTTAAATTAAATACATGATTCTTCTTGGACAATATAATTTGATTGAAATGAAATTTATATTCTCATATTACTACTCGTTATTTTTTTATTATTTGTATATATACACATCCCTGACGTTTCAGTTATTTTGCAGCAACCGTAATCACGGTTGCATATTTTCAGATATCATAATATAATTTTATATTTACCCCCATAAAGTCTCCCATTACAATTGCCATCAATGGCATTGCAAAACCGCTCAGAATTGCGCATATGCTGGCCACAGAGATGGACTTCCATTCCGGCGAGTTCAGTTTCAGAACTCGCATGAAGGAAACTTCTTCATTTGTACTAGCCTCTTCTACGTTCTGATGAAAATATTTTAATATCAGTATAGAAACCGAAAAAAAACATTATTCTCGATAACTCAGTAGAACAATTTAAGTAAAATTGACGATATGACTATTCTTACTTGAATTCTCGTTTCAACCTGTTCCTCTTCTTCTTTTTCACTCAGGATTGACACGCTTCTTTCGAATTTGTTGTTCATATCTGGTAAATACAACGAAAATATTATTTAATTATGGTAATACATCAACTTAGCATAAAACAAAAACAATTTTAAAATGACCTAAATCGAAAAAGGGTTAGAGTAATAATAATGAAAATTTTTAGCCAATTAAAGTGGAAATTTATTAGCAAAGTGAAAATTATTGAATGAATGTTATGAATTCTGTTTTTTTTTTCATATTTCTAAATACATACCTTTCTCATTTGAATGGTTGGGTGATCTTTGAAGCATCACCATATCATAGAAATAACCTTTTTTGGCCATAAGTTCATCGTGACTTCCACTTTCTACTACATCTCCTTTTTTAAAAACATAAATTTTGTCCACGTTTCTTATTGTTGAGAGTCTATGCGCGACAATAATTGTCGTTCGACCTTTTTGGGCCTGTAAAATTTAAAACCATGTTAGGTAATTAATTTATTAATAATATTTCAAAATTTATGATATTTAGAAAAATATGTTACTTTATCTAAAGCTTTTTGCACTTTGGCCTCTGAGGTTGTATCTAACGCGCTGGTGGCTTCATCTAACAATAATATTTTTGGGTTTCGTACAAGTGCTCGAGCTATGGCAATTCTTTGTTTTTGACCTCCTGATATCGATGCACCTCGCTCACCAACTACTGTGTCATAACCCTGAAATCATTTAAAATTAAAAACTCATATTAAAATAGAATATGCAGCATAAACTATATATGGTTCCATATACAGGATGACTGGTGAATTACTATCAATATTTAAGGAGCATACTCGGTACATGATTCTCATTCGAATTATGTAAAAAAAATAGGCACTTAATTTTTGACAAAATTTCCGTATAAATAAATAAAGTGTGTACACGTTCCAAGTGTTCCTAGTGTGGACGCGTGTGGCGGCGTGCTGATACAACACTACGCCGCCGCCGCGTCTGTGTGAGTGTGTGTGTATACCTAATCTGTAGGGTGTTCATACGATGCGTAATTAATTACATAACTTTTGGTTAACTTTACTTAGAAGTTTATTAATATTTATGTTATATTAATTTTTATTTTGTCATATATGATCGTCAAATATCACGTCCTCAAATATCGATAGTAATTCACCAGTCACCCTGTATAATAGCTGAAATATCACAAAAAGATTTTTTAATAAATAATTACTATAAAATTATGTAATTTTATACATACCAGTGGAAGTTTCATGATAAACTCGTGAGCATTAGCCTGCTTAGCGACTTTTTCTATTTCTTCATCAGTAGCGTCTTCCCGGCCATACCTGATGTTCTCTCTGACTGTCGTATTAAAGAGGACCGGCTCCTGACCAACTAAACCGATTTGAGATCTCAACCACCTCACCGAAAGATCTTTGACATTATTACCATCAATTTGGACCTGTGTGTTTTTAAATTAGCTTTAATTTTTTACTGGAACATATTTTAAAATCATTTAGAAATAAAATGTATTGATTGTTGTTTTAATAAACTTTGTTTGGAACAATCTTTTTTAATTATTGTTTAAATTATAATTAATTCATATTTAGTCAAAAAGTGGATATGGTGGTCGAACTTAACAAAAAAGTCAAGATTGGAGACCATGTAATGTTTTGATATTTGCGTGGGAAGAATCAGAAATATATTGACTCTTTAGTTGTATTCGGACATAGAAACCGACATGGACAATATCTTGTTAGTCAATTAATAATACTTACACTGCCACCTATTACGTCATAATTTCTTGATATCAGTTGTACGATAGTAGACTTGCCGCTACCTGAATGTCCAACTAACGCAACTGATTGCCCTTTGCTGACACTGATGTTGATTCCCTTTAATATCTATAAAAAATACATTCATTTATTTCTGCACTCAAAGATTCAAAAAAAGAAAAATTACAAACATATTTTTATTCCAACAGATATATATAATACAAACTAATCATGAGGTATTGGAACTTACTTTGACGTTGGGTCTAGAAGGATAATGGAATGAAACGTTTTTGAATTCAATGTTTCCTTCCATACTTTTTGGGACGATTCCAAGATTTAGTAATGGATTAATTTTGGGGACATTGTCTATTAAATTAAAGATTTGTGTACCGGCGCCACGTGCGACTCCGAAAACATCCATTAGAGTGGTGGATACACCAAAGTTTGTTGTGCCCATCAATACACCAAATAGTACCTGCAATTATTTTGGATGAACATGTAAAATTTGGGGGACCTTACGTTGTCGACAACAATAAAAGATATTTTTAGTTTCACTGAGTAATATATCACGTTGATGGATTAGCCAAAACAGAATTATAACAATAAATATTAATTTATTATATTCTGTTACGTAAGCTGTATTTATCAAATATTTCGTAGTTATCTGAGTATCACTTTTTAATTTTTTAATAACCTAAAAAAGTTGTGCAAAAGAATCATACATTTTTATGGGTTATTAATAAGTCTTTTAACTTACAGCAACCATAATTTCCACGTCATAATTTTCTGGTTCATCCGTCATGAGCTGGTAGCCGAACCAAAAACATAAAGAGTAAGATCCAAATAAACATAGGAATATTGATCCCATCAACACACCATTGAATATACCTGAAATATAAAATTTACTTTAATTCGAAAAATGTCATCTTCCCCTTATTAAATACCCTCAAATAATTATCATTAATTTTTACCTTTCTTTATATTGGTGCTTCTGATTTCCGAGAGATAACCTTCATATTTTTCTAGTTCCTTTTGTTGTCCACTAAAAGCAAACACTGTTTTTATAGATGATAGTACTTCCTCAGCCTTAGAACCAGCCAGGGCAGATACAACAGCCTCTTTATATGCAAGTCGTGATGACAGCTGTAAAATAGAAATGTGACCACTGATTAGTCATCTAACTACATTTTTATTTGGGTTTTAATATATCATATATTAGAAATATAAATTCTTACGAAGAAGGCCATTCCAATTATTACTAAAGTGACAGGAAGCGAGATCAAACATAAGAGTGTTAGTTTCCAACCCTTTATAAGCGCCATTATTATAGAGCTTATGAATGTCACTTGGTAATATATGAAGGTCGCTAGTTTCTCTCCTATACCATCCTCTAGTTTAATAACATCGCTGAAACATTAATATTATTAGTAAGGTATGATCTAATATACAAACGTGTCTTGAATTCAAAAAGTAATATGTGGTACATACCTCGTGACTTTGCTTGCAAAATCTCCAGTTTTGTGAGTGTCGAAGTATTCAAAATCTTGATTTAACGTTGCTTTCAAATATTCCTGACGGATCCGATACACCTGAATATTGTTTTTATGGTTAATATTAGAAAGATATATAGGTTATTTGTTGTAGATATTGAATTATGTATACCTGATTAAAAGCGGTGATGTTCATGAGAACTGTTGCAATATATGACAGTATAACAATCGCAATTCCTAAAACTGCATTGTATATAGCAAATTCCTGTACAGCTTCAAGAAATATATCTGGTTGAGGGTCTTCTACTATTAATGATATTCCATAGTTGACCATACTTTGAAGCAACGAAGAAAATAGAAGCGTATTAACTGGTGTGGTACATCCACATACTATGGTTGCTACAATCGCTATACATATGAATATTTTGTCTTTCGTTGTGGCAAAACGGAACTGGAATAAAATAAAGATTATAAGAAAATTTCTTTTAAAAAACTTTTCAAATATAATTTGTTACTCGTAATTGTCGTGTATTTACTCACCAATGAGATATATGATACCTTATCATCATTTTGCTGTGTCGGTTTTTTGACCGGATCGCTGAAAAATACAAATTTTGTAGTATAAAGCTTTTGCGCCAAGTATACAAACTATATTATTTTGATTATATTATTCAGTATTGTAATAGACACTCAATTTAACGGACTATTGCTATTAAAGTCTTGTTATTTTATGTTTATTAAATAAAATGCGAAACCATAACTATACTTTTATAAATTATTATATAAATCTGAGATATTTCAAGAATACTAAACCATTCGTACATATATAATTATTGAGCTGTCGTGTACATTCGAAAGTTATATATGTGAAATCTGTACAAAAAAATTATATGTTGAAGTACTATGTTAGCTTTAGATATACGAGTATAATGGAAATTTTTGTTTATTGTTCACAAATAATTAAAGATGGTTTTTATATGTAGACTTCTGACAAATGTAACACAGCTGCTCCAAGATATACCTATTAAAAATAAAATAAAAAAATATGGTATTTATAGTGTTAATGGAATAATTCCACTAAGTATTAGTATTATAAACAACTTACTGATAATTTGCTTACAACAGAGCATATAATTCTACTGAGTAGTATACAATAAACAAAAAATTACACACATACATACGTAACAGCAAGAGGTCTAATCTCAATTATATAAATAAAAAAAACTTTAAAATATTATAAATTGTATGTTAATTTTATTAGTTTTTGAGGATCATTGTGTATTTCAGCGCCAGAACCAGGTTCTACAGAAAAGACTTCGGCAGCGACTATATCGTCTAATAATTATACCCGAAGATTAAAAATACTTTTAAATAAATACGTTATATTATATAAAATAGACAATAGATTATAGTTATATGTACTTAATAGATTCAATTTAGGAATATAAAATTATTGTAAGAGATTTAGTGAGAAGAATATTAGTTGTGATTAGCTTTCACTAAATAATTACTTAAAATTGCGGGTAAATTTAAACATAATAAAACTTTCTTTCCAGGTATTTTAATTAAAAGTAAAGATTTAGAATTTTACTGTACGACGTTTTCTAAAAAGCTGTTCAATCAGAATTAAAGTTGTAGGAATCCGTTGCTTTTGTTCGAATATTTATTTAAGATAGATACTTTTTAAAAGATCTACTTAAATACTTCAGTCCTAAATAAGGATTGAAGATTTTAAATGTTGTTAAAAGTATTAACGTTTTCTTCCTGAACTATAATTTGGTTACATACACACTTTTTCAACGATTCTTTTTAACCTTATAAATATTATATCAAAACACTCACCTGCTAATGTATTCCGGTGAATCTTTCTTCTCAAATTTGACGTCAGATAGCTTAGAAATATTGTAAGATTTCGAGTTCTTCATTGTTTTTTATTTTAATTGTAACATTAAAAACAAGTCACAACCATACCGCTGCCGAATTAGCACCTTTCTGTCATTTATAATATCGCTAGCATATAACGTTAGCTGTTATCAGAAATGGTATGAAATTTGTGACGAAATGTGATTAATACGTAATGTTACTTTTTGTTATAAAAGAAAAATATTCTAACCTTAGATGAAAATAATATTATTCGGATGTCTTATATTTTATTACTTTAAAACTACAAACTCATAACGTTTCGGTTACTTTTCCGCAACGCTTAATATTTATACCTATTAGTTTCATTTAAACGAATAGTCGTCTTTTGTATAAAAGTCTTTGTTCCTAGTATATTCTAACCTTGTTTTCTTAAGATTTTTTTTTCCTACTGATAAATATGGGTTTTAAAAGAATTTACATATATTTTTATTTGCTATTCAAATAGATCATACTTGTTTTGAATTCGTCTGCTAAACTTTTACCTATTAAATTCTTCCCTGCTAACTAATTCATAAACACACATTTTTCTCATATTAAGGAACCATATACCAAATAAAACTAACACCCACCCTGTGTTATAAAATCTTAATAAAACATTTCCTTGTACAGATAAATTCATAATTATTTGTTATCGTTAGAGGAAACATATTTCTTAATAGTTAAATCATAAAAAAACTTTTTGCGAAAGATAATATGAATTAGTTGTTAAGAGACTATTGTTATATATTATTTACCAAACACAATAACTGAGCGATAGTTGCCAAGTGCTGAAGTGCCGAAAATTCTAATTAAGGACTCTTGTAAGTGTAATAAAATGCATTCCTCAATAACTTTATATACATTTATATTATCAGTTATTAAAAAACAGAAGCCCTATATACCCTTTTAACTCCTGGGAACTACCTTTGGAGGTACCACTATAAAGATATTTCAAAGTTCCTATTTGTTTTGAGTTGAATTATTTTTTATGTCCCAAGAAAAGAAACAAGTAGACGGTTTACATGCGTAGGTACGGCTTGAGCTACCACTATCCATATTTCAGGCTGCGAAGACGTTGACAACCTATTCGTATATCCTTCGACGTATTTGCAGACTCTACACTGTCAAAATAGATTTTGAAATCACATCCAAATACCAACGGTTTATTCTTCAGCCCCCCAGACTTTTATGTTAGGGAAAATTTAACAATAGTGATTTGTAAATAAAAATATAACATTAAATATTGTGTACTATCTACATATGCATTATGTATATTTCAATACTACTACTACTACACTACTACAAACCTAATAGGATTTTAGTGTAAAAATATAAAAAAATATTTATATAGAAACGAGTATAATTCCAGTAATATCTTTGTACACAAAATATATTTATTTTTGTTTGTTGTAAAATTCGTCCTTATATTATTATGTGATCCTAATATATTTTTTTAAATAATATTTAATTCGCACGAATGAATCATTTGTGATATGCGTACTTACTATTGATAATCTACTAAATACTGAGTCATTTGATTTGGGAAGATAACAAAGTTAAATTAGCTGTTTTCCACATGATTATAACATGATATAGTAAAATAAAAAGGTTCATATAAGATAAGACAAAATATATATGCGTAAATGAAATATAATAAAAGATATATCATCATTACGTTGATATTATTTATTTTATACTAGGTTCTGCCCACGACTTTTTCTACGTTTGTTTCGGAATCAGAAATATATAACTGACCTGACAAACCTTATATCGCTTTATAGGCACTGAATGTGCAGATTTTGGATTTTATTAAGTAAATTTTGTTCTTCGAATCGAACGGGATTAAAAGGATCCTTTGTCGGCCTCCTAATTCTACCTTCCCACCAATTTTCAGCTAAATTCTCAAGTTATATCAATTGAAAGTCATATATATAAAAATATGTAAAGTTGGAAATTCAATATATGTACATATACATAGTCAAGAACGTAATGTTCCTAATAATATTATACAACTAAATAGCCTAATTATATGTATTACACAACTGATTAACTTATCTAACTTGAAAAAATGAAAAATTATTTTTGTTATTTGCTGTTCATAACGTCTCATCACGAGGCAGAAAAAGCAGTGAAAAAATAGTTGAAAAAGAACGTTTCTGGCTTCATCAAAGCTGCAGACTAGTGGTCTTGAACACCTGATCCTAAACTGGATACCTACTGGATTATGATTCATGAGGCTTGCTAACCTGGACTTGCTAAAACAGTAAATTTAAAAAGAAAAGAAGATTTTCTTGTTAAAAAACGTACGTGCTGTTAAGTTAATTGGCCTACATTTTTGGAATTCTGTACCGGAGACTGTATTCAATATAGGCTACTTCGAGAAAACTTTTTTTTCTATAATTTTCTATTTTTGTTTTTCACTCTCACACTAAGTATAACAGTTAATAAACTAATAATAACTTTGGCCATTCAAAGACTACTTCGAGCACTTGATACCATAATCTATGTACATTTTACCGAAACATCCTATTATTAGGAAATAAATAAATAGCGTACAAATACAACCATTCTCGATGACCAATAATTAGTTCAGTCGTTAAGGCATTTTAAGTCGTTAAGCTCCAATCTGATTAAAAATTCCTAGTAAACTTTATTATTATATACACCTTTATAACAGTATTGTTACGGAGATATCACAAATCGAGAACTATATTGTGCCGGCAAAAAAGTTGCAGAGGTCAAAAGGTCACGAAAATCTGTTTCTCGCATATATTACTCGGAAGTCAATCGCGATCAGTATAAAAATGACTTCTAATCAAATTGTCAGGAAAAATGTCTCTTATATTTTTCTGTAAAATCAACAGTTTTCAGTTTTTCAGTTTCAGTTGCCAGAGACGAAACCTCTCAACATCCAATGGATGCCGGGTCCATCGCGTTGCAGGAAGAGAAGCTTCAACAGTACCTGGTATTTTAAAACCAGGTGTAGGTTTAAGGGGCCCCTATCTAACGCGCGTTAAACGCTCACCTCCTCAGTCCAAACTCCTTTCTCTACCTAACTAAATTTGAAAAGAGCCTACTAAGGCTGCCTTCGAAGTACGTTCCAAGAATGAATTAATGTGAGTTCTGGATAGGCCCAAGAATTAGTAGGTTGTAGAGAGATTTAGGTGTTTTACCTCTCGCTCCCACTTCTACAGCTTACAAATCCACGACTCGTAATATTTATTGACCTTGATGGCCTGGTCTTTGAAAATGTTGGTTTCGCAAAATTTGCGAATATAAAAATATGTCTGGTCTGGAGGCCCACGTACAAATATCCTCGGGGATTTTGTATTGTTTTTCATACGTATCCATCATTATAATTCAATCCGAAGCCGCTTTAAGGGTAGAGTAAGGCTTGACATTTGATTTTATAGCCCTGGTGCCCTCTCTCACAAAACCCATTGATCGCTCGTTTGTGGTTATTTCCCTTTGCGCTCTGGCTACCGAAAGACTAACCGCTTCACGTATGATTTCTAGAATCCTATCATGCCGACGCGATGCGTAAACACTATAGTATTACATTTTAATAAACTTAAAGAGGTTTAGTTTAAGTCACCATAACTTATTCGAATAACACTTATAGATGTTCCATTTCAATGATGCGAGACCCAACACTCACTTTATACCTGCTACTGTCTGTCGGTTTGTGTTTAGTATAGATGAAAATTATTTTATAACTATTAAACAATTTCTTTTAGTTCCTTTCTACTCTTAAACAGTTTTCAAAATGAGTGATGTATGTTTTATATGTAAGGAGTTATTATCGCATGGTGACGTTGTACAAGTTAGGCGTGGTCTACAAACATTAACTTATGCTAATGTCGCTGTAGGTGATGGTAATTTTTAATATTGATACTGTGATATTGATATGCACAGTATTATCGCTAATATTATACAATAAAATGAGTTTTGTGGCTTTTAAACGACGTCAAGAAGAACTATTGCATCAAAGTCCCACTAAAATATAATTAATTGATCAAAATACATATATTTTAAAACCACGCAAAAACAATATTGAGACTTGAACCGAGATAGCCTTAACAAGATAAATATTCTATTTCTATGATATAATAAATTAGTTTTTCAAAAATATTTCAACAAAAATTTACTCTCGGAATGTCATTATCAATGCTGGAAAATTTTCTACAAGCAATATGATGCTCCACATTTAGAACACTTGGTAGATAATGATAGATATTATAAGCTAATAAGACAAAATACAGCTGCAATTTTTTTTATCAACACCTACTTTTTCAGTAGGTCAGCTCAGCAGAAGCAACATATATATTGAATATTTCAGATATAAACTAAATGCAAGAGAACCATTGTGAGGAAATGCGTGAATTATCATAATATGGTCACTTTCTCAGCGCTTTACCCCAGGTACGGATGCTGTTATAGAACATGCAAGACATTTTTTGTAGAGAAACAAATATGTCGGAGCAACAACATTAATTAAAAGCCTAGGGGTAGTTGTTCCATAAGTATTTTACTTTAGAGAGTGACATAACAAATCACTAACGCCATTGCGTCAGTGATTTCTTTAACAAAATTTTTTGTTCTAAGAACAGTAAAAGTTAATTCGTAACGTGTTGTTGTATGTGACGATTAATCATTCTGTAAAACTAGAACTAAATTAGTAACCAATTCGTAATCAATGTAAATCAATTATGTTTTCTATAAACTGTTAAGTTGCAATATTAAGATTGGATGGTTTAATAATTAATTAATGAATAGAAGTTATGTAATATGTTGTGTTTATTTGAATAACTGAGATTATTCGTCATAGCTTAATATTTTAAAATAAAAAATAATTGTAATAACACTCACATCTCGTCTGCCCGTGATAACGGTTGCTGTAAAGTAACCGAAACGTCGGGAGTATGTAGTTTATAGTCAAGAATAAAAAACCGCGCAGCAAATCCGAAAATATTAGTTTCATTTAAATAAATGTAATGATTTCACAAAACCTATTTATATTCGCAAACGTGGGCAGAAGGGACACAGTAGTCTGAGAGCCATTCAGGAGCAAGATTATCTAATTACAACTACGAGTTAAACTTTGAAATAAAGTAATGACAGTGTTTGTGAGTGTATTAATAGTTAAATGAAAATGGAAGATGGATAAGCTGACTGTTGAAAACAGTGATTGTGACGTCAGAAATCCAGCCATCACACTTCTTAAGATCTAATATGACAAGGTTCTTCGACAAATAACATAGCATATAATATTTATATGTATAACACATTTACCGACAGATTGTTTATAAAAAACTAAACGAATCTGAATAGGAGGTTTTTCAAATCATTATTTTATATGTAATATTTACATATTCTTACTTCTTTTATTATAGCAGTGAACCTTTATATAACTTAAATAAACGAATAACTTAAATCTAAAAAGCAACAATGTTTCCATTGTTTCATATATTTTGTATTCATTCAAAGTATTCAGATAAGAAAAATTCATGAGCTGTTTAATTGGACTCTTTAATCAAACTGTAACAATAAAAAATAATCAATAAACTTTGCGTTGGTGATTCATAGCTATACTAAAATTATCTCTAAAGATAACACTTATGATAAAGGTTAAATACAAGATATGATTCATACCAACTCTTTGTATTAATCGAGTTATAAAATTATCAATCAAGAATTATCAGTTTAAGAACAAATAAAATGGAAGCTCGAAAGGATTTCAACCTTAAAGACATATTGACAGAAAGGATAACAAATAGTTAGCATTTTTTTCTTCTATGCAGTTGTTAAGATAAAGTAAAATGTATATAACATTGCTTTTAAATACTTGTGGTAGAAAGTCTATCTAAAAAGAGAGAAAGTAAATCTATGTAATTGAAGTGGAATATCAAGGTATTTGTTTTGTATATTTAAATATTCATCTAATGTTTAGTTTATGTATGCAAACATTTTAAGAATGATTGCTATCTCAAATGCTAATTATTGACTGAAACTGCCTTGAATCATTACTAATGAATATTTTGGAAGAAAGTTCAGTTTGGAAAAGATCTCAGTGTACAATTGTTTATATTTTTATGGTTTTGTTATACCTAGATACAGTTAAACAACTTCAGTGAAATGAATCCTATTAAATATAAGTTAACGCGTATGTATAATTAATTCATCATATTACGTAATGTATAATATACATAATGCTTGAATTTTATTTTCATGTCCTTTGATTCTATAGCTTTAAGGATATATTTACTTGTAAGTAACATTTTAAATAAAGTGTTTACTATACTGTATAATGTAAATTCATCATCATCATCAGCCCATCAGAGCCCACTAGAGAAAAGGCGTCTTGTTATATGGAGGTTTGAGTTTTAAGGCAATTTGGTCATTTCAAACTTATAATTGTGAAATTATAAGTCCAGGTTTTTCACGATGTTTTCCTTCACCGACTGTCAGTGGTGTCTCAATACTCTTAGAAAGTTCATATGACTCGGAAAAATCACATTGGTACTTGCCAGGTTTCGAAACCGCCCCTCATGCATAAGATTCAGGCCTGTAACCTATAGGCCAGCAGAACTTTTGTATTGTAAATGACAATTTATACATAATATAAATTAATGTTGCAAATTTTCCTCTTCTGACTACAAACTTTGCTTCTCCCTCCAACAATTACAATAATACCCGTGATGCTACAGAATCAAATCTGTCACCTATTGACATAATATCCTTATTAGAAATAAACAAAAAATGGCAAATGTACATTTTGAATTTATATGCGTGTAAATAAAATACCATAAATATATTAGGCATCTTAAAATTACCTCCAAGTTAATATTTTTAAGGGCTCCTGGAAATATTATACAGAGAAATATTTAAAAGGATTATTATTACCAAAATACAACCATTTTCCAAAATGCTTATCTTTAGATAGTTGCTGATTACATAAAAGATAAAAATATGGTAACACAAACTTGCGTCACGCATTATTTCGGAATTTGTAGGAAAGGGATGGAAAAAACGTACCGCACGGCTGGTGGAAAGGTGGGATGGTGAGTTTTAAAATCAATTTTTCGTTCATACTTAGATCGAACAGTTGTAATTAGTTGTTAATATTAGGAATAAAGTAATTTTAAGTAATTTTTGTTGTTTTTTTTGGATCCTCCGGCTGTTGTTATCAGAATTGACGTCACAAATGGCGGTTTATCAAATATTTACCAACATTATCCGAAATATGACAACTCTTGCTTTTAACCTAAAATGGAATAAAGATTTACAAATCGTCATATTAAACACAAGCATACCACACAACTAACTCCTACTATAACCTATGGCTTAAACTGAATTATCAGGTTTGCATGTACATATATACATTTGTCGACTAAGAACTTTAAATTATTGTTAGGTTTCTTAACTGAAACAAAAGTACAGTTTCCGTTCGAAAATGTTGCTAATATTGTGTTAATTAAACCATTATATTGCGATTACCTCAAGGACACCTTTTTGTTTTATACAAAATAGCCGATTTACGGCGTTGTTTATAAATCTTGCCTTTGTATAGCGACTCCATTATAAGTATTTTGATTGAAGTATTGCTGTTAAATTTGGCTTGCACAAAACACATCCAGACTTGATATTCTACTTGGATCTTGATGTGGCAAATGAAGGGTTATACAACTTCCCCCCTCTTTTCCCAAGAAACAAAATCGATTCCTCTCGTTTGATTAACAACTGACACAACTAAGCCACCCTGGGTTTACACACAGATGGAAAGGCAGCCAAATATTGTTGGCTACCTCCTAATTGGACCCCTAATGCTGTACTACACGCTCCAAAGGCCACTAGTCTCCATAACCCAGCGCCAGTAATCGGTTTAATTATTTAGAATCATTATTCATATACCGTCAATAGACAACATACCAGAACGCGAGGTCTCAGGATTTTTCCTGATCGATAGTTACTATGCCAGTCAATATGATATGGAACTTTATCGTGAAATCTTTTTTCGTGAAATGTAATACATGATAGTTTAACATTTATACTCATTCAAATTTCGATGAAACATGCCATTAGGATATTGGTCAACAGTCCGCACTAGTAATATATTTAATATTATTATTTAACAATACATAAATTGAGGACATTTCTAAATTAAAAGATGTTATTATTAAAGCTTTGGACACAGTAATTAAAGTCTTCTAGCCTGAATCTATCTCATAATAAAAATTTAAAATACATTTGATATGAACTTGCCTAAGTTAAAATACTTTTCTATTTAACATGAAACGAGAAAACTATGTACCGATATACCTATTAACAAAAAAGTTCGCTGATTAGATATCATATAAGTCCTTAAAAGTACTTATATAAAAAAACAGATTATGCCAATATTATTATTGATGAATTTAAGTTTAAAATTTAAACATAATAGATAAAAGAAAATACGATTACATCTTTATTACTAGATATTTATAATCTGTATATAAATAATATTTTATCTATATAATCTTTATATTATTTTTAAGCATCTATTTTATGAGACACTAACTGATTATAATATATTATAGATGACTAACGTGTGTTTTATGTTTTAACAGAAGAATCTCATTTCTCTTACTTACTACAAGTTTCGTTTATTTCTTTTAATGAGAAAACATTGTATGCATTGAAATGTACACAAAAATGATTTTTTTGCTTTTGAAATAACGCTAATCGTCTTAAAGAAAGCAGTAACTTTAATTAGCGCACAATTCCGATAGTGTTAAATTTATAATATCTGAGTTATTTATAAAAAAATTACTATAAAATATATTGGTTGTACTTGGACTTACAAAAGAATCCTTAACTTTATTTTGCGAAAAATCTGATATTTAGAAACCTATAAAAATCATATTTGAAATATAAAAAAGTAGTACTTTTTCAAACTGTATTTTTTTAAATATTTCAGCACTCAATTTCATCATTTACTATTCCATTTCAATCATGGTTTCATACCTGTTTCTTAAAGAAGTCGCATATAAAGAACTATAACCCTTATAAAATGAATTCGTATCTTATTAATATCATTTTCTATTAATACCAATAGTGTTAAAATTATTTTTAACTCTATTGGTATCCTAAGAAATAAATTGGTTTTAGGTCAAATATTTTGTTTTTCACATAAAAGTTTAAATGTCACTGAATTAAAATATCAACCACACAATTTATACTAGTATATCTATTTTATTTTATCACTACAAATTATAAATGAGAAACTTACAAACCATCGGTTTTTAAGATGAATTCATAAACATCGATCCGTAACAATAAATCACAAGCTCACGGAAAAAGGACAAATTAATTAAAAAAATAAATATTCTATTAATGTGATGTAAGCTCATAACTATAGTTTTGTATAATTTTTTAGAATACAAAATCCTTTTGTCGCCAATAGAAATAAAATCAGTTAAGTACCTCATGTCACTTTAATTGTTGTCAAAATAAATTAAGTTTAAAGACAGAAATAAGAACCTAATTATAATCTAACAATAAAAAACGTTGACATTGGCCAACAATTGCCACGATATCAGGGCGAAAACGTAGCATAAATAAAAAAAGAACTAAATTAACCATATTATCAAAGAAAATATATGTAATTATGTACAAATTATTTAAATAACTTCTATTAATTAACAATTTTATTACATGTTAAATAATTCATATTTCTTAATACAATTAATTTACTTTGTTTAAAAAGTCCTGCTATTCCAAAATGACGTTATAAAATTCAGTTTTGGCTCTTTAAAACAAATACTTAATATCTTTCAGGATGTTGAAATAGGAAAATAAATATTATGATCAGTATATGAGCGTCAATTGTAATAAATTTGATATATATCTATATATATTACTAATTTGTTATAAAAAATGGTTTCAGACTGCATTGATAGGTATATTGGTATAATAACTTGAATTTAGATAAAGGTGATTTCGATAATATGAATGATTTTATCAATTCTGTGTTAGATTATATGTACTTAAATTGATTACAATCAAAAAGGAATAACAAAACGTCTGGTAAGCAGGAAGAGAAGTATAACAGGTTAGTATAGCTAAATCTTCTTCTTCCTGGCAATTTCCCTGCTTTTAGCCAGGGTCTGCCTTACATGTTGTAAATAATTTTGGCTAATTTTTTCCGACCGGCCGCCTGCCTGACATCAACCCTCTTTTGGGAATTATAATTCCAAGATTCCTCGCGATGTTTTCCTTCCCCGTCTGACAGTGGTATCTAAAAACTCTTAGAAAGTACATATGACTGGGAAAAATCACATTGGTACTGGCTAGGATCGAACCCGCGCCCTCATGTATGAGAGGTGGGCCTTTAATCTCTAGGTCACCACTGACTAGATTTGTTTAGGTAAATGTGTTGTTATAATCTGCTTAAATTAAGGCATTGAAAAAAACTTCAACAAGTATAGATTACAAGGCTCTTGTGAATTTGACACTTCAAAAATGAATACAAATAACGATAAGGGGTTGGAGGCGCTAGTTGGACATATTTTAAGTAATCATATCTTTTTGTTTCTTTCATAAATTTTATTAATAATTGTAACTTTTATATAATCATGCATACATTTCTAGACTATTTTTATTTAGATAATAGTGCCGCCTTACTTTTTTTTTTTTTTTGTATTTTGGGAATGCGGCCCGAGAAATTGTAAAAAAGAAAAAGGTAACCGAAACGTCGGGAGTATGTTGTAGCTTTTAAAATAATAGGATAAGTGTAGTATAACCCAAAAAATATTACTTTCATTTAAATGAATACTCGCGAAAGTCTTAGATCTTATAAGGTTATATCTTTTGTTTGATTTCAGTAATGCTCGTAATATTAAGACTGAGATTTTACTTGCTATCCTAGGTTATTTTTTTACTGTTTTCGAGCAGTAACCAGCTGGTTTTGTACTTATTGTAGGCATCGACAAAAAATGAAAATAAACACTGACAAAGGGTTAAGATTCTACTCATCAATGAAAGCTACCTGACGTACCGTAAAGCGGCATATATGTAGTTTTTTCTACCTTCTAAATATTGCCCCTAAAACAATATCCTTCTGTTCGATTTGTTACAAAAGGTGTCTTAATGACAAAACTATATAATTAACTTAAGTCCTCAGTAAAATTTGTTGTAGACATTTGTTGTGTCAAGATCCTTATTCAGCTAAACTTCCAGGAATTCCAGTTATTTGGAGTTCTAGGAAGTTGAATCCAAAAGAAATGAGTATAAACTTAACATGAGGAACAGTAAATAGATAAATTCTACCGTGATACTAGGTTTATTTAGAACTTAGAACTATTGACTAGAGTTTATTTAAAAAGTTTATTTAAAAAGAATTTCTAAATAAACTCGAGGGCATATAAAATATTTGTATTCATTTTTTGTCTTGTCTTCATGAGTGTGTATGTAGGTAATGTATCTTACTTTCGCATAAAACTAAATTTTCTCCAAAACTACTTTCCAAAAAACACTCACTCTTAAGAAAAGTCTTAAGAAAAGTTTCAGTTTATTCTCTGATTCTCATGGTTCCATGCATGTTCATGCATTAAAAAACTGCAGCCCTTTCTTCCCAAAACTACACAATTTCTCTGAAAAAAGACTGTAAAAATCTATACTTTCGTCATTGAGAAGTACTACTTCACTATCTTCTTTTAAAGGCAAGGTCTAAATTCCCTCTTACCTTATTCCCTGCTAGTAAGGGTGCCTTCTGATTTTTAAAGACCAATTCATGTTAACACACATTTACTTATTTGTTACATGTTGTAAGGCGATGGATTGCCTGAACGAAATTGTTAATAGAGATAACGCCGATATTTTCCACTTCCTATATTGTTATTTTCCATTTTCATTAACCATTTGTGTGCGTATATTTATATATGGATAAAAAATGTAATACGCAATATTGTATTGTACTTATAAATAATAAATACATCGTTATTTTTTTTTATTTCTTATCTAAATTACTTCTTTTTGTAATATATGTAAATTATTGATAAATATTTGTCACAAACAACAACGCCTTCCGCGTTTTTTATCATAGTATTACTTAGTTTTCGGTTAGGATTGAGGTTTCATGGCATATCATTAAAGTCTGCTAATTTATTAAAAGTGCCTGAGTATATAACCATATATTTAACCATCCTATCTGTACGAAATTTATGTCCCAAAATAAAATTAATATTAGTCAAAAAAAATATTAATATATGATTAATAATAATATTTTAATATTTGAGGCCCACAGATTACATATTTCTTTAACATTAATATGCAGTGCCACTTGGATTATGAAATGCCCCAATATTATTTTATATATTTGGAAAATCATTCCAAAAAAAAGAAAAAACTGTATCTTGGGCTGGCTGATAAAATGGGATTTTTTAAGACTGGTTCTGCGTGGCCGGTATTTTTTTATGTGCTTCTTCATTTAAACACCTAGTTCTGTGGGTGCAAACCTGAATTTATAGTTTATGGGAGCAATTTCTAACACTTATGTAGTTCAATAGTTTTTGTTTCCCATTTTCAGTGAAAAGAAAATATTTACCGTTTCATCTTTTTGTAAAATGATTGATATTTATTGATGAAGTTTAAAACTTTTTTATACGATGTATCACCTGAACTCTGAATTACATAACCAAACAATATCTCTACCCTCTTCCATTCCCATCAATGCCCTCGTATATTATTTTTTTCATTTATGAACTAAAAAAACGAGTTTCAAATAGAGTTACCCACTCATATTAAATATAAATGTAACCTTAATGCATGTACGTCATAGACAATTAACTTAAAAACACTCGATCAACCGCCTCTCTTCTTTATTAAGCGCCATTCCACTTACTGACTGGATGCTTTTCAGTATTTAATCAAACTAATCAAATGAATTGGAATGTTTTATTACTTGTCTGGCTTGTTCATTTCAATTCTGTTTCGCTTTCTGTCACTTAGATACGAAAGTTTTTGCAGTAAAGATAAAGGGGCTACAGCTACGGGTTATGATATAATGAACAAATATGATATTATAATTAGTTCAGATTATAACAACTTAATATTTAAGACTTTCAACCATGGGCCCCCGCTCACACCGAACATTTATATTTAGAACAGTATTTTGAAATGTTATTAGTATCTACAAAAATTTTGAGCACTAATCGGTTAGATGAAAACCTTGCACAAAATAAAGAACAAACATTATATCATAAAAGAATCAGTAGAATGTTCTGTAATCTTTGTGTCACAAAGCACTGACAAAAATCATTGATACAAAGCTGAGAATAACACATTATTGTAATTTAAAGAAGAAATCGACCTTATCTTTTCCGATATCAAGTTTATGTCACTATTACATTACCAAGGTTACTACAAAAATTTAGAAGCTTGGAATACCTTACAATTAGCAATCGGATATTGGTAAAAAATGTACTGCAAATTTAATAAAGTAAGTACATAGTTGCAATGATATGTAAAATGTTATTAAGGGGAATCAGTGATGTCCTCTAAGATAGCTTGCAAGGAATAAAAACAAATAAAATCTGTGAGCTGATTTATCGTGTTATACTTTATAAATATTTCATTCCAGTGAATAATTAGAAGATTTCATGGAAAGTTCTGTTTGAAAATGCACATCCAAAAATTTAAATGGAACGATATTCCATCGGCACTTTTAATAAACACAGAGGTGACATTCAAAACAGAACGAGGATCACATGATAATAATTATATAATTATTATAGAAATTTAAACATTTTATTTTATGCACACATAAACATCCTATCTGACGAAAGATGTAAGCTTTAGTTGTAACAAACGTAGTGGCTTTCAGTAGGGACCATTCTTAACGGATTAAATAAACAAACAAATATATATGTATATGTATATTAATTTATTTTTAGCCTTATATCAAGTCTTTGAAGTCATATTTTTTAAATTTTGTAGTTGCAATCTCCAGCTTTATCGAAATACGATAACTAAAATTATTCTAATCGGTTTCCGGATTCCAAAAAAAAAGAATTTTTATTTTAATTTTCCACTATTTGCTTATCAAGGTCTTTTCAATAACTCTAAATATATAGTAATTAATGTGAATTTAAATCATCTCAAATTTTCTTTATTTGAAGTATAAGATGTTATTTTAAAACTATCTTTCTCAAATTGTACGTATTTTCGAGCCAGGAATATGGCTTTTGAAACAAAATAATTATATTTTTAATTCAATGAAAGAGGTTTATTAATTCAAACTTCAAATATTATTAAGGTTTCCAATATTATGCACCTTTGCTTTTATTGTAAAAAGGCTCTATAATCTGACAAATACATACTTTATTTTTGAGGTATGAAGCCTTAAAAAGGGTGGATCAATTAATGAACATACGCTCACATGTTGTGAATTGTAATATTTTATAAGTTGTATCAATAGAAGAAAAGAAAAGAAAAGAAAAATATAACTAAATAAATAAAGCGTATACCATATATTTCTATTATTAGCGAAAGAATTTGGTTATTTAACAATAAGCACAAGCCATATAGGTCCTTTTGTATGATACGTCCGAACGCTTAGATACCTATTTTCTTCCTGGTGATTATTAATACTACATATCTTCTTATAATCATGACACATATCGCTTTAAAACAAGTAAGTTTCAGTACAAAATTTAAAACAACATTTACTTTTAACATTACAAGTCCTTAAAGAAATATTTCTTACATTTAAATTACTTTACGTCCTTAATAAACTTAACAACACAATCTACAATATTGTTTCATGTAACTTTTGCATAGCGGTACCAAATTTTGTTCGTTATATTCACGACAATTTGATTGTATAATATTTCAATACACTATCAAATACATAGATAGACCAGTATTCTTAACCCAAGTAGGCATAATCGCGAAATATATATAGCGTTATAGATACTTATCATATTATTAGCGTAGATTATAGAATGAGGAAACATAGACGATGAGTATGCAAAATTTGGACTCAGCATACGAGTACAGTTAGATAGCATATACATAGACATGTTCTACCTATTTTATTTACATATATATTTCGTTATATAAAATTGTATGAATCCTCACAGCACTCAAAATAACTCGTCCAACAAATAAAAACGTTGATATTTGCAAAAGATTCCAGCGCGAATGAAGCCATAGTCTATTTTTTAAAAATGTATAGAAAAACTTATCCACTTCGTTGTTTGGAAAACAATCTAAAATCCTATTTAATTTATATGTTAAAATGACATTTCGTATCTATAAAATTTTCAGCAACTTAATTTTACTTATAAGGAATATATACGAGTATAACCATCAGATTTACTGTCATGGCAATAATTGGTTGAAAATTTAAATAATAATAATTTAATAGAATGGAATAAAAATTAAACGAAAAACTGATATATATATTTTTACAATCAACATTTTTTTCACTGCATTCTTATATAGTTTTTAGTTGAAATTCTGCAGCAAAATTATGGAGTAAGTGACCACAACTGATGCTATGGACACCAGCCATGAATAATTCAGTGTATTGAAGTCCGTGTGAAAAGTTATTGATCGAGACACAATCAAATTTCGCATGTCCATAAATGATGATAATAATTGGTCATCTGTTAAAACAGAAAATAAATACATATAGATAAGGATGTTCATGATTATAAAATAAAAATATTTTAATCACATCACTACAAAATGTGAATGTAGCGTCAATTAAACTAAAGTGCAATTAATAAAAAAGTTGCAATTTTCTGACTAGTGCTGTGCCTTTAAAAAATATTTACGATAAATAGGTAATTAGTATGTACTTGGTGTTCCAATTAATTCTACTTATTAGAAAACTCTCGATGTCACGAAAATCTTGTGGCGTTATGAGTTATGACAGATCATTAAATTTCGTTCAGGACCAGCTAATTCAACTTTCCACTGAGTTCGACTTAAAAAAAGTGCATATTAAAACAATAAAACTACTATGATAAAGAAAAAGAACGCTGGAATGTAAGCAGTAAGTGCATCAACAAATATATTTTCATAAGAATTCATAGATAATTTGTACCTAGTTTTTTAAATAGCGTCAAGTGATCGATGAGTTTAATAATTCTGTCTCTTTGCCTGTACGTTCGTTCACAGTGACTTACAAGACTGAATATGACTACAGCGCAGTTAATAGCCTTGAACACAGTAGACATTGCTGGTTGGTTGCTAGAACCTGAATACTGTACGAAAAAATTGAAAAATTATAACGGCATATACAACCTCATTCATTATTATGATCTATCTATCTATATTTACCTGAGTCCCAATTAAAATACGAACACATAAGTTTATATATCGCACTAGATCAAGCAGAAAACTTAAACTGTTTAATAATATCTGTAAAATAAAGACAACATAAGTATTGTGGGTAAATTCTGTTTGTTAGATATTTTTCAATAGTAATCATTACCCTCCTTCCAAACATATTGTTAATGAATGTAACTTGTTCAGTTAGTAAAACATAGCATCTGCTTAACCATTTTACGTCATTAGAACACAAGCATGTAATTCTTCTGGCATCCGTTATCTTGGTACTTGTACCACAGTCATTGTAAAACCAGTTATTCTTAGCGACTGTGTCTTCAAACTTTGGAGAAATATTATCAAAAGACTGATAACTATTCTGTATAGTATCACCTATCACACGCAGCCGAGCTTCTATTTGCATTACGTGTGCCGTCAGATCCAAATTCGATAAAATTTTTATTAAAGTATAAACATATCCCATAATGAAAGCCGATGTTGTTGCAAAGCCGAAACCGATTTCCCATAGTACAAAATCAAATACACTGCCACAAAACCACATGCAATATAAAATAACCATCACTTTTATAAGTCTTCTCCTAATATACCTATAATAATCCATGTCCAACAAGCAATCTATGTATGCATACTGGTTTATATATTCAAAGAAAATATTCGACCCATACTTGAAGATACAGTACAAATCGAAGACGTATTGTAAATAATCATAAATTGCTTGCACTGCGTCTGTGTATTTAATAGATGATAGTAGAAGATGATAAATATTGATCATCTTATAGTACAACGAAAAAATAGTTATTATACAGGAGATAATAGCAGCTAGAACCATCCGAAATGACTGAAAATAAATATTCACATTTAACTGGCATTGTAGAGAAAAAAGATTTAATTGCCAATAAAGTGGCGAGAACGTATTAATTGTTTTATAAATATAATTTTTATATTTCATATCCATGCTTTGCATGTTTAAACACATAAGTCCGACGCTATGGATGAAAGCACGTTTATTTTATTACCTAGTATATTTTATAGCTATGAGGATTCATTTAGTTTAATATTGTAGAAAATAATTAATGAGGATTACACAGCGTGTTTCGATTTATAACTCCGCATGTTTTTAAAATATCAATCGGAAAACCTATTCAATATGAGAAAAAAGTATACCTATATTTATTTTATTGAATTGAAATTGAAAACATTATTGTAATTCCAAATAGCAAACATTTTTAGTTTCAATATTTAAGTAACAAAGTTAAAAAGACTTGCAAATATAATAAATGTGCTTTACCTATGTAAAAAAAATGTTTACTTCGACTAAAATAAATAACTGTATAAATAAAAAAGTATTGAATGGAATAGTTTTTCATCAACCTGAATATATTGCATGTAAAATGGAATTGATGTTTTTAGAAAATTGGTTTATGTTAATTTGTTATAATAATATCCATCTAATATTGTGAGTGGTAAGAAATTAATGTTAATTACTCCCAAAGACAGAAACTAATTGAGAAATTTTAATGACACTTATACATTGTAACCTATAAATATTATTGACAAAGTTTGTACATGTGTTTGTACTTTGTTCATCAATGAGAATAATATTACAAAATTATCTGCATGATTTTTTAGTAACATGACGTGAAGTCTTGAATGAAATTTTTTTATAGTTTCTAAGCACTACAGTCATATTTTTTCTTACAAATATGACAGTTTGCTCTTTCATATAAAAAAAACCGGGTAAACTGGACCTCAGGTAAAATTTTTGTTATTATTAAATGTATTGCCACTTCAACAATTATGACTTTATATCAAATACTTTTTAATAAATAAATAATAAATTTATTTCATGCAAAATCTTATATTTACCTGATTACCAAGAAATGACCCTAAGTAGTATTGATTTCACCATATTTTTATAAATACAACTGATGTATTGGTATATATTGAACCTTCATATTGATTTACACCTTATTAAAATAAAAATACAAAACTATAATTTTTTAAAACAAAGAATAAATAAAGTATAGTTTGTACTAAATTTCTTATAAAATAAAATATTTTAAATATATTTAATTTTTTTGGCTGTTTGTCGTTGGTGTTTGCCGTTATAAAATGTCAAATTGTAAAAAGAACAACAATAGTATTATGGTAATGAATGACATTTATATGTCAGACTAACTGCGATACAATCTATTATTTATCCTTTGATTTATTTACACAATTTGTACAATTTTAACACTAAATATAATTTACATTAGCTAAAACATCATATGTGCTAATAAGGCTTGGAAGGTAATATACTGATATACATCACACGAGTCTTTTTAAGTGCAGAGCTTTCTATACGTTATTTGCTAGTGAATTATTGAAATAGAACTTATCTGATTTACATATTTTGTTTACTTCATAACCAAATATACTACAATATTAAGGATAGCATTCAAGCTCTGTCGTATGAAGTATAAATCGAAGTATTAGTTAACAAACAACAAGTTAACAGTGTTAGGACTATTTAATATGTATTGGTCACAAAGTTCATCTTATTGAACTCTTACTCACCGTTCTATAGTTTTAATGTCTTTTTTTAAGAAATTAATGTACGAAATTCTTGTTTCAGCCTCAAGATGGGTGGTTGTAGATGTACTTATCGCAATTGTACCGTCAAAACTGATGGGAAGACACATATGTTCCACTACCCTGTGTTTGAAAAAGTGAGATGCCACCAATGGCTGGTCAATGCACATAAATTAGAATTCCTAAACTTAAAAGTATCACAGTTGAAGAATAGAGTTGTTTGTCAACATCATTTTAGAGAAGAAAACTTTATGAATTACAAGGTGAGATAATAAAAACGGAACAATAACATAACTTGAAAATGTTATTTTCTGGTATTTACATTAAAAAAAAACTTTATTTTCTATAAGTGTTGTATGATAATATTAGATATCTTTTATATGTGGCGATAAAAAGCCAAAGAATTTATACAAAATGTTTTGTTACTTATTGTGCTAGAGTTATAGATAAGTTACTTTTATCTCAACCTAATTTGTGTAATGAGCTCAAGAAATTCTTGTAGTTGTAGATCTTTTTGATCATTTATTATGGTTTATGTATTAAATACTTCAATTTTCATTAAAACTATAATGAAGAACCAGTAAACTATTTCTTACTTTAAGCATTTCAAAAAATAAACTATGTAATTTTTTTACAATTCCAAAAACTGGACCATATGTCCTTTTCTAGAAAATTAAATCTTACAAAACCAATTCTGATAATTAAATAACCGTCATCTTATAAATTTTCTTAAATTTGTCTTTGACTTATGACCACACATTTCCATATTTGACATTATTGGTAGAACCATTTAAAATTATTAATAATAATTCCCTAATATACTAATTTCAGAAAGACAAACTCACATTTGATGCTATACCGACCGAAGATGGACCATTCTGTGACCCAACAAAGTTTTCAAACAATAGCAATGAACATAAAACATTTTCAAACTTAATACTCTTGGAAGACATAGAAAATGATTATCAAATTGTGAATAAAAAGGCAAATTTCTCATTGAAGTATGGAGATTTTTTAACAAACGGTGAATTAATGGATTCTACTGTAAGAAATAATTCTGATAATGTAGAAAATTTAAACTCATCATACAATAATAGCTACATCAAATTAAATCCAATAAATTTACAACCAAAGCTATTAAATCTTCCACCATCAGATTTTATGAATAAAGACCCAATTATTGTACAACAGCCGCCTGAACCTAATGTTATAAAGTATGATCACACTATATCGAACACATTACATGAAATGGACATCAATAAGAACAATGTCACAATAATTAACTCTCAGGAGACACACCAAAATATAAATTCTAAGAAATCAGAACCAAATACGCCTAAAACATACTTACAACAGAATGAAAATGTAAAGAAAGAACCAAAGATAAAAATATTGTCCCAAAAAAAGATACAATGGCCATTACCGATAACGGGTAAATTTGAAAAGGTAACACCGGGGACCACACTTTACATTCCAGAGAGGGCTTATGGAGTTAAACAACCAAATACATCTAACAGTGCTACAGAAGCATCACTCAATAAATGTGATGATGTTAAAGTTTTAGAAGTGTTGGACATAGAAATCCAACCGAAACAGGATTCAGTTGAAAATGAAGATGCAAATTTAATAACGATACCTAAAGCTAATGTTAAACAACCATCACCGAGGCTTTTACCAAACAAGAGCAAACTAACACCTGAAAGGACAGCCGCTATTGAGAGGAAGAGAAAATTCAATATGAAACTAAAAGATGTGATTGAATCATGTTTGAACAAACTAGACGATCCCATCAAAACTACCGAACCAGACAAAAGTAAATCAGAAAGATCTGTACTAAAAGACAGTGATGTTGAACTAAATCCACCCAAAGATCAGCCATTGCCAAACATACATGAATATACAATGGCTTTCCTTGAGAAGAGAATGAGTAAACTAGAGCAGACATTACTCAGTAGGATAGATAATAATTCGCAAAAAATTATGGAATTAAAACAATCACTTGGTAACAAACCGACGAAAATGACGAAATTGGTCAACGCACAGACAAGCACGAGCGAGGAATGTTACAAGAAATTCCTCTACAAAGAAATATCTACGTATTTGAGTGAGAACGCAAAAAATCTTCTATATGAAGAATTATTTATAAATAAATTTTCATTAAACGACACAACTGGCACATATAACAGGAAACGTAGAAAATGTGTTTAAATCTATTTCCATTTAATATATATTAATATAATTGTGTTGTTAATAATATTATGAAATTGAGTAAATGATTATTAGCAAATATTTTTTATTGTTTGAATATTTTTGTAATAAAATCGCTATAAGGACCTCTTTTCTTTTAAAACAATATATATTTTGACTTTCCGTAACCACAAACACATTTTGTCTGTCATTTCATTTAATCAAAGTATATCCAAAGGTTATTTGTGATCAATAACCAATATTTTTTAAATATAAAGAATGAGTATAACAGGGTAAGAAATATTAACAAAATTGTTCATTCTTATTTTCAAACAATTAACCCTACTTGTATGTTTTAAGTGATTCAAAGAGCAATGAACCTCCACATATTTCATACTTTTCGTTGGTTAGTACTTCATGTTTTGCTTGATAATATTTTTTTCAATATAATTTTCTGACTATTAAACAATCTTTGTCACTTAATTTATTAATAAGCCCTCAAGGTCAGTTGTTCATCAATATTGTAAAGAAAGTGTAGAAATTATATCATATAGGCTACCTCATTTACCTACCAATTTATAGGCTATATGGTTGATTGGTATAGTTAGAGAAGTAAATTGGTGTTTAATCACTTGTCCCAATAAATATGTATGTTTAGTTCATTTTTAAACAAGTTTAATATGAAATATTAGAGATAGAATAGTTGATATAGGTAGATATATCTCTGAATTTTATTCCTATTTTAGACCCTTTTGTGTAAAATTTTATTATATAATAACGATGCACGTTTAAAAGAAATATATTTTAAAATGTTTCTTTAAATAAGTAATTGGAAAATAATATAGAACAAATAGACTGATGGCCAGTCATTTAGCTCATTACACGGCGCCATGTCATAGCGGCCAGACAGCCAATTAAATTAGAAAATCTAATGTAACAAGTTATTTTTTTTATTGTTACATACGTCTTGTGCTATTTTATGAATAACAATGTAGGTATTTTGTAAATTAATCATTATTATTTTTATTATTATACTGTATATGTTTTTTTTTAGTTCAGATATGCTTCAAAATTGGATAAAATTCTTATAACAATCTCTTTATTAGCTACGTTCATTTCGGGTGTAACCACACCATATGCAATATCTTTAGTCGCAGGCGTATTTCAAAATATGATTGATTTTGCCAAAAGCAATAATATGACTGCACATAAAGATTCTTTTATACATTCTATTCACCAATTTGGCATATACTACTCTTGCGTCGGTGTTGTCCTTTTTTTTGGAGGATATTTGGGAACAGCTTTAATATCTATTGCTGCTATTAATCAGGTATAAAAACTCAAATGTTTTTAAGTAGATTGAAGTTTTGTAACAAATATAGTTGTCGATTTTTTCCTCCCGGTAGATATTTCGGATACGAATTTCTTATTTAAGAGCTGCACTCAATCAAGATTTTGCATATTTTGATCTCCACCAGACTGGAGACTTCGCTTCAAGGATAGCCGAGTAAAAAAAAATCCAGAAACTTTTGTGAAGTGTTCAGTGTGTATTAAAAGTTTGAATGAAAATAAAATGTTTTCAACAGAGACATGATCAAATTGGAGGAAGGCATCGGAGACAAGGTATCTTCTTTGGTACACAATGCGTCCGTTTCATTAAGTTGTATAATAATGGCTCTGATAAAGGGTTGGAAACTAGCTTTATTGTGCCTCAGTACAGCTCCAATAACATTTTTTCTAGTTGGTGTTACTGGTAAGGTAGGGACAAACGATTTTCAGTTAATTTAGTAAAATTATTCGTAACAATAACAAAACATATGTTTTGTTTTTAGATTGCCAATAACTTATACAAGAAACAAGCCAAAGCGAAGGCTCAGGCTAGTGCCGTAGCCGAAGAGGTTCTTGGTTCTATTAAAACTGTTTATGCCTTTAACGCTCAACAATATGAACTAAAACGATATAAGAAACATCTGGCCGACGCAAGAAAGATATTTATTAGAAAGGAAATTTTCACAGGAATGTCAATGGGCCTATTATATTTATGCGTTTTTAGTTCTTACGCCTTGGCATTCTATATTGGAATATACTTAATAATAAATGAGCCTGAAAAATATAATGCCGACGTCATGTTTTCTGTATGAAAGTAAATTATGGAATACAGTTGATTTTTCTTTCACAACAACGGTCATATAGAAAGAACTTTATCATTTTAGGTGTTCTTTGGAGTTATGACTGCCTTAACATATGTGGGTATGATAGGATCTCTAATGTCGACTTTCGGATCAGCTCAGGGGGCAGGTGCCCAAGTCTTTCAAGTTCTGGATAACGTACCCACTATAAACCCATTACTTGATCGGGGTATTAGGCCCGATGGTATAAATGGTGTTATAGAGTTTAAAGACGTTGTTTTCCACTATCCATCTCGACCTTCAGTCCTTGTTAGTATTTGTATCTCATAAAATTCTCATTGTAATTTCTTAAGACTCATTTAATATCGTTTCAAGGTATTGGATTCGATAACTATAGATGTACGTAGCGGGCAGACTATCGCCTTGGTTGGTAATTCCGGTTGCGGGAAAACTACCATTATTCAACTTATATCAAGATTCTACGACGTGGATGGTGGAAGCGTGGGTCATTTTTTTTATTTGACTTGAAAATAAATTATGTATTTCTACTAAGTTCTAAAGTTGATAAATAATAGGTGCGCATTGACGGCCGTGACGTTCGAGAACTTTCTGTGAGATGGCTTCGTCATCAAATAGGCCTTGTTAGACAGGAACCGGTGCTGTTCAATACAAGCATATATGAGAACATTCGTCTAGGAAGCGTAGACGTTTCTTATCACGACGTCATCGCCGCTTCCAAACAAGCAAATGCCCATGAATTCATTATGGAGCTCCCTTCAGTAGGTGTTATTTCAAATATCATAAATTTATGTGGGTATAATACTGAATTTTTTTTTATTGTGCGTACAGAGTATGAACTATAAATACAAAATCACAAATGGTTTTACTTTGTGTTGGAACTGAATTTGAGAGAAATGTAAAATTAATAATTAATTTCGAATTTCTTTTAATATCTCTAGATTTTCTCAATTATATAAAATTTTTCTGTTGATGATTTTCGCTATTTGAATATAGTCATACATTCGAATTAATTCAGGGTTACGAAACGTTAGTAGGAGATCGAGGAGCATCTTTATCAGGTGGTCAAAAGCAGAGGGTGGCGATAGCAAGAGCCCTCGTTAGGAATCCCCGCATATTATTACTCGATGAAGCAACCAGTGCCCTTGACACCGTATCAGAGGCAAAAGTTCAGGAAGCGTTAAATCGGGTACAATTTATATAGTAAAATTGATTTATATTTATTCATTAAACTATTATATATGTATGATTTAACTGCTATATAACTTATTACTTCCTAAAAGGCAGCTAAAGGCCGCACAACTATAGTCATCGCACATCGTCTGTCCACTATTCGAAACGTTGACAAAATATTTGTCATGCAAAAGGGACGCGTTGTAGAATCTGGTAATCACGAGGAATTGATAAAAAAGGGGGGTGAATATTATCACATGTTCACAACATCTGAGTATCTGCCATTAAATGAGGAGTTACACGTGGATGGTATGATTCTGCTATGCAATTATTAATTTCGACTAAAAATACGAGTATATTAAAATTTAAGCTTAATATTTCTATTAACAGACGAACCTTCCCGAGAGCGTTCAAATATATCAAAGGATACTGTCGATTTAAAAAAGGTAGGAAATTATTTATATACACTTTATGAACGACAAACAATATTAACTCTCTCCTGACTACAAGTAGCTATTACTAGTAGACCTATTGTGTTTGGTTAAATTATCAAATGAACAGGCCAGGTTTAGAGGTGTCAGACATAGTGGAATTTGAGAACGAACAAGCAGAAAAACAATAATAATAATAAAATACAAATACCTTAGTATACACATAATTTCTAGTAAATTAGTAAAAAAAATCTTAAACATTAAGTGACCCTTATTTGAATAGTAAAAAATTAAATTGAAAATTGAACATAAAATAATATATATATTGCAAGGATGAATTTTTCATAGAGTTAAATTATTAGTGGGTTTTCGTAGTACAATAAGAGCATGAAAGTGGAAAAGGAGTTAATACTTGAGTCATTCCCTAGTATAAGTTGTCGAAAGACAAGTCCTTTATTATGACCGTGTAGAGAAAACTCAAATAAGTCGCAAACTGTAGTCCGGAACATTGCATTTAGAATTGTTTATCTAAATATCTAGAAATAATAAACAAATAGAGTTCTTAGGATGTGAAATATGAAAAAGAAACGTCCGTACAACCTCTTTCTTTCCGGGAAGTTATAATGTTAAATGCTCCAGAATGGAAGATCATTACATTAGGCAGTATTTGTTCCGTAATAAGTGGATTCTCTATGCCGTTATTCATAGTGGTCTTTGGTGATTTGTTCGGTGTGAGTATTTTCTATGTTATTCTTTATAAACAAGTCATATCCAATTTGAGATATTTCTTTTATTTCAAATAATCATTTGGTCTCATTCAATGGTTATTGTTAAGGTTGGTAAATACTGAACAGACTTTGTTCGTTATAAATTCTTGTTAATTGTAAAGAGTCGTTATAGATGAATTAAAGAGGGAAATAATTTATTTATTTATCACATTAAGAGATATAAAGATGAATTAGGAGTGTCATTTACATAGACACCTAGAAACAAAAAGGACCAAAATATAACGCAATTAAAAGATTGACATTCAATAGAAATAATTGCAATCTTTTAATAAATATTCTTCTTATTTATCTACTTTTGTCATAATTTAATTTTTAACACTTTTAGACCATGTCAAGTCCCGATTCAGCTATTCTGATGAATAAAGTGAAAGATGTATCAATTATCTGTATTATAATCGGATGTGCTATGGGTCTCTCAAATGCTATAGAGGCTGGTTTGAAATAAACATTTTATTATTATTTATTAATATGCCATTAAGTTTAATACGTACAAAATCGTTCTGTACAATCTTTTCTCTATTAGAAGTGTCTACAAAATTTTGTGTATAAGGCTTATTGCTATTAGCTTACCTACATTTTATTTATGACAAATTATTATAAAACCACAACTAACTTGTCTTTTAAAACCTATCCAGTATGAGAGTTATAAGACTTAGTTACATTATTATCTAGAAAGTATTTATATGGGTTCAGTTATCAATTGTTATTATAATATAATTTTAGACACTATCTTTTGGTATCGCGGGTGCATACCTCACGGAACGGCTGCGTATACGGATGTTCAAAAATCTTCTGGTTCAAGATGTGGCATTTTATGACGAACGAGAGAATTCACCGGGAGCTCTGTGTGCCAGGCTATCTGCTGAGGCTGCTTACGTGCAAGGAGTGTGTAGATTATTTTTGTTTAACTTTGACCTTATATTCCATTTCGCTTATTATAATTCTAACACGTGGCCATACTTGTTTAAATGGCTGTTTTAATAGGACCATGCAATTTACATCCGATTCATTTCAACATATTTCATGAATGTTTGAAGGTAGATGATTTTTGTATAATTTTGTTAATTTTTAAGGCAACAGGTCAACGGATTGGTATAATTTTACAAGGAGTTGGATCCATTGGATTAGCGCTGTTTCTAGCTATGTGGTTCGAATGGCGAGTCGGTATGGTCGCGCTTGCTTTCTTGCCATTAGTTATTCTAGTAATTTGGCAACAGACAAAAGCCACAGACAAGGAATCTCAGGGATATGCGAAAGCTCTCGAAAGTAGCACAAAGGTAACCCCAACGAAAGATATTAATTTAATGTAATATCTCTTAGATATTATTTTTATTATACTTCTTTACGCTATTTTTTTATCAGTATTTACTATCAAATTGCTATCCCTACTAATATTATAAATGCGAAAGTAACTCTGTCTGTCTGTTACGCTTTCACGCCTTAACCACTGAACTGATTTTAATGAAATTTTGTACAGACATAGAGTTGACCTTGTTAAAGAACATAGGATAGTTCTTGTCCCAAACTTTTGAAAGGTTCTCTTGGGAACGCGATATAACCGAACTCCACGCGGGCGGAAAGCTAGTTCTGATTATAAATGCATAATCACCAAACTATGTTAAAATATTTTGCTCTGTTTGTCCTCTACACTTCCAGATTGCTGTTGAGGCATTATCTAATATACGGACAGTTGCCTGTCTCGGTCGAGAGCCAGCCATGGTAGTTGAGTATGCGAATTGCCTAAGACCTGCTCGGAGGCCCGCGGTGTGCGCAGCTCACTGGCGAGGTGTCGTGTCAGGATTGTCTCGATCTATGTTTAACTTTATTAACGCGGCCGCCCTCACCTACGGTGGGCACGTAGTCGCCGATGGAGTACCCTACCAACATATACTTATGTTAGTTGGTTGGCTTTGGCTGGTCTTATTTAGTGTGGGTTTTCTATAGAAAATATATGAAGTGAAACTTAATAGCTATACTTGAATAGTCTTCAAGTGTAGGTACTTTATCATGCTTCCATAAGTACCATACTTATAAGTCTGTCTTACTTGCGTGTGATATGAACGATTTTGACTTAATCGGTTTTCGAGTAGAAAATAATTTTACAAAGATTTTTCAATTTCGTTTACTCTATTAGCAGCTGTAAATTTTTCTTTTTTTTTTGATGGATTGTTTAATGAATTTTTATTACTTTCTTCTTCAGAACGACGCAATCTTTACAAATGGCATCATCTCAGGCACAGAGCGCATTTGCTTACGCACCAGACTTCCGAAGAGGAATAAACGCAGCCGCCAGAATTGTTGACCTTATTAATATGAAACCTACTATTATAGACCCTGAGGATCCAATAAGAAACTTTGTTAGTATAGTACATACGATAATCCCTTCTAATATAATAAATACGAAAGTAACTCTGTCTGTTACGCTTTCACGCCTAAGCCACTGAACTGATTTTAATGAAATTTGGTACAGAGATAGAGTTGACCTTGAGAAAGAACATAGGATACTTTTTATCCTAGAATTTTGAAAGGTTCTTTTGGAAACGCGATATAACTGAACTCCACGCGGGCGAAGCTTCGGGCGAAAAGCTAGTATAAAATAGTTTAAAATATAACAAATTATGTGTATATAGTATTAAATAGACAAATACTTAACTGCAACCTGTACGTATCTTTTTATGGCACTGATTGTTTTTAAACTATCTTACAGGTATCAAAAGGGAATGCGTCTTTCGATCAAGTGAGATTTAAATATCCATGTAGACCTACAGTAAAAGTTCTTCGAGGCATTGATTTAAAAGTACATATGTTTATAGTCTAATCATTTACTATATCGTAACGTTATAATGATTCAGAAAACGAGTTTCTGACCAGTTCTATAAGAACCTTTGAGTTTTTTTTATACCCTGAACCTTATATTGTAGCTATCAGAAGGAGAGACCATTGTTTTAGTAGGTGAAAGTGGATGTGGGAAAAGTACTGTGATTCAACTCTTACAAAGGTACTACAATCCTGATTCGGGAACTATTGTAAGTGAGAAACATTCAAAAATAATCATATATATTAGTAAAGCTTTTTATAAGTCAGAAAACAAACATCATTGAAAGCATATTACTTACAAATATTGTATTCTCAAACCTCAACCTTTATACTAAGTCAAGTAAATGGTATAGTTTTTTCGTCAGATAAAAGTCACGTGCGTAAGATGAATAAGAAAAAATTTTCAATCTATCCAGTAGTTATTGCTATTATATTACTGTACACTTAGATTATTAATGTTCAAACAAATAGGATTTTTAATATCTTATTGTTTCAGAGTTTGGAAGACAAACCTTTAACACATTTACGAGTAGACGAAGTCCGTGCGAACTTTGCTCTAGTATCTCAAGAACCGACGCTGTTTGAGCGCAGCATCCGCGAAAATGTTGAGTATGGGGATATCTCCAGACCGGTCACCATGAAAGAGGTCGTGGAAGCCAGCAAGCTTGCAAATATTCACGACTTCATAGTTTCCTTACCACAGGTACGACATAGTTCTATTAAATTTTATACTGGTACTAGAAGACCCGGCAAACTTCGTATCGCCCTATAATCAAGAAATATCTGTAAGGTTTTTTTATTTATATTTTTGGAGTTTACCTATTTAAGCCATAAATCTCCGTGTTCTGAAGTGCGACAGAATGATTGACATATTAGTTAGTTGTCAAAACTAATGTCAAAAAAAAACGTTTGTATCAACAACTACTAATAAATTAAAAATTAATTAAAAAAACATTGTCCAGCAGACAAAATTGTGAATCTTAACCATTCCCAGATCCCCTTGAACATACACAAAAAATTTTATCAAAATCGGTCCAATCGTTTGGGAGAAGTTCAGTGACACACACACACAGAAGAATTATATATATAAAGATTGTAAAACTGTCCTAAATGTCGTCGGTACTGCAGGGTTATGAGACAAACATCGGTTCAAAAGGCATACAACTGTCTGGAGGACAGAAACAGAGAGTCGCTATAGCGAGAGCTTTGATAAGGCGACCGAAGATCTTGCTTTTAGACGAGGCCACCAGTGCTCTCGATGGTGAAAACGAGAAGGTAAAATACTCTTGTAGTAGAAATAGTACAGTAAATATGGGTATTATTGCATTAATTTTGAAGATGCATCCTTATTTAATTAGTAAAAATCCATTAAAAAAAAGAAATTCCATGAATACCACTTTTTTGTAGGAACAGACTATACTCTAAAGCATAATTTCTTGTTGAACTTCTCTTAGTACATATGTGTTTTGATATTCGATACGGAAATGGCTAAATGCCAAATATATAATCTCAAATACATATATGGAGTTGTAGACCCTGACTGTGTTCGAGTTTCTTCAGCTCGTACATGGGCTGGCTCGAACGGGGTAGTATCACCTCTCACAGAAGATCGGCGTGAAGTAGCCTTTAATGGTTGCGTTCCGTCCGATGAGTGAGAGCCGGTTGTCCTTTCCCTGTTCCCTCCCTTTCCTGTCATCTCCTTATTCCCACGCCTTCTTCCCCAATAACCAAGGTCAACGCATCCGCAACATCTCTTGTGTTGCGGATATCCATCAGTGGCTGTGTACTACCCCTCAAGTAGGGTCTTTTCGTTTGCTTTCTCATAAAAAGATAAACTATTTAATTGAAGTAACTTCCAATTATAACGATGCAGGTGGTGCTATCATCTTGCCGGGATGGTCGTACGTGTGTATTGGTCTCTCACCGGCCGCGTGTGGTAGCTTCATCACTGATACACGTTTTGGCTGCTGGCCGTGTAATGGAGAGAGGGACACATGACCAGCTCATGGGGAAACGTGGCCTATACTACACTTTAAATACTAAAGGACAATGATAATATATTAAATTATAATTAACAATGAATAAAACTGTGATGATTACTATTATTTTTAATGATTATTAATAATATTTAATCATTAATCTCAATTAAATTAATGAGATCCAACATTTTTGAGAGTATTCATTGAAATAAAATTTAAATATTTTCGGATTTACTACGCGTTTATAATTATTTTTAACGACATACATACGACGTTTTAGTTACTTTGCAGTAATCGTGATCTCGGTGCTGCGTAGTAAATCCGAAAAATATAACATTTATTACAATAAAATCATAGGTATGATAACAGGATGGGATCTTGCTAGTTCATTGGCTTGATGTAGCTTTGGATTGTAGCTTTGTCTCTCTTATACGTGCATTTCCAAGTATTGATCTGACTTTTTTCTATTTATTTATAACAACAAATAACAATAACATACTAATATAATTACTAAAGGTACCATTATAAACTCATTCGAGTTTTACCGGCCACCAGTGTCGTCGTGAATTTGACAACTTAATCTACTTACTATTAATTAAACTACTACAATTACTTAGAAGTAATACATTACTTAACAATAAATTGACAAATAAAACGAGTTATAAAAATGTATAACTAATTTCCTAATACAGTATCAAAAGTACACTGATCTTTATTAAAAACTTGTTTACCAATTACATACTGTTTTTTTTTATAAAACGTATTGAATTGACATTGGTTCGCGTTGCTATTATTTGCTAGAAGGATCTTTAAACCACAGTTCAGTAATAGAATCTGATTGAGGCAGATGTTTTTAGTAATATATTTATTTTTAGAATTAGTTCGACGCTCTGAACCAGGTTTTAAAGCTATGTTTTTGTGTGTATTCTCTCCTCTATCATAGTTAAATTGGTGAAACACCACTTACTTTATTTTAGTCATGGATTCTCTTTTGGTTTTTTTGGTTCCTTAATACAAGTTCGCTTTGTCAAACTTAACAAACACAGTTCAAAAGGCTGTTTGTGAGAAAGTAATTTCATTTCCATCTTCCAACGGATGGAATGACAGTCAAAATCTATGCAGTCGAAATTTAATATACATATATGTATAAAATTCATGTTCAAGATTATTTCAGGTTGGTCTACTGTTGGAAATTATATACATAATCTTGAATAATAGACAAGCTTCTAGCTTATTAATATCGTTGCTCCGATTCTTTTGAATTTAATAGTACAGTATTAAGAAAATTCCATATAAAAAATTGGTATTTTATCACAACCAACAGCTAACTAAAATAACTATTGCTAACAATATAGTATAAACACAAAATTTCAAATCAAAAATAAAAGATATAAAAAACAGTACCAAATTGTGAGTTAGAGTATCAAAAACTTTGAATTACTTAATAATAATAATCAATATGAGTTGTATTTAAAAAAAAACAACTAATTTCTAGGATTTCAACTGTATATTTATTATTTCATAGTTTACAATTTCATTGAATCTGAAAGAAAATTTTTCAAAAGACAACTTCAGTTTAATAAAACTTAAAGCTGGTAACGTTTTGACATTGACCCTACGTACCTATGGCGTTGGAGCTACCATAGCCGCGGCCGTCAATTTAGAAATGATGCTGCCAGCGGCCAGATTCCCATAGTAGGATTGTGCTGCTGCAGCCATACTGCCGCTAGCGATGCCGGCTGAGCCGAAACCCAACCAAGGGGCCACCAATCCCACTCCAAGACCGCCGGTGCCGTAGATAACAGCACCTCCGATAACGTTAACCGCCAAAGCAGTAAGGAACCCCATCTCTGAAACATAATAATTTAAATTTCTTAACAATGTCACTATTTTAAGGATCTCATACAAAATGGCGTCAACTAGTTAAGGCGTATTGCGACTCAGAATTTCTAAATAAAGATCTTACTTGAATCGGTTCCTATTGACTATTCTTATAATTTCGTTACTAAAATGGTCTCGAATATAGTATGTAACTTTCAAAATAAAGCAATTTCTCTTAAACAACCTTTAAAAATACGGAAATAAAAGCATAATATTTAGAAAATACCTAATCTAAATTTGATTGTATCAAACACTCCTAAAAATTATCAAGTTTTATTATATTATACACAATACAAACAAATTTCAATAACTATTATAATTACTCACTTCAGCCGCGCTTCGTAATAATACACTGTCCAAAACGGTTCGAGAGTGACTAACGAAATGTCGCTGTATACTGGTTGCTTTGGAGAAAAAAAATGAACTACGAAGACGTGTCGAGTGATTCAGTGTTATTTGAAGGAAGGGGATTTACCGCAACATTATTAGAGTGTTGCTACATACATATTACTGTTGTATGACTATCATCTTCAGTAAAGGAAATTGCTTTGGTTTATTTGTAAATTATAATTATTGTCAGAAATATCACTACATTAGTACAGAAATGCTTTAAACAATCTTAGAATGACAATCTAATCAGTACATAACAAATCGGACAACTCAAAATATATATTATATTTTCTCCTATTTGCAATTTTTTAATTTATTTTGTTAACTACATACGAAATTTCGTAATTTTGAATAATTACTTAATATGGTAAGCAAACAATCTGTTTGTAATTTTTGTTTTGTTTAACAGATAATAATATAACCATTTAAATTTTGCTTCACATTTTTTAACCAGTTTAACCTGAGAAATAAAAACAAAAAAATGGTTACAACTCCATAGATAAACAGTATTGCCAGATGGGGCTCTACTGCAAATTTTCTCCATTTCCCTTACCGAGCGGCTATACTACTTAATAGACTATAGGTAGGTGAATCAGATATGATATATTTGTTTCAAATAAAAGTACTATTCCAACAACAACCACTTTCAATAGTTTTGTAGCATGATTATAGAACGCCAGCTGTCAAAATATATATACTAATAAAGTCTGGTAACACTAAGGTTAGGTTAGAATTTAGATACTTATAACTTTACACATATCAGAATTCAGATGTCAGAAAATAAGAATGTCAAATGTCGAGGTACTGAGGTTCCTAAATCAATTTTATCTTTATATTTTATAACATTACTATCTGTGAGTTTATGAAATGTTTAATGTGCCTTCATTAAACGATAATATTTAAAAATCAGCCGTGGCCGCGGCTTTACAAAAAAGTTTTATAATTATTTATAACTTATATCAAACAAAATATGTGAAAAAACTTTCTAAAACAAGAAGCTCTATAACACAAGGTGTATGCCTCTAAAAGTCCCGTCAAAATCTGTTAAGATATTTCACATATCATTCAGAACAAATATATGCACCCAGATATTTTTTAAATTTTGAAATGCGTTTAGTGAAAAGCTGTAACTGTAAAGTTATAGGCATACAGATACTTTAATATTTTTATCTATTACATTTCTACACTGTCATTTTCTTTAGCTGTAATAGAAAGAAACTAGATAGTTTGAGCTTAATATAATTATAATTATAACAAATATCTAAACCAACCACGAGCACTGAAAACCATAACTTGTGGAATATTGAATGAGTGCTTTCACTTTGTATATATACATTTCTTCACTAATAAAGTTGAACAAAGATTCCTACATTTTATCTTTCATTGTCTCAAAAATACAAATATCTATTGATATCAGGAATTAAAGTTTGCAAGTCCATATAACAAACATAATATAGAATTATTAAAAACATATGAAAAATAGGAAATCTATTGAAAAACAATAAATATAAAGGATTTAAATAGAAGCCAACAACAACAAAAATATTTAAGAGTTTAATCAACAATCTATAAGTTTCACAAATGTATTTAAATTAGGTACCCTATGGACATAATTTGTAATACAACATAGAAATAAATGATATAGTGAATATTATTGTATTCTTGTCACTTGCACATTGGTAAATGCTTTTAATTATAAGTGTATAATCTGCCTATACCTAATTATAAGCAGTAAGCACAGTTTGATGTGTATCTAGAAGTTTGTGTACCGGACATGTATTTACTGAAATGATTTAAACCAACGATTAATGTATTATAGAATTAAGCAATACTCTTATATTTTGTTTTACTAATGGAATTACTCTGCAATACAAAAAATTTAATCAATTCCTGTTTCGTATTTTAAGAATTTGAACAATAAAAAATCATCTGTGTCCATAGGGCTTCTACATTTAAAATATTATGTTATTACTCATTATTTTTATTCATATGTTTGTATAAAGACTTGAATCCTTATTTGAATATTATACTCATTGTTATGTTCATTAAATTTTTCTATTCTGTATTTTTACATTTATTTAGAGAAATCCAACTTGTAAGGTCAATATTTGTTAGCCATTCTCAGACACCAGTAGGGTTGCCAACCGTACTATAATATATAGTATTTTACTATATTTCGGGTCTGCGTACTATATAATGAAAAAATATATAGTATGTAAAAATACTATATTTTCAACACCGACAAATCTAACAACCAAATCCTTAATTAAAAAAAAATAAGAACGCGTCTTTTAAGTAAGTTACGAACTTGTCAACGTCAAATTGAAAACGTCAATTTTGACGTCGTCAAACGAGATTTTGGTCTGCTTTATTTATTTATCGGCAGAATTGTTTTCAATTAGATGTTGTTATTTCATTTGAAAAGTGGAAATCCTAAATAAATTAGGTATGGAAAATGGTAGTTATAACGAATGTGCGTCAAATTCTAGTGCGCCGCTAACGCCGACTAAAAAACGAAAAATAATAAAAAGACTCAATAAACAGAAAGGATATTTTCGGTTATGAATTCGAAGTGGCGAGAAGAAAGAAACAGAAGCAGTATATCATTAATAAAAAATGAGCTTCAATTTAAAAATTGAATGTGACAAAGCATACGATACTTTTATTTTAAACAAAAAAACTGTTACACAGTGCAAGAAGTGCAAAAAAAATACAGTTTTTATAAAAAAGAAATAATTAACGAATATATATTTGTCTCTTTTTTTGTTTTTCCCATAAAATACTATATTTCTTTTAAATGTACTATATTTTTTACACCTTATTTTGGAATGATGGCAACCCTAGACACCAGCAATAAAATAAAGTACCAATAAATTATGTTGCACAATTCTTTGAAAATATTATTGTAAATCACACATTTTACAGAATTAAAGAATCTATTTGTAATATCTTTGTTTATAAAGTACTAAGTTTCAATTAAGAGGGTTCATAAACCAAAACTAGATAACTTTTTGCATGTTGATTGACTATGAAAATGAAGATTCACGACACTTCTTGGTTAAATTGATTTTAGAGGTTTACTTATCTTAAATTTTCATTTAATAACTTACATGACATTAGTCAACTAAAAGACAACCTCACAACTATTTATATTATTAATTAGCTTTTGAAATTGTCGTTTTCTGTTTCTAAATGCAAGATATCTGTATAAAAGTAGGTAGTTCTGACTTCAAAAGTTACTGTAATTATAAATTTTAATAACTCTCTTAATGAATAACACATTACTGCGATACTAATTTAAATAATAAATTATCTACACAGTAAGTATGTATATTAATAGTTATATAAGTGTTGTTCAAAACTCGATAAGGAAAAACTAGTAACTGAATGTCCCTATAGATCCAAGACAAGCAATTTGTTCGATTTTATTGGAATACTCTATTTTCATTAGATATGGAAACAATATAAAAACTCATCATTTATTATATCCCAAAAACCACGTAAAGTCGTAAAGGTTTTGGTTGTTTTTTTTTATTATATAGGTGTGAGATATATATTTACTAGTAGAATTTAATAAAACAACAATACTTCTAAAAATTCATCGTAATATTTATTACTTCATAATAAATTATCGATGTCAGGGAATCTGAAAGAAAACATTTTCTATTAATATTTGATACATTCTTACATATACTAACTAGATAACTCATAATTATTTTTTTTATTTATTAAAAAAAAAGGTTTACTCGCAACGAAATAAAAATATGTTATGACATTGATCGTATGTACCTATGGCGTGGGAGCTGCCATAGCCGCGGCTGTCATTTTAGAAATGATGCTGCCAGCGGCCAGATTCCCATAGTAGGATTGTGCTGCTGCAGCCATACTGCCGCTAGCGATGCCGGCTGAGCCAAAACCCAACCAGGGAGCCACCAATCCCACTCCAAGACCGCCGGTGCCGTAGATAACAGCACCTCCCACAACGTTAACCGCCAAAGCAGTAAGTAACCCCATTTCTGTAACATACATTATAATAAGTACATATAATTTTTTGGCCTTATGCTGCTTCTTCAAAATACCGAAGTTTTGTCGCATCGTAAACAAAATATAACAGTTTTTAATAGATAGATATTGTGGAGAATATTTTAATTACAATAACTATTTTAGGTACTGGTATCTTGATCTTTTAAAAATTGGAATTCTTTAAAATCAAAAATTCTTTTTAAATTGCTCGAGTTTATAATTACATATATTCACATAGAAAAATATGCCGTGGTAACTGATTATGGTAACCTAAAAAGTATTATTCTGAGTGTTACTAGGGTCAGAATGGAATCAAAATGAATTATTAATGTGGTCAAAGCTTTAATCAAAGATACTTTTAATTAACATTTTATTATCATGGACACTCTTCTTTAAAATACTTTTACGTATTCCCGGCGCATAAACCTTATAAATTAAATATATGTTCCTTAAGAATAAAGAGTTTTAACTGTACAACATATACATATTTATAAATACTTAATAAACAAATAAAAAAAAATGGACACAATTATTGTAGAAAATTTTATTTGCCACATGAGTAATGAGTCATATAGGTTGGTACGATATGAAAAAAAAAAAACAATATAGAACTAAACACCCCACTACCTTATTTAACGTCAAATAATAGTGCAATGAAAAAGTTTCAGCTTCTAAGTATCTTTTAAAAATATTATTTTACTCTATTTCAGAAGGAAGTAATTTCGAAGGAAATAAGTCGTGATGGGACAAGTATTCCAACATAATTTGGGACCTACTATAATATTTTTATCTTTCACTGTTTTAATTTGGTCTCGTAATAATTCAGTGTACAAAAATAACTAATCCAACAATTTTGGCCTAAATTTAACCATTACTCATTGTTCAGTATATTAGGGCATTGAAGACGATCAACAAAATGAAAGACCAATACATATTATAATGTATCCTCGTATTATGATAAGAAAGTGAAATTAACATCCAATGACATGTAAACAAAATATTCAATCTTATTATAAATGTAACCGTCTAATATTTTGTTATAATAATATTTAAAAATAAACATCTTTAAAAATGTAAGAAAATTAAAATCTTATGAAAAATCCCTATAAAAAGCACAAATATCCAAAATTTAAAAACTCATTTAACCAAACTAAAATGTATTGTGCCAAAATGATAGTTAAATTAATATCGGGCTGAGAGGTAGAAATATAACAAAGTATTCTTACTTACTTCACTCTCCTATTGAACAGAACTCGACACTGTGACAGTTGGTTCAGTAATGAACTAAAGGACGTCTAAAGTCTAGAAAACGCTCTGAGCACTATACAGAATGCGTCAGTTTAATAAAGTGCGGTTTACACTATCACTCTTTTATATTGAATATCTATCTAATCTAAAATCTTTTTTTATCGTAATTTTATTTTTTTTGTTTTCGTCTTGACTGTTGCTCTTAGCCTTTTTGAATATAACAGGGTCACCGTGGCCAGTGGTCCGAATTGCACATACACTAGAAATATCGACTTATAGGGCCCCGAAGTAGTACGTTGATCTCAGGGAAGTTCTAAAAGGCCTTACTTTTTCTTTGGCCTTCATTTTAGAGGGTGACATCAGGGGATGAAATAGTCATCTTTAATAATCGGTGTTGCTAAACACTAAAACATATTTTCGAATTGAAATGGTAGTTCCTATAACTGGAACGTTCCAGCAATCAACAACACTAATAAACTTTTTATCTTTAAAATCCTACTACATGTCTATTGTAGAGATTTTAATGATGTTTTCAAAAACATAACGGCTACATTTTATTCTCCTATTAAGCATAGTATCACAGACTATCATCATCAGCCTATCAGAGCCCACTGCTGAGCAAAGGCAGCTTTCTCTCATGGAGAAGGTTTTGAGTATTAATCACCACGCTTGCTCAAGACGGGTTGGTGATTTTAAACTTATAATTATGAAATTATCACTCCAAGTTTCCTCATGATGTTTTCCTTCACCGTCCGTCAGTGATGTCTAAATACTCTTAGAAAGTAGGTACATATGACTCGGAAAAATCACATTGGTACTTGCCAGGATCGAACCCGTGCCCTCGGCAACAAGAGGTGGGTCCTTTAACCACAGACTATAGATTGCATATTTATGTGATCGCCTTATGATCTTTTCATCACACTATATTCATGTCTAAATCTGATTCCAAAATCATCGCGTAAGAAGAAACGGACAGAGGCTATAGATTATTTGGAATTATTTAATTCTATAAAAAATAAATAAAAATTTTATGCCCATAGAAAGTTTTTAATAAGTAATGTAGCCTTTCTAAGTTTTTATAAATAGCATAAAAATTGCTTAAAGCGTCCAATAATATTTAAAATATTTTAAAATTATACCTATGATAAAAATTAAAGATTATCATTTTAGAGTGTAAACGTTGCCTTATCGATTTTTTGTAAAAATAGATTGCAGACATCATGGACAAAAAGGGACTTTACCAAGATATTCTTTAAGTGTTGCCATTTAAATACAAGAAATCAATATTATTTTTATTATTTATTTCACGTATTTTATATATTCCATTTTTCTTTTCAGTTTTACTAAAAATGAAATATTATATTAGAGGTGTTAAAATTTGAATATTTATAAACTTTAATACATAATAGAAGTATCTTAATGATAAGACTTTCCCGAGTATTTATTAAAATAAAACAAATATTTTCGGATGCACTATTGCGTTTCTTATTATTTTAAAACTCCTTATTTCCGAAATTTCGATAACTTTGTCCGTCTGTCCGTTTGCCTGTGATCCCGGTTGCTGGAAAGTAACCAAAACGTCCTAAGTATGTTGTTCAAAATAATAAAAAAAACTTGATATTACATGCAAAAATATTTGTTTTATATATATTTGAAGTTTTATTTTTATTTATTAATATAAAATGTATTTTTTACCATTTATGTAGGGATGTCAAATATCTGGGTACCTAAGTCTTCTAACATTGAACGTTTCAATGTCAGATTGATATTTGTTTATAGTGAGATTTTATAAGCTAGGTGTAAATCATTAGCAAAATAATGTACATAATGTTTCTTATTTTTTATTTCAAAATGTATTCCTATTGATGCATAAAATACCTACGTAGTTTATTACCAAATCGAATTTATATGTCTGTAATTATTTGTAAGAAAAATTCACAAATGACCTATTGTTCCTATGTTAGTATTCTAGTTATTTTTAGAATGTGTATGAGTTAGAGAATGTGTTAATCTTCAATATTTCAAACATAAAATGTTTTTTGTCCAAGTTTTAATGTCTCTTTTCTCATTATAACTCATAGTTTGTTATCAACTTGAAGGTTAAACTGGAAAGACAAAAACGGAGGCAAAAACAAATATTTTTTGCTATCATGCAAATAAATCCATAAAAAAAACTTTACTTTATAAATAAAAAAGATGGACTGAATTTCTTATGACACATTTTATGTAAAAATGAACATTGTCATCATGACCCTAATATAAAAGTATAAAAAGACCCATTTAGTGCATAGTATATAGAAAACGTCAATTTTGACGTCGTCAAACGAGATTTTGGTCTGCTTTATTTATTTATCGGCAGAATTGTTTTCAATTAGATGTTGTTATTTCATTTGAAAAGTGGAAATCCTAAATAAATTAGGTATGGAAAATGGTAGTTATAACGAATGTGCGTCAAATTCTAGTGCGCCGCTAACGCCGACTAAAAAACGAAAAATAATAAAAAGACTCAATAAACAGAAAGGATATTTTCGGTTATGAATTCGAAGTGGCGAGAAGAAAGAAACAGAAGCAGTATATCATTAATAAAAAATGAGCTTCAATTTAAAAATTGAATGTGACAAAGCATACGATACTTTTATTTTAAACAAAAAAACTGTTACACAGTGCAAGAAGTGCAAAAAAATACAGTTTTTATAAAAAGAAATAATTAACGAATATATATTTGTCTCTTTTTTTTGTTTTTCCCATAAAATACTATATTTCTTTTAAATGTACTATATTTTTTACACCTTATTTTGGAATGATGGCAACCCTAGACACCAGCAATAAAATAAAGTACCAATAAATTATGTTGCACAATTCTTTGAAAATATTATTGTAAATCACACATTTTACAGAATTAAAGAATCTATTTGTAATATCTTTGTTTATAAAGTACTAAGTTTCAATTAAGAGGGTTCATAAACCAAAACTAGATAACTTTTTGCATGTTGATTGACTATGAAAATGAAGATTCACGACACTTCTTGGTTAAATTGATTTTAGAGGTTTACTTATCTTAAATTTTCATTTAATAACTTACATGACATTAGTCAACTAAAAGACAACCTCACAACTATTTATATTATTAATTAGCTTTTGAAATTGTCGTTTTCTGTTTCTAAATGCAAGATATCTGTATAAAAGTAGGTAGTTCTGACTTCAAAAGTTACTGTAATTATAAATTTTAATAACTCTCTTAATGAATAACACATTACTGCGATACTAATTTAAATAATAAATTATCTACACAGTAAGTATGTATATTAATAGTTATATAAGTGTTGTTCAAAACTCGATAAGGAAAAACTAGTAACTGAATGTCCCTATAGATCCAAGACAAGCAATTTGTTCGATTTTATTGGAATACTCTATTTTCATTAGATATGGAAACAATATAAAAACTCATCATTTATTATATCCCAAAAACCACGTAAAGTCGTAAAGGTTTTGGTTGTTTTTTTTTATTATATAGGTGTGAGATATATATTTACTAGTAGAATTTAATAAAACAACAATACTTCTAAAAATTCATCGTAATATTTATTACTTCATAATAAATTATCGATGTCAGGGAATCTGAAAGAAAACATTTTCTATTAATATTTGATACATTCTTACATATACTAACTAGATAACTCATAATTATTTTTTTTTATTTATTAAAAAAAAAGGTTTACTCGCAACGAAATAAAAATATGTTATGACATTGATCGTATGTACCTATGGCGTGGGAGCTGCCATAGCCGCGGCTGTCATTTTAGAAATGATGCTGCCAGCGGCCAGATTCCCATAGTAGGATTGTGCTGCTGCAGCCATACTGCCGCTAGCGATGCCGGCTGAGCCAAAACCCAACCAGGGAGCCACCAATCCCACTCCAAGACCGCCGGTGCCGTAGATAACAGCACCTCCCACAACGTTAACCGCCAAAGCAGTAAGTAACCCCATTTCTGTAACATACATTATAATAAGTACATATAATTTTTTGGCCTTATGCTGCTTCTTCAAAATACCGAAGTTTTGTCGCATCGTAAACAAAATATAACAGTTTTTAATAGATAGATATTGTGGAGAATATTTTAATTACAATAACTATTTTAGGTACTGGTATCTTGATCTTTTAAAAATTGGAATTCTTTAAAATCAAAAATTCTTTTTAAATTGCTCGAGTTTATAATTACATATATTCACATAGAAAAATATGCCGTGGTAACTGATTATGGTAACCTAAAAAGTATTATTCTGAGTGTTACTAGGGTCAGAATGGAATCAAAATGAATTATTAATGTGGTCAAAGCTTTAATCAAAGATACTTTTAATTAACATTTTATTATCATGGACACTCTTCTTTAAAATACTTTTACGTATTCCCGGCGCATAAACCTTATAAATTAAATATATGTTCCTTAAGAATAAAGAGTTTTAACTGTACAACATATACATATTTATAAATACTTAATAAACAAATAAAAAAAATGGACACAATTATTGTAGAAAATTTTATTTGCCACATGAGTAATGAGTCATATAGGTTGGTACGATATGAAAAAAAAAACAATATAGAACTAAACACCCCACTACCTTATTTAACGTCAAATAATAGTGCAATGAAAAAGTTTCAGCTTCTAAGTATCTTTTAAAAATATTATTTTACTCTATTTCAGAAGGAAGTAATTTCGAAGGAAATAAGTCGTGATGGGACAAGTATTCCAACATAATTTGGGACCTACTATAATATTTTTATCTTTCACTGTTTTAATTTGGTCTCGTAATAATTCAGTGTACAAAAATAACTAATCCAACAATTTTGGCCTAAATTTAACCATTACTCATTGTTCAGTATATTAGGGCATTGAAGACGATCAACAAAATGAAAGACCAATACATATTATAATGTATCCTCGTATTATGATAAGAAAGTGAAATTAACATCCAATGACATGTAAACAAAATATTCAATCTTATTATAAATGTAACCGTCTAATATTTTGTTATAATAATATTTAAAAATAAACATCTTTAAAAATGTAAGAAAATTAAAATCTTATGAAAAATCCCTATAAAAAGCACAAATATCCAAAATTTAAAAACTCATTTAACCAAACTAAAATGTATTGTGCCAAAATGATAGTTAAATTAATATCGGGCTGAGAGGTAGAAATATAACAAAGTATTCTTACTTACTTCACTCTCCTATTGAACAGAACTCGACACTGTGACAGTTGGTTCAGTAATGAACTAAAGGACGTCTAAAGTCTAGAAAACGCTCTGAGCACTATACAGAATGCGTCAGTTTAATAAAGTGCGGTTTACACTATCACTCTTTTATATTGAATATCTATCTAATCTAAAATCTTTTTTTATCGTAATTTTATTTTTTTTGTTTTCGTCTTGACTGTTGCTCTTAGCCTTTTTGAATATAACAGGGTCACCGTGGCCAGTGGTCCGAATTGCACATACACTAGAAATATCGACTTATAGGGCCCCGAAGTAGTACGTTGATCTCAGGGAAGTTCTAAAAGGCCTTACTTTTTCTTTGGCCTTCATTTTAGAGGGTGACATCAGGGGATGAAATAGTCATCTTTAATAATCGGTGTTGCTAAACACTAAAACATATTTTCGAATTGAAATGGTAGTTCCTATAACTGGAACGTTCCAGCAATCAACAACACTAATAAACTTTTTATCTTTAAAATCCTACTACATGTCTATTGTAGAGATTTTAATGATGTTTTCAAAAACATAACGGCTACATTTTATTCTCCTATTAAGCATAGTATCACAGACTATCATCATCAGCCTATCAGAGCCCACTGCTGAGCAAAGGCAGCTTTCTCTCATGGAGAAGGTTTTGAGTATTAATCACCACGCTTGCTCAAGACGGGTTGGTGATTTTAAACTTATAATTATGAAATTATCACTCCAAGTTTCCTCATGATGTTTTCCTTCACCGTCCGTCAGTGATGTCTAAATACTCTTAGAAAGTAGGTACATATGACTCGGAAAAATCACATTGGTACTTGCCAGGATCGAACCCGTGCCCTCGGCAACAAGAGGTGGGTCCTTTAACCACATACTATAGATTGCATATTTATGTGATCGCCTTATGATCTTTTCATCACACTATATTCATGTCTAAATCTGATTCCAAAATCATCGCGTAAGAAGAAACGGACAGAGGCTATAGATTATTTGGAATTATTTAATTCTATAAAAAATAAATAAAAATTTTATGCCCATAGAAAGTTTTTAATAAGTAATGTAGCCTTTCTAAGTTTTTATAAATAGCATAAAAATTGCTTAAAGCGTCCAATAATATTTAAAAATATTTTAAAATTATACCTATGATAAAAATTAAAGATTATCATTTTAGAGTGTAAACGTTGCCTTATCGATTTTTTGTAAAAATAGATTGCAGACATCATGGACAAAAAGGGACTTTACCAAGATATTCTTTAAGTGTTGCCATTTAAATACAAGAAATCAATATTATTTTTATTATTTATTTCACGTATTTTATATATTCCATTTTTCTTTTCAGTTTTACTAAAAATGAAATATTATATTAGAGGTGTTAAAATTTGAATATTTATAAACTTTAATACATAATAGAAGTATCTTAATGATAAGACTTTCCCGAGTATTTATTAAAATAAAACAAATATTTTCGGATGCACTATTGCGTTTCTTATTATTTTAAACTCCTTATTTCCGAAATTTCGATAACTTTGTCCGTCTGTCCGTTTGCCTGTGATCCCGGTTGCTGGAAAGTAACCAAAACGTCCTAAGTATGTTGTTCAAAATAATAAAAAAAAAACTTGATATTACATGCAAAAATATTTGTTTTATATATATTTGAAGTTTTATTTTTATTTATTAATATAAAATGTATTTTTTACCATTTATGTAGGGATGTCAAATATCTGGGTACCTAAGTCTTCTAACATTGAACGTTTCAATGTCAGATTGATATTTGTTTATAGTGAGATTTTATAAGCTAGGTGTAAATCATTAGCAAAATAATGTACATAATGTTTCTTATTTTTTATTTCAAAATGTATTCCTATTGATGCATAAAATACCTACGTAGTTTATTACCAAATCGAATTTATATGTCTGTAATTATTTGTAAGAAAAATTCACAAATGACCTATTGTTCCTATGTTAGTATTCTAGTTATTTTTAGAATGTGTATGAGTTAGAGAATGTGTTAATCTTCAATATTTCAAACATAAAATGTTTTTTGTCCAAGTTTTAATGTCTCTTTTCTCATTATAACTCATAGTTTGTTATCAACTTGAAGGTTAAACTGGAAAGACAAAAACGGAGGCAAAAACAAATATTTTTTGCTATCATGCAAATAAATCCATAAAAAAAACTTTACTTTATAAATAAAAAAGATGGACTGAATTTCTTATGACACATTTTATGTAAAAATGAACATTGTCATCATGACCCTAATATAAAAGTATAAAAAGACCCATTTAGTGCATAGTATATAGAAAACGTCAATTTTGACGTCGTCAAACGAGATTTTGGTCTGCTTTATTTATTTATCGGCAGAATTGTTTTCAATTAGATGTTGTTATTTCATTTGAAAAGTGGAAATCCTAAATAAATTAGGTATGGAAAATGGTAGTTATAACGAATGTGCGTCAAATTCTAGTGCGCCGCTAACGCCGACTAAAAAACGAAAAATAATAAAAAGACTCAATAAACAGAAAGGATATTTTCGGTTATGAATTCGAAGTGGCGAGAAGAAAGAAACAGAAGCAGTATATCATTAATAAAAAATGAGCTTCAATTTAAAAATTGAATGTGACAAAGCATACGATACTTTTATTTTAAACAAAAAACTGTTACACAGTGCAAGAAGTGCAAAAAAATACAGTTTTTATAAAAAGAAATAATTAACGAATATATATTTGTCTCTTTTTTTGTTTTTCCCATAAAATACTATATTTCTTTTAAATGTACTATATTTTTTACACCTTATTTTGGAATGATGGCAACCCTAGACACCAGCAATAAAATAAAGTACCAATAAATTATGTTGCACAATTCTTTGAAAATATTATTGTAAATCACACATTTTACAGAATTAAAGAATCTATTTGTAATATCTTTGTTTATAAAGTACTAAGTTTCAATTAAGAGGGTTCATAAACCAAAACTAGATAACTTTTTGCATGTTGATTGACTATGAAAATGAAGATTCACGACACTTCTTGGTTAAATTGATTTTAGAGGTTTACTTATCTTAAATTTTCATTTAATAACTTACATGACATTAGTCAACTAAAAGACAACCTCACAACTATTTATATTATTAATTAGCTTTTGAAATTGTCGTTTTCTGTTTCTAAATGCAAGATATCTGTATAAAAGTAGGTAGTTCTGACTTCAAAAGTTACTGTAATTATAAATTTTAATAACTCTCTTAATGAATAACACATTACTGCGATACTAATTTAAATAATAAATTATCTACACAGTAAGTATGTATATTAATAGTTATATAAGTGTTGTTCAAAACTCGATAAGGAAAAACTAGTAACTGAATGTCCCTATAGATCCAAGACAAGCAATTTGTTCGATTTTATTGGAATACTCTATTTTCATTAGATATGGAAACAATATAAAAACTCATCATTTATTATATCCCAAAAACCACGTAAAGTCGTAAAGGTTTTGGTTGTTTTTTTTTATTATATAGGTGTGAGATATATATTTACTAGTAGAATTTAATAAAACAACAATACTTCTAAAAATTCATCGTAATATTTATTACTTCATAATAAATTATCGATGTCAGGGAATCTGAAAGAAAACATTTTCTATTAATATTTGATACATTCTTACATATACTAACTAGATAACTCATAATTATTTTTTTTTATTTATTAAAAAAAAAGGTTTACTCGCAACGAAATAAAAATATGTTATGACATTGATCGTATGTACCTATGGCGTGGGAGCTGCCATAGCCGCGGCTGTCATTTTAGAAATGATGCTGCCAGCGGCCAGATTCCCATAGTAGGATTGTGCTGCTGCAGCCATACTGCCGCTAGCGATGCCGGCTGAGCCAAAACCCAACCAGGGAGCCACCAATCCCACTCCAAGACCGCCGGTGCCGTAGATAACAGCACCTCCCACAACGTTAACCGCCAAAGCAGTAAGTAACCCCATTTCTGTAACATACATTATAATAAGTACATATAATTTTTTGGCCTTATGCTGCTTCTTCAAAATACCGAAGTTTTGTCGCATCGTAAACAAAATATAACAGTTTTTAATAGATAGATATTGTGGAGAATATTTTAATTACAATAACTATTTTAGGTACTGGTATCTTGATCTTTTAAAAATTGGAATTCTTTAAAATCAAAAATTCTTTTTAAATTGCTCGAGTTTATAATTACATATATTCACATAGAAAAAATATGCCGTGGTAACTGATTATGGTAACCTAAAAAGTATTATTCTGAGTGTTACTAGGGTCAGAATGGAATCAAAATGAATTATTAATGTGGTCAAAGCTTTAATCAAAGATACTTTTAATTAACATTTTATTATCATGGACACTCTTCTTTAAAATACTTTTACGTATTCCCGGCGCATAAACCTTATAAATTAAATATATGTTCCTTAAGAATAAAGAGTTTTAACTGTACAACATATACATATTTATAAATACTTAATAAACAAATAAAAAAAATGGACACAATTATTGTAGAAAATTTTATTTGCCACATGAGTAATGAGTCATATAGGTTGGTACGATATGAAAAAAAAAAACAATATAGAACTAAACACCCCACTACCTTATTTAACGTCAAATAATAGTGCAATGAAAAAGTTTCAGCTTCTAAGTATCTTTTAAAAATATTATTTTACTCTATTTCAGAAGGAAGTAATTTCGAAGGAAATAAGTCGTGATGGGACAAGTATTCCAACATAATTTGGGGACCTACTATAATATTTTTATCTTTCACTGTTTTAATTTGGTCTCGTAATAATTCAGTGTACAAAAATAACTAATCCAACAATTTTGGCCTAAATTTAACCATTACTCATTGTTCAGTATATTAGGGCATTGAAGACGATCAACAAAATGAAAGACCAATACATATTATAATGTATCCTCGTATTATGATAAGAAAGTGAAATTAACATCCAATGACATGTAAACAAAATATTCAATCTTATTATAAATGTAACCGTCTAATATTTTGTTATAATAATATTTAAAAATAAACATCTTTAAAAATGTAAGAAAATTAAAATCTTATGAAAAATCCCTATAAAAAGCACAAATATCCAAAATTTAAAAACTCATTTAACCAAACTAAAATGTATTGTGCCAAAATGATAGTTAAATTAATATCGGGCTGAGAGGTAGAAATATAACAAAGTATTCTTACTTACTTCACTCTCCTATTGAACAGAACTCGACACTGTGACAGTTGGTTCAGTAATGAACTAAAGGACGTCTAAAGTCTAGAAAACGCTCTGAGCACTATACAGAATGCGTCAGTTTAATAAAGTGCGGTTTACACTATCACTCTTTTATATTGAATATCTATCTAATCTAAAATCTTTTTTTATCGTAATTTTATTTTTTTTGTTTTCGTCTTGACTGTTGCTCTTAGCCTTTTTGAATATAACAGGGTCACCGTGGCCAGTGGTCCGAATTGCACATACACTAGAAATATCGACTTATAGGGCCCCGAAGTAGTACGTTGATCTCAGGGAAGTTCTAAAAGGCCTTACTTTTTCTTTGGCCTTCATTTTAGAGGGTGACATCAGGGGATGAAATAGTCATCTTTAATAATCGGTGTTGCTAAACACTAAAACATATTTTCGAATTGAAATGGTAGTTCCTATAACTGGAACGTTCCAGCAATCAACAACACTAATAAACTTTTTATCTTTAAAATCCTACTACATGTCTATTGTAGAGATTTTAATGATGTTTTCAAAAAACATAACGGCTACATTTTATTCTCCTATTAAGCATAGTATCACAGACTATCATCATCAGCCTATCAGAGCCCACTGCTGAGCAAAGGCAGCTTTCTCTCATGGAGAAGGTTTTGAGTATTAATCACCACGCTTGCTCAAGACGGGTTGGTGATTTTAAACTTATAATTATGAAATTATCACTCCAAGTTTCCTCATGATGTTTTCCTTCACCGTCCGTCAGTGATGTCTAAATACTCTTAGAAAGTAGGTACATATGACTCGGAAAAATCACATTGGTACTTGCCAGGATCGAACCCGTGCCCTCGGCAACAAGAGGTGGGTCCTTTAACCACAGACTATAGATTGCATATTTATGTGATCGCCTTATGATCTTTTCATCACACTATATTCATGTCTAAATCTGATTCCAAAATCATCGCGTAAGAAGAAACGGACAGAGGCTATAGATTATTTGGAATTATTTAATTCTATAAAAAATAAATAAAAATTTTATGCCCATAGAAAGTTTTTAATAAGTAATGTAGCCTTTCTAAGTTTTTATAAATAGCATAAAAATTGCTTAAAGCGTCCAATAATATTTAAAATATTTTAAAATTATACCTATGATAAAAATTAAAGATTATCATTTTAGAGTGTAAACGTTGCCTTATCGATTTTTTGTAAAAATAGATTGCAGACATCATGGACAAAAAGGGACTTTACCAAGATATTCTTTAAGTGTTGCCATTTAAATACAAGAAATCAATATTATTTTTATTATTTATTTCACGTATTTTATATATTCCATTTTTCTTTTCAGTTTTACTAAAAATGAAATATTATATTAGAGGTGTTAAAATTTGAATATTTATAAACTTTAATACATAATAGAAGTATCTTAATGATAAGACTTTCCCGAGTATTTATTAAAATAAAACAAATATTTTCGGATGCACTATTGCGTTTCTTATTATTTTAAACTCCTTATTTCCGAAATTTCGATAACTTTGTCCGTCTGTCCGTTTGCCTGTGATCCCGGTTGCTGGAAAGTAACCAAAAACGTCCTAAGTATGTTGTTCAAAATAATAAAAAAAAACTTGATATTACATGCAAAAATATTTGTTTTATATATATTTGAAGTTTTATTTTTATTTATTAATATAAAATGTATTTTTTACCATTTATGTAGGGATGTCAAATATCTGGGTACCTAAGTCTTCTAACATTGAACGTTTCAATGTCAGATTGATATTTGTTTATAGTGAGATTTTATAAGCTAGGTGTAAATCATTAGCAAAATAATGTACATAATGTTTCTTATTTTTTATTTCAAAATGTATTCCTATTGATGCATAAAATACCTACGTAGTTTATTACCAAATCGAATTTATATGTCTGTAATTATTTGTAAGAAAAATTCACAAATGACCTATTGTTCCTATGTTAGTATTCTAGTTATTTTTAGAATGTGTATGAGTTAGAGAATGTGTTAATCTTCAATATTTCAAACATAAAATGTTTTTTGTCCAAGTTTTAATGTCTCTTTTCTCATTATAACTCATAGTTTGTTATCAACTTGAAGGTTAAACTGGAAAGACAAAAACGGAGGCAAAAACAAAAATATTTTTTGCTATCATGCAAATAAATCCATAAAAAAAACTTTACTTTATAAATAAAAAAGATGGACTGAATTTCTTATGACACATTTTATGTAAAAATGAACATTGTCATCATGACCCTAATATAAAAGTATAAAAAGACCCATTTAGTGCATAGTATATAGAAAACGTCAATTTTGACGTCGTCAAACGAGATTTTGGTCTGCTTTATTTATTTATCGGCAGAATTGTTTTCAATTAGATGTTGTTATTTCATTTGAAAAGTGGAAATCCTAAATAAATTAGGTATGGAAAATGGTAGTTATAACGAATGTGCGTCAAATTCTAGTGCGCCGCTAACGCCGACTAAAAAACGAAAAATAATAAAAAGACTCAATAAACAGAAAGGATATTTTCGGTTATGAATTCGAAGTGGCGAGAAGAAAGAAACAGAAGCAGTATATCATTAATAAAAAATGAGCTTCAATTTAAAAATTGAATGTGACAAAGCATACGATACTTTTATTTTAAACAAAAAACTGTTACACAGTGCAAGAAGTGCAAAAAAATACAGTTTTTATAAAAAGAAATAATTAACGAATATATATTTGTCTCTTTTTTTGTTTTTCCCATAAAATACTATATTTCTTTTAAATGTACTATATTTTTTACACCTTATTTTGGAATGATGGCAACCCTAGACACCAGCAATAAAATAAAGTACCAATAAATTATGTTGCACAATTCTTTGAAAATATTATTGTAAATCACACATTTTACAGAATTAAAGAATCTATTTGTAATATCTTTGTTTATAAAGTACTAAGTTTCAATTAAGAGGGTTCATAAACCAAAACTAGATAACTTTTTGCATGTTGATTGACTATGAAAATGAAGATTCACGACACTTCTTGGTTAAATTGATTTTAGAGGTTTACTTATCTTAAATTTTCATTTAATAACTTACATGACATTAGTCAACTAAAAGACAACCTCACAACTATTTATATTATTAATTAGCTTTTGAAATTGTCGTTTTCTGTTTCTAAATGCAAGATATCTGTATAAAAGTAGGTAGTTCTGACTTCAAAAGTTACTGTAATTATAAATTTTAATAACTCTCTTAATGAATAACACATTACTGCGATACTAATTTAAATAATAAATTATCTACACAGTAAGTATGTATATTAATAGTTATATAAGTGTTGTTCAAAACTCGATAAGGAAAAACTAGTAACTGAATGTCCCTATAGAACCAAGACAAGCAATTTGTTCGATTTTATTGGAATACTCTATTTTCATTAGATATGGAAACAATATAAAAACTCATCATTTATTATATCCCAAAAACCACGTAAAGTCGTAAAGGTTTTGGTTGTTTTTTTTTATTATATAGGTGTGAGATATATATTTACTAGTAGAATTTAATAAAACAACAATACTTCTAAAAATTCATCGTAATATTTATTACTTCATAATAAATTATCGATGTCAGGGAATCTGAAAGAAAACATTTTCTATTAATATTTGATACATTCTTACATATACTAACTAGATAACTCATAATTATTTTTTTTATTTATTAAAAAAAAGGGTTTACTCGCAACGAAATAAAAATATGTTATGACATTGATCGTATGTACCTATGGCGTGGGAGCTGCCATAGCCGCGGCTGTCATTTTAGAAATGATGCTGCCAGCGGCCAGATTCCCATAGTAGGATTGTGCTGCTGCAGCCATACTGCCGCTAGCGATGCCGGCTGAGCCAAAACCCAACCAGGGAGCCACCAATCCCACTCCAAGACCGCCGGTGCCGTAGATAACAGCACCTCCCACAACGTTAACCGCCAAAGCAGTAAGTAACCCCATTTCTGTAACATACATTATAATAAGTACATATAATTTTTTGGCCTTATGCTGCTTCTTCAAAATACCGAAGTTTTGTCGCATCGTAAACAAAATATAACAGTTTTTAATAGATAGATATTGTGGAGAATATTTTAATTACAATAACTATTTTAGGTACTGGTATCTTGATCTTTTAAAAATTGGAATTCTTTAAAATCAAAAATTCTTTTTAAATTGCTCGAGTTTATAATTACATATATTCACATAGAAAAATATGCCGTGGTAACTGATTATGGTAACCTAAAAAGTATTATTCTGAGTGTTACTAGGGTCAGAATGGAATCAAAATGAATTATTAATGTGGTCAAAGCTTTAATCAAAGATACTTTTAATTAACATTTTATTATCATGGACACTCTTCTTTAAAATACTTTTACGTATTCCCGGCGCATAAACCTTATAAATTAAATATATGTTCCTTAAGAATAAAGAGTTTTAACTGTACAACATATACATATTTATAAATACTTAATAAACAAATAAAAAAAATGGACACAATTATTGTAGAAAATTTTATTTGCCACATGAGTAATGAGTCATATAGGTTGGTACGATATGAAAAAAAAAACAATATAGAACTAAACACCCCACTACCTTATTTAACGTCAAATAATAGTGCAATGAAAAAGTTTCAGCTTCTAAGTATCTTTTAAAAATATTATTTTACTCTATTTCAGAAGGAAGTAATTTCGAAGGAAATAAGTCGTGATGGGACAAGTATTCCAACATAATTTGGGACCTACTATAATATTTTTATCTTTCACTGTTTTAATTTGGTCTCGTAATAATTCAGTGTACAAAAATAACTAATCCAACAATTTTGGCCTAAATTTAACCATTACTCATTGTTCAGTATATTAGGGCATTGAAGACGATCAACAAAATGAAAGACCAATACATATTATAATGTATCCTCGTATTATGATAAGAAAGTGAAATTAACATCCAATGACATGTAAACAAAATATTCAATCTTATTATAAATGTAACCGTCTAATATTTTGTTATAATAATATTTAAAAATAAACATCTTTAAAAATGTAAGAAAATTAAAATCTTATGAAAAATCCCTATAAAAAGCACAAATATCCAAAATTTAAAAACTCATTTAACCAAACTAAAATGTATTGTGCCAAAATGATAGTTAAATTAATATCGGGCTGAGAGGTAGAAATATAACAAAGTATTCTTACTTACTTCACTCTCCTATTGAACAGAACTCGACACTGTGACAGTTGGTTCAGTAATGAACTAAAGGACGTCTAAAGTCTAGAAAACGCTCTGAGCACTATACAGAATGCGTCAGTTTAATAAAGTGCGGTTTACACTATCACTCTTTTATATTGAATATCTATCTAATCTAAAATCTTTTTTTTATCGTAATTTTATTTTTTTTGTTTTCGTCTTGACTGTTGCTCTTAGCCTTTTTGAATATAACAGGGTCACCGTGGCCAGTGGTCCGAATTGCACATACACTAGAAATATCGACTTATAGGGCCCCGAAGTAGTACGTTGATCTCAGGGAAGTTCTAAAAGGCCTTACTTTTTCTTTGGCCTTCATTTTAGAGGGTGACATCAGGGGATGAAATAGTCATCTTTAATAATCGGTGTTGCTAAACACTAAAACATATTTTCGAATTGAAATGGTAGTTCCTATAACTGGAACGTTCCAGCAATCAACAACACTAATAAACTTTTTATCTTTAAAATCCTACTACATGTCTATTGTAGAGATTTTAATGATGTTTTCAAAAACATAACGGCTACATTTTATTCTCCTATTAAGCATAGTATCACAGACTATCATCATCAGCCTATCAGAGCCCACTGCTGAGCAAAGGCAGCTTTCTCTCATGGAGAAGGTTTTGAGTATTAATCACCACGCTTGCTCAAGACGGGTTGGTGATTTTAAACTTATAATTATGAAATTATCACTCCAAGTTTCCTCATGATGTTTTCCTTCACCGTCCGTCAGTGATGTCTAAATACTCTTAGAAAGTAGGTACATATGACTCGGAAAAATCACATTGGTACTTGCCAGGATCGAACCCGTGCCCTCGGCAACAAGAGGTGGGTCCTTTAACCACAGACTATAGATTGCATATTTATGTGATCGCCTTATGATCTTTTCATCACACTATATTCATGTCTAAATCTGATTCCAAAATCATCGCGTAAGAAGAAACGGACAGAGGCTATAGATTATTTGGAATTATTTAATTCTATAAAAAATAAATAAAAATTTTATGCCCATAGAAAGTTTTTAATAAGTAATGTAGCCTTTCTAAGTTTTTATAAATAGCATAAAAATTGCTTAAAGCGTCCAATAATATTTAAAATATTTTAAAATTATACCTATGATAAAAATTAAAGATTATCATTTTAGAGTGTAAACGTTGCCTTATCGATTTTTTGTAAAAATAGATTGCAGACATCATGGACAAAAAGGGACTTTACCAAGATATTCTTTAAGTGTTGCCATTTAAATACAAGAAATCAATATTATTTTTATTATTTATTTCACGTATTTTATATATTCCATTTTTCTTTTCAGTTTTACTAAAAATGAAATATTATATTAGAGGTGTTAAAATTTGAATATTTATAAACTTTAATACATAATAGAAGTATCTTAATGATAAGACTTTCCCGAGTATTTATTAAAATAAAACAAATATTTTCGGATGCACTATTGCGTTTCTTATTATTTTAAACTCCTTATTTCCGAAATTTCGATAACTTTGTCCGTCTGTCCGTTTGCCTGTGATCCCGGTTGCTGGAAAGTAACCAAAACGTCCTAAGTATGTTGTTCAAAATAATAAAAAAAACTTGATATTACATGCAAAAATATTTGTTTTATATATATTTGAAGTTTTATTTTTATTTATTAATATAAAATGTATTTTTTACCATTTATGTAGGGATGTCAAATATCTGGGTACCTAAGTCTTCTAACATTGAACGTTTCAATGTCAGATTGATATCTGTTTATAGTGAGATTTTATAAGCTAGGTGTAAATCATTAGCAAAATAATGTACATAATGTTTCTTATTTTTTATTTCAAAATGTATTCCTATTGATGCATAAAATACCTACGTAGTTTATTACCAAATCGAATTTATATGTCTGTAATTATTTGTAAGAAAAATTCACAAATGACCTATTGTTCCTATGTTAGTATTCTAGTTATTTTTAGAATGTGTATGAGTTAGAGAATGTGTTAATCTTCAATATTTCAAACATAAAATGTTTTTTGTCCAAGTTTTAATGTCTCTTTTCTCATTATAACTCATAGTTTGTTATCAACTTGAAGGTTAAACTGGAAAGACAAAAACGGAGGCAAAAACAAATATTTTTTGCTATCATGCAAATAAATCCATAAAAAAAACTTTACTTTATAAATAAAAAAGATGGACTGAATTTCTTATGACACATTTTATGTAAAAATGAACATTGTCATCATGACCCTAATATAAAAGTATAAAAAGACCCATTTAGTGCATAGTATATAGTAATATTTATGGTGCTATTGAACATAACATATACATAAAATTATTGAGACTACCAAACAGAGACAACTACTTCATTCTTAATTACTTAGTACTGATGTGACTGAATGGTGAATTAATAAACAAAAGAATATTAAATAAAAAACATTAAATGAGCAATATTTTTATTATTATATAAAAATAACTTTACGTGCACATTGCATACAAATTCCAAAATGTAGGTGGTACAATATATTTGTTTTTGTAATATATTTTAAAAACTGTACATACGCTTATTCACATTAAATTCATTATTTACATTATCATACAAAGTGATTCCAAAAGGTCTTCATTGCCTCTAACCAATTCCTCCATCAACCTGAAAAATTACTTGTATTGTTCTAAATGATACAATACATATACCATATAAGATAAAATCTTTTATTTAACAACTTCATAGCATTTTATTTTCCTCATTTGTTATATGGCTATATACAAATAGGTTTGTAACTTCATTTAGTTGAATATCACATTAATAAAACCTATAAAGAAACCTGTATTTATGTTGATGTTATATGATTGCCTGGGTTGAAATATTTGTGTTAGTGATCTTACGTACATATCTCACAGGCACATTAATAGTTAGCATTTAATATAGGCAACGACACAGAATGAGGTTCCTCATATTTAGCTTAATAATTATTGGCCAATGGTCAAGGTAATTTGCTATATAAGATCCTAAATTCATTAATGCATAAATAAATTAATATTTAAAGTGTATTTAAAGAAATTACTGCAATTTAAAGGTCTTTTCGAAGATTTTGTTACATGTCAAGTGATTGCTTGTTCTGGCACCTTCTTAATTGCTTCAAGTACAAATCTTGCAAATTATACTAATATGTTACATATTGTAGGATCTAAGGATTCTGTGTGGCATTATTAAATTTGGTTGGTTGTGGTGGAGTTTAATTTTAAAATAGTAACTATCTGTGCTATATGATTGTTATTTGTGATTGTGTGATATACATGGCATTTAAAAATGTGAGATACGGGAGAAAAAATATAATGCCTATCACTAAGGTCCTATTTAGGTCTAATGGACTCATCTGAGATTAAAATAATGTTTAGTACCACAACCTTTGCTTTCTCTAAAACTTAAGTTTGTGACTTGCCTTGCTTGTCAATGAATGAAGTCATATTTATATTTTTTTTTACTTTTACTAAAGTGTGTGTGTAATTTTTATTCCTCAAAAAATATATCTATCTATGTACCTATTTATTCGGTATTCTATATTTACTCACCCATTTTTTTTATAATAAAGTGTTATTTTCAAAATTATGTAAAGTTTACATCGATTGAAAAAGAGAATTTACATCGTTCTGTTTGCGAATGCTTTGTTTGGTTATAATTATTATTGTTACAGTTTCATAAAGTCTTCAAAGAAACTTTATGACCTTAATTTAAACTTCATGGCAATCCTGCTCCGATAGATGGCGCTGTTAGCTTCGTGAACCGCGAGACCTTCAGGTCCCTTGTATTACAAAAACGTTTTTTAATATTTAATATATCGTCGATAAACATTCCACATTCAACTTAATTTTCACTCAGGAGTCAAAGTAATTAGTATATTCATAAGTAAATTAAAAATGAATTTGTTAATTTTGACCTTAATAATGTTGGCCCCTAGGTTTTGTTAATTTTTTGAGGACAGGAAAATTCTTTTCTAATATGGGGACATAGATCGTTTTGAACCAAAATAGAAAATTATATTTTAATAATACTAATAATTAAGACACAACCGAAAGTTTATTTTTCAATTCAGAATAATAAATATTTAACTTATTTATTTTTAAAAAATTAACTGCTAATCGTTTTGATAATGAGAATTAATTTGCGCATAATATTGCGGATCCATATCGAAAATATGATATGAAGTTGTAAAAGTTCATTAGTATATACTACATTACAACTTAAACTTGAAGTGTAACTAAATAAACTATGTATGTAACACTTTATATTTTTTTATAAGAAAAAGATAATCTTCACAACCGACTACAGGCAGTACTCGTAGAAAGAGAATATCATTCACTACTTATAAAAATACATTTTATTTTGTTGTATACCGTGCTATATATAATTTGTATTCTGTTCGTAATTAATTAATACACCCAAATTCATTAATTGGATAAATACTTTATTTTTGAAGAAGGGTAACCAATCATACATACAGAACTAAAAAGGTTTAGTGCTGCCATCTAGTTAAGCTTAACCACACATACTGATCATACCATTAGGGACTAGCTTTCCGCCCGCAGCTTCGCCCGCGTGGAGTTCGGTTATATCGCGTTTCCAAGAGAACCTTTCAAAAGTCTGTGTTAAAAACTATCCTATGTTCTTTCTCAAGGTCAACTCTATCTGTGTACCAAATTTCATTAAAATCAGCTCAGTGGTTTAGGCGTGACAGCGTAACAGACAGACAGACAGACAGAGTTACTTTCGCATTTATAATATTAGTAGGGATAATTTGAGTGTTCTTCAAACGTTTTTATTGTTTATGATAATATTTAAAACATGATAAAATATTAAAACAACGTTCATTCTTACCTTCGTTTTTCGTTTGATTTCCCAATTAGTAAAATTTAATACTATTACAGAGTTTACCTACCATTTATGATACTTATTTATGGTCTGTTTAGCATTTCCAGTCAAAAATTGACTTGGCAAAATTCTTCTAAGTGACTGTTCAAAAGGTTAGTTCAATGAGAAATATACTTGTTGCTTCTTTCGTGTGTTGTATCTTTTAAATTTAATCTCCGAAGTCAGAAGTTTGTTGGAAGTAAGTGAAAAAATATTTTAGAATTAAATGCACAGCCAAATTCAAATACAACGAAAATTTCTGTGTTAAAAAAGCAACTAAATATTATAATATCATATTGTTGGTCACGTGAGTGCTATCTATATTGTTAAATTTTCAACTATCATACAGGTAACACAAGTTACAAAGAGAATCTATAATCGTATACACTGGGTGCGTAAGGCACAATGGGGGACACAAAAGTGATGTCAGCGCCCTCTGCGGACAATACAGAACTACAGGTGGCTCTTTACTATGTATGACCATAACAATAATATGTGTTTCAGTTTTATTAAATAAATGAAATAAAATGGGTCATCAAAGTTGTTGTTTAGTGAATTGCAAAAATACTAGTAGGAATAGTAATTGTAGATTTTATAAGTTTCCGCTTGCCAAATGGAAATTAAATCAGCGAATAAAATGGATAACTGCTGTTAAAAGGCAAAAGTAAGTATTACTATAACCTACAACCGTATTGTATAGAATAATGTCATGTACATGTATATGTCGTTTAAGAAACGGAGTAATAATTTAATATTTTTTTGTAAAGTATTGATGGATCGTCATGGTCTCCAAAACCAGATATTGAATCAAGTCCTAATTAAACTCCAACTATTTTTCCATCAGTTTATAGAAGACGTAAAGTCAACGAATCCGCAATTTAAGTAGGTACGTAAAAATAAGTTTTGATTAAAATGTTTAGATCAATAGAAATGACCGACAAAAAAACTTAGACATATTATTTGTTATAGTTATCTAATAATTTAGCAATACCTGTTTTATTTAATTTTATATTTATTTATAGTATCGCAATTTATTTATTTAGACACAAACGCTTCAACAAAAGTCAACGGCTGAGATAGAAATTACTGATCAACCTAATACTGGAATCAAACGGTGGATCAAGCCCGTGAAACAAATATGTATTTAACCTCCAATGTATCATCAAATCATTTATTTGTATTTATAATTTATTTATTTTATATATTATTTTAGATTGTTTTTTAATATTAATAATGATTTTTTATTCTTTATTAATTTTACAATAAACATCTTGGCAGACAAGACCTAATTCACTTATTGCGACTTGTTTTAGTAGTTGTGTCTATTTCACTTACTGTTTTTAGCTGACACCACGGTTTTTTTTTAAATTTAATATTCACTTTCTATAATATTTCACATTGAAAAAGATTTTTTTTTCAAGTTGCATTCATTCATTTCATCTTCGATGCAGTCGCACCATCTCTTTCTCAGCCTTCCTCTAGGTCTCTTTTGCTGCGGCTTCCAGTCGGTCACAATCTTGGGTGCCCTGTTTTTGCCCATCCTCTCTACGTGCCCAGCCCATCTCAGACGCTGTGGCTTGATGAATCGGACGATTGTTTCTCGGTTCATGAGTGCCTCCAGCTCGTGATTCATGCGTATACGGTAGTCACCGTCTGCGTCTTTCACTGGCCCAAACACTTTGCGAACTTTCCTCTCAAACACGGCGAGCTTTTGGGCTTCCAAAGCCGTTAGTGACCATGCTTCACACCCATAGGTGGTGACGGGGCGTATTATTAGTATTTTTCGAATGTACTACAATATCTTTCGGATGTAGCAACCGTGATTACGGGCAGACGACATCTCGTCTGCTCGTGGTCGCGTTTGCTGTAAGGTAATCGAAACGTCGCGTTGGGACTATGTAGTTTATAATCAAAAATAAAAATCGTATAGTACAACCGAAAAATATTAGTTTCACTTAAATGAATAGTCGCGAAAATCTTAGATCTCATTATTGATTTATTGTTTTTTTACCAAGTACACGGTTCATTTTTACATAAGGATATTAAAAGAAGGTATTTATTTTCACTTTTTACGCGCTAGAAGTTTATGTGAATTAAAATCAATGATTTTATAATTTTTGTCATATAGATATTGGAAAGTTAAAAAAATTATGATTATTAAAATACATATACGTATTATTTTGATTACATCGCCTACAATTTTTTCGATCATCTATTGCATGTTGCATTACAATCAAATCGTTTCACTCTAGTGTCATTAATATATTGACTCATTAGTGATATTTGTCTGTTTAGATAGTGACATAAATATACATATTGTGCTCAGTTTATAACATTTTCTGATTCATTGTACTTATTATGGATTCCATACTTTAAGACGCAGTTTGAAATATATGAACATCGTGTTACTTTTGACATCCAAGTTATTATTGCCACAATCAGATTATTAATGAAAAACACGATTTTAAACCTCTAATTTCTAATTATTATTTCAAAATTTTCAGTTAAATGCTTATGAAAGAACCCTTTTAGTATGACTTTTTATATTAGAAGAATATTATTTTAGACTTATTACTTGTTTTGAAAATTGTATTTGAGTTTTGACTAAGCATAAGTTTGGTTATCCTTTTTACTTTAGAATAATTATCATTTTTACAAAAGGGTCAAGAATGGGTATCCCTAATGGAATAAAAGTATTTTTCTATTAGAGACATAATGCAAGTAGAAAGTTTACTATGTTTTAGATATGGTTAACTTATAATGTTAATTCATATTTTCTTTAATTTTTAATTAATTCTTTCTATCGTTTTGTTAAAATTGCGATCTGTCGATAGGTGTATGAAAAAAAATTGGATTAAATTACAATCATTAACAATACATCTTTCGTCCCCAAAATTCAAGTAAAAAAGGTTACATAAACACGTTTAATAGTAAGAAAAGTTTGCATAACTTCCTATTAGTAAAATGTTTCATAGCATTTATGTTGAATGCTATTGACGGCCTTCACCTTGTGTGCATGTACAACCTTAATTACAGCTTAAAAAAAACGATTCGTTGAAATAAACTTAATAAAATTGGAATAATAACTGGCATGTACTTTCATTTGTTTGACCTTACGATTGGATTGGATTGTTGGATTGTATAATACTCCATTACTCTAAATAATAGGGATAATAGGGAAAATATTTATGTTAATTTATATGGCTATTAATTTCACCTCAATACGCACCCTTACAAATGCCTCCCATCAATTAATAGCACTTAAGAACTCTTAATATAATAATGTGGAAAACTTATTACCATTAGCTTCTAACGTCAGGAAACCGCACCTTAACCATAATGTACCTATTATATGCCATGTTAGATGTACAATCAACGATATATTAAGCGCATAAATAAAGCTCGTTACAGATATTTTATTATTACCAACTTAAAAGTAATCGTTTTAAAATAGCTCCTAGACTCTAATTTTATGGATAAGAGCGTTTTCCTTTAAATAATGTCTCCTTATCTGTACTATATAAGCTATTCTAAAAATTGCTACATGTTTAGGGAGCCTTAGTTCATTGTAATTTATGAAGAGTTAAGAATTACCGCGCCTGCGGTGAAGTTTACAGACAGTGTTAGCGAAAAATAGGATGGCAGTCCAGCGTTAAACCTCAGTGGGGAAGCGTGAATTACCTGAGCGTGACGTCCCTTGGCTGAATACAAGCTCGCGTTCTTATCTCTTATCAGCTTATAAAAATGATACATCAAATTACTTCACGAGTACTGCGATAAAGAGCACCTTGTCCGCGATAAACAAGCCGTTACGGATAGATTTAATAAATTAGTCATTATAAATCTGTTTCGACTAAATGATGACAATTCTATCAATTTGCAACTAGTTTCGTTTAGTGAAAGAAGTTGGTAGATTTTATGGGTAGTCGAAATGGAAATGTTTGTGCTACTGTTTATGATATTATCATATGTGCATGCAAACCCATGTACCAAGGAACAAAGTGTGAACATAACAGAGGGTGTTCTTTATGAGAATAAGTCGATCATTCATGATGGAATCGAGTATGTCAGTGGTTCTTGGTACGAGGAGAATAATGATGGTGCTATGAATCTTTTCGGTTGTCCGTGTATTGGTCGTATCTGCTTATGGAAGTGCTGTGACAAAGGCCAGATGTACGTTAACAGAAGCTGCACTGATGTTGATAGAGATGTGGTCCATCCATTTAATCCTCCACTATTTAAAGGAAGAGACCCATCAAACTTAACAGCCGTTAAGAATTTCTTCTTTATGTATCTCCCGTCTTGTCCAAAGTATCTGGTAGATTCTAACAACGCTGGCGAAGAGATTTTCCTCCAAGAAGTAAGTATGTTCACAAATTTAGTCATGACTTCAGTTATTGTTAAACAAATTTCGATCCTTACAATGAGTAAGTTTCCTTATAAAGCAATGATTCAGAAAAATATAGTAGAACTGTTGCTATTGTGTATAAATATAATAAATAGTTCATTAAAACTGTTAATTAAAAATCGGTAAACATACAATTCTCACACACATAGGATCGTATCTTATCTTGAATCAGTACCTAAATAAATATCTTCAAGAGAATTGTATACGAGATAAAACTTGTATTATTGACGAGGTTTTTTAAAATGCTTTATAAAATAGCAATATATAGGTCAACAGGTTATATTTTGAAATTGAATTCTTTCATATTTTAAGACACTATACTAAAAATCGGTTAGTTATAGATTTCGAGGTTAAGACAAATTTCAAAGTATGAATATTTTTAAAGCTAAGTACCTGAAACATTTGTATAAATTATAATTAATATATTAGGCTATTTTTTGATAAAATGTTAAGAATTTGATGCAAGCCTCAAACAATTACTACCAAAAAAGTCTTTAAATTACTTTTGTCCTACGTCATAAGAAATAAAAATATTTCATCTTTTGCGTCAAAAGTTAAAGTTTTCTCCAAGTTATATAATACAGTAAATCCGTATTTCTGAACTAAATATAACTACTTATGCAATACAAAAATTCAAAGGCAAACTTATACCAAACATTTTGTGTTCGGCAGTAAATACTAATAAAGCCATTCACTAATGGAAGCGCGGTTATTTGCCATCACCTTGATGATAATAAATAAATATAGCCACCATAAAACTAATTGATGCAATACATTATTTTGAAAGCAACGTCTCAATTAGGACGCCAAATATTATCTTATGTTCTTCCAAGAAAAATATAGGTGTGACTATTTGTTGCGGGAAAACTCTAAGCGTCCGGTATTTTCATTTTAAATTCGTTTTGAATTATATATTTTGACCGTGACACATTTGATTTTATTTCTGCTGTTTGTTGTTTTAGGGACCCTGTATCGTAACTTGTTTTGTATACTTATATTCACAAATACTTCCTTATTTTACGAATTCATTTATTTTGTTAAAACGTATATTTAAATAAGACGTAATTTTGTAGTGTTATTAATAAATATTAATGTCTTATAGCAGATAACTGATTAAAAATGATTAATTCAAAAAGTAGCTTAAATTGGTTGTCCATTTATTCAGTAAAGTTTGATTAATGGGAATTTTAGCGCGCAAGTTTAGAATGTTGCAAAGAAATATATATTTTTATACTTTTTTTAAGTTAGTATCGTTTTAGTGTGGTAACCAAATTCTAATATGCACTAATATTTGTGATATCTGTAAAAATATAAAATTAAAAAAATATATACCTAAATACTTAGTAAACATAAATAGTTTAACAATCATTAGTTTAAGAGTTAATGCTTATAAATTTTGGAATATTGTTAAAATAAATTTCAGCCTAATATTGTTTAAATATAAAAAATATTTTGCAATTTATTTAGTTTATTCATTTAAATGAGTACAAGTATATAAATTACAGGTATTAAAATATGCATATTAACATAATTTAGCTTGTCTTTGATCTGTTGTTTATTTTCTTTTAACTTAATTGAACTTATGCGTTTGGTAGGTAATTGATGTAATGCCAGAATGTCATACATTCATTTGGTTGATCGAATGCCATTCATTACAAAGCCATTCAACCAAGGTAGCCATTACAAAGTCTGATTTACTTAGCCGTCGGCAACGTGTAAAAGCAATAGTATTAAGTTTTATTCTTAGGTCAAGTACTTACCTTTAGAATAACATCGAAACATTTTAATTCATTATTTTACGTATATTAAGTTCGTGTTTCAGTCTTATTTTATACATGAAAAGGTTTAAAAGATTTCTTTAAGACCTATTTCTGGGATTACTAGATATTTCAAAATTTAATATTGTCTGATAAGTAATTCTTATGAGAACAAATCACAAACATTCTCTACCGAGAGTTAATATGGAACATATTACATAGTTACTTTTTACATAGTTTATTTTTAGTCATGTTTAACTGTTACTTTTTTTACTAAAACTAATTAGAACATAAATGTTTATATCTCAAACATCCATAATGTGGTTGCTATTTGAATTGACGGGTAAAAAATAAAAAATACGTCACTCAGTCATTGCTACATATTGTAAGTCATTTTTGATTAATTTATTAAGTATATTTGCACACAAGATCGCGCTGCACTAGGATAATCCTTTCCAAGACGGAAGCATATAAACATACAATGAGATAAAAATCTTCTAATTATATGTAAAGTTGAAAAATTAGCCTTGAATCGGCTATTCATAAGGTTCAAATTATTTCTGGCATTCTAGTAGTTACAATTAGTCACCTATAAAATTCTTTGTTTAAGGATTTCGAAAACTTTTTAGTTTAAAACAGACGATCTTTTCATTTGAATTAAGATTAAAAAAAACGAGAAATTCCTAGAACAGTGTTTAATGTATTTGTAGCTGTGACATTTTTATGAGAATTTTGCTCAGTCGACTACTCTTTAAGTGAATATACATAGGTTATACTTCTACAGATATATGTAGAACCAGCCATAAACTCATTTGAGTACGACATTTTACCCGAACTAGTATGTAAACTGTTTGGAATAAGAACTCTTTGCAAAAATATTAAACGGTATTTGTCCATAAACATGTACTTTCTTATCACTTTTTAGAAATAATTTTAATTATAAAATAATATTGAAAATATGAAGATTATAATTATTCACAACATGTAAGGCAGACCCTGGCTAAAAGCTGGGAAATTGCCAGGTAGAAGTAGTAGTAGAAGTATTGAAAATATGAAGATGTTTGATTTACAAAATTTTGTAGATGTAAACGATCAACATTCATCCCCAATTTTCGTAAATTAAACGACTATTTAAACACTTCACAGCAATATGTAATATCAATATTTTTTGTTTAATTTTTTCAAAAACTATTAACTCAAATAAATCTTAATATAAGTGATTCTCTATTTTAATAACTACAATTAAAGGTATTGATTTTTTTGTAACTTTTGAATGTTTTCTTCTCAAAGAAATAATATTTTTTTTTAACTCATCGCCTCGTTACAACTGTGAAAACTGTTTTCAACTTACATACATCAGAACATCAATGTTATTCGCATGCCTGAAACAGTGTCAAATTGTATTTTTATCCTTCCAATGAAGTCTATAATAACATTTCCTTTGATAATAATCATAGGTTGTGACAATGAGATCATCTCGTCTGCCTGTAATCACGGTTGCTACAAAGTAACCGAAACGTAGAGTATGTAGTAATAAAAAACGCAAAGTAAATTAGAAAATATTACTTGTATTTATAGACAGTGATTTCACCAAAATTATTTAATTACCGAAAATCTACTAAACGTAAATAATCTTATGGTTGCATATAAAATCATGTTTTATTATTTAAAATTCATTGCTCTAAAAGAATTCTTTTGTTTTCAAAAACAAAACATTTGTTATTAGATACAATGCATGTTTAATAGTTATAAATTGTGGAATTCTAACGAAATTACAAATACCTAATGCTTATTATGTTTTATTTATTGTTACAACCAGCTCGGCTGTGTGGTTGAGTATAACCATATGCTTGGAAATCATGTATTTGTATTAAATTAAGAGCACTTATGAATATGTACATTATTGTTATTCATATAATTAAATTGAATTAATTATTTCTCTCGTTTAGTCTTTATACATAAATTAAGATAACTTAAGTGTAATTCCATTTGTTTAACATAAACTATGTCACTATTGATAAGATTATTATTTGTTATTTGTCCTTCATAAATAGTCTTTTTTACTATGGCGTTTTTAAAAGTCTATGGTTTAAACTTTAAAGTACGAAATGTAAGCACAATGATAGCATACCCTTGCCGCTATAACTCTTTGAGGATTTAATAAAAACATATAGATATGCCGCAAGAGAAAAACAATAAAATTTATAAATGTAATTCATCTGAGTTAATAATTTAGTTGAAGTTAACAAATAATTAAAGTACTTTTAACATATACAGGGTGACTGGTGAATTACTATCGATACTTGAGGACGTGATATTTGACGATCATATATGACAAAATAAAAATTAATATAACATAAATATGAATAAACTTCTAAGTAAAGTTAACCAAAAGTTATGTAATTAATTACGCATCGTGTGAACACCCTACAGATTAGGTATACACACACACTCACACATACGCGTGTGGCGGCGTAGTGTTGTATCAGCACGCCGCCGCACGCGTCCACACTTGGAACACTTGGAACGTGTCAACACTTTATTTATTTATACGGAAATTTTGTCAAAAATTAAGCACCTATTTTTTTTACATTATTCGAATGAGAATCATGGACCGAGTATTCTCCTAAAATATTGATAGTAATTCACCAGTCACCCTGTATAAATTGTAAGAATACTTATTTATTTTTTGTTAACATTCAAAGTTATCAAAGTTTTGTTCCATATTTTCCACCTTCTGGATAATTTTACGCCCTTTTATCATTGGACAAAGAGACAACTAGAAGTCGTCATAAGTTGTAAATATTTCTTGCTTCCCCTTACTCATGAGTACAGAAAATGTATTTAACTGTTTGCCTGCATCTATATTTCCTTCAAACTAATATAATTTGATTATTAAACTTAATTGAATAGGCTATTATTGAGATATTGCTTTTAACACTTACGGCTTCATTTCTATCAGTCAACAGGAGGAATCAAAATCAAGAATTATACGGAAGATAATTAAAACATTCAAAAAGCACATTACTTTAGTGGTAAGGGTCCTAAGGCATTGTAATTACGATGACCTCAGTTTAAAATAAGTATACAGAGTTCTAAAATCACCATACTTATCTATGCTAAAGTCTGGTATAAAAGTACTTTTAGGACCTTAAGTGTTCATGGTTGGCTGTAGTCAGTTACCTATTATCAAAATGACTGACTTCAATTCTATACATCTGTTTTGTATACTAGGGCAAAGTGTTGCGGATCTAAAATGACCTACCAAATAGATTTTCCGTTTTAGCCTGAGTAAGTCATTTCTATTTAAAACAAATTGAGTCTCTTACTAATACACAGCTGCCGATACGTTGCGAGAATAAAACGCTTTTGTTCTAAATTTATTTATGGATATAAATATTGTTTTAATATAATTTTATGATGTCGTAACTTTGTTTCTATTGCTTGTTATACGATATAACATATAGTTTTCAATACGTTATTATTTTATACAATTATTTGTAATAATATTAACATCAAATATAATATACGTTACATACATAAAGATATATATAATTTAAGTAAATAAATGTTATGTAATATATATAATTTAATAAGCACATAGAATCAATGTTAAATTTTATGTGTATAGTGGATTAGTCTCATCAATACTAAAATTATGACAAAAAATATGATGATTATGGATTCATTTTAATGAAATTTTGGATACTTCGTTAGAATTGAATTGATTCAGAACATTTTTACATACGAGTGGAGTTCTGGAGCGTGATAATTGTAAAGGAAATTGGTTGGTTTTAATCAGGTTTTGTCTTTTTCAGAATGGGACTTTATTCGAGATAGCCTTCAAACTTCCTCAATGGCATGTTCCTTCTCGTTTCTGTCTTGATATGTTCGAAGATTCTGCTCCAGTGAGACTAATGGCCGGCGTCTGTTACCCAGATGAAGATGATAGTAGTGACAGCCGGCTTTTGTTCATCGCGTATGGTGTTGGTAAGACCACAATATTTTATGTTTACATAATTATCTGGTTATGACGTTGTAATTATATAGTATAGTTTTAAACGGTGGCAACACTCTAATAATTTTATCGGTTTTAATTCATAAGAAAATGGATTTTCGGTATCGATTTTCTTTATTAACAAGAAAATAAATTCAAAAAACAAAATTTTTATCGTTATTTCCATAATCGTAAGTATGTATAAAATCTCTTTTATATTGTGCGGTGGAGTAACAAACATCAATAAATCCCAATTCTTGTATTCATTCCCAGTTACTTACCTATTATAAACATTCGTAGGGCCGAAGATTATTTTTAACAGAAATAAATAAGAAGGTATAATTAGATTCCACACGTTAAGGAGTCGTACTTTGTTCATAGTTTTTTCACTTATGAAACCATTTTAAATAGTTTTATTGATAAATCAACTAATTATAATTTTATTACACTGCATATACGACGTTGTCGATTTGGTAATTAAGTGGTAGCCTAGTGGTTAAAAAAAAAGGCCCGCCTCTCATGCACGAGGGCGCGGGTTTGATCCTGGCCCTGGCAAGTACCAATGTGATTTTTCCTAGTCATATGTACTTTCTAAGAGTATTTAGACATCACTGATTAATGCATTCCCAAAGAGGGTTGATGTCAGGAAGGCGGCCGGTAGTAAAAACAATTAGCCAAAACTATTCAGAACATGTAAGGCAGACCCTGACTAAAGCTGGGAAATTGCCAGATGGAAGAAGATACGACGTTGTCGATTTCTTTGGAAAAGGTCGGATTTGGTATATTAAAATACGGTTTTTGTTAAATTAACCTTCCTCTAATACTGATAATATTTTTTATATCAAAGTGTAGAAATAATTTGTTTACGTACTCCTTGTCATATTCGGGGATTAATAGTCATTTAACGCAATTTCTGAGCACACATTTACTGTTTTCATTTTATTGGCACTCATTAGACAATAAAATCTATTGCATTATTAATAAACCAGTTCCCATTAAATATTAACGGGCACTAAAATTTAACAGAAACAATTTATTTTGAGTGAACTAAAAAAAGTGTAGATATTAATAAAGATTTTGGGGATTTAAAGCAAATTTATACTATTTAAAATGCCATTTGAATTATAATTTGTTTAATAAAGTTTAAATACCTAGTTAGTTAACCGTATAACTTACTTTTAGAATAAAACATTGGTGACAAAAAAAGCTTCTTAGGTGGCAAAAAAAAATCTGTGTAGAAAAGTAATAATGACTTTCAAAAGGGCAACACTGACAATGTTGTAATATTGATTCCGTTAAAGACTTAGTATTTTCAAATCCTACCCACTCGGGCACTCGATCTTCTTGTTTAAATAGAATTTGGGACTATAATAAAAAAATAACCATACTAGAAATTTTAAAATATTGTTTTATTATTATGAATAATACCGAAATACAAATAGTTTCTTTTTTTCGAAGTCAAAGATAACCATAAGTTTAATTTAGTGCAAATGTTTAACGATTTTAAGAAATTTAATATAAGGAAGAAATCATAAAAAATATTGTTAGGAGAGCGATTCTTTATGATGTATGCGAAAATATATTGCTGAATAAACACCAATGCTTAATTTTTTTATGGTACATAACTCTTCTTAAACCACATGTTTCGCATCTCATGTTTTCCTTTAACTTTTACTCTTTGGTATTTTTTATAATAATGTTATAAAACAGGTATTATATAAAATAGATTGATTAAAAATGAAAACATTCTTATCTATATGTATAAAAGAAAGTCGTTTTAGTTACACTATTTATAACTCAAGAACGGCTGTACTGATTTGTCTGGAAAATTTGTGAGGAAGTAGGTTGGAATCAGGATAGACATAGGATACTTTTGAATTCGTTCGACAAAAAAAAATTTGTTAATAAAATCCAAAATCTGTATATTTACTGCCTTTAAATCGAAACAGTTCGCCTGGTCATCTATCCATTCTAATTCTGAAATTAACGTGGATGAAGTCGAGGGCAAAACCTAGAAATGTAATATATATTAATATATTCCAAATAGCCTTATTTATTTTTGGTCCCTTGATTAAAAATAACACCCAAACACTTATACACGTATAGATTGATTGAGCAAGTACAATTATTAGTTACTATATTTAATCTTCTTCTTCTTCCTGGCAACCTCCCAGTTTTAGCCAGGGTCTGCCTGTCTGTCAGTTACTATATTTAATAATGTCTTAAAAGTAATAATCTCAAAGAACTCGTGTTGTTTCATACTTAAGATGTTTCACACATGCTCGATGATTCTCAACCATTCCATTTTGGGCTACACCTGTGTCAATATTTATGGGGCTTGTGAAACACATCGCTGTTATTGTTACATGTCATGTGTAACTAATGTAAATTTATTTATATTATAGTTAGCTTAAGAAATAATTCTTAAATATAGAAACAGATTGTTTTTATAAGTAGGAGTATTGTTGTTTATAATATTACATTAATAACAAAGAACCTAAGACATATTTAGTTCAGTAGTTTTGCTGTAGGATAGCTATGTAATTTGGGAATTGAGGATATTGCTATTTTTAAATCTGGATATCAGCTATTAGGACAATAAATGGAGGGAATCAGTTTAATAAAATTGTAATGTACCATAGTAGAATACTCAAAAAAACTGAAATAGCCGATAGTATATATATTGAATTAGATGATGCTGAAATAGCGAATTCAAAAGTTATAACGCCGACACCAAAGATAATGATCCTATTAGTTTTCATCTCCAAAATAACAAATTATTTAGTTGAGAAAACAATTATTTAGTGGTAAGGTTAACAATTATTTCGTCGAGAATTCTAATATAGGTAAACAGGTATCAGGTAAAATGGAACATGTCTCAATGTGTCTGATGTACCTCGTAGCTGGTATATGGATTACAAACGATTTATTCCCCTCATATACCTGCAACTTGAACATTCATTTGTCAAAGTCGGGTCGGTTTGAGAAACACTAGTGAGTAGGTTTTGTGGATGAAAATAAACGAAATTAATTTACGATAAAATGAGAAGTGATGATGAGTTTTAATAATTTACATTTAATAATTTTTACATTTATTAAAGTAAAATCCACGAAACTTAATAGATGTGTTATGAACTTTATTAGTAAGAAAAATATTTTAATGAACGAAAACAAAATGTGTATTTTTTTTATTTGATGATGAAAATCGATGGTAAAGCCCAATGGCAGCTAATTACCAAAGCTAAAAGAACAGCTATATACATAATTCTCTTGTTGCTGTTAAAAATATTTGAAATATGTTTTATTTAAATAGCACTGTTAAAAGTAACAAGAAAACTTTCATAAATGGGAAAAGTTCCGAGAATAAAAATTTTATTAATACTTCTGTATGAACATTTTGATTAACGACCTTTCAAGTTATTAATAAATGTTTTTTCATTTTGCTTTGACAGGACATGTGATCACTTTTGAACTTATTCGTACTGGTTTTTTACTTCGAATCCCTACTAATATTATAAATGAGAAAGTAACTCTGTCTGTCTGTCTGTCTGTTACGCTTTCACGCCTAAACCACTGAACTGTTTTTAATGAAATTTGGTACAGAAATAGAGTTGACCTTGAGAAAGAACATAGGAATTGTTATCCCAGATTTTTGAATGGTTCTCTTGGAAACGCCATATAACCGAACTCCTCGCGGGTGAAGCTGAAGGCGGAAAGCTAGTATTCTATAAATAACTTCGTTTCATTTATTTCCATGTATTTTTTTGTCCAGGTTTAATGCTGTCGGTACCATTTCTATTAGCTACATTTCTGGTATACGCCTTCATACCAGACCTAAGAAACCTTCATGGTATGTGCTTGATGGCGTATTGTGGTGGGCTGATCGTAGCCTACCCTTTCCTGGCCTACCTCAAGTTCCACACTGGAAAAATTGGTGTAGAAATGACGGGATGCTATACTATTGGTAAGAAATAAATCATTTGTTTATAAAAGAACACATACCACTAATTAGTGTATTTTTTTTTAATGAAACTAATATTTTTCGGATTATACGCGACTTTTTTTAAAACTACATACTCTCGACAACAAAAATAAAGTCGAGTGGTATAATCCGAAAAATATTAGTTTCATTTAAATGAATAAAACTCTCAAAAATCTTAGATCTCATTAGTGTATTTTTACTGGTTCGTTTTATATAATTTTTCATATGAAACATTCTTGATTTAAGTGATCATAAAAGTGTCGCGTTAGAACTAAGTATGTGTCATTATTATTTATGTTGAATGAGTTTTATTACGTAGGCATGATATATTTTTAATAGATTTCCTCATAGTGCCACAAAATAAAATAACGATAGTATAATATACAATTTCTCAATAATTGTGTCACTCATTCATGCAGACTGCTGTCATACGTAAGTGCGATTTGAATGTATCTATAATAAAATATATATAAATAAGTATAATTTTGGTGTCAATTGATTTAAATAATTAATTTGACTCAGTTTTAATTACATAACACTAATCTAATAAACGAAACAACAAATCAAAGTGTCTGGGAATTATACAATTTTACTTCGTTTTACTTTTATTTTAAGTATGTACTTTAATATAATTAACGACTTGCTATATAAAAAAGCGTTTTTTATTAGGTACTTATTACCTATATTCAAAAACCCATAAACATTTTTGTCATAACAACCAAACGTTTTGTCTTCTTATCATAAACTTATTGCACGTTATCGCTTCGAACTAAAGTATAAATTCAAGCAATCGATATTCTAGGTAAACTATAACTATTAACTAAGATATTCTTTTTAAAAGGAGATTGTTTTAAAGTTACAATAACTATTTATGTGGTGTTTCATTAACCTTAATTTTGTATGCAAATTAGGAGGCGTCATATCTTGACATAACTAACGACTGTATTTGACAAGTAGAGTCTAGAGACAATAAAATATAACAGATTATATTAAATATTTGAAACGTTGTTATTATATTTTAATGTATAGAATAGTAGTGTCTTCGAATTTTTCTTCTCTATATGATAAATCTATATATAAAAGAAAGTTGTATTAGTTACACTATTTATAGCTCAAGAACAGAAATATGGCGGAAAGATATCTCAGTACCAGGTGACGGACATAGGATATTTAATTTTGTTTGATAGAAACAGAAAAAAACTTTATAAATTCCAATACCTGGTTATTTATGGCCTAGAGTTCGTCCGTCAGTTATACATACATATAATACTAATGCCGAAATTAACGCGGACGAAGTCGCGATCAAAAACTAGTAAGAAATAAATATCAGTTGATACCATTTCAACCTTTTTGCATCATGTCTGCAGTAACTGCTATGTATCGTTGTTTGACAATAAAGATTCTTATATAGGTCATAATTCCATATTAAACAAATTAATTTAAAAAATCACACCTATTGTAAATATCGCAAAGGTTAAATTCGAATTCAAATATTTACTGGAAAAACAAAACACGTTCGTTAGTCACGAAACATGACATGAGTATTAAAACATTCATCCTCGTATTATTAAATTTTACATGTAAAAAGACGTACCACACCCATTAATACTTTAAGTAATGGCACACTAAACAGAAATTTGTTTAATGAACTAAACACGGATTTTACGTTTAAATCATATATTATATTATGATTTATGAATAAAAAACGTTGAAATTGTCATGTGTGAGGCAATTATGAATAGTAAAAATACGTACTAAGGATAGTAAAATAATTACTGTAATTTTTTATTGATATAGATATGTATATCTTTTTATGAATATTTTCATTGTAATTTTTTTTGAAACACGCTACATTCATGTATGCCAGTAATTTGAATTAAATATACCTACCTAAGAGTCATTATAACTATAGCTTTATTACAATGTGCAGGTTTTTAAAAATTAAGCAATGATTTTTCAGAACTATATAAGCTGATTACAGATTCTTTTAAACCAAAATATTTCAATTTACATACATAACAAAATCTAAAGAGTACGTTAAACGGCTTAAACCACGTAAAAATGACTATAAATCGTCTGTTTGAAATTTAATAGTCAATACATTTTAAAGGAGACAGCAACCTTCATAATAGATTTATATTTACTTGAAGTTTTTCATTTTTTGGTAACGTTTAGCTTAAAGTATATGACACTACATTGAGTTCAATAAACGAGGATATCTATTTGGCTTTATTATTTTATTTTTACATTTTCCCGACGTTTCGATTACTTTACAGCAACCGTGATCTCGTCTGCCAGTGAGTGAAATAGTAAAATTGCATTGTTATCTTAAAAACATAGTTTAATTTTAGATATGTTCAACATTAGATATCATTAAAAAAAATATGAAAATTTATTGAATAAGTATAACTTGAACATCAATATATTATTTACAAAAATATTTCCTTGAAAGTCGGTTTATTGTATAAATATAATATGTATTTATATATTTGTTTATTTAGTATATATAACTTGTATTTCTGCTTTAATTTGCAAGTATTCACTTTTTTAAAGTTTTCACTGTTCAGTTTATAGTTTTATACAGAATTAAAATCTGAAAGTTTGAAGATTAACTGTTTAATAATGTGTTTACATTGTTAATGAATATAATTTCTTACCTTTTAAAACTAGACTATTTATATTAACTATTAGTATTCTCAAATTAAAAATGTATCTTTGTTCAGATGCTATGTTTATTCGATAGAAATATCTTTAAATAGATTATACAAAACTATTTCGTTAAAACCGTAAAGGGGTCACAGACATCAAACAGCGATGAGTGACGATCGATGATCTGATATAAAAATCAAATGCATTCACAATTAAACCGAGCGGACATCACTGAAACAGTAACATTTTATCATTTATGTAATAAAAAATCCTCCGCCATATTTGTTATTTAATGATTATATTAGCATACGTTAAGTTCTTAACGGAGTAATCATTAATAAGAATTACAATTTGAAAGAGCTGAAACTCTTACACTGCTCTACTGATATTGTACAATAATTAACATAACTGAGTATCACCCCAACGAGACTGGCTTTCGAAGAAAAATCCTATCAAAATCGGTCGCTCCGTTTGGCACTACGTTGCCACCGATAGATACACACAGACGGACAGGGTTATAAAAATTAATTACTTATTTCACTTCAAAATAAAATATATTATTATTTCTTTAAACATTTTCAGCAATATTATTATATTCTCATCTCGTCTGCCCGTGATCACGGTTGCTGGAAAGGGGGCGTTCATAAAATACGTGAGATATTTAAGGAGGAGGTCGAGTGAAATCTCATCCAATCTTACGTTGAAGGGGGGAGTCTCGGCAAATATCACGTAATTTTTTTTTAATGAAATAGAAAAAATATTGGTCCATTTAATCCAGATTGTACATATAAGATTTAATCTTAAGCGTAATCCCTAATTCGTTCAAAAAAAAAATTCAATTATACTTCGACGTTATACATTTACTGACAGTGACTGTCAAGCCACCATAACCCATGAAAAAAAATCTCACGTGAGATTGGGGGATGGGAGGGTCAGAAATTTCAAAAAACCAATACACATAATTTATGAACGCCTCCAAAGTAATCGAAACGTCGCGTCGGGAGTATGTAGTTTTAAAAATAATAAAATAACGCTTATTAATATTAGTTTCATTTAAAAGAATACTCGCGAAAGTCTTAGATCTCATTATTATATTTTAAACTTATCCGTTACATTACCACAAGTTTGTATTACACCACATACAAAGTGTTTTCAGTTGCCTATAATTGGAAATGCTACGTGTATATCAAAGTCTTTAATGACGATTGAATTGTTTTGCGTTGTTTCGCAACCATACATAATAAAAAACAAATTCCTAATAATTGAAATAAAGTTTCTTGCTTGAGTAAGAAAAATATGCAAACTCCGACATCAACATGTATAATACGTGCAGCTTTGAATGTAAATAAATTTGTTTTTTCAGCTTTCATTGTTTACTTCGCTTTCCAAACCAGTTTCTTTTGGCTGAATGTCATGTGCTATGACATTTGGAGGACTTTCAGGTTGGTGTATTTGTATAATATTGGTTTGTTGCATTCGGATAAGTTGTGTAAGATAATAGATAATAAATCTGTGAAGATTGCAATAATTTCAAAAAACTTCCTTCAATTTTAATTTCTATAACCCGTTACAGTATCCGTGGAGTTTATTTAATATATCTCTAAATTATTTTCATCTTTGTTTTCTATTTTTTCTTTTATTATTTATAAGACTCGTGTTTTGAAAGTATATGAGCTGTATTTGAACTTTACGTCATTCCTCGGATACTGTAGTGGGTTCTAAATGCACAGTTTGGTTTTTGAAGCTTAGATGATGGTTGTGGATTTCAGAACGGTCGTACCTGATCCTCATAGCGGCAGAATCAATCCGTAGGTCTTAAACCACTACACTACTTGCGAAGTTGAGTACCATTGACTGGATGTTTCAACTTTTTTGAACTTATTTGATGGGTACAATACTAACCTGATTAATTCAAATAACTATCCAAATACCTTCGCAAGTAGTGTAGAAGGGCCATACCTAAATCCGTTGTTCGTAACACCGGCATGGTTAACATTGTCCAATTTTCAATTCAATTCGCTATACATAAATCTTTTATACATTTTACATGTATAGTACAGACTTAGTTGTTTTAATTATTCTTTTGTAATGTATCTAACTAAAAATCTACTTTCGTTGAGCTCTTTAGCCAGTTACAAGTATTAAACTTTACGAACGTTTTAACTAATTTGCTTTAGTAAATTCGGTCTTATTCAGCTTTTTAAATTTGTTTTTTGAACATATATAAATTTACACTAAATACAAATAAGCATAAATCTTAGATGGCAATAAATACATATTAAAAAATAGCTATATTTTATATAGATAACCATGTAGGTTACGAGAAATAAGCACAACGAATACTTTGAGTAAATGTTTGTGTTCTGTCAATAGTACTTAGCGTTTTATTTTAATTGTATTTCCAAGTACATACATTAATTACTAGCATGGCGTCTTGGTAGCATGAATAATAATACTTAGTGACATGCATAGTATAGAAAATGAATGAGTGTTTGTAGTTAAGATAATAAAAATAATTAATAAGACGCTTCATATAACATTTTATGTCCATGCATAACAAGGATTGGAAGTCTATCTTCCACTCTTCATGCTGCAAGGTTGGTTCGATACAATAACTCTTGAAGAATATACACATATATAAGATTATATCACAAAGTCAATACATATATTACTTTAATAATTTTATTCATGTAATTTATAATGAGTTGATATTGGTAAATTTGTTATTAAATCGTATTTTTCAGTGGCTATCGAGGTGGAAGTACGAATAAACGTAGAGACCAAAGAAGATTTCTCGCTTACGGAGTTTACGCTTGGGGCGTGCCAGCAGTGTTAACAGCTATCACTATTGCTATGGAGTTCAGTAAAGAACTACCTGATAACATCATTACACCTGGCTTTGGCAGCCAACGATGCTGGTTTGACGGTATGCCTTAAAAGTAACCTACAGTTTATTAGCAATTAGCAAAAATGTTTCTTCAGCTTAAAGTACCAATAAGTCACCTTAATATCAATGTCTCCTATGTACAAGGACCAATTTGCAGAATGTAAATTTTTCAGTAGAGGCGTTTTAAGTTTGATTTCAATGTATCTTTTACGTACGACATCTGATGCTTTTGAAACTTTGCATAGCAATATGTTCCATATTTTTTATTCGACAATGTAAGTTTATTATATTCCTACAAAGTCTAAATGTATGTACGAAGCGTATAAATAGCCGTAGAATAAAATGTTAGATGAACCACGAAATATTTTTACGCTCTCTTTTGTTCTAACTATAGAAACCATTAATCAAATACCTATATTATAGATTGGATGAGCGAGCTCGTGTACTTCTTTACACCGGTTTTCGTGCTAGTGGTGTGCAACGCGACTTTATTTACCGTCACAGCTTACCGGATAAGGTCAATCAGACAGGAAACAGCTATTCTGAAAGGCTCTGAATCATCTCGCAGTGACAAGCTAAAGATGGACAAACAGAGGTAGAACATAAAACAACATATTAATATGAAAATTAGCAAAAGAGTTAACCGACTGTAAAATATTTATTTAAATGAATTTAATATTTTTCGGATACATTACGCGTGCTCTATTTTTGTAAAAAAACTACATAATCCTGACGTTTCCGCTACTTTTCAGCAACTGTGATCATGGGCAGACGAGATGTGAATATCCGAAAAACATTAATTTAAATGAATAAAACTCGCGAAAATCTTAGATCTCATTACATGTTTACACTATACATGTTTTAAAATGATATAATTTTTAAGGTACGGATTATATTTGAAGTTGTTCGTGGTTATGGGCATCAATTGGACCGTGGAGGTGATAAGCTTCGCTGTGGGCGGCTCAAACTGGTACTGGATCGTTGTCGATCTGTGTAATATAGCGCTTGGCGTCTATATATTCTTTATTTTCGTGTGGAAGAAGAAAGTTCGGAACTTGATTCGTAAAAAGTACGTATATGTACATCTTTATTCATTAATCGCACGTAAAAAAACAATGCTAGTATATACTATTTTACTGGTTTTTGTCCGTTAAATCGTTCAAAAGGACCATTTAATTGGGTTTAGAGTATTAATTAAGCATGTTTAAGCAATAAATATGGTAACTAACCAGCACTAATAGCTATAGTAAGGGTTACCTGACTTCATAAACGTACTGTAAGAAGTAACGAATACATTTTCATGCTTCGATAATGCAGAATTGTACTTGAATTCTGCTATAAAATATATTCTGTTGTTTAATCTTACATTACTGTACGTTCTCGTCAAAATCTGTTTAGTATTCTTTGTGTTACAAAACAACCAACATCTTTATATCCGTAAGTTATAACAAACTTTTAAATTCATAATATTTAACAAGATATACTTATTTTTAGTTATTATTATTAGTTAACAAGATATTATTATTATTAGTTAACAAGATATTATTATTATTAGTTAACAAGATATACTTATTTCAATATAAATAAACTATATGAATAGAATATTAACCCTTGCAATTTTGAGCATCTCTATTTCAGAAAGTTATAGACAACTTTAATTGAACTTATGTGGTGGCTGATGAGTTATTATTTTTGTTCATGAAATTTAAAAACCCCAATAATATACGAGTATGTAAATCTATACTTTTACATGAAATCAGGTCTTTCAAACACTACAGTTTAAAGAAAGATCTTCGTATTAAAATATGTACATCTACAGTTGATTATAAGGATCCACCTACGAACTTTGAATTTGACAGTTTTTTTCTGTAATGTCAAAAGATGTTAGCTTTAACACCACGTGAATTGTTATTACCTAAATGATTATTTTCAGATTCCGTAGCATCCGCGGCGTGCCAATGCCTGAAGGTTCAGGAAAATGGGTGACACGCTCAAGTTCGGCGCCAACAGAGGACACACGCGTCACAGACGAAACAGCCATACGATTAAAGGACATGAACTAGTAATTGTACGTATTGAAAAAAAATATTTTTAAAATTTATTTTTTTATTATCTGTGAACATTAGTCCACAGATTATTATTTATAAATAAAGTCGTTAAACTTCTAGTCTTATGTCTTTCATAACGTATATTTCTTTTATTTCAGATACAAATCGAAGGATTGAAAAGTTTATTTGAGCTTGAAAATTAAACTACTTATTTAAGCCTTAAATGAATACTGTCTTCTGCTAGTCAATTTTAAAGAACAAATTAGTTTTAAGATGTTATTATTTTGTGTCGACGTATGTGTTGAATGTAATTAATAAATTAAGGACTTAAACATTTTCGTCTATACCGTCTAATAATGCAACAAAAGTTTTTACATAGATATTCTACATATTTTCCCTTACTTGTATACCAAGACAAAAAATAAAGCATAGAAAATTGTTCCTGTTTTATACCAGAAATATTACTCTAATATATTATAAGTAAGTACTATTCAAATATATATGTATATTATTAATGATAATTAGATATAAAATATAATTAGATGTTTTACTTTTCCTCTTTGAATTTTTTATAACTTTCAATTCTCTTTTAATATTTATTTTTTATATTTTTAAACCCTTAAACATATTATCTAAATGAATTCAACAACGCCAAATATTCTATGTCCTTTGATTTCGTTTCACGATTCCAAATCGATTGGACCAATAGAGTTAAAAACGGAGATTTTTTTTGTTTCATATTGACTAAAGCTGTTAGCCCCAATGGCTTTCACAGCGTCACCGAGAGGGGAAAAACGGAGAGAACTAAAACGTTAATTTAGATTAAAATAAATATATAGTTATATATAACACTTGAAAAATTAAAAATATGATTACAAAGCCTATATTTTCTTACATGGTTCCTTTATTTGTTTTCTAAAACATTTTGTTTCTCTATTTAATGCCAGTTTTATGTACGATTATCGATAGGATATATTTTGATTTTGTCATAAGTTTAACATTTTGTCTATGGTATAAGATGTTATACAACACTAATATTATTCATGAAAGCCACAGTGCATTCCCAGTGTGTAACTCACGAAAATGTATGCAACATTAGATTAAGTATAAAAACTTTAAAAATTTAAAACATTAGTAAATAAGTTATTAGGTTATGTGTGCTTGTTAAAATCAGTGATGTAATTAATTGTTCGTATCTAAATTGTGGCCTTTTTAAATAAATATAAATACTTAAATTGGAGGTTTTATTTCCCTTTATCGTTTCTTTATATTGTGAAATAAATAAATTAATCATAATATTGTTCTTAAAACTTAAATACTAAACATAAGTTCCACGTTTTTTAAGGGAGCAACGATTCCTAGTAAAATAATTGATATAACTTAATATTCATATTCATAGGCAGGTATTAGTAGATAGTTTCATATAATAATACATCAAGGAATTAAGAAAAGACGGATATAACTTAACTAAGTAAACTACTTAACTTTTTTCCCGTTAAGGACAAACATTAAAATATGTATATAAAAATATAAACCAAAAATTTTATTTTATTCAAATTATGAAAGGTGATTGAAGAGAGGTGTTATAAGTTTAAGGGCAATGTATATTTGTGTCCCTCTGTAGCATCAAAGTCCTCAAACTTAATTCTTAACCATATTATTTGGCTAATATCAGTCCAGCACTGTAATAGCATCAGTTTTTTTTTTTCAAAATTATGTATAGCATTCTAAATTTCTGATTACTCGAGAAGTTCCGTAGCCAAGCCAGTATAATTGTGAGATGACAATTAATGCATAAAGTATTTCTTTTTATTCAATACTATTTGTTTTTTAAAAAATATTAAGACTTCACTGTGTACGTTAGATATCAAACATTTAAAGTACAAATAATCCTATAATTTTTTTTAAAAAAAGTAAAGGAACTTATATCAATTCATAAACTTTAGAAGTTTTCAGACATATCAACTAGTTTTTGAACGTAAATGCAGATAACAGTTTGACAATATCCGACGTTGGCAGTGAGTACTGAGTACTGACTACTGAACATTGACAAATAAGAAGTGACAGTGACTGCAGTATTCAAAACATTATACCTTACTAGTTCGTCTACGTAAAGTAGGTAAATCAAAACTGCACAGTAAAAAGAATCTTTATATACGAATTTTATAAAAGTGTCCACTTATTGTAATTATATGATGAGTGTAGGTAATATTAATACTCAATTATGACACAGACTTGTTGCATTTTAGATTAGAATCTCGTAATGTTTGCTAGTTTTACAGATATATAAGGAAAGGTATAACATTTTTGTAAATAACCTTTGGACTTATCATGCCGCTTTCTTTATTTAGTATTCCCACTATCGTGTTGTTTTTGTCGGTTTTTGTTTCATATTACTGTATCATTTATTATAATAAGGCAGGTTGGTCTCGTTTTCATTACGACAATTCATTTTCACTTCATGTATATAAATATGTATGTACTCTTACAGTACCAATGGCCAATAATGGAATACTTTTCATTTCAAACGCTGCCAAGGCTCATAAACTTTGCTCGAAAATATCGAAATGTGTGAAAAATGTTTTATATATAAATTTTAATAGTGGACCAGAAAGCACATTGTCAATTGTAAATAAACAAATTATTGATATATATTCTAAGGTTGGTAATTTATTATTGTCGTATTTAGCCATTATAAATTTTATTGAATATGTTAGAAGTGAGATTTTATCGAATATATGATGATAAATATTTTACAGGTACCAAAAAATATGCAGATAGATATAAGACTGATGTTGAAACCAAGGGAGACTGGAAATAAAATCAAAACCAATAATGCAATAGAGTTGATAATGTATGACAAAGATTTAGCAAATGAAGTTGATAATTTGAAATATTCACTAACAAATAAAAGAGAAAATGTAGATATTGAAAGTGTAGGTAAGTAAATTATTTAATGTGAGTAGGTAAGTAGGTAAGTAATTTGATTATTTAATAAGTGTGTAGGTAAGTAATTTGATTATTTAATTTTTATTATAAAAAATATGGTATTACATCTTAAATGTAACACTTAGTGGAAATTCTTTTAGTTACAAACAGTAAAATTATATCCCTTATGTATGAAAAAAATTATTTAGTTGAATATTTGCTCATTGTAATTATTCATCTTTATGTTCATGTAATTTTATCAGAAAATGAAAAAAATGCAGCCGAAGAAGTGAAAGAAGATGTTAAAGTGTATGATTATGTGGCACTCGGAGGAACATTTGATCGTTTGCACAATGGCCATAAGATTTTGTTGTCTCAAGCAGTTTTGCGAGCTAAAAAACATGTTACAGTTGGTGTCACCGACCTCAATATGATACAATGTAAGTGTTTAAACATGTTTTATTTTTTCACTCATATCTCTACATAGATCATACTCATGATAAATAATATAACACCATAAAATTATAATTATATTATCATATACAGAATGTATTGCATAAGCTTTAAATTTATCATGAGTTTGCTCTATCCAATTAAACAAACATGGCTTACAGTTTTTCAGTCATATATGTATATTTAGACTATTATGAGCAATAAATTTGTATGAAAACTTAAAAACTGACTGTGTTTAGTTTGTTAATGTAAACTTGTGATAAGAATACAGTTTTGTACATCCAAATGATGCATGAAAATGTTTAATGTTTTAATTATTATCGTAATCTCCATATAAAATTATACCCATTATTCTTTTTTATTATTACTTGCAGCTAAGAAATTATGGGAGTTAATTCAACCGATCGAGATAAGAATTAAGGCAGTATTAGACTTCCTGACTGATATAAATCCCGACTTAGAATACAATGTACTGCCAATCCAAGATGTGTATGGACCGACTAAAGATAACCCTAATTTCCAGGTAAGTTAGAAAAGATATTTGTTTTTATTTATCATGATATAATTTGAGTGGCGGAGTTACCAATTTCTGAATATTCCTAAGATAATATAAGAGTGACTATTTTTATTATATATCAATATTAGTTCCCTAAGAATAAAAAATACTGGAACAGTGTTTGTCTATTTATATATATAACACTACTTCTTATTGGTAGCTATAGAAATTAATATATTATATTTAGTATTTATCTAAAACTGCATTAAAACATTTCATATTTAAAATTAGTTAAATAAAAGTTAATTATAAATATTTTTAGTTATTAGTGGTCAGTGAGGAGACAAGTCGAGGTGCGATCAAAATTAATGAGAAACGTAAAGAAAATGGACTAAATCCTTTAGATGTTTATACTATCGGACTTGCTGAAGACACAAACCAGCAATCATATGAGGAAGAGGCCAAGCTGAGTTCAAGCAATCAAAGGATGAGGTTACTGGGAACCATTATAAGAGAACCTCGGGTAAGCATTTGTTATGCAATAGATTAAAATGTTCAAATCGATTTATTTTTTTATAATAATAAAATTTAAATAGAGTTCTAAAATACATGAAGTAAAACTAAATGTATTGTTTTATGAGGTTAAGATTCTAATGTTGTATTACTAATATACTAGACCTGCCATTCAAATTTTATTATCAGCTGTTGTTTTATCTGTATTAATTCATGTCTAAAATATTTCAGCCCAACCCAAATATCCCGAAGCACCCATATGTGATTGGTCTAGCTGGCGGCATAGCCAGTGGGAAGAGCAGTATCACAGAAAAGTTAAAGTATGTTTAACATATTTATATATATACATATACTAGCTGTTACCCGCGACTCTGTCTGCGTAAATAAAACAATGAAAACAATCACTGTTAAGCAGTGGCGGCTGGTGGGTTATCGAACTGGTGGTGCACTTTATTAAAATATTAAAATTAGAAAATGCAACAAAAAACCAATTGACATAAAATATGTTTATTTTTTATACATTAAATCAATGCGACGACATGTTTCTATAGCGAAATCTTCAATAACCTTTTTATTAAAATCGGGTATTGTTTGTATTTTTTTTCAATACTTCGCAAAGAAAGTGCATTTAATTGCAAGTGCATGGTATTTCGGAGAAAAGTTTTGATTCTTTTCAATTCCAATTCGTCATACATCGGGTGTTCTCGGTAATCTTCGGTCGCTCGTGCGGCGCTCGAGAACCGACTCATTACTCGGTACATTTATATGAACTATCTTTTGTTTCACGCGTCAGGCGTATTAATGCGTATCTCATACAAGATGTATTAGCAGTGCACTCACCGAGCACTCACCGAAGCGCACGAGATATTAGTTTAGTAAAGCGCTTAAACTTTTTAAAAATTGGAAATTTAATTTTTTATACGTTTTTGTATGTTTAGAAAATAAATATTAAAATGGTAATTTAAAAATAAAGATGAAGTAATATTTTGTAATTTTTAAATCTTTTGAATTGGTGGTTCAGCGCACGAGTGCACTTAAGGTACAGCCGCCACTGCTGTTAAGTCAATAATAAACACATAGACGGACAAAAGAAGATTTTTTTCTAAAATAAAAGTAGTCTGAGTTACTCCTTATTACATAAACTACCTGCCTATTAAAATGCTGTCAAAATCGCTCCCGCAATTTTAGAGATGCGGGAAAACAATTATACAGACAGACAAAAACTGTTAGAAAAAATAAAAACTGTATATTAATACGCATGTAGTTTTAAACGGTTATTTCGATATTACAAACATACTCCAACTATATTTGTATGAATAGTATTAGGAAAATGAACAATATTTTATGTTTTGTTTTGTTTTAATTAGTAAATATGTATCTTTTAGTAGTTGTAAAGATAGTGATATTAAAGTACTTTTCTCTTAAATTAAAAATTAAATTTACCACCTAAATTTCACTCAAGCAAATATGATTTCGTGTAACTAAACTTTTTTTTTTTTTGAACATAAAGGAGAATATTTTTGGATATGTACAATGTACATTCATGTACAAAATGAAAATTAATTATGGGTATAAAGAGTAGTGTGTACCTCCAAATCATTGTTATAACATTTACACATTGTTTAATATGAAATATTCTCTCTCCAGACTGAAAGGTGCAGCTATATTGAACTGCGACATCATAGCTCATGAACTATACAAGCCTGGGCTGCCATTAAACCATACCATCGCTGAGAGTTTCGGAAGTGACGTCATTACTGATGAAGGGGAGGTGGACAGACGGAAGCTGGGAGCTACTGTGTTCAGTGATAAGGTTAGTGGATAAAATGACTGAGAATAAAAGATAAAGGAATATTAATTTTATTTTATTGCTGAAACAAAAAGATGATATAAGTTTATCTTTAATACATAATTGAAATAAATTCTTTGGTTACTATCTTCATTTTAGCAAAGTCACACATAAAATAAATTACATTAAAAACACTAGAAACGCAAAATAATAGCAAAACAAACTAAAAAAGAATAATGAAATGTAACACTTCAGATAAAATACGAATGTAATTTTAATATGTAATATATGTTTTATATTGTTATATACACATATAAACTCATTATAGAGAGTTGAAAAATCCCTACTTAATATTATAAATGCGAAAGTAACTCTGTCTGTCTGTCTGTTACGCTTTCACGCCTAAACCACTGAACTGATTTTAATGAAATGTGGTACAGAGATAGAGTTGACTTTGAGAAAGAATATAGGATAGTTTTTATCCCAGACTTTTGAAAGGTTCTCTTGGAAACGGGATATAACCGAACTGGACGCGGGCGGAAATCTAGTAGTATAATAAATAATAATCCATACCTTTACAAAATCTTCCACAGAGTCAATTACAGAGACTGAACTCATTAGTATGGCCGGCTGTTATCCAAGAAGCGCAGAAAAGGATCAAGGCGTTAGGAGAAGCTGGTAGTTCAGTAGTGGTGATGGAGGCCGCTGTGATGGTTCAAGCCGGGTGGTACAAATATTGCCATCAGCTATGGACAGTCATTATACCACCAGAAGAGGTTGGTAATACCATATAAATAGTTAAACTATACTTGAGCATTCTTTTTTGGAGTTTTTGGGCTTAATTAAATTAATATATACGCTTAACATGTAATGAGATCTAAAATTTACGGTATTAATTTAAATGAACCTAATCTTTTTGGATAACTACGCGTATTTTATTATTTTTAAAATTACATACTCTCGACGTTTCGGTTATTTTGCAGCAACCGGCTTTTAATTGACCTATATACTTTGCCACAAAAAAAATCAAAATATATTTAACATATTTATGTTGGTTAAAATTTGCTATAATACCAAGACCTCATATATGTCATTATAATAAAATTGAATTATTTTTGGTATCCAGGCGGTGAAAAGACTACAGGCTCGCAATAACTTATCAGAAGCAGAAGCCAAACAGCGCGTGAGTGCCCAACCTTCAAACCAGGAACAAGTTGCTTTAGCCAATGTAGTGTTTAGTCCATATTGGAGCTACGAACACACCCAGGGACAAGTTGACCGGGCTTGGGAAAACTTGCAGATATATTTACAATAATTAATTTATATAATGTTATTTAATGTTTATTAACTTGGAATGAAACTATATTGGAATGTACAGGTATGTTCATGATTTGAAATAATAGGTCAATGTTCTATCTTGCCAAAAGATCTTATAAATTGTTACAGATTACCTCAAACGTATGTATACCAATTGATTTTATCTTTAATAGTCATTTCATATCACCAGCATTATTATGACTAGCCAGTGATAACTCTAGTCAGAAGATTATTTACCAGTTTTATGTAATTTGGCCTTTAAAAATTTACTCATTATAATCTGATTCTGACAAATAACTCTTAAATAACTAGTGTCTATTGATGCCATAACTTAATATTGCCGTCTGGTCTCACTGATCCTCAATCAGTAAAGTTTTTTCCTATAATTATACTCTCAGTTCTAGAATTGGTTGTAGTAAACTTGTTTTCAACAATTGTCATGATATTTGTTTTTAAGAGAAAGGAAATGTTGGTATAATGGTAATGTTTATAAAGCACAGGACAGTCAATTATGTTTTACTTTAATACACACAAAAACAACACAATCAGGAGTAGAAGTCAAATATTTCTGATTATCTGAAGTTGAAATAAGTGCTGGTGTTTCTTAGCTACTGGTATAGACAGCTTTTGAAGAAGACTTTTGCTATGTTATGTCATTTAAGAACTTCAAAAGAAATGTTACATACATATTTGTTTTTTTATTCTACAAGCACTGAGTGCTTGTATATAGATAAAATATGCCTACATTTTAGTCAGTGATTCTGTGTCCAACCTATACTGATTGCTTGTTGTTGGTTAGTGTTCTTATTTCTGGCAATTACAAAGCTTTAGCCAGGGTTTGCCTATGTAGTGTTCTGGGTAAATAAAAAAGTTGGAGATAGTATGATGATGATTGCCCGGGCTTGTGTAATCTATTCAAAAGGTCAGTCGATGAATAAACTCGCATCTTGACCTCGTCAATTGTGCCTTGGATACAGCCTTCGCACATACCTCCTTGGTGTCAAATGAAATATACAAAATATATGAAATTTAAAATAAATATAGTTTCATTACAACATGTTTGAAGCTTCATCGGTGATGTAGAATAAGACTTAATCATAAGTGTATTGTGTGATATTGTTATTATGGTAGAATAAAAATGTTTTTACGATGCATTATTTTTTTGCATTAGTCTTTATTTTTATAATATTCTATTTAATGCCGAACTTCAATTGTTAACGATTTCTTGCACCGACAGCTTTTCGTTGACATTCGTTAGAACTAATTATGTTTAAGACGGGACAATTGTCCAATTAATGGCATTTAACAAGAAAGACAATAATATGAATGAGTGTGAATGAAACCATAGCATAAAAATATAAATGACAGGCTAATTAAAACCTTCATGATCTTATTATTTTTTTTTTTACTTTATGTTATAATTTTAAAAAAGGTTAAGGTTATTCTTCCCATTCTTATTATGAAATGTCATCAAGGACACCAACTAAAAACGTCACAAAAGTTAAAAAAATGACATTTCTACTGTTACATAGTAAATATCAAAGCATTGTTGAATTATTATTATAACAGTTATACTTAGACGTTATGTTGAAAATATATTTCTTATTTTTGAAAATAAAATATGTTCAATCATTATGTTTTTTAATTCAATTCGTCCAAACCAAAATAATGTTATGGCCGTAAATACGTAATGATACATCACTAATCATATCATATAATATAAGACTAATACACTTATAACATTTCCATGATATACTAGTTGTTACACGCAACTTTGATTGCCTTTTATCTTGTTTTTTTAAAAAAGCAACCACATTTTCCTAAATGATCAGCTGACTGGTACTGAAAATTAAGGTCAAAAATCGCTTAACCGTTTAAAAACACAACACAAAGATAATTTCTGAAATTAAAGTTTAAAAAAACATTTTATTTATCTAAAAGATCATTCATATAGAAGAAACGTTGATTGATTTCATATGGAAACCCAAGTTATTGGATTACACAATTACATCATTCCTCCGTTTCACTTTAATAATGTAAGTCCAGATTACATTCACACTCAACTTAACTATTGAGTAGTAATGATGTCGGTTAAAGGCAGCATATTATGGTCACTAATGATACTACATTTTGTAAGCGGAATGAACGATAATTTCACTATTGAAGATACTGAAGATACATTCAGAACAGAAATCATAGTAAGTAATTAAAAGAAAAAAAAAACAACATAAGTAATTATATAAGTAAAAAAATATATATGTATATTAGAAAACGACTTAAGCTATAATAACATTTGTATTGCAATTTTTTATTGGTTTCGTGAAATCAGTTTTTAATGAGTCCATAAAATGTTTTCATCAATCTTAGAATATTTCGAATTGAGGCAACTGGTGTTGTTCCAAATATGGTTTTTCTATGAAATTAATACATAATTAAGTATCCCTTGTCCCTCACTACTAGTCGTTTTAACATTTTTATATTTTAAGATGTAACTACAAAATTTAAGTACTCATTTTAAATTAAGTTTATATATAGAAGTTTGCCTAAAAATATTTACATGTAATAAATAATACGTTAGTGGGCATAAAAAGTAAACCCAGACATGATCTTAACAAACTGTATTCTTAGTTAAAGTTAGCAATTTTTCATTGCATATTGCGTTTCCCGTTTTCCATTCAATAAACTACATTAATAAAATCAAAATTTATGAATTAAAAACTTAAATCTGTTTAAGAAGTTAGACGTTGCCTACTTGGGTTAAAATGCGCTTTAAGACTGATCCACTAACATCGATATAAAAGAGTCAACAGAATTCTGAATTATTAAAGTTTTTTCTAACAATGTTTACTCTAATCACAATTTTGCCAATAAAACATAGACTTAAATATTATTATGGCCGAATATCTACGAATGAAAAGCTGAGAATTGTTTGTAATCAATTGGACCATACAAACATATGGTTGTTGTAATGAGTGTTTAAAAAATGATAAATCATTTGAACACACAAAGTAGTGCCTGAATAATAACAAAATAATGATTTTTTAGGCGGAGCTAATCCAACTGAATTTGAAAAATAATGGTTGGAGCAACATCTACATGATTGGCAAACTACCGGATGAGTTGTATTCTAAATTAAAAACTTTACCATTCACCTTCACTACCAGTACTATTGACACAGACGATGAAGATATAGAAGACGTACTGGCTTATCATTCAAACATGATTGTAATAAGCTGTTCTGATTTTGACGAATTCGAAGACGCCATTAGAAAAGCTATGCTGTCGCCATATTGGCATCCTTTAGCTAATATAATATTGGATTATCATACGCCGTTAAAAAATGAGATTATTGCTAAAATATTTTTTGCCTTCTTCTTTCATCAAGTAGTTAACGTAATAATCATTCATAATAACAATAACTCGCTTTTAATATCTCACTACAATCAGTTTATAACTGAAAATTATAAGCTTCAAGAAAACTTCGGATGTTGGACATCAAGTAAAGCAACTGTGAGGATAGACAAATTCGAGACTGGTTTTACATGTGTTCAGGATTGCCACAACGTATCATTGCACTCGTTGTTGAGGTCTCAACATCTGGGTACTTGTATTGGATTCAACACAGAAGTAATTTTCAATAAAACACAAATTAAAAGCATTAACTTTTTTGAGGATAAAGCAAAAAATATGCATGGGTATACAATGCGTGCGTATGCAATTGAAGTTCTACCATTTTTTATAATAAAACCCAGTGGTAATGGATCTTTTACTTTGCATTCTCGAGATGGAATGATCTGGAATACAATGGCTGAACTTTTTAATTTTAAAATCGACTTATCTCCTAGTCGGGATGTCATGAAGACAAAGTTTAATTTTGAAAAGAATATCGCTCAATTGTTCGACTTTGTACGACGAAAAGGCGATTTACTTTTATTTCCTGTTTATCAATTCGACATAGTTGTTCTTGAAGTAGATTATACAGTGCCTTATATAGACAGCGGTCTCTGTATATTATCCCATCGGGCAGATTACGAAACTATTGTGTTTAATATAAAACTTTTGGAGCAAAATTCAGATCTGATAATCAGGTTTATAATGTGTTTTTTATGTACTTGGGTGGTATTTCTCCTCTTTAATATGGAACAATTTGGAAAGATCACTTTTGACCAAGCAGGAAAAGATTTAATAAGCACATTTAAAATAGTATTATCTTTGAGCCTTTCCCGATATCCAACAAAGAACTCATTTCTTTTATTTTTCTTCTTTGCCATATGGAGCTTTTTCGTTCTTAATTTTAGTACACAAGCTGCTATTATTTCTCTGTTCTCTGCTTATAAAAGAGGAAAAGAAGTTGATACCTTCGAAGATGTAATTGAAAAGGGCTATAAGATTGAAGGGATGTCGTCACCAGATATCATGCTTCCAGATACAGAAGAAAAATTTAGGAAGATTAATTCAAAACTGGAACCCTTACAAGATTTATTTGGATGTGTTAAATACATGCTAAACGATAGTAAGAGATTTTGTGTCATAGATTGTACTGTTGGTCGCTATTTGGAGACAAATATGTTGAATGAAAAAGGAAAACAGTTCCTCCATATTGCAAGAAAAGATAAAATTCATAGCTATTATTTAAATATGATGTTTCATAAACATTCAATATTGACAGAGCGTTTTAACAAATATATTTTGATGATATTCGAAGCTGGCCTAATAAGAAAATGGATGGATTACAGATTTACTGTCATTAAAGAAGAAGTTCCTCTTAAAGCACTAGGAATGGATGATATGGAGGGAATATTTAAATGTTTCGGTATACAGTTATGTATTTGCTTGATAATTTTCCTAGTCGAATTGTTTTTTTGGGTTTATTAAATACATGCAAAATAAAGTCCTAAAGAAGAAACATAGGCTTTAAATCACTTTTAAATTTGAATTCAAAAGTAGGATGAAATATAGCAAAAGCACTGCAAGATTGACACAAACTTATTTATAAGTATTTATTAAGTAAGTCTGCACGTTTGATAATTTGTCGGTGATTAGTTAATGGAAACAATGATTGTAATAATTATTCGTTCAATCAAGTAATAAGCAATTTATGATATTTATTAGAAATGCTTTTTATGAGTGATTATTATAATATTTATAAATATTAACATAATTTATATCTTAAAATGTTATGTATTTAAAAAAAAATAGTTGTGGTTAATGTTAATGATTTTGTGCTAATATAAAATAAAATATCTTTAAAAAGTTTCATCAATGTTTTATTATTTCCAAAGAATAAGTTATAACGAAATAGATAGATATATTTAATTCTTTAACAAATGCTCATAATCGTCTAGTCATTTTTATTTATCATCAGTACATTATATATATATATTTTTTAATCTGTTCAACTTTGTGGATAGTTAATCTATGTACATGTAGTATGTACTGAATTTGTTTATGGATAAACTGTGAATTTGGTGTAAACTTATTGTTTGGTGAAAGATACATAATAATGATCGTGAATATAATAAATTAAATCAATAGAACAATTAAGATTAATGGGAAATTTGAACACTAAAACCAGTTTACATACAAATCATAAACAAGCAGTTCATTCCGTTCGTGACGGTCAAACATTTACGAGTCAGGTAATTTTTTGCGATATAAAACTTGCTAATGTCATTCTCAGCTGAACATACGTAACATAATCAAACTCTTTGTTACTCATAACACGGTCAGCTTAGGCATATTACCTGCGTTTTGTGTTTTCGGATACGGTACAATTATCCAGTTTTTAGTTAATATCGCCCTTATGGGCGTAAGTGAGTTCTTTGTTTGTAGATAAGTGTGCAAAAGCATTGTTTTTGTAGTTCAGCTTGTCTCATTTCGTCGGTAACCTCAGTGGGCGCTCCTTCGCCAGCGTAACAAGCAACCAGTCAGTATACAGCGCATCACGACCTTGGTCTCGGATCTCTAGACGAAGGTTAGTGCATGTTATTTAATATACTAACAAAAATGTCTTGCATCATTTATGTTTGTACTGATATTGATTATGAAATATGTTGATTTGTTTTCTTTGAATATTTAGTACTTACAGTGGATTAAGCAAGAAATATCCAAAGCTTTACAGTAATTTATATTTTAACTTGAAAGTTTTGTTTGCTTAAAGCAGTTGCTTAAATTAAGTTAGTATATAAACAATATCACAAAATCATTTCTATTTAAAAACAGTTTTTGTTATTACATGAAATATATAACATGGTGATTTTATATTTTAATAAAATTATAATTAATTCTGCTAAACATGTTTTATAGAGATGGTCATCCATCTAACAAAGACTTGTTAATACTTAACTAATTACTGTTTGTTAAATTAAAACATTAAATCTAATAACTACTGGCCACAGTCATGTTTTAGTAGGTAAAGTTTTAATTTAATTGTGTAAAAATGTAATTTTTCATCATATAATATTCAGCATGGTATTTTTAAAATCAAAAATACCATGCTGAGTGTTATACTCTCATGGTATTTTTAAAAACACCATGCTTAAGACTTTATACCTGGTTATAAATGACTTAGTTAACATTCATTGTTGTTTCAAGTCTTTTTAAATACAAGTTTTAACTTAAGAAGCTCCTTAATAGTAATATTTATATATACATATATTATATTTATTAAAATTTAGTAAATCTTGTAAAGATACTCATGGTTGTATATAATTAGTCATTAATAATATTTTAGATTGATAGGTATATGAATGTGTTGTATGCTAAGCAAGTAAATGTAAATATTGTTTGTTCTGTAAATTCAGAAAGTATCTAACAAAATAAGTTACTTTTATAAATAATACCACTTCTGACCTAAACCATTTTAACAATTGTATGTCTTTAGTGTTACTCCATGTATATTTATTTGAAACTTATTTAAAACATTTTAAGATTTTTAATGCAGTGGTGATTTCTTCAAATTCCTACATTTTAATTACTCAGCCTAATGACATAAATTTTTAACAATTTTGCTGGAAAAGACAGAAAGATGATATCATTTATTTGGTTATAAGTAAAAGAAGCTAAAAATGTGATTTATCATTGAAATAATTCATAGCTATTGGGTTGAATGCAAAGATTTTTATTTTGCATAGGTTTTTATACTATAAATGTGGTGACATTTTGATCCCAATAACATATAAATACCACATACATAATTCTTCTTCTTCTACCTGGCAATTTCCCTGCTTTAGCCAGGGTCTGCCTTTAAGACATGGTTACGACATAGGTTTTTATGACCGGCCGCCTGCCTGACATCAACCCTCTTTATCACATACATACTATAATAAACAATGTATTATAAAAACAATTGTGACATTTTTCAGATGGAATGATGCCACATTGAATAATCCATTAGAAGCCAGCAAAACTGCATGGCCAGTTGCTCACAAGGAATCAATTTTCCTGCCAGAATTTCCTATAACAACAGATCTACTCCAAAAAGACTTTGAAATAGCACATACAATAGCTAAAGGTGCTTTCGGAGAAGTGTATAAGGTGAAGAAATTGAGCGAGAACAAAGAATATGCTCTGAAAGTGTTGAATAAGTCACAGGTATTTCAATTTTATATTTAAAGTAGTTTTTGAATGCAACTATGTCTGCGTTAGTTTCATAATTAGAAATGTATGACTGGGCAAACCCTATTCCTCTTTAGAGACAGTAGATAAAATTTTGGATTTTTATCAACTTATATTTTATTTTTTTTACAATGAAAAGTATCCTACGTCTTTTCCCTTGTCCTAAGCTATCTCTCCCCCAATGTTCAGCCACACCCATTCAGTCCTTCTTGAGTTATAAATAGTGTAAATAATATGACTTTCTTCCATTTATAAAGATTAGAAAGATCTTTTGAGTATTTTAAGTAATGGTTCAGTCCTAGGGTTGCATCTGTATAGAAAATATCTCCCGTAATTTCATGTCAATAATTTAGTAATAAAAATATTAGTGTTTGTGATTTCAACCAAATAAAAAATTAATAGAAGAATTTTATTTTAAACTTACATGTTGATAATCTATTTTATATGAATAATTATTCAAATTCATAAAAAAACTCATAGTTCCATAGTTCATTTCAAAATCACTTGATTATATCAGATTAAATGGAAAATATTTTTATCATAATAATTTTCTCTTGAATTAAAGAAGTTTATTTAAGATTTAAAAACAATTTTTATTACAATTAATTAGTAATACATATATTATGTATTTTAAATTTACTATTACTTATACTAAACAGGTAATATAGTGTGAACAATATTCAAAGATTTCACTTTGTATTCAAGATGCTGTATATCAGCTACATTTATAGAAAGTATTCATCTTAAGAGGAAACCATTTAAATTATTGGTATATTGATAGGCTTATCTTGTTGACCCAATAAATTTAATGTGTGTACATAAGGCATGTGTGTTAAAGGGTCAGTCTATTTTTGTTGGGAAGCCCGTATTGGTCAATTGAAATCCTTGAACAGTGTTTTATAATGGAGTTATAAAAAGCTTCGGTTCAGTTCCCTATGCATGCATAAATTATTTTTGTGTATATTGCATACATTCAAATATATCATGCATTATTTATGCATGCAAAGTAATGGATGCTTTTAGTAATTTGGAATTCTTATAAAAAAATTCATTAATAATCTTCTGCATTCAACTTAATGTAGACTACTTATTTTTTATCATAATTTTTTAATGTCCAACAATCCTTAAAACATTTATTATAATATCTGATCTTATCAGATTTAATTTATAATAAACTCATATAAAGATTATAAATAATGAATATGGAATGATCAATTTATGTATAATTTTGGAATGGAATTGAACTAGTAATAAGTTATTCACTTAAATATATGTAAATATTATTTTGTATTAAGGCTTCAACCTTGGTATTCTCTTTATTTATAGAAAAGATTGACCGACCTTTGAACTATTGAATAATAGTATGGGTGACAAAAAATATATTATATATAGCTATCTTATTGAAGATATATCTGTTATGTATGTGATAACTTGATAAGATAGGTAAAAGAATACTAACCTACCTTAGTAATATAATTATGTTTTGAATACAATAAAATAATTTTTGATGTGGCTCATTGGGTCAATGGCGTCAAAGATTAGACCTGTTTAAATTTTGTTAACCTTGAAACAATTTTGAAATATGATAATTTATAAATTAACAATACAAATTAATATTTCGTCATATGAATTTCATGAAGCGTTTTATTGTTACTAGCCAATGGATTGTGTCCGATTTAAAACTATTTGAATTAGTGACTATTGTAAAATCCGACTTTTCTATATATGTATTTTTTTTTATATTACAAGAGTGGAATTTTTCAAGGAACAATTACAAAATGAATTTTTTAATTTTGATTACTTTATTTTCCTATATATTGTGCGTTATTAAGAATTAACTCATACAAAATAATGTTTGATAATCGCAATATAATAAAGAATTCAGTTTTTTTTTTCATTTAATGTCATATTGACATTTTATTAAGATCTATAATCTATGTCATAGGTCATAGACAATATACCCCATAATTTGGAAAATAGAAATTTATCTATTTATGTACATATTATAATCAATACAGTTATTGTTTAATAATTAAAACAGTATAATTAGCGCTCCATCAATGCATTTATCTTATACAAATAATGCATTCTATTAATAAACTTTCTCGATATATACGAGTAATGGAAACTAAACCTAATTTAAGTATAGCTTGTGTTCATTTATTCTGTGTATACAAATGTTAGCTTCGGGTTAACATCACATATGTATAATATGAGATTTATTTAATATATTTATTCTTATATTAGGTTGTAAGTGACAACGCCGTGCGACAAGTGAAGGAAGAGGCCAGAATACAAGCGGCTGTTGGACACCACGTGTTCATTGCAGGAAGCGTGTCGCGTTGGCAGACTAAGAAAAGACTGTACATTGGTATGTAGTGTTGTATGTTTGTATGTCTGTTCCCTTACAATACCAATTTAACTTTAATTTTGTTTTGATGTTTTTTTTTGTACTGGATAACAAAGTGTCATTAAGTAATGATTATTTAATTTAATTCCATAGCTAAAATCTATATATATAATACAAACATAGGGATGTAATTTTGTTAGTAACTACACGCGTTATATTTTTGATCTAATAATACGTATATAATTGGTTCCGTTTACTCAGTTGTGTTGAAATTATAAGGAAAGATATTGTAATGTCACACGCGTGTCTAGTGACTGTCACTGTTGTGATGGATGATAAGTATCAATTACTTAATTAAGTTCGGAATTATTAAGTATTTCTTATTATAAAAAAATATTATCCATCAACTTCAGAGTTTTATTCACTTATTTAGACTTTGATTTACGAGTGAAGTAAGGAGTTATTTATATGTTTTATTAACGATTTCGTCGGGAATCGAACCTAAAATATATAATTTCTAAATTGTTTTAAATCATCTAATTATTCTATTGAATAGTATTACGTTATCAATTATACTTTTAGATACGAATTAATTGAAGTTGTATTAACACGGGTTTTTTTTGTTATTTTTTCGATTGTAAGCAACCAGTTCATACAATTTTAAATTCATGATATGACAAATACTTTCGTTATGTACTAGTTGTATATAACGCAAAGATTACATACGAAATACTTCATTGTGATAGCAGTAGCAATAAAACAATATTTATATAATACCAAGAATTAATGAAAATTTGTATAATTTACTATATGTATATATTTGCTTGACCTAATATGATTGTGCTCCTTATCTTGGCTAGACTTTTGTCTGAAACCTCTCAGTATCAACGTCTGAATGAATAGATTTAGAGTTCTTTGACCTTTGAGTGTATTTTGAAGTTGTTTCGTTCATTGACTTAAGATTTTTTATATTTGTTTTGTATCATATATGTCATTTACAATATAGTGATGTTTCAGATCGCTATATATCTGCATATATAATTATATTCATAGTACAAGTTTGCCACGTCATACTGCATACGACGCGTATTCAGTTTATCATTCATTAACGTACGTTAACACTTATATCCGAAGATTTATGAATGACTAACTGTTAACTCTCCGTATGTAGTGACGATGTAAATTTATACTAAGGCTACTTCTTACAATCCTATCAGCTACTATTACGCAACGACCCAAATATATATTTTTGTTTGTAAACATGTATTATTGTAACAGTTTCAGAATACATTCCCGGCGGTGAGCTGCTAGCTTTAATAGAAAAATACGGAAAGTTACCCGAGAATCTGGTCAAGATATTTCTGGCTGAAATTGCTATAGCTTTAGGTAAATGATTGCATTTAAATATAGCTTATATAAAATTAAAATAACCATATATTATATACTGTGTAACCATATATTATATACTTCTACAAAATATTAATACATATATCTTTTTTTATTTAAATATATTTCTTATATATAAAATTAAGTTACTTACAAAAAAGGTATTTTTAAACTACATATTTTAATAATTTTATACATGTGTTTGTAGATCCGGATATAAATATTTCATTTAGAAAGTATTGAATAGATTTTAATTAAACCTAACAGTAATATAGATTATGGTGAAGATAACGTATTGACTATGACGCCTTAAAATTTCTTAAATTTATTTTCGGTACATGTAGCGGTTGTACCTACTTTGTTTAACATTATCGCCGGTAGATAGCGCTGTCGTGTAGCTACCTAAGATTTATACCAAATTCTTATTCTAGGAACAAATTTATAATTTCTTTTTTAAAGCTACATCAAAGACAACTAAAATGAAATTGACGAACAAAATCTGTCTAAAATATGTTATTAAATATGATTTTTTTCCGTTTCCAGATTTCCTTCATAACGCCGGTATAATATACCGTGATCTCAAGCCAGAGAACATACTCTTAGACACAGACTACCACATACGACTGATAGACTTCGGTCTTTCTAAGTGGCTGTCTATAGGGTCCCGTACAACAACCATCTGCGGAACCCTGAAATACATGGGTAAGTTGTGTTCCACCCATCTTCAGTGTTGAGGGCTAATTGGGCCTAGGACTAAGGCTAGGGCTGGTGTTAACAGACAATATATAATATATGTGTATCACTCATATCTAGTGGACAAAAACAGTGGTTTTAGACCGGAAGTCAACAGAGTGACTGTTGGACTATGTCATTAGCGGTAGGCGCTGGTTGCCAGTGACTGGCAAAATGAACGCACGCAGCATAGCATTCGAAATGTCCATGGAGGGTAGGCAAGTGGACGAGGTGGTGGCTAGCATTTTCCACACGGTGCTATTCCATCGATCAAGTGGTAAATTCACATACACCAATGAGGAGAGTTACTCTATAAGAACCGTCAGCTATGTGGATGTGGACTGCGACTTCATAGACTTCACCTACGTCTGCTGTGAATCAGAAGCTTTAGGGAGGATCGTGAAACGTGACATATCAGATTTCTCTGAACGTCTCCGCGGTTCAGACGGCTCTTCACCACCACGAGGGTCGATTTCATTGGAGTTCTTCCAGAAGCGACGAGCTAGATGGCCGTTCCAGCCGGAATGCGTTCCTTGGGAGGTCTGGACGGTCTGCTGTGAACTGACCGAGGCTCGAAACGAACAAGACATGCACACTAAACACGAGGGCGTAGTAGAAATGCTGCAAGATAAGATAGTGTTTATAACTGAGATCATAAATCGTCATGAATACGTGCCTAAGATGCCGAGCCGGTCAGACGCTGACCTAATCTTTGACACGACTTACTCAGATATACAGCCTTATCTGTTCAAAATACACTACAACCTATCCGGAGCCCCGCCAACCTCTGTCGGTAATACAGTCCGTAAATTAATTCGCGACACTCTATCCTTGTGATGTATATTATATTACAGCGCCATCTATCTAAGTTTGGACGCGTACGGATACTTTTATACTGTCGGTTTGATCGTCGTCGGTATATGTGATATTATATTGAAGATGTTCTACGATGGATGATGTTATTAATGAATCGTGTCGATCGTTAGAAACAAAAGTGCAATTATTTTTGTTTTTGTGTTTTTTTGTAAATATATAATTATTTTTTATGATTCTATGTTATATATTTTCCAATTCTGTGTACTTATAGCACGAAGTAAATACATTATATTGTTTTTAATGTTTGACGAGTGTAATATAACTAGTGATGTCCCACGTATCGTTTTATTTTAATTTAATATTATTTTACATTTTACTGTGTTACTATAAGTTTCCTAGTTAACAATCTTCAACAACTTTATTCAGACCGTTCGTTGGAGGTATTAATGATAAGTTTGAATTCACTCGATATTTTTAGTTCTCGTTAACTATAAGACTTGTAGTACACATATTTTATTGTTTTATTTTAATGTTTGACCATAAATATAAATTAGTCAATAAATAACTCGCACTCTAGACTTAAAGTCGTATAAGTTATAATAAGTTTTTCACCGTCTCTGATTATATGAAAATAAATACATATAATGTTTCGTGACATTACTCTAATAATATTTTAATGATAATCGAACAAGTCGTAATTATGTCTTGTAAGATAATTTTGTGATATGACTTTGAATTAATATTTTTTTTTATATATATAATAATTACGTGTTGTATAATGTATATTAAATGTACAGTACTTGTAATATTTTGTTTCGTATTACGCGTAGTTTGTAGTTAATATATATATATATAGAAATTTATTTATTGCTAGAATTATTGTATTGTATGGTGCATGATCGTGTATGGGACTTGTAAATCGTTCTCATTTAATAGTTTAGATTATTGTAATTATAGAGTTAATATATTTAGAGTAGGCAAGAGAATAAAGCTACAAAATATATATATATATATATATATTTTGGAAGTTATTATTGTAGCTTAGAATGTTTTGATTTTTATTTCCTATTAAAAATGTCTGTGTGTGTAGTTCTTGCCTATTTTATGTATATTATTAATTATATGAATGTAGTGTCGTCTCGATGTAGAATTTAATTCATTTTGTAACAAATCTTCACTACATTTGTCTGTTGTATCGTTAGTATGGATTTTATACTTTATATGTTACGTTCAACTGATAACTATGTACGACAGCTTTGTCAGTTAAGTAAAAGTATAAAACTCGTACTAGGAGCCAAGTGAGTTTAATACGTGTTTATATCACCAATACTGGTAGTTTAGACGATAGATCGCCGGCGATGTATTGGATGGCTCGAAAAAACTTGATACTTCTAGTATTGCCGTTAAAAATACGTACACGTACTAAAGTCACATGCCCACAAAGTTTCGGTGAATCCATCCAACGTTCAACTTCTTAATTTACTTTCCTACCTCATTACGTGACTAGATCTAGATTATCGTCTCAATTGAAAACAAATATCTATATAAAAAAAAACTTCTTATTATTATATAATCACCAAAGATGAGGCTGTACATGGTGTTTAGAAAAAAAATATAAAAATAATAATATGTAATTAAACGAAATAAATTATTTTGCGATTCCCGTATATAAGAATTCGTCTAGTGATGAGACAATATATTTTATTCATATATATATTTTATGTGTATTTCGTCTGTGTGAACACCCTGTATGTAACGATGCACTCGCTATGGCCTTAATCAATATTAATGTGAACGGCTGTTTTAAACTATGGTGAGCATATTGTTATGTGATTTATGAGTTCAAAATTATAATTCTTTGTCTTGTGATAATTTATATATACATATATATATATATATATTTATATATGAATGTAAATAAATGATGAAGTATTAAATGTATTTCATTTAAAATAATAATTTACACACCTTAAACATGTGAGAGTAATATTTTTATAGTATAAATAAATTGTTTAATAGAATTTAATACCAAGAACTATTATGTTCTGATTCACCTAAATGATTTGGTTTGAGATTTGTGAAATACATATAACATAGTAAATTTCTGAAAGTTTTTTGTGAAACATTAAAAATATATAGATATATTTGTGTTAATAATATCAATCTTCGTGTGCTGTGCGTCGCTTCACACCATCAAGTAAATATATTTTAATTATATAATTATATATTTAATGTGTGAATGGATGAATGAATGAGGCGTGGAGCACAAGAAGTTGAACGAATGATTGTTTAATGAACAATTTTTTGTAAGGCTGCTTACACACTGTCATGATTAAAAAATATATTAAATTTGCATGGATTTTTTATTGGATTTGTGTGTGTAATCAGCCTTATATATGTTGTATATAGAAGTAATAGTATGATTTGTTGTTGCTAGCGCCTGAGCTGATGATGAAGGAGCCTTACAGTCATGCTGTCGACTGGTGGTCGCTTGGAGTACTCGCGTGTTATATGTTAACCGGAGAGGTATGTTACTTAAATATATATCTTATTAATACTACAATAAGTTTCATTATCTTTCAGTACTTCGTACTACTTCTACCTCGCAATTCCCAGCTATAGCTAGGGTCTGCCTTACATGTTGTATATAGTTTTGGCTATTTGTTTTTACGACCGGCCGCCCTCCTGACATCAACCCTCTTTGGGAATCAGCATTAATCAGTGGTGTCTAAATATTCTTATAAAGAACATATGACTCGGAAAAATCACATTGGTACTCGCCCCGGCCAGGATCGAACCCGCGCCCTCGTGTATGAGAGGCGGGCCTTTTAACTACTGGGCCATCACTGACTAGTCATTGTCCTTCAGTAGGACTAAATAATATGTAATAATTATTGCCGCTATCTAGTTTGGCGTGCGTAGTACGAAGTCTTTGTATTAAAAGATTTGTGATTTGATGGAAATATCAAATCTCAGGAGCTATATATTGAAATCGTAAAAATGATTTTGTATTTCATAGTCGATGTATTGTCGAAGACTTTTATATATATAGGCTGTTTGTATCACTATAAAACCTATAGGATTTGAGTGATACTGAAAAATGTAGCGAAATAAGAAAGTAACATCGTAATGAGTACCAGTAAACTATTAAAGTAATTTAAAAATTATTTAAGACAAGTTTCAATTTTTGAAATCATCTTTATCAAAAACGCAAGCTAAACCGTTAGTGCAGCTAGTAATATAAATATTACTTTAGTCTTACTATAAATATTCAGCTTGATGCTTTTGTCCAAGTATACAATAATCTTTGTAAAAAGTAACATTTTACAGTTCATTAAAGTTTTCACTCATAATTGTTGATTATATGTGTAAAACTCGTACTACGAATATGTGTACCTAATATAAAGTGTCAATGGACTAAACAAATGTTGTCACCACTGAACACTACTAACTGAACTAACAGCAAATAAACTTAGAAAGAACCCTGGTCCTCGTAGTAGAGAAGCCCAAGCGACTTCCAAAGCTACTTCTAAATTTCCTTCAGAATGCTCAGGCTAGCAATATCCCTCCATATAATTGTCACATTATTTAGGATTACTATGACATAAAGGCGACCTCCCTGCATAAAAAAACTTCAGGAGTATCTCAATATCACCTTTTATTTAAATACACAAATATCTATAATAAGTTTGTGTCACGTACAAATAATCAGACATTTTGATAGGACACTTTACAGTTTATTTGACGTAACCTTTGAAATTTTGAAACGCTCGAATAACCTTTTTTTTATTCAACCACTTGTTACGATCAGCTCCCTTGAATTCATTTTCAGATTAATATTTTATATATTTCAGAAATATAAAGCGCATATGTACTCTTTGTCATTTTTTACATTTTTTGAAAACAATGACACGTTCTCTTCTCATTAAAATGGAAATCTTGAAGTAAACTTTTTCTATTTAGGAAATAATCTTTAAAATCCAATAGGTAAGGAAGACGTACAAGTTATTGCAAATTTAATATCTTTGCCTTCCCTACGATAATACCGATACCTCCTAAGTATAATGAGTCAATTGACATATTCTAATTTTACAGGAGAGTGATTTGAAGGCAAATCGTTTATATTTTAATGATATCAAATTAATTAGAAATAAAGTAAATGTTTTTTTAATAAAAATTACAAGCACTTCCTTTGACATATAATGATGTTGCTGTTTTATGTTTTTAAATTACATTTTATCTAGATGACTGGGTATACGCCGACGGGGCTCAATAGTGAAATGGTATAACTACCAGTTATATTCATGTACGTTGTCCACTTCTTCATCCCTTGTTAGAATCATATCATCTATTCCTGTTTGATCATTTATTGTACCAATGGTATTTTTGAGTAAATTTAAAATTTTTCGTTAAACAACTGCATTTTAGCAATCTATGCTCATCATCGTATACTGAGCTACGATGTAGTTGTATAAACGCGTCCTCCCTCACGCCCCGCGTACACTGGTACGATGTTAGTTATATCAGTTTACTATGTATGATTTTTACTGATGTTGCAATTGATTTGGTATACGTGAAGTTATTTCGGTAATTATCGTTCCTTTTTAATTTTTTTTAACGCAAACGTTAAGATCACGACTTATCACGTAAGTTTATATAAAAATACCTAAATTTGTTAGTTGACTCAGTATACTTAGGAGGAGTCGATATTTTAGTTTTGAAAATGAGATGGAAATATCTTTTAATTCATATCTATAAACGAACGATTTCGGTTCCTTGTGGTAAACTCAAAATGTCTTCAGATATGTAAAATATGACTTACTTACATATATATATGTTTGATTGCAGTTATAGCTTTTATACATATAAAACAAAATAAAATATTGACAGTAATTTCTTGAAATGTAAGGTTGTCTGTGACTTTTATTATAAGAAATGGCAAAAGTAATGTAATAATTTCGGAACAAAACCTATACCTTTCTTTTTATTTACGGAGTTAATTAAATAAAGTTCGATGATTATTTTTTGGAACTCTCTTTAATATTTCTAAAGTAAGATTTTAATTTTTCTGACTGCAATTTTTGTCGCCTTTCAGTACAATTTTTAATACGATTGTACTGTGTAATTTACGTTAAATTTTGAGCGATCGTTTTTATATCTTTGAATTTATATAGTTTTCGTTTAGAAACTTGGGAAGTATAAATAATTCTAAAAATAACTATATATTTTGATTTCAATTTTAAGTAACTAAGTACGAATCATCTAAGCTTATTGAGTACTTTTAAAACTGTGTTAATCTGGGTTTATTAATTATTTATAACTTTCATGTTGTTAATCTGTTTCATTAACTAGTTTATATTTTATGTATTGATATGTAAATAAATATATGTAGCTGTTATTCTTTTAGTCATAATCTAAGCAGTTAATATGAACAAGAATGGCATTATTTTTCTTGTGTAATTGTCTAGTAATTAATTAGTTTCACAGTGTATATGGAAGCTTTATCTTAATTATATTAAATATTACACTCAAGGGTGTTAATTAAAAAACAATATTATTATAAAAAGTATTTATTATTACTTACAGTACCTTGAATTCGATAATTTACTTTGAAAATAATTACAACGCAGGTAATTTTTCGGTTCTACTATTTAAATAAGTCTCTAGAACTAGTGAATAGTCGGATATTTCCCCGGGAGATGGGGGATGCATCACAAACTTAGTACCAGGAGCGGATGGCGCGTGTCGAGGTATTCTGTCGACACACGTCTTCCGCCTAACTAAACTAGTATTAGTTATCTAGGATTTCGCCTGTTTCTCCTTCTCTCCGCTTTCTTCTGAGGATTCTGCGCTGTCATTCTTGTCCGAGCTCTCGTTGCTTTCGTCGGATTCCTTAGCTGGGGCATCGCCGAGAGCCTTTTCGTCGGATTTGACATCAGGTTTCACATCTACAACCGACTCAGCGGGCACAACCTGTTCTGGGCTTTTTGGAACTTCAACTGATTTGCCATCCTTGCTGACGTCACTGGATTCAACTGCCTCGATCGACTTTTGTTCCTTCTCCTCAGCGGACTTAACCTCTTCAGATTTTAAAGGTTCAACCGGCTTGTCTTCAACCTTGGCAACCTCAGCTACTGATTTAACCTCTTCTTTTGGTGCTTCTTCTGGTTTGGCTTCTTCAGCGTCACGAACTACGCGAAGTTCATCAGCTACGGCTGCTTTAGCCGCAGGAGCAGCCTCAGCTGGAGCAGCTGCTTCAGCTTCCTTATTTTCGGCTTTCACTTCAACGGGCTTTTCTTCCTCAGCATTGCTGCTTTTTGCGGCAGCTTCTTCAACAGCTGGTTTGCTTTCTTCGGGAATTGCGCTTTTAGGGGAAACGACAGGCTGAGATTCAGAAATAGGGTTAATAGCTGTGGGGTCCATAACATCATCAGCTACAGCAGCATCATTTTTAACTGCGCTTACAACATCAATACTGGGTTCAGCGATGTCAGATTTGGCGGCAGGTTCAGCAACCACCTCTTCTACTTTGGCTTCTTCAACTTTGGCGTCTGCAACTTCTGGCTTCACTTCTTCAGCAGGAGCTGATTTAACTTCTGGTTGGATTGGTTCTTCTGGTTTAGCATCTACTGCTGGTTTCTCTTCTGGTTTTGATTCTACCACTGGGTCTTCGACAGCTACTGCTTTAACCTCAGGAACATCTGGTTTTTTATCTTCTGAAACAACGTCAGCTTGTGGTTCAGCAATGACCTTTGGTACTTCCTCTACTGGTGCACTTTTAACTTCTGGTTCAGCTGGTTTTTCAGCGGCTTTTACTTCTGGGACAGACTCCGGTTTGTTTTCAATAGGGTTGGGCTGTGCTTCAACTGCAGGCTTTACTTCTTCAGCCTTGACCTCAGGTACTGCGGGGGACGCAGCGGGTGCCTCTTGTTCCGCAACAGGCATGGCCAAGCTCACAGCCGCAAAGGCCAAACAAAGTAATATGACCTTCATCCTGAAAATACAAAGTTCTTGATTAGCGGTTTCTTGTAATGATATCTCGTTCGAGATACTGTTTATGTGTTGACTGCACGTCTGCAAGTCGTGAGTGCGGTAAGGCCAATGTTACGCGTCGCCGCCCGGCTCCAACATTCACAGCAATTTTCCTATTAAGACTGAATCATCTAAGGGCCCGTTACGCTGGGGACGGCTGGCCATCCACTGGTTATATTGAATTGAAGTTGAGTTGATGTATAAGTAGGATGTAAACTATTTGTGAAAGTGGGCTATGGAATATTTTAGAAATTCACATTTAAATTTTATTAACCATTTCGTATGGTACTGTATCAAAGTGAATCATTACTCGATTATATTTTCGATGCGAAGTTGCGTAAAAAAAGACGTTGAAAAATTATAAATGACTTTTCATATCTCGTTAATAATTATAGTAGTTTTTATAACCGAGTCTATTTATAAACTGTCTGGTCGAGGAAAGTCATTAACTCGTATATCCCATGTCCCATCGGAATGCGGTCCGGCGCCGTCTATAAATAGAGCACCCATAAGCCTATAATAGTAATCTCGTACTGTAACTATTCTCGCATAAAAGATATTAAATTATAAATCGCAAGTTATTATCGGACGAAATTCTTAGAAGCTCATAAGAAGTGTTCATGATGGACGTTTCCTAGTGCGTGCGGTGGGCAGGATGCGAAATGCGCGTCAGTAATATGGATGATCCGGCGAGACGAACACACATCATCAGAATTTTAATGGACTCATTGAATAGAATCACCAACTAGAATGCAGAGATGCTATCGTGCGAATGATTTACCGCGTACACCACCAGCTTTAATAAGTTGCTCTTATCTATTTTGTATTGAGATTTTATTTGATCGAAATATTTATATATACAAAAAATATATATTTTTGTTCATTGAATACGTTGATATATATACATATTTTTGTATTATATAACATTACAGCGCAGTCGCAATCAATATATGAAATAAGAACCGGTTGTTCTTCGACTGCAGTCATTGTCCTTACCTTGATTATGTTACATGCTTATATTACTTCAGAAACCGCCAGCTAAAGCTTGAAATAAACATCATTAATACGTCTATTACAACTGGATTGATGATAGTAATTTTTTAACGTTATTACAGACGCTCCTTTAAGCTTGAACTTTTCGAAATATCACAAGTTAAACGACTAACGCATTTGTAATATAAAGATCGTGCTATCTGCGAGTGTAATTGATGAAGATCATGATTTATTTCTTGGTTATTTTCTGGAAGGATATCCCAGCAGTCTTCCCCCACGTACTCGCAATCTTCCAATTGAATCTCCAGCGCATGCTATTGCGCCAATCAAAAAATATAAAACCGTTATCATAATATATAAGTAGATATAGATTGTCTTTGATGTGAATACGGGGAAAGTTTATCTCTTCCTATCTATGATGGGAACAAATTAAAAGTATAATACTTTATTTATTGAATAATATTTTGAAATAATATCTTTCAGGCGTTCCTACTTTCGTAATGTAATGCCAGAGGCGCGTTACAATTCAAATTAACTAAACTTTCTACTTAAACTAGGTGCAACCTGATTTTGTAGGCCTTGTGAATTGTATCGAACTTTAGTTGCGACATTATGTTATGAATAAAGTTTATGAAACTGACTTTTTGTTTGTTATGAAACGTGAACTTGAATCACGTGTGACCTCATAATATTATTATGTGTAAATATTTAAGATGTCATCAGTATTTGTAATCATCACCAATTAATATTTCGTTGGGAAACAAAAAAAAAGTATCAATTAAATATTATTTTTATAAAGATTTTATCGTTATTATCACGTTTCATACTTTTTTGTTTGATGATCCAATTAAAAATAATGCTACGTAAATTGCAACCAAATTGAATGCTTAAAACATTAATTAAGAATTTACCAAAATGTATCCATTTTAACCTGGCTTTACGTTCTTTTAAAACAACAAGCTTTAATGTTTAAACAAGACTGTATTGCAGTATGTTGTGTTTGGATAAAATATAACCAAACAGGTTCTATTAACTTGGAGTACATCCACAGCATTCTTCGGAACTTCGGGTTTAAATCAGTTGCATCGTTAGTTGTTTAATACTTTGTACAAATTGTTATTAACATTCACTCGATTCAAATTTTTAACATGTGAGGCACGACCGCCTGGATCTGACCCAGACGGTTTTTTTTTTTGTTCTCCTTTACACAAAAGATACTTGCCGGTCCAATTCATTCTGCCAATACTACTTTCTACGAAAATATCAATCGATATATAACTGCTTGGTGGATTTCATTTAGACCAGGTGACATCGCCTGAATAATTTAATGCAGAGATTACGATTTTTAAAGCTGGTTTTAATACTTTTTTTAACGAGCTCATCTTAAAGCAGCTGGCTTGTTACTAATTAGTATGCCCATAAAAGGTGAGCTTAATTTCTGTATTCCCGGTAATGTATTGAGTGCAGAGCACGAGGTGCGTTGTCACATTTTGAAACCCGTTATTCTAGTGATTGTGCAACGTTCGACCCACGGTTCATTGTCGACGCATTGGCTCGATCGATCCTATTATCTTGTTGGAATAAATGAGACCTTCAATGGAACTGCAGCCCGTCATTCCATGGAAAATCATCACATTGTGTTTAGTTGTGTGGAAACTAAAGATGAACTATTTTGAATCAAATTTTCGACTTTTGACTTCATACTAGGTTCATATTAAATATACATTTACATAGGCTGTAAGTACGGAACAAACTGATGTTATGAAATTGATACGCCCAAATGAAACTTTAATAGCAGCACTCGATTTTGTTCCAAGCTTACACAATGATTACACTGACATTTATTGTAACTGCAAATTATTACGACAAGCTATAAAGATTCAGTTGAACAGCATAAAAAAGATCCAGTATGTAAAAAAAATATAATAGAACATTTTTAGACTGTGTAAATCAAGGTGCGCCCTAGTCGTATTGAAATGTACTCGATTAACTTGAAGCTATTCACTTGTTCGGGCTGTATTAACTCGGCGAAGGGCGAGCCGTACCTACAATATTCGCATTGCGTTTCGTAAAGTCATTGTATTTCCTCATTATAAATTTTATATGCTTATTATATGTCATTGTTGTTATGTGGCGTTTGATTGCCTTTACTGCAAAAAAATAATTGATTGACGCCAAGGATTGTAATTTTATTACTGAGAAGCTATAGTGATAGTTTGTATTTTTTTGTTAATTATTATCTTTGTAATGAGTTTGTAACTTTACGATGATAGAGGCTTTGTTTTAAATGTATGACCTTGTCTGTCCGAAAATATTTCCATACATTGTAAGTAATAGTTAAACTTCAAAATAACCAAGATCTATGAAATCATTGTTGGTTAATTGATGCGGAAAGTCTCCTTGAAATGGTTCTTTTATCTCATAGTCCGTTGACATTCACGGTCGCGTTAAACGAAATATATTATAAAACAATTTTCATAAAATTATCTAAATCCATACATTGGTTTTTGTATTATTCCCAAAGAGGGTTGATGTCAGGCAGGCGGCCGGTAAAAACAATTAGCCAAAACTATTCACAACATATAAGTCAGACCCTGGCTAAAGCTGGGAAATTGTCAGAAAGAAGTGTAATAATCAAAGATTTGTTTGAATTTAAAATTATTGCAAAACATTTCAATACTAATAAATCGAATTATTTTCCATTGTATATATTTATCGACTCTGTATTATCGAACGTAATGTACAATTCTAAATCACAATGAACTAAATGATGACAACTTCAATATCCGATCTTCTGTGGCATGTCGGAAATGTACTGCGCAAATTAAGATTTAACATTATGACGTCATATTACATATATTATTTCTATATATTGCGTATTTTATACGTGATGTGAATTATTTTATAATGTATAAATTACTTTGTTATTAAATCCATTCGATTCTGAATTAAAAGCCTATGTTTATATTACTTGAATATCTATGAGACCTTGCCAAGCTTTTATAGTACATTTCAAAACGTCTAAAACGAACGTTCCTTTTGTATTCTTAGTACGTGTTTTGATAGTATTGCTAAATACTGTCAGTTTCACAGTTTTTTAATAATATTTTTTTATATATTCTTCAATTTTGTATAGAAAAACGTTCGAAATAGAAGTTATTACTGCTAAGTATCGATACAAGCTTGTAATGCTGTAATATTTTTATCTCAGTTTTGATTTCTGCACAGGCCGATTCGCACTTGCAGTGTAACAAATTCGTTTGTTAATTATTTTTAAATCAATTACCACTATATAAAAATTATTAATACTAATGATTTGTTTTTTTTTTATTTTAATTATAATGGCAATTTAGTTTTTATTTCGGGAAAACAAGCAATTAATACCAACCAATAAAAAATGCACTAAAAGATTTAGTTTAGAAAATATATAAGTATGAAATATCGTATAATTTATAATTAAATAACTAATATATAATTTTAGGGTTAAGGTCCTAAGATTTCGATAGTTCGTATTTGATGATTGTTGCTATAAATCCATTTTATTTTTTATTAATTTTGTTCATATTAAATAATATTCCCATACTAATACATAATTAAGAGTATATACGATTTTTGTTATAGTATTCTATACATCTTATTCTAGAAAACTATAGAATTATCTAAATATAAACCTTATAAAACCTATCCTTGAGAGGGAAGTCGTAGAAGTGTTTTGTTAGATTTCCTTGCGTAGGCGTCCTCGTGACTTACAAGTTAAACATCATAGATTATTACAGATAGTAATAATATTTGTATGTATTTTTATTATTAAAACATAAATTATAGAGATGCTTTATTTATTTAATATATAAAACCATGAGGCCACATTAAATTCTATTTTAAATAGAGAAAATTTCATCAATAAATGATTTTGCTTTCGTAAAACAATAGGTATGTGTTGATATAAATTTTACATATTTCGATTGACTTTATAGAAAATTTATAATTGGAGTAAATAGTAGTATTTTATAAAATATCTTTTAAAGAGTTAAAAAATATTAAATTAAAGTAACCAAGTCTGAATTGTAACGAAAAATCAGGGTTGTTTCTTCTACAATTTTTAAATTCTAATATACAAATTTGTATACAGAAAAAATTTATTAAAATTACTTTCGTAGGGCATGAGACTCACCTGTTTTTTATGGATTCCGTATCAAAGAGATGAGCGGCTAAGTTGACACTGACACAAATTTAATAAAAAAAAACCTTCCAAGTTTTTTCTTCCAATGTGCGTTCGCTGGGACGGTCGGCAATGTATTGATAGTGGTGGGAAAGATCCCAACTTTATATACCTGGCTGCCGGCTGCAAGACGACTATATATCTTGTATCAGAAAACGACGCATCCTCTGCCATTGTGCATACCCAATAATATTTCCTAACTTGTAATCTTTATTGAATGATTGAACTACTAACATTTCTTTGTATATTAACGCGTTATGGTAAATTTAATATATTTACTATATATTAAAAAAAAACTACGTTCAAATCGTAATCTCAGTTTTAATATTAAATTCTTTCTATCATCAAACAATATACATTAATATTTGAAACAAAAAATGTTATAATTAATATGAAAGACTTATAAGAATGAAAACTAAGTTATATCTGACTTGTAAATAATATTAATTCACAAGTTTTTTTAATGAAATACGTTCCATGTATTGGATATTAAAATTCATTCGTATAATGTAAATTTGTAATGCATACCTTTATGCAGATGCACATTTACACCATATATTTCTTATATATTATAGAACATATTATTTAAGGGCTTATCTATTAGTTATTCTGTCTCATCACTGACCATAGTCCCGCTAATCACAATAGATAAGGGAAGCTTAACCTTGGTCTTCAGTGATGTGAAAGTCACTTAAAATATTTAAATATGTTCATAATTCACTATCTTAAAATGCCATTAGGGCTGTATCACCTTGTTTTGTTTCGAAATATTTAAAAGATTACACAAGTTCTGCTTTTTAGAATATTGAATATTATATTAGGCTCGTTTATATATATTCAGATTTACTTAACTTTTTGAATATATGACAAGTTATTGCTATATCTTTATTTTAATATGTTATTAGTATGGTGGTTGTTTTACTTAAGTTTCCATTTATTTTCGATATCTTAAACACCCAAACCGTATCAGTAATTCTTGACAACTTAAATATTGAATGAGATTAAAGAAATAAATTAACTCTTAACAATCATCATATTGCTTCTAACTTTTAATGAGATTTAATAAAAGAGCATCGAATATTCTAAGCCATAATATATTTTTTTCTTCAAATTCTTCTTCGGTCTCGCATGCAAAGATGATAAAGAATAATTGTATTATTCTGAACTGAAATTAAAATTTAGTAAATTTGATAGAAGGAATCCTCTAAATTATCATAACTTCGAGATTTATGTCAACATTGGCCTTGACTTACAAAGGTCATAACAGTTAGCTTATTTACAAAAATTTGGGACATTTAATTCGTAAGATAAATCTATTTTTCTATTATTGACACTGATTCACATCAGGCGTTGAACTTTTGATTGTAAATCGATATTATTATCGATTCAGAATAACGAGATTCGATTATTCGTTTTCGATATCGTATTAAGACATATAAATGAAACTAATATTTTTTCGAATGTACCTACTATGCGATTTTTTAAAATTAATAACTACATACTCCCGATGTTTCGGTTACTTTAGGACAACCGTGATCACGGGCAGACGAGATGTAGTTTTTGATAAAAATAAAAATCGCGTAGTACACCCAAAAAAATATTAGTTTCATTTAAATGAATACTCGGAAAAGTCTTAGATCTCATTAAAAATGTAGTTATAATATATAAAAAGTCCTGAATATAATATAAAATTAAAGTATTCAAAACTATTTTGTATCAAGAGTTGTTATTATTTTGTGTAGCCAAAATAGCCAAACAAACAATGTTTTCGTATACAGCGAAGGAAATCGCAATGAAATATTGCGATCGCAACGTCACAGACGGCGTAAAATCAAATGTTATTATTTAATTAACGTAAAATGTTCGATGAAAGTATGAAAATGCAAATATTTCTTGAAATACATACAAACGTTTTTTATAATTATTAAATTGCGTAATTGTTATTTGTAATTTTATAATTATCGTATTTAATACGCGTTAAAAGTAACGTCAACTTTTATTGTGGTTTGTATAAAGAGTAAAAGGTTCGTGAAGAATCTTGTTTTTTTCATAGAAGCAATGTTTTAGTTCTAAGAGGAAAAAATACTTGGTACTAGAGTAATCAGATTATAAGGAGTCGTGTAATGTTGTTAACTAATGCTACCATGTTTTAGAGGTCAGATCTTTTGCTCGTTCAAGGATTCGGCGATTTTAATCTGGGTATTTTTTTAAGTAAATAGGAAACTAGGATAAATCATAAGATTTAATTTAATATAAGTTATATATATTTCAACGATTTTTAAGCTTTTTGATGCTTGAATAGACTAAAAATCTTTTACTCTAAAAATATATCTCGTAACTTTTATCAATATACTAAAATATATCACCCAAAATATTAGTCTTATAAAAAAAATTAATTCTTTTTGACCACTATGTGCAAATATAGATTTTCTTATCAAATAATTAATACAATTAGAAGTGTAAAAAGATCCGTTTCGTATATATAATTATTTTTATAATTGTTATTCTTATTAATTGATTTTTTACAATTTGGATTAAATTAATAAAGAAATAATTTCGCTAATTAGTAAGCATTGGTCTTTGTTCAATTTTTATAACATGCAAAATACGAATTAAATAAAAAACTATTATATATGGAATAAACCATGAAAGCAACGCTTGGATAAAAAAAAAAAAGAAATTGTCTATCTAAAGCTCGTTCATAAAATAAGAAAACAACCACATGTTTATACTTGTCTATGGTTGTCTTGCTAATTGAGGATGGACGTACGAATTATTGTATTGCTCAGCCATTAGTATAATCAATTGGATACGTTTATCAAATTAAAATGTCAGAATATATCTTGCTATATAAATAAAGCATACAAAATCTATATATTTTGTATGAAAAACGAATATGCTAAACATTTGTTTTTGGTTTCGTGTTTCCTCAAAGGAGGTTTTAGTTGTACTTAATAATATTTTTGAAATAATTTATATAGCAATCGAATAGAATATTAATTAATAATTTTAAAGATAATTTTATGTATTTTAATTAATGTTTGTAATTATTACTGATTTTACCATAATATAAAAGTGTATAAATTCTAGTAAATAATTATAATAAATTTATAGACATCTTATTATAAGTTATAAGTAATGTTTAAACGTCATTTATAAAGAAGAAAAGATAAAATGAGAAATTGTGTTTACGTTTAGAAATTAAATGCGCTTAAAGTTTCAAATTGATTCCAAGACGAAAATCTTACGTCAGTCTGCCATTTAACGACTGTAATGGAAGTTTTTTAAACAACCTAAACATTACCCAAAAATAAAGATTCAAGGTAGAAACTAAAGCATATGTTTTTATAAATAAAATTTATGTTTTATTTATAAAAATCGGAAAGCACTTGCATGTATGTGGATCATAAAATATTTATGAGATAACATTTAACACGCAAATAAAAACATTTTTGTTATTTAATATTCAGTACACTGTTCGTTACGAACTCGAAAAAAAAAGAAACGAAATTTTAAAATAAAAATCTTATTTTCTGTAATGTGAAAATAAAATTTAAAAAAAACATTCCAAGAATGAATTGTAGAAATGTTTCAAAGGAAATAGATTTTTCGTTAATTTAAATTGCAGTACAAATTAAATAATCTTTATATATATAATTCTTCTGTGAATGTGTGTCACTGAACTTCTCTCAAACGACTGGAGCGATTTTGTTGAAATTTTTTGTGTGTGTTCAAGGGGATCTGGGAATGGTTTAGATTCACAATTTTGTCTGCTGAACAATGTTTTTTTAATTAATTTTTAATTTATTAGTAGTTGTTGATACAAAGTTTTTTTTGACATTAGCTTTGACAACTAACTAATATGTCAATCATTCTATCGCACTTCAAAATACGGAGATTTAATGCTTACAGGTAAACTCCAAAAATATAAATAAAAAAACGTAATAGATATTTCTTGATTATAGGGCGATACGAAGTTCGCCGGGTCTTCTAGTATGTTATATTAGTATATATTTTTCCATTCCTTTAACAGACTGCATAACTCGTTATACAAGTATCAAGCGCTCCAATGAATCAATGGAATAACCTCAATTAATATTGTCTATGCATTTTTTTTTTATTTTTTTTTAATTTAACCAAACTCGGATACTCGGACTGGAGTTATCATGAACCTGTTCGGATAATACATTATCAGGTTACATATAATAGTTGCATTCCAAAGAAGATATTAATTAACATTTTATTTATAAACTTAGTAAGTACTTTAAGTTTTATATTCGTAATTATAAATTAAAGTATGTTCGGAACTTGTATGTATTTGTATATTAATTTTTATTAAATTACCCTACTACCCTATTTTTATTAAAATTACCCGAAAAATTGGGGTAATTTTTGATGGACAAATAAAAAAGTTTAAATATAAATATGAATTTGGTTCTTTCAAACATTGTTTGCGACTTAACGTGCGTGTATAAGAAAAGTCAATTTATTTTTTTGTTTAGGGTTTTATAGCGCTACAAAGTTGCTTAACTTGATTACTTGTGTTAATTTGATGAAAACGAACGTAGTATTCCTATTACATACCTTTTATTCATATACACATAAAAAATACATAAACTACTAAACCATTGTCCCTAAAAAAATATGAATATCACTGATAATTTTTAAGTATATAACGTATAAAATTATGTTATACATAATATATTATGAATACTAATACATAAGTATATATTTTAAAGTGTTGATTTCAATGATAAATCAAGTTATACATAGAAAAACAGACCATTTTGAAAAGCACTACCCCATACACATTTCCAATGGACTAATAAAACATAAATATTCTGTTTACTTTACTTAAATAATTTCTGTTACGTCCTAATGGAAACCTTAACCTTAGAAAGCTAATTGGATGACAAGTCGATTGAACCTATTACACACGAGTTATGTGATCATGATAATAAAACCGTTATGTTTGTTAAAAAATATATATAGAATGGAAATATTCAGTATAAAGATATATAGAATAAAAATAAATTGATTTGGACCATAGACAAGTTATGGAATAAACTATTGTTTAGTGTTTTACACAGACAATATTACTGTATATAAGTACTATAAAAAGAATTTTCAAAACAAGTGTTAAAATTATTTAAATGAGCATTAATAATTAATAAAGAAGTCTTTAAAAGTAAGTAAACATTTACTCAGGTAAAAATATTTTTATCTTCATAGTCGAGAAATTTTAATCACTAAAAAGTAAGTAAAACTCCACCTTAGTTAGAGTAAATAAATAGTTAATTATATATAAATAACATAAAGTAATGATAAATATAATTACAATTACTAACAATATTTCTACTTTTTATCTACGAAATCATAACTATTATATTTTTTATACTTTATTTGTTAGCCTGACATTTCATTACATATAAAACCTCTTTGGTCCGGCTGTATGATATAAATACTATTGAGACGATAATATTAAAGGAACGTGTTTTATAAAGCAGTTAATGTTTTAAATTCATTTCAATATTGGAACTCTTTCCGGTTTAACCGTTACTCGAACCGTTAAATCGCTTATTACTTAATAGTATTCTGATATTATCTTTCATAGTTAAATCTATGTCAATGAAAAAAATATTAAAGAACAAAAGAAATATTTACAATATTTATTTGTATCTGTTTTTTAGTATTCCATTTTTATGTCACTGTCAAATATGTGACGTTAACAGTGACTCATAATAGACATGTCTTCAGTAAATCATTTTTTTATAGTTAAATAAATGTCATCTAAAAAAATACCGCCAAAAATTAAAGATTGTGGTTAAATTGGGTAATTTTCATTTACTATCTACTGACTAACCTTCTATATACGTACAATATAGTCAAGATATTAAACATATGTATATTAAGTTTCAAAAGTAAAATATTAAACTTAATTTTGGATAATATTTTTGCTTTGTAACATCTATATGAGACAAAAAAGTTTGACAATTATTTAATTTATCTGTTTAAATAAAATTATAATCTTAATTAGTATCTCAAAATAGAACAGTAAAACATTTTCATATACATATATGTAGTAATAGTCCGATTCATTCCCAGCGTCGTATTTAAATTCAAAACCATTAAAAATAAATTTATTTAGAGAATTTTCCAGTCGTGAATTTCTTAGAAATTTAATCTTAATGGTTTCTGAATCAACTAATTTACATTACATGTAAACTTGGTTGTTAAAAACCGTTTATGTTTAAAAATAATTAACTATCAACACGAATATGGTGACTCAAAAACAAATATTATTTTAAAGAATTTATATGTTTATTCTTCTTGTACCTGGCATTTTCCAAGCTTTAGCCAGGGTCTGTCCTACATGTTGTGAATAGTTTTGGCTAATTGTTTTTACGACCGGCCGCCTGCCTGACATCAACCATCTTTGGGAAATGTTATTGTTATAATTTTATAAAAATCAGTTCAGGAGTTGATTGAATATAAGTAAATAAGATGTAGCAATAATCATTAAGTACTTTTTTGTACCTATTAGAAAATAATTTGAAGACCAAAATTACTATAGCTCCTAATCAAATGAATTATGTGTTACCTATTAATATTTTCTGTTTTATTTATACATATTAATTGTTACGTATTGTATATCTTTATATATATAAAAGAGAGCCGTGTTAGTTACACTACTTATAACTCAAGAACAGCTTTACGAATTACGCTAAATTGGTGGAGAGATATCTTAGAACCAGATAAGGGCATAGAATACTTTTCATGCAATCGAAAAAAAATTAATAAAATCAAACATATTCTTATTTACTTATGGAGGAATAGGGCTCGCCCGATTAGCTATATCTAATTTTGAAAGTAACGTAAACGAAGTCGCGGCAAAAAGCTAGTATAATATGCATTTATTATCAAATGACAAGCGTGTAACCGTTTAAGACGAATCTTCAATACTCACTTTCATTCTCATCATTGCAATTAGTAATGTTTTGTTCAATCTTCTTACAAATATATGCGAAAAAATAATCTAAAGATGCATTAGGTATATTAAATGTCATGGCTGTTCTGTCATTTCGCGGTATAAAGTTCCCGCTTTAAATTTGACAACGTCATAGATTATACGTCATTAAGTGCCTATCTTCTATCTTCTTCTTTTATATATATAAAAATGGATTGCTGTTCCTTAGTCTCGCTAAAACTCGAGAACGGCTGAACGGATTTATCTTATCTTAGTCTTGAAATGTTCGTGGAGGTTCAGGGAAGGTATAAAAGCTGAAAAAAATTGATTCATTACTGGGAATTACCATAAAAACAGCCCTTTTCTATTTCCCATACAAACTTTTTTTGACAACTAACTAATATGTCAATCATTCTGTCGCACTTCAAAACACGGAGATTTATGGCTTACAGGTAAACTAAACTCCAAAAATATAAATAAAAAAACGTAACAGATATTTCTTGATTAAAGGGCGATACGAAGTTCGCCGGGTCAGCTAGTGAGATATAAAAATTATAATTTTGAAACAAATAAAATAACAATATGAGTCATGTAATCTATTAAGGATACGAAATAAGACGAATCTGTGGAAACAAACATATTTTTTTTTAACGAGCGTTTAATGCGTCTCGTCGTGACTTCATTGTAATTGTCTTTGAATAAATTACAAGGAAATGAGTCGAACATATCATAAACCGCAAGTAATGTAACCTTACTCTCTTCACGTGTGACCTTTAGCTTGATGCGATTTAAATATAATAAAAATAATTCCATACATATTTATTTTCAAGTCGTTTGACAGTTACGATCACGAATGACAATAGCCCACAGATAATACTATATTTTTGAAATAATAATAATTAAATATACTTGTTTATTCCATTCGAAAAACTCCTTGGTGTTTTCTCACACAGTACTCAAATTATAATTCGTCCACCAAATAAAAAGGTTGACATTGGCATAATATTATACGATTCCAGTGCGAATAAGCACATAGAATTAAAAGAAATACTATTAAGTCACCATAATTTAAGTTTCGTTGTATTATCAACAAAACTCCAAAAAATCGAACAAGTTAACCAAATTATTATCATCATTACAATTTAAATCAACTAATAAAATCTATTAAATATATAACGGTAAATAGATTTATAAACGTCATTTTAAAATCCTTTCAGCATAAATGACATTAAATTTAAAGTGTGTAATTTATCATATAAGTTATAGCTAGTTGTTCTGTCATGTAGCAGTTATAGTAAGCTGTTTCCGCGTTGAAATGTGAAAACATGCATAGATGTCACCATAAAAATGGTGTAAGAACAGCAAAGTAATATAGCTTGTGGACAATATCGTGCGATGTTTAATACGGTAAGTTGTAGTTCGTTTGCGAAAACAGGAAAATATTAATAATGCCGGTCGATTCCAATTACACCAAAAGGTCTTAATAGATTAATTTCGTCACAAAGTCTTTATATTTTTTTATATATTAAAATTTAATTTCATAAAACAAATTACTTTTATATTATACTGATTGTAAGACTTCTATTTACTGTATTTTTTTTATTATATAAATAACTTTAAAATATTGATTCTTATCTGATGTGTGATATTACGTGTTTCTCGCATTTATTGTTTTACGATGTTTAATGAGGAAGCGAATAAAATCAATTCAACGTCCTACATAAAATAACATGTGAGCACAGACTATGTAATATAAAATTTAATATTGATATATTTATACTCTACAATTCTTCGAATACCAATACAATGAAAATTATACAGATAATAAATAAATAAATAAACTACAATATTTTAGGCATTGGCTCAAAAAAAAAATTAAATAATTTAATTTAACACTATCATAGTGGTAAATCTCATGTAATATATTAATACATATGATTTTTAAGTGAATATTATGTATGTATTATATAAGAATAAATGTAAATAAGATATAAACAATAAAATTACTCAAAACTGGTACAATGTCAAGGCTATTGACCGCTGTGACTGTGGAGAGTGGATCTCGTTTCAATGCGTTCGGAAATAAATTACGAAGAAAACACATTTTAGAATTTCGCTAAACAGTATTATATATATAATATGTTAATTAATAATTATATTATAATAATATATAACAGAAGTAGACTTTTATTAAGTAGGTTATTTAAAAATTAATATAAAGAAAATATTTCTGAATTTAATTATGAGCCACACAAAAAAATACCAAAAGTATGTATGTTAAAAAAATTATACAACTATAGGCTTATTAATTGAAAAGAAATGTTCGTTTAAAAAAATAAAGAACAGCTTTTTATCGCAATATATATTTTTTAAACAAATACTAGATTATTTAACATTTTCATACAAATAAAGAAGTGTTAACAGTTAATATATTTTTTTATTTAATTATTCACCTAACAACATAAATAATTAATGGCGACCATATCTGGTTTATTATTTAAATCTTATTTATATAGTTATATTCTATATACGACGAGCATATTCCAAAAAGTAACTTAATTCATTTAAATTTATAAAATACGTGTTGTTATGAATTCTAATTATATAAGTTATAAAAAGAAATATACATATATATTTTACAGTTAATTTTATAAACTAATTTATTTCTTTCAATTTATTATAATTATTATTGTTAAACAAAATTATCTTTGATGTTTTGTGTTTTTTAAAATGGCTGCCATCTTGTCTGCTAGCTCAAGTGTCAATGCATAGGTCAGTTGAATCGACGTAACTGTATAAAATAATCCAATTTCGGGATTAAAATTGATTTCTGCCTAATACAATACTTAATTTTGTTTAAAAGCAATGAATTTACTAATATTTTAGTTTATGAACATAGATACTATTATAATTTTGATTTTGTTTATTAAATCTTAAAAAATATTAAATAGTTTATTTTGATATAAATAAAAAGCATTAAAAAATTCACGGGAAAAGTTTGAGAAATTTAAAACTTGTCATTATTCAAAAAAAAATCGATACTTTCCATTGTAATAGTTTACATTTCTTTCAAATTTTTATTACGATAAACCGATAATTACGTCCAGTTACATCCCTAACGAAGACCAAACGAAAATGCTTTTAACACAAGCAATTTGCTTCACAATGTTAAACTTAAGGCAAACAAAGAATTCCATACCAGAAATACTGTGATAGCTTTATCTATTGTGTAGACGAGATTTTTAAGCTGTTGTTTGACAGCTTGTCGTTGATTTGAAAACAAAAATGTCGCCCGTTATGTTTCAGTATTTTATTGAATAATATAAGGATAACCAGTATTCTAGAGCTATAAATATAAACTTACCATCACTCAGTTATTGACCTCTCACGGTATCGCATTTTCGGAATAAATAAACTAAATCTGTAGGATACTTATCATAAAAATCTACTAACATTTCTATACTATGTTATTCTTCATAAAGTATCTCTAAAACACTGGTTTCTCTTGAACTTAATATATTTGTATAGACCTATCATTATTTCTCAACAAAACTCTATAGATCTAACGTAATCCAGTAGTTTCTAAGTCTAACCTTGTTTTATTTATAATGAACAAAAACATAAAATTGTCTATGTTTTCGATTCTTTAAGATACTTACTTGTTCTTTTAAATTTCATATATTTTAGTACTTATCTATTAAAATGAAGATATACTTTCTAAGAAACGACAGTACAAAACAATGTATTCTATCAAATGTATTAAAATATATATTGAATATATTGCAATAACTTTTACATTTATCAGATACATTCAACATTGACATTAATAAAAGATCATTGACCCCTTGTCATAAGTCACAACGAATTTTTCTATTCGCTTTATTTTAAGAAGTTTTTCTATTCGCTTTTTTTCTAGAAGTTTTTCTATTCGCTTTTTTTCTAGAAGTTTTTCTATTCGCTTTATCAAAAAAGTTTTTCTATTCGCCTTATTATAATATACACATTGGATTTGACTCAAATAACAAACATTTACTATTTTAAGAGAAAGTTTCCTCTCTTTTATGGTCTCTTAAACGTATTTCATTGAATTCTTTAATTCGTGACCCTTGTTTTTGACTTGCTTTATATTTTTTAATTAAAACCCTTTTAGAATGGACACTTAAATTTATGGTCCGGCAGAGGATAAAATGCAAACGATCAAACAAAATCGAAATAAAGGATTAAGATTCTGTTGATACATAAAACTACTTATTACCCATTCTGTTATATTCGATTTTAATTAAAATTATTAATATATGTACATTGTTACTATATATGTTACTTTTTAATTATTCCCAAGAAGAAAATCCAAGCAAAAAACACTTCTCATTTCTATCCACATCTCGTTATAGTCAGATAGATTTACTATCAAATATATCATATTAAAATGCCAAAAATAATCTAAGTTCTTTAAATAATACACCCAAATACTTAACTGATTTGGGTCGCAAGCAAATATGTACCGCGGCCTAGCTCGGAGCAGGAGTAGGTACGAGGTTTTTAGACAGTAGGAGTCTGAAATTCCCTCTTGCCCCACCCAGGAAAAGTCATTTGATGATTTTCTCCTTTAAAAAATACTTAACTGGTATACAATTAAAATTTCTTAATATACAATGTGTCATTATAATAAATAATTTCGTATGTGCCATCGATCACCTCAAGGTAGTATGTAATCTCGTATCAATAGACGTATTGACGCGACTACATTATTCAATTGCGTTATTTTTCATCAATATTTGAATGTTACAACCAATCATAAAACATAATAACATTATGAATCACTTAATTTTTATATAATCGATTTTATTAAATATCGATTCTTAAAAAAAAATATTTAACTAATAATCGATTATTTTCTAATATTTTTTTTCTCAATATAATATTTCGGAAGTCAAAATTTTTGAGATCATCTTCACATATCTTCAAGACAAATGCAAGTTTATAATAAGTTTAACAATAAAGTATTCTTACTAAAAAGCGAAATAATTCTAAATAATTCATCCCCAAAATTATATATTATCATACGTTTTTTATGTTAGAGCATTCCGAGTATTACTTCTTGTGTGACTCATGACATAATTAGCTGTCAAAAAACAATTTAATTGTCATTTTGGTAAAAAAATGCTGTCTTTTGTTGAACACAAGGAAAACAGCGTCGTCCCTTAATAATTACTCTAATGGTTGAATGGAAATACCCTGTTATACTTGAGATAGGTTATTCAAAATTGCTTTTGACTTAACTGACTGACTAACTGCCGCCCGCTGCTTGACCTGTGTTTTTAATATCATCCTTATTTGAATCGATAATTAAAGGTTGGGTATTAGTTCTCGAATCAAAACTACATTAAATTTCGTTCTAAAACTTTATATGCTTCGTCCGTTCAGAAATGTTTTTTGTTGTTTCATATTAAAAAATAAAATCCATAGAGTTCAGTATTTTTTTTTAATTTAACAATAGATAATTTCGTACGGAAATCCGAGTATAGGTTATTACTGAAGTTGACAAGGACGAATACATAATGCATCAGATGGAACAATAACTATGAGAACTTAAATTATGTAAAAAAAAATATTTTAAACTTATCACAATACGTGTGTACGTAGGTAAGTCTGAGGCATTTCCCATATTTTTCGTAATAAACTTGTTTTAATAGTACGAGTCTCAAATATTGAGATTTGTTTAATAAATCCCTACTAATATTATAAATGCGAAAGTAACTCTGTCTGTCTGTCTGTTACGCTTTCACGCCTAAGCCACTGAAATGATTTTAATATAATTTGGAACACAGATAGATTTGACCTTGAGAAAGAACATAGGATAGTTTTTTTGAAAACGCGATATAACCGAACTCCACGCGGGCGAAGCTGCGGGCGGAATGCTAGTAAAGAAATAAAACCTCAAATACCACATTTATATTTAGTACTATATTCTTGTTTTATTTAATATTCTAATCAAACAAATCTTAATTAAAATAAAACCTACAATATTTTATTACCATATCTGATATTACTTGAGTACGTTTGCTGTTAATATTTTATAGTATAAGTACAAATAAAGTATTCCCGCGATAATTATATTTCTATCAAAAAACATATTCATACAACATTATGAACAGAAGTTTATAAAACCTTTTTTCTATTAAAGTTACAGTAGATAACATTAAAAAATAAATGTTCTAAATCAAATATATGAAAACTTTTTTACTTCTAGTGTGACTAACGTCAGGGATTTCATTTATTATGCATTACATGTACAGTGGGCATTAACTTAAAACTAAACTTTTATATAGTAATAAAAAAAACTGATTCCATATAATAAATTTGAATAATATTATTTGTCTTAACTCTGAACCAATTTAGCTACACATTCGAAAGTTCTACACTCTCAAAAATAATGTATAAAATAAATGTTCCATAAAATCAATTAAACAAAAAAAAAACAAACATATTAATATTCATTTTTTAAACAATTAAAAACAAAGGCGATATAAAATTGTAAAAACAATCTGACCTCTAGGAAGTCACGGAGTATTTTGTATCAGAAATATAATTTTGCATATATTTTTTATCAGAATCACCTTGGATAGGTGTTTAGATAAACTTTAAATGGGATTAAAAAAAAATTAACACTGTCCAGGAAACAGAAATAGCATAGAAAAAACTATTGCTCCTGGATTCTGAACTAAAAAAAAACACAAAAAAATGTTTTTTTTTTTTTCATACTCTTTATTGTTTATTCGTCAGTACTGCGTCAATATAAAATATTTCGTCCTCATAATATTAAGATCAAACAACTTATTTATCAAAAGAGTCAAGACATCAACCGGTGAAGTGTTTTTAATATTTATTTAAACAACGGTTTCTCTATCTTTATATGTATAATTTTAACCGTTACGATAAAAAATACTTCATTTTTTCATCTATAAGTCTTTGAACTGATGTTTTGAACAAGATTAAATAGAACAAGTTGCAAGTTTAATATATATTTTATCTATGCATTAATCACTATATTTAACATACAACGTAATCAGTTTATTTGTAAAATATATGAATACTAGCTTTCCGCCCGCAGCTTCGCCGCGTGGAGTTCGGTTATATCGCGTTTCCAAGAGAACCTTTCAAAAGTCTGGGATAAAAACTATCCTATGTTCTTTCTCAAGGTCAACTCTATCTCTGTACCGAATTTCATTAAAATCAGTTCAGTGGTTTAGGCGTGAAAGCGTAGCAGACAGACAGACAGACAGACAGACAGACAGACAGACAGACAGACAGAGTTACTTTCGCATTTATAATATTAGTAGGGATGTCAATCCCTAAATGTATATTCATTTATTGCTAATACGGAATATGTGGACATAAAAATATTTATATACATTTTTTTTCTAATAATTATTATAATTGACGTTTCAATTTTGAAGGTTTTATAAAAAGGGAAAAGTAGTTATTATTTGTAAAACACTTATTATAAGTGTGACGTTCCAAATTAGCCGAACTAAATTCATAATTAAAACAATAATTACATTAGACACTTTTTATAAATGTATTAACTGTAATTGCCCTCTAACAATCATATTATAAAATATATTTTACATTCCATTAATATCAATTGGTTAAGACAAAAAAGTAATTCCTAATTCGTATTCATAGATTCAAAATCGTGACCAATTGTAGCCTTTATACGGGTTGACCATTCGCAAAAGCTAACAGCTATGCATTCACACTTGCCGAATACAATTTATTCCAAGTTCTGCAAAAGACCGTAAACTAGACAACAAGGTTATTCTTAAACACTCAAGAATACCTACATTCATAGTTATTATAATTTGATGAGCTATGATTTGATGCGAACGTGATTAGACTGAATAATGAAAATCTTTTTCCTCTAATATAAATCCCGGTAAAAAAAAATAACTGTCAATGTCAAACGTGTACAATGTACATATAAAAATATATCACCATATTACAAAAGCGGAAAATTTTACGTTATTATTTTCAAAACAAATTCTAATGATGGATTCATATAACGTTTCTTTACTCGCACACTCAAGATGGATGCCCTGTTAATCAAGATTCGTTCTAACGGTAGACTTATAATTTATCTCCTGCAGTCTGTACGTACGCCAGCAAAAAGGTTTCACATAAAACAATACAACATGCAGCATAAATTCTGCACACTTTTAAAACAAGGAGCACACGAAAGCCACCTAATTATGTTAAAGTGTGATCGGGCATAAAGTCGCTTAAGTTAAACGTTCTCGTCTTAATATTCACTAGATACGCTGAACGTGATTTGTGTTTGCTTTTTTATGGGTATTTCGGTATGTAATACTAACTATCAGCGCGTCAGTCGGTGCATTTATCTCGATGAACTTACTATAGTTGAGACGTGCTGTAAATTCCAAGTGTGCAATTAAGGGGCAGGATCATTATTTTTAGTCGCTGTTTTTTTTTTTTGTTCAGACGAGTCGCGGTGGTGGATGTATGGTGCGGATTCATTAAAGACTTTAAGTTCATTCATTCTAGTTCATTTTGTATGAAACAATAGTGACGCTAATTTGAAAATAGATTTAGTGATGCATGTCATTCTTATTTTTGACATTAGCATTATAAAGTTGACATCAATGTCATTACGTGTTACGCTTGTTGCTATAAATAGTTCTGAAATAAAAGATAAACCTATAATCCTTTTATAGTAAAAAAGTAACAAAATATTTAACCTTACAAAACATACTTTATTGTGATCGCTTATTAATTATTAAGAAAATCTATATATATTAATTTCAAAATAGACTAAAGATTGCAAATTTAAAATACAAACGTAAATATAAAAAAAGCATCAAATAAATTAAACAAAATTATTAATATTAAACTAAACAAACTATTTAATAATAATAATTATATATTATTGCGTACATGTAATATGTGGTGTCATGTTTGTATTATATCTTGCATCGGTCATTACCGAGTAGCGGTAACACAGGCGCCATCTTTACATCCCATCAGAACAGGCTTAACTGGTGTAATAATTATACTCTTATAACATTCGTGTCTCAACGAAGTTTTTATACGTGCTCCTTTATAATCTATTTTATATTTATAGGGACTAATATCATATTTATTTTACGATATAATAAATTTTATTTTAATACCTATGTACTGAGATTTGAATATTTTTATACTCACTAAAAGCATTCGTTGGGTTTAAGTAATGATACTTATTTGGTTCCCAAAATATTTGAACATAGAAGTTGTTATAATATTTTATTTATTCTATATCAAGGATTAAAAATTTTTTTGGTAATTAATTTTAAACGTATGATTTTCTTAGAAATTTTTCTTTACCGTATTTCTATGCATCTATGCAAAAATAAATTGTGACCGTATTTTGTTACTAATGTATTACTAGTTTTTTTAATATTTCATATATTATAAGCAAGTCATTATTAATGATAACTTTTTTTCTATTTCTAGTTTCCAACGCCTGTCCTGCCGCGAACAGCAAATGCGACGTCAAATGGAAACCCGCCATTATCAAACGTCAATGTCAAGTAACGTACTTTTTAATTAAACCTTTTTAGTAAAATTATGGATTAATTTTACTACTATGTATTTATTACTATTGTTACCAAAATTAAATAATATTGTTGGCACTTTTATATGAAATATGACGATCATAATAGTTGTATGTTAACGCATAGTGTGATAAAAAATGTTTAAGGCGTTTTTATTATTACCACATTTCAAATTAAAACCATGTTTGATTTTAAATTTAGAATCTTTTCCTTTATTTTTTTAGTTCATGCAAGAAGCCTGGGACTCTACCCGATTGCGCCGATCTCTCGAAAGCAGCTAGAACATTACTGATGCGTTTACTGGAAACAGACCCCAGACATCGAATGAGAAGCCTGAGAACGCTTCAACAATCAGCATTTTATATGAATTTCAATTTCGAACACATTAAATCAAAAAAGGTTTGTGTAAAAAGGTTTTATTGACAATATAATATAATCTTAATAATAAATTGATATCATTTTCACAGATAGCACCTAAACATGTTCTGGAACAAAACATGCCGTTTTTATTGGTTGAGGACAATAAAAACAAATTTATAGGATTCGATCAGCCGTAATATAGTATAATCGTTAATATAGAGATTACATCTCGGCCGCCATTATAGGGTATAAGAAGAAAACCATAATTAGATATGGAAACTAGTTGGACGTAAATAGAACGGACCTGTTCCAGGAATGCTGTAGCTGATTACGACGGTCAAACCTATTCTCAACGTAATATCGATCGCTCTTAAAAAAACTGTTTATTCTATAAAGAGCTGTTTCAACTTTCATGTCATTTAAGTACTATTCTCTATGTTTTTTTTTTATTTCTGTCTCCAAGGTCTAAATCTGAACCGCCAAATAATATTTTGTATTTACCATAGAAACTCATTAAAGATAATATACTTTTTAAAAAATGCGTTTTATTTATTGGAACATTTTTAAATATATGGTGTTACCATCTTAGGTATCCAATTATATTCAGACAAAAGAAGGCTCTGCACTAGATTCTAATATTTAGGAAATTATTTTTTCTATAAAATTTTAAATAATTTTCTTATCAATAACTTAGATTGAAGATTGTTTAGATTCTATGTAGTCAGATTTATTTTTGCATTTTATTTTTCAATAATTGGTTAAATTAAATAGTAATGATTGATGAAGATATTGCCTGCCGATGATTTTTTTTTTCTTAATTTTATATTATGAATCATCAATAAACTTTTCATATAAAACTATTTTAACTTATTTCGATAACATTGATATTTTCGCTGCTTTGAGATGCTTTATACAATTTTTTTCTTAATATTACCTCGTTTGGTATATATATAAATAGTGAGCCAACTATAATAATTTTACTCCTCTTTATATAATGTCAACTAATATTTTCTTTTCAACGTAATATGGACACATTAAACCCAAGCTTTACTTTTACCTGTCTCAAACACTTCGTTACAATTTTTTTGCGTTGATCAAGACCAGTCGGGGTACTTACTATGTATGTATATCAAAGGAGGTTTTATACATTGTTATTTGCATCCACAACGATGGTTACTATAGAAGATTTACTTGTTTTTTCATACTTTTTGGATCGATATTCTTAAGATGAGTATAATCTAGTCTCATTGTTTGAATTTTACGTTATGGGCCTTGTTTTGGAGTAATAAATTTGGTATATCCAAATTAATAATTTAAATTGTTGTTTGTGGAACGTGACAAAAGATATCCAGAAAAATCGTTGTTGTTTTAGGCGCTATAAGGTACATTAAATATATATTTGGGCACCACATAATAGAATTGTCATATTGTGATATATAAAGGTAACATTCCTTGACAAAAAGCTGCTGATATAAACTTAGAACTGATTATGTCTGTCATACATTGGAAATATGCAGAGGGACTTCTGGCATCGATGCAAGGCTTGAAGAACACGCCTTGGCTAATAAAAATAGGTATGCGTCGAAATTAGTAAGTACTTCAAAACACAGAGTAAACAAGTTAAGCCATCAGATAAACCACAGAATGTCATTAGTAGAGACAAGTATGGTATACCGTGACTTATTTTCCGAGGCTATTGAAATTAACATGAAAGTAGGTACAGCTGGCAATTATCTCATACAAAAAAAGAAACAATTTCTCATCAAGATTCTGTTATTTTCCAAAAAAAATTATTGCTAAGATCGTTAAATCAACGATTGACATCTGAAGTCTGTTATATCTGTCACACAAATTCAGAACGTTTTCTCATTCATCAATGATTAATAAAATGTTCTATTATTATAAGATGATGTATTAGTTTTATTAGAGACAAAGAGGCGGTTAAGAGATAGTCTAAAAATATATGTCCATTTCGCCATAATAAATCATATAGTAGAGTAAATCTAAAACCTTAGCCTCGTGAAATAAATTGTTCTTTATCGTAAATATTCTCATAATTGAACATTGAATTTCTTTAATATATAGTGAAAGTTGCCACATTTCTTCTCTTAATTTTGTTTTTTTTTTTTATTTTTATGTAGGACCTTTTAAAATATTTTAATTTTACTTAATTAAATAGGGAAGAAGATTTTTTTATATGACCCAAATTGGCAAAGGAATTGACGGCCTCCTTGATGAGAAGTAGACCCTTTCGCCCATGGACATCTGCAACATAAGGGACGTTGGAAATGTGTTGCTGACCTTGTTTGTTTTTGAATTAGGAAACATTAAGATACTACATACAAATACTCAGTTCATTCAACAAACTTAAGTTCATAAACAGGGAGTATCTTAAGAAATAAAGAATTAACTTTAATTTATAAGCCAAAAATAGTAACCAAATTCACTTGACATCTGTCAAAAAACTTGAAAAAATAACTTCATCTTCTTTTAATAAATTGAGAAATTTATGAAAGCCATTATTTATTTTTGAAAAATAGGAACATATTATTGGAAATAATAAAGGTAAGATAAATGTGTATTAATATTTGTTATCATAAAAATATCTCTTACTTTTGTAAATTTATTTATGGCTGATGATGGTATTCCTAATTTAAAATAATTTTAATATAAAATAAGGAGCAAAAATCATTTAGTTTATGGATTGTATCCAAATCCATAAACAAAATATGGTTTTCACAAACGTCAAAAAAATTAAATCAATAGTTTTGGCTTTCAAGTCTGATTTAACATTGACAGACGATAGCAATAGCAAAGAATAGTCGAAAATTTCTGAGTACAAAAATGGCTTCGTTTTTGAATAGAGCCGCCCAACAATATATGAAGAACAATGTTCGCCTCGCGTCTCACGCTGCTACCGCTGGAGGCCATGGAGGTAAGGGTTTAAATTTTTAATTTCCATTATGTAATCTTATAACCTAAAGGAAATCTTATCTGTTTGCTACTTATTTGGTATCTAGGTGGCTGGCAGTTGTGGAAGAGGCTGTCTATGTTCGTAGCAGTACCTGCTATTGGATTGGGTATGCTGAACGCGTATCTCTCTCACCAAGAAGAGCATCACGAAAGGCCTCCATTTGTGGCTTACGAATACCTTCGTGTACGCACAAAGGTATAACATTGACTATGTATCAAGTAATAAATCTCACTATTTTTCTAATATTAACATGAAACAAAGCTAAAAACTCATAATATTCTTGTTAAAAATATATATCCTGTTTAACTACATATTTTGTTTATAACAATATAAACTCACAAACAGGGGTCAATATGAAATTCTGTCTTTTTCAATAGCAATTGGGCATTACTAGCCTTTTTTAATACATAGGAAAGTCATAACAATGTTACTATGTTTGAATTTTGTCGGAATAATCTCATTCTTTAATAATGAGGATTCAATTACTATTTTGAAGATTATGAAACCCTATTTATAACTGTGGTAATAAACAATCTTTGGATAATTCATATTGTATGTTAAAGTTCTTATCTCTTAATTTTTATATAATTTAAGGCTTAGTTCTCATATATCGATTGTGTGAATTAACAATGATATATTTTCAGCGTTTCCCATGGGGTGAGGGCCAGAAGACCCTGTTCCACAACCCCCATGTCAATGCTCTCCCCAGCGGCTATGAAGATGAGCATTAATTGATTTATCAGCTTGTTAGTTCTGCCTCTGTTCTTAGAAACAAAATCGTGATAAGTATGTTTATTAATTGTAAAAATAAAAAATGTTAACATAGACTTATTTGTTTCTTTTATGACTGTAATGCTTATTATTCCTTTTATAATTGTCTATTATAATACATGCAAATATAAAATTAATTACATGTTTTTCTAAGGATAGGAGATTAGTTTTGATTTTATAAAAAACCCCTTTTATTAGCTATACTCAAACAAAATTGAAATGTGAAATTTTTTATGAAAAGCTTTTCACTACATGCGTATGAAAGTATTGAGGATAACTAGACAGATACGAACTACTTAAGGGATTTTTGAGATATTAATAGAAACTTGTTGTACACCAGAGTGTTACGCGGGCAAAGCCGTAGACAATAGTAAGTATTTTAAATATAGAGAATTACTTACTAAAAAAGTAATATAGTTTAATAGTCTATACAGAAAATGAAATTTTTGATTGAATCAATCCAAAATTCAAACAAAGGGTTTTTGTTTTCCAATAAAATTAGTTGAAGAACGAAACGTCCAATCACGTTTGACGTATGATGCGTTGATCGACATTGTATATGTCAAGTGACGCAGCTAATACATTTGTCATTTAGGACTAAAAGTTGCGACGTTGTTTTGAAATCGATTTTATAATATAATATCGTAATATATACTTCACGTGATTTGTTTCTAATTAAAATAATATTGTGAATTGGTTAGAATGAAATTATAATAATTCACATTTTCTTAAAACGGGAGAGAGGATAAAAATTGAAGAAATCAAAAATGTCGGTCTCTGTAAAGGATTTTAATAAAACCTGGTGGTCAGAAGTGTATAATCGTATTATCGGGGCGGTGGTATTCTTGGATGATCACAGCGCTGAATGCTTGCATTGGGATGGTGGACTTTTCAATCTCATTAACGGTGGAGCAGTTGCCGTCAAAACTTTGTCGCCTTTTGAGGTACATATATAATATAAACTATAACTAGTCGTATCTTGTTTAGTATTTCATGACGGGGAAATTAAATATTGCTATTTGTTCTAGCATACAAAGAAAGAGCACAAAAAAGTAGTTTTCATTACTCAAGCAACGAGCATACAACTGAAGACTATTCGAGAGATAACTCGTAATGGTGACTTCACTCATTGCATCCTTATTTCAACTGTGAGCCTGGACATTGTGTTTTTGGAACTGAACGAAGGGAGAGATGTTAGCGATATTGTATCTTCGGGTCGGGCTCCGGGCGAAGCCACTAAGTATTTGGAGAATATGCTCAATGAATGCTGTGGGAAGAAGGTATTAAATCAATATTAAAATAAATTAAAAAATTGTCAAAACAAGCAATACATTATTGTATTTTTTGCAGCAATGTGTTATAGAAGTGGTATTTGTACCGATATTTGCTGTGGCACCAACAAATGTAGTCTTTCTCACACCTCCATATCACCAAGTATATCCTATGTTCGATGAGAAGTTAGTACCGGATACTCCGTCTGTAGATCTATACACACTTACAAATGAACAACGCTCGATGGTAAGGAGACTGACGAGCAGTTTAAACAGTCTGTTGGACTCAATGAATATGAAAGACGATGTTTATTATATGGGAACATATAGCACACTGATTGCTGGTATTTTGGAGAATTCACCAATCTGTGTATCTAGACGGAAGGTGAGTATAACTCAAAAACAATATATTACAGATTATTTTATATTTAAACATAGTTCTAGTTAGAACCACATAAAATCAGTTTAACCCTTTAACGGTCATAAGGTGTGGACAGTGGAAAAACAAAATTGTTGATGGTTAAGGGTATATAAAAGAAGTAAAAACATATGTATATATAAATATATATTTGTCAATCCTTTCATTGTCAAACTGTATATTGACAATCATAAAATTTGCTTGAATAAAATATGACCAATGGACGAAATATCGGTTTAAAAAAATTAAAATCATGGTGGTGAAAGTATCACCTCTAACTTATAAAGAGTTTAAAGAATTTTCGCCATTTTCAGACATGTTCAAACCCAACCTCCTTAATCATTGTTGATCGTACTTTAGACCTGTGTGGTGTGACAACACATTCTACTGAGTCTGTTCTCGATAAAATGATGGCTGTCCTGCCAAGATTTCCAGGACATTCAAATGAAGTGGCCGTTGATATGTCAGCTTTGTGTGAAGCTAATGTGTAAGTAGGCAAAGATGTTATTCAGTAACCAATATATATATTACACGAATTCAGCTCTAATCAATTGAAAGTATGTGTTAATGTTCATAATATTTATGTTATCAATAAAAACATTAAAAATAAATCTTCCTGGTTATGTGTCATGCACTATGTGCTAATGACTTCATATATTTTATAATACATAGTAACTGTTGTGGGTAGACGGTTTACTTTTTAACAGCCAGGGGACTGTTAACTTTGTTACCAAATGTAGAAAATTATAACCAACAGAAAGTAATGGGTCTTATGTTGAGTTAAGGCTAAGTTCTCAAAATTAATGTATAACATTACAGGGAACAGTTGTTATAGTCACAATATTGTTAAGTACAAGTAATACAAGCATAGTAAATGTATTATCTGTAGTTAGAACCATTAAAAGTGTTAACAATAGCATAAAATAGCAAATATATATATAATGAAATACTAGATTTCCGCACGCAGCTTCGCCCGCGTGGAGCTCGGTTATATCGCGCTTCCAAGAAAACCTTTCAAAAGTCTGGGATTAAAATTATTCTGTATTCTTTCTCAAGGTCAACTCTATCTCTGTACCAAATTTCATTAAAATCAGTTCAGTGGTTTAGGCGTGAAAGCGTAACAAACAGACAGACAGACAGAGTTACTTTCGCATTTATAATATTAGTAGAGATGTATGTATGTACTGCATTTGTCTTCAGAATCTGCCATCCTGACGACATTCAATTAAGTCCGGGTTGTGTATATCACGCAAATGATGATGTGTGTCTCCAAACGTACGACCATATGATAAATAAGTCCCAGAAGGAAGTTATGTTCGATATATACAATAAATTATCCAAAATCGATGTCCAAAAGTCACCCGGACCTAAAACACTATTGAAAGTCACACCGCAAAGTGTTGAGAAGATTGTTAATGCTTCTAAAGGTGAGAATGCTGTTATGAACAAAAATTGTTTGTTGTAAGTTAATGAATAAAATTTTATTTATTCCTTTTCGATTTTCTCTCACATTTTTCATGTAAATGATAAACTATTGTGTGGTCAAAATTTTGCTACATATTGATAATGTTTTACTGCCATTGATCTAAGCCTGTGAAGTTTGATATCTCGATTTAAATCACTAGTTCTTGATATTAGTGTATTCAATTAAGCAAACAAATATACTAGTAATTTAGAAAATAATTATTAGCAATAAAAATTCATCAAGTGGTATATAATTTCAGGTAATTATGAAATAATAGGCAGCAATCTCGGCATACTTCAACAAGCATTAGGTGTGGTACAGACATTGAAATCACCGAAAAGGGTTCAGTATGAGCTACTCATGAGTTTGGAAAAACAGGTGTTACAGAACTTAGCAGCTAGTAGGGATTCCACTAGTGTCTTACTCCAGGTAAATGAATATAGGATTACTAATAAATAAGTTCTTATATGAAGGCTTCAAAATTAAAAACATTTCAACAATTGTAGATCCTACAATATAGTTTTAAAAAGTTTGTGTCAATTAGAACCTCTTGTACTTTACAAAAACAAAATTAGTATTTGTGAGTTTCAATATGACCAGTTCTATGTTACATAATTATTTGATTTTTAATATTTTCAAGTCATATTATGAGAAACAAAATATATAATTGATGTTTGTATACATAATTATTGTGAATTTTATGTATTAATTTGTTATAAATAAGAATTATATACAGAGATATGTAAATATTCATACTCTAATTATACTTGAAAACTATTATACTATTATAACTATTATACTATTATACTTGAAAATATCACTATTTACAGATGGGTCATTTGATTAAGACAAGGAAAGACCGTGATTTACCATTGGAAAGTCTTCTGGCACTTCTTATAAATGTTTATTCACTGATGGGAACTGAGGTGGCATTCAATAAAAATCACGAAGAAAGCCTACAAGAAGCTCTCAGTGTTGCCATATTTGAGGACCACAAAAACATCTTAGACACTGTTACGATTGGCGACATTGTAATGCCAGAAGAATGCGAGGCGATGGCCAAAGTGATTATGGCCAGGTTGAAAGAAATATCGCAAATGAGAAAAACGTTACATAAGTAAGTAGTTTTATTCATTACCAAGAGAACCTTTCAAAAGTCTGGGATAAAAACTATCCTACGTTCTTTCTCAAGGTCAACTCTATCTCTGTACCAAATTTAATTAAAATCAGTTCACTGGTTTAGGCGTGAAAGCGTAATAGACAGACAGACAGGGTTACTTTCGCATTTATAATATTAGTAGGGATGAATAGATAAGTATCTAGATGTGATTTACAAATTACGAGAGGACAACCATAAATTAAATTATGTACTGTCTGTTCATACATTTACATTAATACATCGTATTCATTATTAATACATATAACAATCATGGATCAAAATCACATTCGTAATTTTTGGAAAAGGTGCAACAATATATCTATATATATAAAAGAAAGTCGTGTTAGTTACTTAGTTACTTATAACTCAAGAACATCTGAACCATTTTAGCTGAAAATTGGCAGGGAGGTAGTTTAGAGCCAGAAATGGCAATAGGATACTTTTTATCCCGTTCCACAGCATTCCCGTGGGACTTGACATTAAACTGTATCGTGTATCGTGTTAACTGCAAACTGTATCGTGTTAACTGCAAACTGTATCGTGCAAACTGCAAACTGTATCGTGTATCGTGTAAACTGCAAACTGTACCGTGTATCGTGTAAACTGCAAACTGTATCGTGTAAATTACAAACTGTATCGTGTATCGTGTAAACTGCAAACTGTATCGTGTAAATTGCAAACTGTATCGTGTAAACTGCAAACTGTATCGTGTATCGTGTAAACTGTAAACTGTATCGTGTATCGTGTAAACTGCAAACTATATCGTGTATCGTGTAAACTGCAAACTGTATAGTATATACTACTGCAGTAGATATACTTCGTACAAAAAGCTTCTAAAGAAGAGAAAGCTTGAAATATTACATCATCATTAAAAAAAAGTGCGCAAATTCATATACACAAAATGAATATTACATTTGAAAAACTGATAGGAATTATTTGTACATTTTAAAAATCTACTTTATTTTCTAACATTAAAAACTATTTTAATATCCAGAGTCTCAATGTTTAAGTTTTCATAATATATATATTTTCATTTAAAAAAAGTCTCATCCAAATGACCAATAAATTCAATTGCCATTATGATTTTTCTTTTTTAACTAGGATTTTTTAAATAACCATTTCAAGTCTCTTCTACCTGGCAATTGTCCAGCTTTAGCCAGGGTCTGCCTTAGATGTTGTGAACAGTTTTGGTTAATTGTTTTTACAACCAGCCGCCTGCCTGACATCAACCCTCTTTGAGAATAGATAACCATTCCAAGTAAATGTTGTAATTATACCTTATAGTAATTAACTAACCAAATTACCGATTCAATATTACCGATTTGTCCGCAATTTTAATGGAACTTATTTATTTTAGAGTTGAACGAGGAAAAGTGTTCAAGTTAAAAAAATACCAATTTAAAAGTAGATCGTGAAAATAATATTAGTTTTAAAATTATATTTTAAAATAAAACTTCATTTTATCATAATTCTATACTTATATTTATATTATATTGTTTAAAGAATATCACTTTTTATATGTTTGTATATAGTCTTAAAATATATCAATAATAATTTATTCCTTATTAAATTTATTTAATCTGAACTATTTACATTAATATCTTATTATCCCTATATTTGAAAGTGAATTAGAAGAAAAACTGTTGCAATAGCACAGAATTTTATTAATAAATCAATAAATTGGTCTCAATTATAAGAACATGAATCCTAAACTATTTGAATTTGAATTTTTTGTTTCCATGTAAGTGACTTTGTGTCTTTTTTGGAAAATAAAGATCTCTAAACCTAACCTAAACTACAATATAATTCTAGGTTCACTTCAGTACTTCGTCCATGCGAAAGTGGTTCAGGTCATGAATACTCCGGGGTTCTGCAACAGCTGGTTGAGGCTTTGGTTGACTCGGAGAGACCTGAGTTGAGTGACCTGCGGCATAGACATGATGGTATTAAAGATCTATTGAGGAGTGGACTTAAGTAAGTTAAATGGAAGTTTATTTCAATATCAATAGAAAGTATTATGCAATGGTTACGATTTTTCATTTAATATATATATATAAAATATATCAAAATTGTACAGCTCAATAAATTTTCATAATAAGGAAATATTTATTAGTTTATTGCTAAATATGCATGGAAGAAAAATTTAGTTTTTAAACTATTATTCATTGATTCGCCTTTCTTTCTATTAAGTGTAGGAACATATGCATAACCTATCCTTCTGAGTGCTAGAGTGTGTAACATATTCACATAAAAACGTAACTGACATATAATTATATATTTACAATTTTTTGAACCAAATCTGTTTCATCAGCGTTTACATTTTTATATATTCCACTAGCTTTCCGCCCGCAGCTTCGCCGCGTGGAGTTCGGTTATATCGCGTTTCCAAGAGAACCTTTCAAAAGTCTGGGATAAAAACTATCCTATGTTCTTTCTCAAGGTCAACTCTATCTCTGTACCGAATTTCATTAAAATCAGTTCAGTGGTTTAGGCGTGAAAGCGTAGCAGACAGACAGACAGACAGAGTTACTTTCGCATTTATAATATTAGTAGGGATTGTACACGAGCTGTGACATTCTGATTAATATATATTTAAAAAAATATTATATGTTTGAAAGTACTAATTTTATATTACAAAAATTCCCAGCATACTGACAAGTAAGAAGAAACAGATAAAGCATCCATTGGACAATTCTACGGTCATAATATTTGTGGTGGGAGGCATCACAGCCGAGGAATGCAAACAGCTACACAGAACTGTGATAACGAGCGGTGTTGATAATAACTTCTTGATTGGTTCCACCAAATTCGTGACCCCCATTGAAGCTATGAGAGATGTACTGAATTTGTGATATTTCCAGGTATTTATAAATTATATCATAACATTAAATCAAAATCAATATATATCATGGATAGTACAAATCCGCGTAACTACCATTGGATAATTCCGCCAATCTACGTTTGAAGCAGATTATTATAAGAAAGATTGAACTGAAATATTTTCTATATAAAGGACTTTTAAGGTAATTTTTTCACAATTAGTAATTATTTAATGTTTGATTTATTATTAATTGTGAAAAAATTACCTTAAAAATAGTTCACTTAGAAAATATTTCACCTTAAATTGTCTTATGATTATCTGCTTGCGATGCAGATACTCGGAATTATCTAATGCTAGTTATGCGGTTTTGCACTATCACCAGCGATATATATAATATTTATAGTAGAATTCATTAACACAATTTTTTTTATCATATTGCTGTATTTAACTGAGTTTTTTGTCCTATAAATATAACTTAGTTATGTATATGTGTAAAAATAAATTTTTAATTATTTATATTAAAAATATACGTACACTTAATTAAAAATATACTAACTAAATAAGTTACATATTAACAACTAATTATTCCATTTGTTATTCCAGGAATTGATATTTGGAGTCGACTACACATTAATGTGAAGTGACTTCAAGTTAGACTTTCATGTACTTTGAAAGTGATTTTTTAAGTGTTACAAAACAAGCAGTGCAATTCTGTGAAAACTATCAGTCATGTGTGCTAACTAGTCAAGTAGACCTACAAAGTTATGAACTATCTTACAAAACTAAACGAAAAGTGTACTTTTAATAGATCATGAACATTGGTTAACAAACCATTTCTTTACATTATGTATGTATCCATTGTAATTAAATTTGAGAAATACATTCCTGTACACGAGCAGTACAATGTTTGTATAAAATTATACACATCTGAGATCATAAAGATTAAAGTTTGAAATTAAATCTAACTATCTTCATAATAGTTGTCATACATGTATATTAAATAACTAATAAGTTTTAAAATGTAATTTAAATTTAATGTATGATAAAGAAATATTGATCTTGTTTTTTAAAGATAAATTTATTGTTAATCTTGTTATAAGATAAATTTTTGTTATTTTTCATCACACTGTTAAATTTATAAGATTTCAAAATGTATCTCCCAGTTATGCAATCTAAAAATAGCTTTTTTCTTTAATATTTCATATATAATTAAATATTGAAACTTAATTTATTGTTAGAATCTAGAATTGTATAACTTATATTTTATAATGTACATACATATATCTTCTTCTTCTCTTACATAATATAATGACTCAATGTAATATATCCAATGTTTGTAATAAAATAAATTAATATTTATGTGCAATGCAATTACAATGCAAGTGAATAAAAATGAACTTTTTTTTGTTATTTAGTTTCATAGTTATTGTAAATAAGGTTTAAATTATTGTTATTTATGTAATAAATTATCTTAACTTAAAATTGTACATTTCTCAGATGGGTAAAAGGATTAAGGTGGGAAATATGTATGTAATATTCTTTATCATTTTCATTAAATTAAATTTATTAATTCTCACTTCATATAACATGAAATAATATTCAAATCCTGGATGTGTACATATTGAATAATATTTGATCTCTTTTATCATTTTATCGATACTATCTAAATATAATTTCAGAATTTGTTAAGAAGTGTGTTTATCATGCTATGGCGTCATTTGCACTGGAATCATGGAATATTTTCCAAATGTCAACATTGTTTGTTGGACCAATTCTAATCTTAATAGTATTTGGAGGAAACAGTAATGAGTTTATCAAATGGAACACTGTTTATACCTGTGTAATGTGTATAGTCTCTGTAAACTATTGACATATACCTATTCTTTATTTCTGCCAACCTACATTCTTTGATAGCACCGACATCTGAAATCTGTGTACTGTTTATTTGATAAAAAAAATTGAGAATCTATCTATTGTGAGTTATAAGTAATAAATATATCTGAACTAATTCTCTGATGAACAAAGTTTGGTGTTGACAAATTTTATGAAAAACATTGTTTTAATCAAATGCAATTAAATAAGATATTTTTATTTTTTACCCATACTTACTAAGTAAGATACTTTTACTAGTTTTAAATAGTTTTGATGCATTAGCTAAAATCCTGCTCTACTATGTAAAGATGTCGTCCTATTGAAGATGACATAAATAATAATTAATGTCTTCCTGTTAATAAATTGAATTAATATAAAGATTTACTTTTAAAGATTTCAATAGTGAATTAATAAAAATAAGTAATTTTCATTATGGTAACTTATTGGAGTGCTGGAGAAATCCTTTGGCTTCACGAAGTAAATAATGTTATAATAGATTACTCTATATATTATTCTAGCAAATGCTTAAAAATCAGTATGAAAATAAATTATTACTCGGTGATCAAATTGGTTTCATTATAAAAAAAGTCTTTACTACATTATCAGATAATTCGTATATCAGGGTACAATTTATTCATACTATACTTTTAACATCTAGCAACATTGCCAACAAAAGTTCCGCTACTCAACACTAGCTGGCGCTACTGGTAACGGATATTAAAACTGTGTTCAGTGTTCAACAGTTTCACGTAATGTTTTAATATCAGCAACAAAGGCGATAGATCGGCTCGCGACCTACTATTCAAGAACAATACCTTGTAAATATCTCATTAATTATAAAAACCTTCTTTTTACCCACAATATTGATACAGCGGTCTCATTACTCATTCAGCTGGTGTAAATAATTTAAATTGTCGTGAAATAATAGTAATAATCATCGTTTAAAATTTCATTATTCAATAGGCAGATGCGAAACTGTCGATTGACCTTTAATATCCGTATTTGGCTTACCGCTAACCGCCATTATTATTTATATTAGATTTCGATGTTTTCATAATTTTTAAATAAGTTTTACATCTTCTAATAGGTAATAATTAATAAATGAAAAGATAATAATTTTGATCTCTTTCCATCTTTGTTATTTAAGCTAACTTTAGTTAAGTCTTAGACATATTTAATAGTGTTTTTAAAGAACTTTTTATATAATAGATATATTGTTTTAAAATTAACAAGATCTATATTTATCGGTAAAGAAATCATTGTTCCTCATTTCGATTAAAATTCAGGCCAGTGTGCGGGTATTAGAATTTTCGGTTTTTGGGTCAAGACTAAACATTTTTAGTAGGAATGTGATTTAAAGGCAGAAGAAATATATTCCCTCGTGTTTTCATCCTACATTTATTTATTTATTGCCTTACGATTGTCAGGAATAAATCGCTTTAAGCGACAAGACCGCCTTTAGTACTAGTACTAGTACTTTTTAATTTTTTTCTTATGTATTCATAAAAAATAACTACTTATATAAATAACACAAACCCTTTCAAACTGCCCATTGATAAAATTTTAAAAACTAAATTAATTTCTTAAAATGTGTAGCAATATATATATATAATTTTAAAAGACGATTCCATCCTAACAATTGTATTCAAATCAATTCTCTATTTGCCTTTAGTATCAAAATCAAAATTTAAGAAGAACAGTTTCATTGACAATGTTTTATCATGAAAAATAATTAATCAAATAAAATACTCTAATATCTGTTATAAACATAATATATATATAATAGAACATAACATTAATTAATTTTTATTTTCAAATATGTGTATGAAATAAAACATGGCGTTCTATCTATATTGAGCGTAAAATAATAACATACAAACATGTAAATTAGATTTGGACGTCATTCTACCTTATTCTGTTTAAAATGTCTCCTCCCTCCAAAAGTCTTTATTTTTAGTGAAAGTTATGAAATGCTTGAAGCATTACTTAAATTAAATATTAGTACAAACAGAAACAGTAAAATTGTATGTATATGTGAAAAAGTCGTATTTCATTTAAACAATCTTCATATTATAATTGATTGACAATTTTATTAGGTTTTCAACTTCATGATTGACCTCTGTGTATTAATATAATATTAAATATACTAGCTATTTCTCAACTGCGCACTAAAATGATACAAGTATGGTTAACTATTTCATCACCCAGTTTATATATTTACACAAAAAAAACATAATTGAATTTCACACAGTAACTGTCCACTTGTCATATTTTTTAAATATTGCAACATTTTAAGATGATATTAAAAAATATAATTTATATGGCAATTTCACTTTTGACAAGAATTTTTAGAATTGTTTTAATTTATATAAATTTTAACAAATAACAAACTCATTAAAACGATATTGTCTTGTTTGATAATAAAAATAAAAGCATTATGACTCATTGTTTTATTTCGTCTTAAACAGCTGATAACACATGTCAGAATAAATGGTGACTAACAGCTGTTATTCATAGAATACCAATAAAAAATTATTGCCAAGAAAAGTTATCATATACTTACAACTATTCTAACCATATATTGCAGTAACCTACAAAATAAAATAATTGTACAAAAGAATGTATATTCTAGAACTTTTAAAATTATCTATCATTTATTTCATAATATCTATAAACAAATTTTACAACATCTTCCCAATCTATAAAATATTAAAAAATGTAAATTAATATTTTCCAGTTTAAATTTAATAATTTGTTTTGAATTCGTAACACCTTATCTCGGAATGTTAATGTAGCTTAACAAAGTTTTTTAATCTGTACTTTACTACGTTTCTGTTTTGAAATATTTTGTAATTCTTGACATCTTTGGCGATAATTTTAGATCATTAAAATAATCATAATCTTCAAACTTTATCAGAAATTATAACTGAACGTGGTTGAAATCACGTTCTACTGATTACTTTTATCACGTTAACTATTTCCATTAAGTTTAACTAGAAAAATATTATGAACTGAAGATATTGTATTAGAATATGCCTACAATGAAGATAATTGTTAGGATTTCAGGAGTCCAATATTGAATGATTTCATGACTTATTATTAAAATGAACAGATTTGTTACAATAAGATTTACTTAAGTACACCTTCATAAATATTTATATATTTTTTAGTCAGACGCAGAAACTTTTTTAAAATCGGATTAAAATAAATGTTTATTCTCTTTGGATATTTATAATTTTTCTTCAGACGAGTCACAATATTATTCTTGTGGAGATTCATTATAATAGTTTCTTGATGTAGATTCATCAAAATGATTGTTGAGTATCGCACTCGTTTCGGTTTGCACGGTGTTCTTCAGTTTACCTATTGTTCTAAGAATCATATTAAAAAACGCATCAGACGATACATTTTGTATAGAACTGAGCCTAGTAGTTTAAGTTTTGCGTGTGAAGCACAAGAATACTTAAATCTAGACTTTAAAAACATGTTAGTTAAGTCAATATTCCCTAATTATCATTGTGTTTATGACTATCGCGTTTTTAAATAATATAAATTTTTCTTCATATCTGAACATAAAGAAGTACAATGAAAAGTTTACTCTTTTTATATTCGTTTAGTTTATCAAAGACAAAGATTCTTGCACACGCCAAATCTTATATCGTTGTCGTCATCAGCCTATCAGCGCCCACTGCTGAGCAAAGGCCTCTTTCTCACATGGAGAAGGTTTGAGCATTAATCACCACGCTTGCTCAAGACGGGTTGGTGATTTCAAACTTATGATTGTGAAATTATAAGTCCAGGTTTCCTCACGATGTTTTCCTTCACCGTATGTCAGTGGTGTCTAAATACTCTTAGAAAGTACATATGACTCCGAAAAATCACATTGGTACTTGCCAAGTTTGAACCCGCGCCCTCGGCAACGAGAGGCGGACCCTTTAACCACTAGGCCACCACTGACAAATCTTATATAATTTCATTATTTTATATAAATCAACATTAAGCCAATATGAGATATAGCTTTTTAAAAATAATTAAATAGTTTTCATGTTATGAGTAATATTTTTAACAGTAAACAACTTATTCACGAATGGACGATAAAAATCAAAATATCTCACGTTCGTAAACGCTTCAATGTAAATCGCAGCTGATAAGAAATGTTTTCATACCTTCAGACTTGTTATTTACCATTAGTAATGAAGATAAACAATATTAAAATAAAATTTCCTTATCATTTGTAAATAATCGTAATGTGTTTTTGTAAAATTATTTTAAACTAGCTGACCCGGCAGACTTCGTACTGCTTCAATCAATAAATAAATAATGTTTTAATCATATTTTTGGACTTTACCTAATTACCTATAAGTCATAAATCTCCGTGTTCGGAAGTTCGACAGAATGATTGACATATTAGTTAGTTGTCAAATCTAATGTCAAAAAAACGTTTGTATGGGAAATAGAAAAGCGCTGTTTTTAGGGTTTCCCCGGAAATGATAATTTTTTTTAACTTTTAAACCTTCCCTGAACTTCCAAGAAAATTTCAAGACTAAAATAAGATAAATCCGTTCAGCTGTTCTCGAGTTTTAGTGAGACTAACGAACGCAATTCATTTTTATATCTATAGAAGATAGAAGAAGAAGCAATTCTTTTTTATATATATTTTAGATTAAGATAAATTCTACTTTATATTATCAGATATCTCATATTAATGATTATTATTTAGTATTGTAATCTCTATATATTTTCGATAACATAATAAACAAAATACTTAAAATTTTAGCAACAAATTTAATATAATTATGGCTTGTTAGTAAAGAAAACAATGAAATTGTATATGACTTTCTTACTTTTTACTCTAAATATACGATCGAGTGTCAGCTACCAAGCTTTCGTGAATCTTTAGGTACTTAAATTCGCTCAGCTTTCTTGCGAATTTCTCCAAAGCTTTCACTTAATCTGGTTTTGTAACAGCTATAAATGAGAGAAGTTTCTCAAATGTCATTTACCAATAGTACAGATTAAAAATAGACATGACATTTCTGAATTGTTGTTTGACAAGACTGTTGTCATATCTTATATATAAAATTCTCGTATCGCGGTGTTAGGCAAAGAACTCCTCCGAAACAGCTGGACGGATTTTGATGAAATTTTGTGAGGATATTGAGTAGGTCTGAGAATCGGCCAACATCTATTTTTCATACCCTTAAGTCATAAGGGTTGTTCACACTTAATTTTGGGTGATTTTTTGTTTTTATACGTTTATGATGTAGCATTAAAAATACATATAACCCAAAATTTTTACTTTATCACCAACCTCTATTTTTTTATATGGCAAAACAACATTTGCCGGGTCAGCTAGTTACAATATAAATAATTGTTTTGAAAAGAGATTATTAATTTTGGAAATATGACATTGTAAAGATAAGATATGAAAAGATTAAGAATAATGTACATGACCCAATAACGACGTACTATAAGAATTTTATAATATTAAAATTTATCGTTAGATTATATTGCCTTAGAAAATTTTAGAAGTATAGTATTTGATTTTTAAATAATACTCGTCGCAGTTCCAATTGTATGAAACATAACTACTCATATAACTATTTATATCTTTATTATTTCTATTTATTATCTACTGAAAAAGAGTCTTAGAACTATTAAAGCATTTAAACTTACATATTTTGTATATATTTTTACCTCTTTTCGATTTCGATATTAATTTTGCATATATTTTTTTAAACTTACGTTTATATAGAACTGAATCGTATCTTTATTATCATTGTTTTCAATGCCTTTGTATCAGGAAATGAATACAGGAAATCCTTGAAAACTGATAAAATATTATACAAAAACCTATATAATCAAAAGACTGCTTTTTTATATAAATCTATAAATATAATGTAACTTAATATGGTCATATTAGTCATATGCATATAAGATTATCAATTATGAACAAAAAAAGTATCAAAATAAACACACAATTTTAAAACATGGCTATGTTATAATTACAATAAAAAAGTGACGATGGAAAATAAATTTTTATTTTAACGAATCCTTAATAATGACTAATATACATATAAGCAGAAGTATTCATTCTTCTTCTTTTATAGTTAGTGGCCCAAGGATTTATACAAATTTATTAGTTTTGACAAAACAATAAAGTGACGTTTGCTTCATGAAGTTATCATACATAAAATAAATACGGATTATTGTAAAAAAAACAAAAATTTTTAAAAAAATAAATAAAAAAAACAAAAACTAAATTTCGAATGCAGAAAATAAAGAAGTCGAAAATATATATACATATTATGACAAGCTATCAGCAGGGTTTTGTTAATTTAATTTCAGAATTGACCAACAATTTCGTACTTTTAAGTAAATCTATGCATTTTAAGATATTAGTTATTAATTTTAATTTCAAACCAGTTAACTTAGATAATGTTGAGGTTTAAAGCAAACAATCAAAAATATTTAAATAAAATGATGAATGTGTATAAACAAAAAAATATATGATATTTAACAAGAACTGTCAAAATATTCAAAAAAACCTCCACGAATTTCTCAGTAGTCTTTCACCTTCGTAATTATTATTCTGTGTTCTTTAAAAAATAATAAATTTAACAAAACATAACGCAAATAACGTTATATATAGACATATTAGATAATTAGGAAAATATTTGGTTTTCTTAAATATGTAATTACAATGCAAGATTACGATTTTTGTTCAATAAGTTTAAGAAACATGTATTTACGTAGCTTATAAAATAATTTTGTTAGAAATTGGTACAAAGGTATAATTAATTTGTAGTGGATGCGAAGTTACATAATATTATGTTCTATGATTAATATTTTTTTGTAAACGTTTTTACGGCTCTGGATACGAGTCCTTTTGAGCCTGAAAAAACTACAATTGTATATACTCGTATAATTGCCAACATTAAAAATACATTTGAGACCCTAACTTAATGTCCACATCATTTTTACTTAAATATATTTTTAAAAACTTGACTCAACATTATAATACAATTGCTGATGCGTTTAGATTACAAAATCTGCCTTTCCATACCTAAGTAAGTAAAAATTATTATTTTTAACCTGAATCGCGGTCAATGCACTGTGTTTAATTACAGCAAAAACCATTGTTTCTATTTTATAGTTCCAGTGAGTTATTTGTATTTGAACAATTGTTTATCGATAAAAGATAACCCACATTGATATAATTATAATTTGTGGATGACACTCTAAAAGATTATTTATGATTTTGATTAAATATTTTTTAGGTTGGTAACACGTTAGTATGTCCAATAGCCAATGTAAGTATTGTTACCTTCAGGAAAAGACGTTTTCAACTTAAATAGAAACACGAGGTAAATCTATGAAGGTTTCATTGAACAGGAACTTTTTTAATACCATCATGACAATATTTAGCGAATAGCAAAAGGTTAAAAAGAAGGAAATAGGTTTTATATGGTAGCTATGCAGAAATGGTGATCTTCGTGTCACGTCAAATACTAAAATAGCAGTCTTGACATTGTCTTCATTCTTCTTTTTTTAACTCAATGCATTCTACCTTTTTTAGTAAGTCAATAGCTTTGATTTTTATAAAACACTGAAATGCGTATTTCATTCCCGATTTAAATCAATTGTAATTTCAATATAAATTTATGATTTTTAAGTATTTTCATAAACTTAATAAACAGAACGTACAATGTTGATACCCGTAATTGTTTATTAACACACGAACAAGATTATGTATGAAGATAATGGCTTTAAGATACTTAAAGCCAAGGTGACAGACCTCACGTGCCATGTCACGTTGCAAAGTATTTTAGGGTTGACAATTGACATGGTGCCAATATAAAAAATATGTACGAAAATAGTTGCAATAATCTACTTATGTCGAATAATAAAGATTAATTACAATTTATATTTGTTAATCAATTGAAGTCGGTGATTAGAAGCTTTTCATCATTGTGCATATTTTCATCCATCTTAGCCGTGTGGGTTCCATTGCTGGATGTAAACCTCCTTCATCGACTTCCATTTTCTTCGATTGGAATCGGTCCGATTCTATCTTGTTGATAGTCGTCTAACGCTGTATTTTTCTATCTATGGTCTCCATTCCAGTAATTTCTAGAACCTAACGGCCACCTGCTCTGCGTGCTACATGGCTTGCACACTGCACTTTAAAGAGGCAATCCGTTTGGCTATGGTGGTGTCTTTCTTTCTGTTACGTACCTTCTCATTTTTGATTCGATCCCGTAGAGAAACTCCGAGCATAGATCTTTTAGAGACTCTGATCCTATTCATTAGGCCTTTCGTGAAGTGCCATAAAGTTGTTATATATATTTAATATAATATAAATAAGTTTAAAAGGTATAATCTTTTTATTTTTAGTTGTTTATAATAAAACCGATAACATTGTTTATGTTTTGAATGTGTCTGTAAGATGTTTATTATTTTATATTTTATCTGTGCGGTTATCAGTCATACGTGTGACGTCTGTGCGAATTATTTTTTTATGCTATGGCTTCATTTGCACTGAAATCGTGGAATATTTTGCCATTGAATAAATATCTTTCAGAGGACTTATCAATTAACTGACGTTTGACACATTTTCAGTACATTTGCATATGCTTGGACGTTACATATCTATTTAATAAAATCACACTTGACATTTGTGAAATCAATAAGGACGCTAATAACTGAAAGGAAAGAAAAAATAAAGAATAGTATCTACAGAATAGAATAAACAAAGCACTATTTCTTTAATCTCAACACAAAATGTACTTAGGTCTAGTATAAGAAATTCTATAAATACCTAATATATTTTATTTTGTACATTTATAAAAGAAGTAGGTATAATCATTCATTTATCATGTTCTTATGAAGAAATTTGTATGGTTTTAGTGCTAAACTTATTTTAAAATTGTCATCGTTATGGCAAATTAAACACTGTCTATAAATTCAATTCAAATTCAGGTGCTTGATCCTTTTGCATTTGCACACAGCACACACATTTGTGCACAGTACACTGTGCTTCTTAAAATGTGTGCTTTTATACATATTACCTTAAGATATAAAGAAATATCGTTTATTTCTCTTTAATGGAATAGTCACAAATGCTGCACCCTTCTCGTTTGCATGTTTTGAACTTCAGAGAGGTGTTAAACTTAGACAAAAATATTATTTTTATTTAAAAAATATCATGGTAAGTAGTAATTTTACTCGGCGACGGAGGCTCGGCTATACCTATAAAATAATTTATATGTTATTTATTTAAAAAAAACGTGCTCTGAACTCGTACAATAAGAACACTCCCATTACTTGCTAAACCGGTTTGGCTACAACAGTTATTTTAAATGTGATTCGCAAATGTATCTCACTTATTAGTTCCTGGTTAAGTATTATTACAAGTCGAAAAATCCTCTAAATACTACCCATAAACATTTTTTTAGATTCTGACATGTAATATGTCTGAAATTATAATTTTTCTGAAACGTCAAAGAATAAATTTTTTTTGAAAATTATGTAACTGAAAATTTAATTATATTTATAATAATTACACCATTTAAAAATTATAACAATTTTTTATCATTATTATATAAAGTATAAAATATTTTTGTAATTTATTTTTGAAACTTGACAGTTCGATGAATAAATTTATAACTGCTTATCCATTTTTTATAATGAATACAGAAAAATAAAATGTGACGTGACGTTTGAAATATTTAAGACGTAGAAAAACTGGAAAACATTGATAAAGCGTACAAGGTCAACCATATTGTGATTCAGTCTGCCGAGTCTCAAGGTTGTTTTTGTGTATAAACAAGAGTTGATGTGTGCGTAAAGTGTGTGACAAACTTATCCTCAATAAAACAAAACGTTCATTAAATAAGTTTTTTATTAACCTTAAATTAATTACAGTCATCGACGCAGCACGTAACGATACAATAACGTAATATCTAACTAGAAATTAGTAACACAGAAAAATGAGCTTTACAACAAGCCCAGTTATAGAGATCAGTATACGGAACGGTGTTTGATGTACATCACCGGTGTATGCGGACGGGGCTACGAAGTGTCTGGCTCCGTCGACACCTCACGTTGTAGTGTGCATAATAAAAACAATGGTTCAACAGAAACTTCCTGGGCTGTTCCACTGATCTCAGAGACGAGCGACCCGTGCTTTCTTCGGGTATCCGCCATAACGTCCTCAAATCGTTCGGCATTAAATCAGCGTTCCTTTTACAAGCCATAGTCGTTTTTATTTCTACAACTCATTAGCTCTTACTTGCCGCCTTTCTTATTATGCTCTGTATTAACCAACTTCGTAACGATCTTTCTAGAATGGCCGGACGGATCGAAGTGATTTGTGTGCTGACTCACCTCCTTCTTTGTCCGCTGCTTGCCGCTGTGGCTGGAGAAAATGTGCTTGTCGTATTCGAAGTTATAATAATCATACTCATCAAAGAAGGCTTCAGACATATTTTCGACTAGATTTATTTGCGTTCACGAAAAAGAATCACTCTTAATTTCTCACGACAGCGTCACTTGAATTTGTACGTAATGTTCGATTTCGCGTTCCGACGTTGGCTTATATAGGCAGCGCGCGACACGTCAGTGACCGCATGCGCGTCGATAAAATTCTCGAAACGTGATTGGTGCTTGGGACGGCTTCGACCCGGTTATGAAAGACTTTGTTTATTTAGAGAATGTGCATGTGTGGGAAAGCCGGCTGGTAAACATACAAAGATATAAGACCTACTGCGTATTATTTGTTTATGTGTAAAATAAAATATAATTATACTAATAAGTAATAAATATTATATTGATATTTGATAGACTTAAATTTGTTATGAACTATTTAGATATAATAAATTAAATTAAATAACAATAAATATAATGACAGTGCACTATAGGGTAACATTTATATTTTAACTTGAAGCACCTTTTTCGTGACATGTTATGAATGATAAAATCAAAATATATTCAACATTGTTTTAACGACGAAGTAGAAACGTGCTGCAAGAGTTATCTTATAATATTTGTATTTAAAATACTCATTAATTTAACGCCTGACTTGTCGTATGCATCCATATAACCTCATCAAATAATACTTTGAAACAAATATAAATAATATATTAAAAATAATACAGAGATTAAATATAAGCCGGCATGTGTACTATAACAAGATTTTGCTTAGTATGGTTTCAGTAAACGTGACTATAATCCAATATTACTTTAAAAAGTATATTATAATTTTAAAAAGATACATTTTCGATGTTGACAATTATAAATAATGATGAAAAGATTATTTAAATAAAACGTTTTAATATAGATATACATTTTAAATTACGTAAATGCAACATAACCTTACAATTTCATTCGACTGTCAAAATAAACGCTTTTGATAAATTATGCTTCAAAATCTTTATTAATATCATATATGGTTTTTGGATTGGGTGTTAGCCACATTTTTAAACAAATATATTATAATTATGGTTATACGGATGCTAACAATCAAGTTATTTCATTAATTCGCTTAAGCCGCATACAACCTTGATTTCTGCAATTTAAAATTATGTGTAGCGCCATCTATTAGATAGTAGATATATTATTTTCTAATATCACTTGGGTGGGTTATTGCAACACTCTCAAAGTAAGCACGTACTGATAATTAATTAATTATACTGCCATATTGTATTTTGACTAGGTATACGTTTTTCACGGAGATCTCAAAAGCTATTAATAAAATTTTGGAGGAGATATCTTGAATATAAAATGAATATGTTGTTATCTTGCTTACCTACCTGATTCGTTCCTTAACTCTTAACATTTGCCTGATATTTTTTACGGTGATTAAACTCATTTGAGTATATAATGCCGTAAATTCATTCCGACAGAATAAAATTTTACGATAAAAGGGATTCTCTTTATCTTCCTTTTAAAAGTTATTGTTTAATAATTAAATAAAATCACTGCTGTGTTCTCTGGTTTAACGTTCGTTGCATTGTTTGCGAACTTATATATGTATTTGTTTTTTACATAAATAGAAATTCAAAATGCAATACGATAACATGTAAAATATTTATTAATCACATCGATGGAAATGATACGAAGATAATATTTATCGTTTAATCAAATTATAAATTAATTAAAGGCTATTTACATAAACAATAAAAAATGTATTCTACAACTATTTATTTATTTTAATACTGTTTCAGATAAATTCATTGTAATATATATAAATATATATATTTTAAATTCACCGTCTACATTGTTAAAGTGAAGTCATCTTAGTTTTCCTATAGCCATACTTTGTATGTATACATTTAGTTATACTTACATTTATTTAAGAGATTGAATTTATCTTTTAAAACTATTTCACAACACTTTTATTTTTATTAAATTAATTCTGACAATTATCATCTGCCATGCTTTATATACTTAAGAAGTTTTAGTGGATTTTGGTTAATAAAATACATTTACTATTACATGAGGAGTTTATCGTTTAGGCAGACACTGGCTAAAGCTGGGAAATTGCCAGGTAGTAGAATGAGTTTATCGTACATATTGTACATTATAGATGGGAATTAAAATATTTGCCAACATCAGATCCACTTAGTAGTTGATGTTCAGCTTATATTTATATAATTTCAGAACGTTTTTTTACAAACATTTATTAAATGCATTAGTTGTATACATATATTACTTTATTATGATACCTGCTATGTTGGTGAATTTTTAAATTTGACATCCAGCAACTATCATATTCCAAATAGATGTTTTGAAACTTAGGCCTTTCACAACTGGGATATTAAAAAAATCCTTGTTTAAAATGAGAACAATAGTTCTGATACAGATATGCAATTGCAACAACGTTGATTATCGTCAAAATAGTTAATTATATCTTAACCATTGTTTAATGTACTGTGTAAAAATAAACTTATTTGGCTTTTTAATATCTCAGCCTTATAGAAAAAACCTGCGGCCTGTTATGGGCGATTTAAAAAAAAAGTGACAGAAATGTCATTATTTGTTAGATTGTCAATAATGACATTTAACACAATGACAAGATGGGGTAAGCGGGATGTAAGCATGTTTTATATAAACAGCCACATATTAGAAATAAAAGTTCTTAATCGATGCCAGAGACATCGCCGCCCTTCCTGAAGTCCGCGTTGGCGTAGATGCCGGTCTTGTTCCGATAGAGGGCGCACACAACAGATCCTCTGCCGCGGTAACGCACCATACCGTGACCTTTAGCGCGCAATCCTTTGATGATGTCCTGTTTTTATTGATAATTTTATATATTATTTGATAAATTATAGTATGCAGTACCTAAGTTCAAAATTGTATGGGAATAAAATTTGGATATTTGGTTAGTTTCTTATGAGAACATATACAGAAAAATGGTATCATTTTAATAAAGAAACATGTAAAGGGAGGATTCTTGTGTATATTGTGATCCTGGTCTGGCTTTGCAACTATTTTCATTTTTTTAAATAATAAATGCCGATAAAGATTTCCTGAGCTCGAAAAGAAATATCTTTGTAATCTATTTTTTCCAATTTTATGAGACCGTACCAAAAGAATAAAACAAGATCAGACCAAATGTTCGATAGGAGGTTTACATAAATGGAAAAAACTATTGAAGGTAATATTAGGTACATATTAAAAAAACTAAAGTGTTATATCAGACTTATTATATCACGTATAAGGAAATACATATATTCACCTGAATGATTCCGTATTCGTATTCAACATGCATTGGAAATATTTGATGATGAATTCGTGCTTCATCTACGGCTTCTTTTATTGTTTGTCCGAACCAAAGTTTCCGCATTGCTACCTGTTTAGACACAAGATATAGTATTTGAAATAGACAAATTATTATGAAGTTCATCGTAGTGACAATAGATGGCGCTTTAATAAATTTATTTTAGTTCAAAGCATTCGACTAGATGGCGCTTTATATAACTCACCAAAGCTACCGCTGAAGCTATCTTTGTGCCACCGGCGGCTCCGATCACCATTTTGGCATTTCCATTTCTATCGATGATGATGCTAGGGCACATTGTGGACATGGGTCGTTTATGAGGTTCAATAAAGTTGGCTGGCGAGGGCTCAAGGTTGAAGTAGTTCGTGAAGCCGGGCGATGAGAAATCGTCCATGACATTGTTCAACAAAATGCCGGTGTTGGTTGCCGTGACACCTGAACCGAAGCTGTAGATTTTAAATTATTGAAATTATTCAAAATCCGACTAAGTGTTTAATAAAAATCCTAACAGTTACAAGGGGTATATTTTTGTATGTATTTCAATGGTATTAAAACAGTTCGATTTTATTTTACCTGTATTTTAATTGTACATACAAAGTTTCCTACTATAAACAATCTTGAAACACAATCTCTTTACTGTGCCGATATTCAATAAACAATGCAAGCTAATTCCAAAAAACCATTTACACAATATTTCTATAAATACGAGAATTTATAAGGAATAATAATAGGGCGTAAAAGAAAATCTCAAAGAAAAAAAAGATCGAGATTATTGTTTATTTGATACAAAAGCGTAATCTAGTATTTGGCAGTCTATCTTAAGGCTTTGAATAGGTACATACATGTAGTAAAACGTTTCATTCACATGAATAGCAAACGGATTTGATATTTATGTGACTCACTAGAAATTGATGGAGCTCGTGACGGAAACGGCGTCCCCATCCTCAGATATGACTGAGATGTGAGCTGTTCCGTGATCAGGTTTGTTGTATGAAGTCGCTCCGTAGTGACTGCTGTCATTACTCGTCTTCAAGTCATCGATCTGCCTCATCAATTCCATCCCGTACTCCGTTGACGTTAGGTTCTTGATGAACTGGAATTTGTACTTGTTTGTATTATCTATTGTTATGCGTATCTTAGAATGTATTGGTCATAAACATTTGAGATAATTCTAGGCATTTCAAATTATACGGCCCTTGGAGCTTAGTTTTTTTGTTAAAGAAAATCTTTATGACTAATTTTAAATTTAGAATTCTAAAATTCTTTCAGCGTTCTTGCCTGGGGCCTAATAAGTAATAAGTGCTCAACGTTATCTATTAAGGCTGATGTCAAGAACAATTAGCACAAATTACAACTAAGTTGTTTAATGTTACTAACCCCTTCTAAATCCAAGAAATCCATGTCCCCCAGTCTGGTTCTAGCTGCGTACGCGAACTTAAAAGCCTCAATGATCCTGTGGTACGTGAGTATCTTGTTTTCCGTTCCCTGTATATCTTCGCTAGTGAAGTTGTATCCGCTTAGTATGTTCAGGATGTTAGCCAAGATGGCGCCACTGCTTGGTGGTGGAGGTGTGTATAAGACGTCGCCGTTACCAAGCGGCATAACCAACGGTTCCGTTATCTTTGGCCTGTATATGAGAAAACATTGCAAGATATACAAAAAAATTATCTTGGTGAAATCTATATAAATAAAATTAAATTCAAGGTCACAACTTGAAATCGCAGACATGATGTCTATGACAGCATTAAATCGATACATTTCGCATGTAAATAATAACAAGTAAAAGAATTTCTACATAATTTTAGCTGATAACTGATTTCTACATAATTTTAGCTGATAAATATTTTGTATTAAACTATTAACTGACCATTTAATATAGAGATACGAGTAGGTATTGACGTGTATGGCATAATGCCATTGGCATTATCTGAAGACGAGTGACACTCACTGATATAGCTTTAGGTCCTCAGCGGTGATGATGCTTCCCATCTTATTGAGATCATCAGCGAGATCAGCAGCCAATGATCCGGTGTACATTTCGTCACCACCCTTCTTTGCAATCCTACCGAGAGTTCTACAGAGCGCTGGACTTGGCGTGACGAGGGTGCCTGGGCGGTGGTACGCATTCTTCGAAGAGTCCCAGTACATTCTCCTGGTTGTAAAATCATTGTATTTATAATAAATATACTTCTTCGTTCCCAAAGTAAATTTCATTTTATATCAGCACAGAATACAAAGCGATAAACTTAATATGTGACCCGTTATCCACAGATGACGCTACTAGTGCTTATTCAAATACAATGTAATCGTTTTTTGAGAGTTTAGTATTTACTATTTAAACTAATAATAATTCATCTAACATTTATAAAACTCTATATTTGTATACGCTAGAACTCATTTTAAGAATTTAGTCTTGAACTATAAGTATATTTATTTTTAGAATTATAATTCATCCTTCATATTGAGTCACAAAAAGACTTTTTTGTTGATATTTTATAATGGTAAAGGATTTGAATTAAAAACTCATATAACCTTAGCGTAGGATCATTCTTGATGTACTTCGCGCTCAATATTCCGTCGTACATCGCCTTGGAGATGGTGAAGCCGTATTTGCAGAACTCTAGAGTTGGTTTGATCAGCTTCTCCCACGGCAGTCTTCCCCAACGCTTGTGGGCTTCCCACATGCCACGTACTTCACCCGGCACCCCAATAGAAAGGCTACCTACAAACAGCAAAATTTCTTAACAAGGTTAAAAGGTCAATCCAATAAAAATACTTGTAAGGCTAACATTATTATGTACTCATTCAGATGATATAAATCGTTACGCCCTAAATTTTACAGTTAAGCGAAGGTATATAAAATTGATTATAAGATAATCATGAAAAAAAAAAATAGAATAAATTTGAATGTCCCCTTGTTGGTTTGTGCGAGTGTGGAAATACTGTTATTTATATGACGTGTCATATTATCTGATATAAAAGTAAGTCCTTTATTTTTTCTAGATCTAAAACAGTGTTTCTTAATGTCTTGTTATCACTCCATATATACATTTGTATAAATATTACAACAAGGTCATTCATTGAATTACCGTAACAGCATAGACAATAATATAATCTGTATTATAATTGTCTATGCTTACTCTACGAACTAAAATTCCATACCAACAATAATAAATACGTTATTATTTAAGGCGAATGTTCTTAATATTATGTAATATATAATGAGTGCAGGAAATCGTAAATAAAATAAAGCGCTTACCTTTGGAGGCTTCATGTGAGCTTCCATTGAACATGTCCCTTTTCGCTGCAGCCGGAGCCTTCTCCCTCGCGATAACTGAGTATGCCTTCTCTTCTTCCTTGATATAAACCGTCATGAAGAACCCGCCTCCTATACCCATGCTCTGCTGATTGAGTAGACCATTGCAGAACATAGCCGCAATAGCCGCGTCCACTGCTGAACCGTTTATTGACAGAATGGCCCTGGGGATATCGCCTTTGTTTATATACTTGAGACCCTAAAGTTTTCGCCTTTGTTGTAATAAGGTTAGGAAGTATAATACCAATTCATAAGTTTAAGTTCCTATACAAACAATTATGATTTATTGTGTAATACAGGCCGTAAGATTAATATTGTTGCTTCGCTTCTAATTTCTTCTTCTATTATTTTATTTCGTAATATACCAAATATAATCCGAGCCCAAAAATAGGTTTTTTTAATAGTAGCTGGAGGAAAATGTTAGCAGCACCAAGTATAACAATACATCGTTAATCTGTATTGATGATTTAAATGATTCTTGAGCCAGGAAGAATACAAAATTTATAAATGCTTTAAAATTGTCAATTTATTGGAAGCTTGTACTTCAGATATATTTCTTTGAAGTCATCTTTGAATCAATTTAAATACTTTAAATTTTATTAAATAAAATTATGTTAAAAATCATATACTATACAAAACCAATATCTGAAATTCCTCACTATTAACTCAAGACTGTTATAAAAAATGATAAGTTTAAAGAAACCTTAAGTCCAAATTTCACGGTTAGTAAAGATTACGAGTATATAGCCTTTGAAGTTAATTGTTCTTAGATCACTACTAGATTCTAATAATCATAGAGTGATCATAGTTATAACTCGTTTTATCTCAAATCCTAGTTTTATTTCGTTCAGTTAAATGAAAACTCATGTGGTCTTCTTGTCATGAATGTCTTTTCGACCCAAGCTTTTTTCTAGAGAGCAATAATATCAAAAGAGACTGGAGAATGGAAATTGGGCGTTCCCTGTATTGTTTAATTGAAACTACGATTGTGTAAAGTATGTTTAAATAATGTTAATTAAATATGGATGTTTCTAGGTAAACTAATTTTTATAACGAACCTGTTTGATTTTGTGTCTACGTCACATCTTCGAGTAATTTACTCATACTTATTTTTATTTACTGTTTATTATTGTTTACATGTAGAAAGCAGTTGGAACCCAATCAATGTGTTTCTATACTCTTTGACAACAAAAGTTCTTTTTGACTGATTATCAAAAAGTTTGCAACGTGTAGGTTGTATTTATTTAAACGATACGTCAAATTTGCCAAATATATTTATTTAGCAGACGGAAGTTTATAGTCTATCCATTATGATGCGTAAAATGTGTTAACAAAACAGAAATATTTTTGTGTAGGTTTTTTCTCAGTCTGAGTTTAATCACGTATTATTTTTTGTATGTTGTTAATAGTTCTATATTTTCTTTTGGAATCTTATTACTATATAAAATGTTTTTAATCTATGAATTATATTAATTTTTTTATTTAACGTCAAACATTTCATGTTTTTAAGTAATATATGAATATAATTTCCGTTCTACAAAATATGTTTGCTTAAATTACTGAAAATAGTTTATCCTTTTGTCCCTTTTTCAAAGTATAGGCTTAATTTATTCTTTAGCTAGGAGTTATTTTTTTGAAAAAGCATATTAGGTAATTTGTTTTTCTATACAGCCTAATTATCGCTCTTAAAAGGTATTTTTATTTAATTTAATAATTGTGAGCATTGATGAGAAAGTTTTCCGAACTGCGTGCACGCACGCGCATGCGTATTTTTGCACGGACATTTGTAATTAACCTATGTATTACATAAAAGCTTCATCTTTTAATATTGTGTTAACATATGCTCTGTTAATTTTACTTGTATATATGTATATTTAATTTCTTTAAACCTGATCTCTTTCTATTGGCTATAATTGAGTTCCAGTTATGATCTTCAAAAACTGCTACATTCTATTTATTGCTTTTTAAAAATGTTATTGAAGTAAAAATATGAAATTATCAATTTCTTACTATAATTAACACTTATATCTGAATATATCTCGTCAAGCCTAATATTTTCGCAACGCTTTTTGAAATATCCATTAAAATATGAATTTTATTTTACTATTCCAATTAAATACTGCAAGATAACCAGATTTTAAAAACCGGATTTGTATGTTCTTTGAAAGTTACATTTTTTTCTATTCCATATATTTTATTAAATATAACACCATAGCTAGAAAAATTCACTTGGTTCTATCCAGCAATGCTTATCAGTAAGAGTTGATTACGTATATCTGACTTTCCTTACGTTATTTAAACTTTTTTTGTTTGTAAATTTAATACAATTGGAAGTCATATTCTATACTCTATAGTATTCATTTCCATATTAATTATTACCTGCCGATTCCTGAGCAATGTGGCGCGTCTGTGCAGACAGCTGCCTTCTGGAACACGTGAAGCCATGATGGTGATGGAGGTAACGGCTGTTCAGGGTCTTCGGGCTCAGTGAACTTTGACGGAGTATAGTCCGCTTGACCGATCAGGTAGCCACTTAGCGCGGATACAAACGCTAGCATCACCAGACTGAATATTATAAGTTTCGTGTTCGATCGTAAGGGTCTGAAAAAAAATATATATTTATACTTAAAAGTGTTATAAACTTGTATTTTTTTTCATATAGTTCGTTTTTCGTATTGTGTTATCTGGGCATAATTCAATTTAAGAAGTTTCGATGATAATTTTTTAAAGATATTTTTTTACTGACTACTATGTATTATGCAAGATAAAAGCAGATAAAATTATAAACCTATGTGAATAACAGTTACGCGGAGATAACATAACATTTAGTGGCCAAAATGTTTTTAATCTTCTCCATATATAGAAAACTTACTTTTCAGGATAATCATTATCGTCATTACTGAAATTGCCGTGTAAGAACGCATTGATTGGTGAAACCAGCCCTATTGTATCCATGGGCATATCATCCATTTGATTATTTATAAAATTACGCCGGTGCAAACTGCCTCGTATTGAACCCATGGCTTGTAAACTTTGACAGCTTAACACAATAACAACATAACCTCTACATTATATTTAATTGTTCATAACTTCTAATTCTTATCACATTTTCTTTTTTAATTACAGGAAATGGTCTTGTTAAAAATCCTTGTCGATCACAAATGCGTAATTGCAGGCTGAATGCAGTGAACTTGGTTGCGGGTATAAGAAAAATCAATAGACTGAACAGCTGTTCACGCCGGTTCTAGAAAGATTGTTATCGTTTTGAAATTATATATGACATTTATCTGATTTTAATTTTTATAATAATAAATTGAATCGGATTTTTTAATGGATTTAGTGAGCGTATTTGTTATTTTTGTAAAAACAATATTATTTATGTAATAAAATGGCAACACGTCAGTTAGTATTTTTGCTTCACGTTATCTGTCAGGAGTACGCTAACTGTCAAATGTTAAAGACATTTAATCAAATAAAAGAATCATTTACTTAATTTTAAATAGGTACCTATATACATATTTATGAAGATTTGTAATTTTTTTTTAAATTATTTACTCCACTAATTTCATAATTCTACATATTAAGTACATACAGATATTAAATATTAAATGTTTTTATTCTTTATTGAATAGAATGCCATTAATACTTCTACGAAAAATCATATTTATAACTTATCTTGTCGATAAGTTGGAAGTTATCTCAATGCATGATCATAATTTATTTTGATTATGACATATTTTTTCCTAACTGAAGACAAATCATCGTGCCTAGGAGACGGGAGGCGGAAACAGAAAATAATGTCGTCAAGACTTTCGTGGAACCGATTATGAAGTCATCCATCTTGTATAAATAATTATGGGATACAGCTAGTGTAATTTTCTTATATAACATGAACATTCATCTCATAAATAATTCACATTAAGTGGTTTTATAACACTTAATATTTCCAATGTCTTTGTTCGAAGTAAAACGGACAAAGGAACTATACTATACAGCCAAATACGGGATTGAAATTAAATAAATATCAAAACAATCTTAATAATCTGTTTTTTTTTTAAGAAACTTAAAAACATTATGACCTGTTTTAGAATAATTAAATTATAGCATAAAATAATAATGAAATATTAAAAATTCGATCAAAATAAAGTCGTTAAGAGATACAACACAAATTTAGTTCTAATTTTTATGGCTGATATTTAATTAAAATAAAATCGGACTTTTCATTAAACTTCATAGTCTGAAACGCGAAAAGATTAGTAAAGATTACTTATTAATCAAAATAGATAAGGATCTCTCGATTTTAAATAATCCCCTTACTTCTTACAACAATTTACTTCTATTTTCTTGAATAATTACGTCTTTTCTTAACGATGTTTTCTTCGTAAGATCAATTAATAACATTTTATTGCATGCATGTGATCTAATGACGTAATGATAAAAAAATGATACAAAAAACATATGTAATTTTTATGAAATAAATAACCTGTTACAAAACTCACTAAACATGTTTTATAACATTGGACCAAAAATGTCACGTCTAGGTTAATTTATGTCCAAGATCAAATATTGAATACAAATATATACTCTTGAGCCTTGATAAACAATATGGAATACTAGCTTTCCGCCCGCGGCTTCGTCCGCGTCGAGTTCGGTTATATCGCGTTTCCAAAAGAAAATTTCAAGTCTGGGATAAAAACTATCCTGTTCTTTCTCAAAGTCAACTCTATCTCTGTACCAAATTTCATTAAAATCAGTTCAGCGGTTTAGGCGTGAAAGCGTAACAGACAGACAAAGTTACTTTCGCATTTATAATATTAGTAGGTACAATTTATAAATTTTTTAAATGATTTTGAATATATTTTTTATCTATTACTTCGTGTTGCTTTTATTTTGAGTTTATTCAATTAAGAGCAGGATTTACGACTTACATGTGATTCTCAAAGCTTTTTGATAAACATCGGATGTTTTGGAAACAAAATTAATTTAGGATTACGTTTGTTACGTTAAAATTAAGTGCTATTTTAATTAGTATAACATGTTCCGAGTAAACAATTCACAATTTCATAACATTTATCGCTTTAGTTTCGGCATGATTTAAATATAAATTGAGTCGCTTTTCCTAGAATCCAATAGCGATTTGACTTAATATAAGTTATTCTTTCTGATTATGTGCAGATATATATAAACTAAATTTTAAATAGGAACTATAGAAAGAAAACTAACATTAACAAGGGCGTTAATAGAATTAGCGACCTATGGAATACAACATACTAGTTACTTTTGAAGTTAAGCTATTAATGTGATCCCTGTTTAGTCAGTGAGTTAGTGTTAATTATTCAAATATTATCTATCATAATCTTATTAGGTTGAGAATATAAATTTTGTCAAGGCCGGCAACGCATCTACAACGCCCTTTATACGAGTACCTATTGCAGAATACAGATGTCCATAGGCGGCGGTGACTACTTCCTATCAGGTAGGCCGTCTGCTCTTTTGTCTCTTTGGGATATAAAAAAAATCTGTAAGGTATACATATTGGCCAGGTATTTGTTGGTATATTTAAGTTTGGTTAAAGTATCATGTTACATAACATACGCAAAATAAATGGAAAGTCTTTAAAACACTCCTAAACACTATGGAGATATAGAAGAAGTATAGAAAAATATGATTTTCGGATTTTATTTCCCGTTTCTATTAAATTACTAATTATGTGACGTTTCAACTACTTCGTAATAACTTTTATCACGGGAAGAAGAGGTATAAGCATCAGTTTTCATGAAGTAAAATCTAAAAATCATAGTTTTATTGCAATTTTTACTGGCGAAAATTGTGCATCCTATTATTAGTTGCATTCGTTTTAGTTCCTAATGAGACAGACACTAACCTGTATATAATCCAGCTTTATAACAACCTAAACATAAAGTTATATTAAAAACGTTTAAGCAGTTTTATCCTAAGTGTACTTTAAAAACACATATTTAAGTTTATCGTTTAGCGTAACTTTATCTTCGATTCGTTATAGATGTTATTCGTCGTCATCAGCCTATCAGAGCCCACTGCAGAGCAAAGGCCTCTTTTTCACATGGAGATGGTTTGAGCATTAATCACCACGCTTGCTCAAGACGGGTTGGTGAGTTCAAACTTATAATTGTGAAAATATAAGTCTAGGTTTCCTCACATTGTTTTCTTTCATCGTCTGTCAGTGGTGTCTAAATACTCTTAGAAAGTACATGTGACTCGGAAAATTCACATTGGTACTTGCCAGGATCGAACCCGCGCCCTCGCGCACGAGAGCGGGCCTTTTAACCACTAGGCCAGCACTGACTTTGGAAAACATTGGAAGTAAAATAATAACTTATAAATATTTCACAATTTATTATTAATAGAATTAATTAAAAAATCATCAAACAAGTTTCAAGATAAGTAGTTTTTATTAAAAAATATTTCAACACATAATAACTACATATTATAATCGATATAAGGCGGCAAAATTTGTTAGATGTTTACTGAACAACTCACAGAAAGTCGTTATTCTGTCAATTTTCGTCTCATTTTCATTAAATGAAAAAAAAAACAAAATAAAGAAAAGTTTTTTTTATATGGATGTATATTTTTTTAATGCTTCATTCGCACTGGAATCTTGGATATATTACGGTGTTTATGGATATATTTTGAAAGCAATTAATTAATGAAATAGGGCAATAAATAAAAGTGTCATTAAAGAAATTTCAAATCAAGCGGAACTGTTTTAATGATATCAATTCTTCACGAACGGAATTACAGTAATGTAATGATATATATATATATATATATTTAAATTTAAATGAAATTAATATTAGATAGATGATAAATAACAAGACCAACAGACTGACATTCACATCTCGTCTGTCCGTGATCTCGGTTGCTGAAAAGTAACCGAAACGTCGAGAGTATGTAGTTTTGCACAAAAATGAAGTAGTATATCCGAAAATATTAGTTTCATTCAAATGAATAAATTCTTAGATCTCTTTATACGTTAAAATTGTTTTGACAGATGACTTTAGGCATGAAAGCGTAACAGACAGACAGACAGACATACAGAGTTACTTTCGCATTTATAATATTAGTAGGGAAGTAGGGATATGAATTTTACATAAGGTAAATTACTGTTATTATTAATGAATTTTTATCTACAATAAGATAAAAAGTTTAATAATCACAGTTAAATCTTCTTAAAGTTTAACCCAGTTCTTACAAATCCTTTATTTCAATAGATTATAGCAATATTTTTACAAAAAACACTTCAAGTAATATAAAAGAAACACAACGAACAATAAATTGTGTTACGAATAACAAGCAAACAAGTAAACTTAGAAAATATATGACGTGTCAGAATATATAATTTGTTGAAAACAAATTTTATTACGAGAACAAAAAAAAAATCCTTATTGGGCTCTGCGTACAATACTGATTAAATTCTCAAAGATATATGTGTATTTTTTACCTTACATTTATTTGTAATATTCATATAGTATAGTAATATTTATTTCAATGAATTAATAAATATGAGAAAAGTTACGAGCCAGCGGTGGCTCAGTGGTTAAAGGGCCCGCCTCTCGTCGCTGAGGGCGCGGGTTCGAGGGCGCGGGTTCGATCCTGGCCCGGGCAAGTACCAATGTGATTTTTCCGAATCATATGTACTTTCTAAGAGTATTTAGACATCACTGATTAATGTTGATTCCCAAAAGAGGGTTGACGTCAGGCAGGCGGCCGGTCGTAAAAACAAATAGCCAAAAACTATTCACAACAAGTAAGGCAGACCCTGGCTATAGCTGGGAAATTGCCAGGTAGAAGAAGAAGAATAAATATGAGAAAAGTATATAAGCCTTAAGCGTCTGTAAATAAGCAATTCTAAACTGATACTCGTTACAATCATCAATCTAAAATATTAGTAGTGGACTGTAACTGCATTGCCGGAAATGTGCCAGACATTTGTCATAATACATCAAGGCGCATTACGTTTGGATTAGAAAATTCAATCAAGTAAATAAAAATAAAATTAAATATTTTTTATATATGGGTATGTTAAAATTTATCATATTCAAAAAGATTAATGCTTAACTTTAAGTAAGTATATTAGAAAATTATGAAATAATTTTACGCCTAATAACACTCCTAATATTTCTATTGTGTTCTGTAGAACAATAATATGCTTACTATTTTTGTAGTTTCTTATTCAATAAGCTATGTAAATGCTAGAGTTTTTTGTGAATGAATTATGAAACCGTATGCAGTATTACGAAACAGACTTGTGAGCGTAGAGCAGGGTTTCAAGGTATCAATTACGTATTTAAGAGTTGATATAAAAATCTTGCTAATAATACAATCTATAAAATATGATTCCTTACGTTTTTTTCCTATCAGATAAATAACATAAACTTGATATATAAAAGCTATACTTTGCATTGCTAGCGAATAAGAGATGGCTTACAAGATATAATTGGTGCTTAACTTTTAGATTTTGTTAGATAACATTATAAATAAAAAACTTTATTTGGACAGAGTTGTGAAAAAAGTTTTTATGTGAAATATTCTCGACTGCTCGTGATCACAATTGCTGGAAAAGTAACCGAAACGTCAGGTGCGTAGTAAAAATAATAAAAAACTCGGGAGTACATCTGAAAATATTAGTTCTATTTAAATCCTAGATGGTTGATGTTTATCACGATTTGATTCATTTCATCTGATTGGTTATACATGCATTTTGCTATGGATTTTAAAAATGACGCAACATACGTAATAATGGTACATGTGGTACTCATTTGTAACAAATGTATAACAACATGTTTCTTGGTTATTTACTTATAAAATATTCTACATTAAATAAACACTGTAAATAACAAATTTATTTAACCAAATATAAATTATAATTATCCCTACTAATATTATAAATGCGAAAGTAATTCTGTCTGTCTGTTACGCTTTCACGCCTAAACAACTGAACTTATTTTAATTAAATTTGGTACAGAGATAGAGTTGACCTTGAGAAAGAATACATGATAGTTTTTATCCCAGACTTTTGAAAAGTTCTCTTAGAAAAGCGATATAACTGAACTCCACGCGGGCGAAGCTGCGGGCGGAAAGCCAGTATTATGTATATATATTTTTAATAATATGTACAGATAATGCTTTAAATTGAGAACTTTCTGGCCGTAAGGTACCAAAACATATACAAGAAGTTTCCAAAAACTCTTATTTTTTTAAACATTTGTTTAGTTTTTTTTTTAACATTGAAAACGAATTCTTTTGAATTGTGTAATATGACGGTTTGAGACATTATTCTTTCATATGTAAGTGTTGGTATTGAGTTCTTAGTAAATACTCGAAGCAATACGAGTGGTTTTAATATGTTAACAATTATATTGTGAAGAAGATGTTGAGTTGACATTTATTGAACATAACATTAAATAACACATATATAAATTATTATATACATAAAAATGAATTATTAATTTATTTGTTAATATTATTAAGATATATTTGTGTTGAGAGAAATGAAACAAGCATATTGTTATAAATATACTCTTACATTTAATATTTTTAATTTTATTTTAAAAACTTATACGAGTGCTGATGATTTTAGAAATATTATTGTAAATTTGTATTTTCTTTAGATCCATTTATAATAAATATTTAATGACTGCTACATTTTTATTGAAAACTGTAATTTATAAAGAAAGGCTAAAATTCCAGTTACTTTATTCCTGTTATTTTCAGATTATTTAAGACCGATTATGAATTATATATTGCAACTTAAATAAAATCATAAAAATTCATTAATTCAAATCATATGAAATGAAATAAATGAAATAATTTTCATTTTCGAAACCGTCTTTTTTTACGTAACATCATTATTATTTTATTATTTAAGAGTACCTTTAGAATGATTCGTGTTTAATCTTTTTTAATGATCAATGGTATTGGAATACAAAGGGAGTGAAAATAGCATCAAAAGTTTAAAACGGGGCAATTTTCAAAGGACACCCACCTGTTGTTATCCGACTCGGGCACTCTGATTAGAACGTGCCGGTTGGATTTGACGCTTCCCGGTCTATCATGTTTCTTTAACGAGCTGTGAGGTAAAAGTTCACGATCACACATCACTGTCCACTAACGTGAAGATGGGACAACACTAAACACGATACACTACACACAGGTACAACCCTAAACGCGTCTGTCACTAGCGATGTCAATATCAAAGTGACATATGACATTTATAAACAATAACTCATGAACGACCTTGTCATATAAGTGCAAAGATTAGTTCATATTAGTATTTTTTTTCAAATCATTATATAGCTGTATATGATTGACGTCCGGCAAAGGTATGGAATTTATATTTATGGCTTCAAGGATTTGTAGCGAACGAGTTTTTTTTAAATAATAATCAATAAAAAATCTTTTAGAACTGATTTAAAGTATTCAGTTTCATAGTATTCATTCAATTCCGTAATAAGTACGTACTTTTGCGGATGACTAAATTTTTAGCGTACTTAATGTAGAAGTAGAGTGTCCAAATAATATTATAAACGCGAGTAACATTATTACGGTAATATTAAATGGATGGAAAGACGGTTACTATGTTACTATTTCGTAAAAAAGTGTTAATTTAATATGTAAATATTACCGTGTATTTAAAATTTAAGACTCGAGCTCTAATATACAAAAACACATTTACATTTTTAGGCGATACCAATATTAAATTTGTTATCTAATAGTTATTATATACCCCGATTCGATTTGATAAACAATTTTGTTTTTAATCTAACACAAAGTGGTAATTTATTATTTATAGGGGTTGTGAGGTTTCGACCAATTAATACAATTATACCTATTTCCTTGTTCTTTTAATTCTTATAGAGTAACCTTACAATCTCTTATATTTAAATGTGCTAGTCAGTAAAATCTAGCGTCTGTTTTCTCATATCTTACCTTCAGCTGACGTAAGGTTTATTTTGTTACGGTCGTCGTCATCAGCCTATCAGAGCCCACTGCTGAGGAAAGGCATCTTTCTCACATGGAGAAGGTTTGAGTATTAATCACCACGCTTGCTCAAGGCGGGTTGATGATTTCAAACTTATAATTGTAAAATTATAAGTCCAGGTTTATTTATGTAAGTGAAATAATTCTTAATCGTAAAAGAACGAACTATTATTTTGTATCAGTAATTTCATCACGCTTAACAAAGAGGATATAGCGACGATAGGTTTAAAAGATAGTCCACAAAAATGTTCATTTAATATTTTTTATCGTACGGAAGTGATGAAAAATTTGAATTGTCAAATAACAAGAATCAAAAGAGATAAAGGTTATGTCGCAATATGTTTTAATAAATGCGGAATCACAATGATTTTCATAAACAAAAAAAAAAAGATTATTATCTATTTAAAACAATAGAATTTGTATAATAAAAAAATTATATGCTTGCGATATATAATGTTATTTACTGGTATGTGAATATGTGGATAATATGCGAACATAATTAATAAATGTTGAACCTATGACGATAGACACACGTCATAAAACGTAAGTTATAAACTTAGGTATTCTTTTAAATACAGCGTTGTTAATAAACTGCTGACGATTTATGACTGGCAAAACTAGACTAGAATAAAGCCAATGAAATTACTTCTACAACCAAATTAACGTGTTAAATATATAGTAGTCTATTTAAATTGTTGCATATGTATTGATTTTTTATCGAACAATGTTTATATCTACCAAATCAGTGGTGGCTCAGTGGTTAAAGGGCCCGCCTCTCGTCGCCGAGGGCGCGGGTTCGATCCTGGCCCGGGCAAGTACCAATGTGATTTTTCCAAATCATATACGTACTTTCTAAAAGTATTTAGATATCACTGATTAATGTTGATTCTCAAAAGAGGGTTGACGTCAGGCAGGCGGGCCGATCGTAAAAACAAATAGCCAAAAACTATTCACAACATGTAAGGCAGACCCTGGCTATAGCTGGGAAATTGCCAGGTGGAAGAAGAATGTTTTTATCTACCAATTTTAATAAGATTTACATTGTATATGAAATATAATAGATTATTGAGCAACGGTGATATTGTCACAATGTTAAAACTGGAATTATTACTACCACTATATGTATCAGGAGAACTACAGACAGTTTTATACAAAAATGATTCAACTACATATAATTAAAATGTTATAAGAATTTATGATACTGAAGATTTTATTATCAACAACCTTTAAACGCTAGACCTACTAATTATACAAACTAAGAATCAAGTTAAGATAGAGACTTTCCTTAATATAACTTCATATTTTTGTATTCCTTTGATGTTTTTTAGGATTTTGTATTATTCTTATTCCATTTTTTTCAATAAATAGTGATTTAAGTTCTAATAATTACCAAAATGTTATCGTATTGATGTTCAATATTTTTTAAATAATCTATAGAAGCTATATCTACTTGGAATAAATAATTTTATTTTCAGTTATGATTTTCTAGATGCTCTTTTAACTATGAAGTTCCATTTAAGTTTCTGGAAGCTTTAGTATTGTGAGGTTTCAATTAGTAAAGTTACGGCATTTTCTTTCCCTAATCATTACAAATTTCATAAATCTGCTAGATTTATTTTTTTATATAATAAACTAAATAAACTACGTATCTGCATTTCAGAATAAGCTGTTTTAATCTATTTGAGAAATGTTAAGTTTGTTTCACCTGCAATTAAGTTAAAATCATTTTGTAGTTTCCGTCCAGAATATTCTTAAGTAATATATGTATACATACCTATATATTTCTAGAAGTTTCTGCAAATTATGCACCGTGCAAAAGTTACTTCGACGGACACTTAAGATATTAAGAAGATAACTTAAACGATAACTCAAGTCTTAAGAAATAATTCAAGACGTCTTTAGTTTGTAAATGTTTAATCAGAAAATGGACAAGTTAAAATATCTGTATGTTTAAATTTTTATTAAAAACATATATCATAGTAATGAAACTAATATTTTTTGTATGTACTATGTACGCGATTTTTATTTTTGATTATAAATTACATACTCCCGACGTTTCGGTCACTTTACATCAACCATGATCACGGGCAGACGAGATGTGATCTTAGATCCCATTACCTAATCATAGGTCTGAAATTTACTTATATATATGTTCCCATATATTTAGTATACATAGTGACTGGTGAATTACTATCAATATTTAAGGAGAATACTCGGTACATGATTCTCATTCGAATTATGTAATAAAAATAGGCACTTAATTTTTGACAAAATTTCCGTATAAATAAATAAAGTGTTGACACGTTCCAAGTGTTCCAAGTGTGGACGCGTGCGGCGGCGTGCTGATACAACACTACGCCCCCAAACGCGTATGTGTGAGTGTGTGTATACCTAATGTGTAGGGTGTTCACACGATGCGTAATTAATTACATAACTTTTGGTTAACTTTACTTAAAAGTTTATTAATATTTATGTTATATTAATTTTTATTTTGTCATATATGATCGTCAAATATCACGTCCTCAAGTATCGATAGTAATTCACCAGTCACCCTGTATATAGCTATGTATATTATTATAATTCAGTTGGATGAGTAAAAACAATAACTTTTTTAAGACCTTTACCCAGAACTACTTATCTTTGAATAACTAATAGAATTGTGACTTAACTTATCTGACTTGCAATATTTAATAGTATATATGTATGTGTATATATATGTGTAAACTTGACTTTAAAAACTGTATAGTCATAGTCATGTTTTATTTATTTTATAACATATTTAATACAACAAGGTGTATATAAAATTTATATTTTTGAAACTTTTAATTCGATACCAGTCAATGGTTTTTTTTTATCATGAATAATTCATAGATTAATAAATTGACTTATACTTTCTGATGGAAAAAATTCAACAAAAATTTTATTATCATCATCATCATCATCATTAACCTATCAGAGCCTACTGCTGAGCAATGGCCTCCCCTTACATGGAGAAGGTTTGAGCATTAACCACCACGCTTGCTCAAGAAAGCCGTCACCAAACCTGGTGATTTCAAATTTAATACATACAACTGTTTTGTAATTTTTTTTTTTTTTTTTTTTTTTTATTATTAAACTCCATGAACTCTAGGGTCCATGCCCTTTTTAGACAACAAGATTTAATTTTAGATATTTCTCAAGAATTAGCTCTCAGTTATATTCTTAATGGTGTTGAAATCCCTCGATTTGATTGCCATTTTGATGTTGTAGTTCTCGATCTGCTGGGCGGTTGCTGATGTTGATATATTGACGATTTTTCCAAGTGCGTCTTGATGGTTATCTGAATAGTAAAAGAAGGCCTTTGTGTGTCTGGACATAGCTACTACCGCGTGGGGCACGCTGTTATGCAGTGAGCAGTTGGTGGGGCTGCGTTTTATAACTACGACGATCTCGCTGGTTTGACCTTGGGCTTCATGAATAGTCATGGTGCGGGATTCTTCTCCAGTTCCGTATCCTTCTTGCAGCAGTTCAGATTTCTCTTTCTGCGTGTACGTAAGGTAGAGGGTCCTAGGTAGGTGTTTGGGTATTTTCGCACCAGTGTATTCCTTCAGCACAGCGGATTTTACTATCCCGTTGGAGGAGTAGATGCCGTCATAGATGTCTTTGAGCGCGTAGGCTACGTCCATAGGGCAGCGTCTGGTACACAGTAGTTCCTGATTTATATTTGCCAGATGTTCAGGCCCTTTGTAGTACAGTCTGAAGAGATTTTCGCGTTCAATGAAGGGGAGTTGGTTGATGTCGCCGATCAGCAGAACCTCGCTGGCATCAGTGATTTGTTGTGCCATTACTATGGAGCCAAAGTGGTTCATAAGTGCCTCGTCGATTATTAATCTACAGTTTTGTAATTTAACAAATTTCTTTTATATAAAATGGAAATTTCAAGTAATTGCTTATAAAATATCCTATTTATTTGTAAGTAGTTGCATTCGTTCAGTTACTTGCACAGACTTTATTGAAGGAGAAATTATAGTTTTTAACGTAGAATATTTTAGATACTGTCTATATACATTTTGATGACTTTAGTTATAAAATGATACAAGTAATTTAAAAACCAAACTATTCGCTGTTAATAGCTGTTTTAAAACGTGTATACAAAACTTTCATTAAAGTATTTATATACGAAAAATAATCTTCGTCAGTGTAAAATTTAAACTCTTTTATCGAAGCAGTAACAAACAGCGATATATTTTGATGAATACAGCGTTTATATTACCTATTAGCTGGATAGGATTTTACGTGAACGTGTAAAAAAAACATAACAGCGCGAAAAGTACACGGCTGGCAATTACGAAGGCAAACATGATATGATGGTAATGGCCACTCAGCTGTAGAAGGCGTGCAAAAATAAACAGCTATAAAGTTTTATATCATTCCATTCATAATTATAGAATTCTGAATACGTAAATGGAATGAAAACAGTGACTGTTGTTACATTATCTCCCTTTTGCTGTAATTTGATTTGACTCCCACGGGAACATGTTGAAATTATATTTGTATATAATACGTTTCTTAGAAGTTTTTTAAGTTAAATATTTTACATACGTGTTTCTAAACTTTTATATTGTGTCATATATAATCTAGCGATCCATTTCTGTTTTTTTCCATTCTTAGGTTGTTTTATAGTAGCTAGTAGGAAGAAACCATGGTTTGAGTGTAGATGACTTGTAGTAAAAGGTTTCTTTTGGGAAAAGAAGTGTCATAGATCGTTGAAGCGGAGAATTTTACGTTGCAAATAAATTCGATATCAGTAGACATCAAAACTCTCAACATTTTACATACGAAAAAACGATAAAAGAGGAATTAAAAGGACTTCAAAGTTTTACATAGTCTTAATTGTTTTTCCGAAGGAAATTTGACATTAGAAAATTATTCGTAGCTTATAAAGTAATATAAACAGATATGACCAAAAATTAGGATGCTATTAATAATTGGCTAAACGTTTTAAATTATCATAGCATGTTTACAAATAGAATGGCAAAGATTATTTTTAGAAGACGATAGTAATAAGTAAAAAAAGTCAGCAATTACACTACTATTTTTTACTAGCGACTACATAAATGTTGAATTCGGAATTGGTTCTACGTATAAATAAATATGGCTTCAAAGAAAGTGACTTGCCCATCAATCGGGAACGCTACTCGTATTTTTGGTTTATGTGAGGTGTCATCACACAAAATACAGTTCTGCTCTATTCAGGGAACTAGGTGGAATATCGAAATATATTGTAATCTATTTGTTATTCCGATGTATGGTTTATGTTACTCTAAAGTTTGACTAAAATCGATATAACATTTTGGCGTTTAACATTATCAAAACTTCACACACAACTATCAGTTTGTCAAATATTATGTATTACTGATTCTTTGTTGAATATGTAAATGGAAATATTTCTACTGTAAATAATTCTAGAAAATTATATAATCACCATCAGCCTATTGGTGCCTATTGCTGGTCAAAGGTCTCTTATCACAAGGAGAAGGTTAGAGCATTAATCACCAGTCTTGCTCAAGGCAGATTGGCGATATCATACTCATAATTTTAAATTATAATTAAAGGTTTCCTACGATGTTTTCCTTCACCGTCTGTCTGTTGTATCTTTAAGAAAGTATATATAATTCAGAAAAAATATATTTTTTTTATAATATATATTTTAAATCGTGATAAATCTTTACCCTTATTGTTCGATCATACTTGTTCTTAAGATCAAATTCGGTTAGAAATTCTGTGGCTTTGTATATTGACATGCTTTAAGGATTAAACGTGTTGTTCCATGCATAATCCCCTTTAGTGAAAAGCGGTACTTTTGTTTATCCGTTCAACAATACGATTCTTATCTTTATTCATAATAACATAAAGTACATTTTCCTAAAACGATCGTGAATATTCATTTAAGAGGGTGTGAAGATAGGATCGATTTGAAATATCCATAAAAGATTTCGCTTACTTAAAATACGAACGGTTACAAAGCTGAGGAAATTCTCTTGGAAATATAAAAATGGAAGTAAGCCGTTAAATCAAGTATGATTAATGTTTTTTAATACTTTGGAAGCCTTATTTATGAGCAGAATAGCTATTTGGTTATTTACAATATATTTTGATGTTGTAAATTACCATAAGTATTGAAGTTAACTTTAAGTTTAAAGAGTCTCAAGTTATTATTATATCTCAAAAATGTATAAATCAAAACCTTTAAAAGTTTAAGTTTTGATTAAATTCTTTAAAATTTTATACTGCAATTTCCTCACTTGTTTCCTTTATTAAAGGGATTTTAGCAGATATCTCTATCAAGAGACAAGTTACCATTGAGCAATCTACATACATATAATCGGATTAATATATCAATCGAACAAATTATTATATATATGATATTTTTGGTAGGTTTATGTTAATTATTACTTATAAATTAAATGTTACATCACCAATAGCGCGTGTAATAGAGGGTAGGTACTATAGAAATTAACTTCGATACCGTTTGTTATAAAATCATCAAATATGTATACATATTGTGTCATCAAAATCTAGATAAAGTAACAAACAATAGGTATCAGTACATATATGATAACAATATCAAAGCACCTTATTTATTAAAGAAGTTGCGAATGGATTGTTAACAATTAGATACATTTTAGTAACATAGTTTGTATTACCTTCGCGAGTATTCCTTTAAATTAGACTGATATTTTTTGGATTACTACGCGTATATTATTATTTTAAAAAACTACATACTCGCGACGTTTTGGCTACTTTACAGCAACCGTGATCACAATCAAACGAAAAGTAAATCATTCATATCTGGTACAATAAAATATGCATGGCAAACCGAAAAATATAAGTTTCATTTATATACTTTTTATTGTTTAAGATCTAGTAAGTTTAAATAATCATTAAAATTCTTTCGAAATTTTTGCTTAATATTTTTATTTAAATATAAACTTTATTGACGTAAGTTTTAAGATGCTTTGCTTAAATTTAGATAGATAAATATATAGATAAAGTGTAGTTAGAGCATACCTCCTGCAGCATTTTCTTCTGGGATCTTCGTCTGGTTCGTTCACTATCATGCTGTGGATTGTCATCTTTGTGGTGAAATTCTGTAACAGATAATTTCCTATATTTTATTATAAATCTCAAGTCAGAAATAATCAATAGTACCGACATATATAATGGGGTTGTGTTACTATTAATCGCTGATAGTTAAAATAAAAGTTTTTTTATTATTGAAGTCTTAAACTTTTTAGAAAGCTACATCTGGATAAATAATATAACATAGTCTACTACCTAATACTATCTTCTCTATGCCCAATTCTCTAGTATTTCTTTCAAAAACTCATAACTTATCAGCTTTTGTCAAATCAATCATCTTTATGTATATGTATGTTTGATGTCATATGTACTTATTATTATCTAGCACTCATATAAAATGTACATATGTAAACGTAAAATTATATTTTTATATGCACTGTTTTCAATTATTTTTTTGTTATAGTATCCAAATAAAATTTACTGAAAGAGATTGCTACTAAGAGATAAGACCGCCTTTATTTTAGGAGACTTTTTTAAGCATAGTAATGATAAAAATAATAATTATTATATATTCATTAGCGATATATTGTGGAAGTGATAATTTCTTATAGGAGTGTAAGCTTCGTTACGTGAAGAATTACGGCGACATTCTGTCTGGCTTGTTTTTCTCTCACGCATACAGCAGTGTACTTCTACATACACAAAATTTCTTACGTAAACATTGCATTATAAATAATCAGTAAAATATTTGTTGAACCAAATAACCTATCTCTACTAAAGTATGATATTTCATATTAATATACATAAAATTTTAAATAATGATTTTCTCTCAAGTTAAGAGATTTTAATATTAATTAAATATTACTTAGATTAGATTAAGTTGTGCAGATTTCTTTGACAACAAATTTCACAAACACAAACAAAACTAGTTTGATTTTTCCTTCTAATATTCGGATATTTTGTCGTCAAGATGAACGAAATTGCATACAAACAATTGCATATTTAGGTTATAATCAATATATATTGTTATTTAAACCAGCAATTACGTAAGATACTCCTACAAGTAGCTATTCGTCATCAGCTTATCAGAGCCCACTGCTAAGCAAAGGCCTCTTTCTCTCATGGAGAAGGTTTGAGCATTAATCACCACGCTTGCTCAAGGCGGGTTGGTGATTTCAAACTAATAATTGTGAAATTATAAGTCTAGGTTTCCTAACGACGTTTTCTTTCACCGTCTGTCAGTGATGTCTAAATACTCTTAGAAAGTACATATGACTCGGAAAAATCACATTGGTACTTGCCAGGATCGAATTCGCGTATGTATATCTTAATATGTATTGACTACACGTAAGTTAGTAACAATTAACAACAATCTTGCTATTAATACAGTATATATTAAATTTCCTCGAAGTTGTAACAAGATGTTATAAATAGAAGGACTGAAAATATCATGCTATCATACCAGGTGAAGAATGTAAAGGAAAAAATCGAGGCTTTGTGATTTACGATTGCACGTACAAGACACAAAGTGCCATTATAAGAGTTTGATTCAAAATTTTGTGAATGAATTTCACAAAATGTATACCATTATATAAATATGAAATGAATGTTATTTTATAAAGATTTATATAGAAAAGTGGTTTTAAATAACCAGATAGGTCGTATTTCTCATGATTATTGATGTAACGATTTAAAACTCTTAAGTCATATATCTTAACCGTTTTGTATAGAGATTTATGATAAATACGAGAGGGAGACTTGGATTACGGAGTCGAGTATAAATACATACCGCTTTAAGCACTCTTATAGAAAGAAACGATTACTTCAGACACGTAAAGACAATCTTCTTTCCAGAACTTTCCATTCTTACCAACTTATATATTGATGTATTCCATGGAATTTTAATATGACTAGCTTCTGTCACCTCTATTTATTAGTTAATTGTTTATGTCAAAAGGGTATAAAACAGAACATATTAAATTATATATGTATACTTATATTACAAATGACAACAGTTGTTACAAAGTACGACGTGTTGAAATCTGAAATCTGTATCTAAAAATCTGACACAATGGAAATTTTCAGTTTATTATGCTCGAAGTACTTATATGTAAGGTACCAGTGTCCTTATATGAAAACACTAACAATCTTGTTAGTCAGAGTTACCATTGTATGGACGAAATGTAGATGATGATGCATACTTCGCTGTACCATCACTCTGGGATTTAAAAGATTTCGCATAGTATATTGAAAATTCAAGACGTTACTAAGCAAACACGGACGCAATCACATAGGATTAGGTATACGTTTTGAAAATGAAACTTTTGGTTGCTTATATACCTTTAGAAAGTTCTCGAAGCTTTTCTAAGACATAAAGCTGGATATGAAGTTAAATATCATTAAGACTATGTCGTGAAAATTCCAATTGTTTAATAAATCTAATTTAATCCCAAATTTACTGCCCATTTTTTTAATAAATTCCTTATTTCATTAATAGTAGGGAAGTAAGTTCAATAAATAATTGTAAAAAATTGTTTAACATAGTATTATTTATTCCCTAGAACATGTATATTTGTAATTTTATTAATAGTGGTTCATAGAGCCGACACATATTAATATACAATTTGAATGGCAGTAGTTGTTTGAAAATGAAAATGAAAACCCGTTAATGGTCTAATGAAAATTAATTGAAAATAATAATTAGAAACCACACCGCTTAAATAAATTGAACAAATATTTATACTGTTAATAGCAAGAGAGGTTTTAATGGTCATATGACATAGAATTTCAGTAATCTCTTTTATATGATATATAACAAGGAAGGTACGTATGTTTTTTGATAATAGTAAATCATTTACTTGCTTTGATTTGAAAATATATTTACGTACTAGGTAGTACAGGTATAAATGGAAAAATATTAGGATTTTTTTATCCCGTTTTATCTGAAAATGCACTTTTAGATTCTATTAGGATATGAAAATATTTTAAGTCAATAATGTGAGGGATACAAACTTACTATCGAATTTCAAAAAATCTGTTTAATCATTGAGGTAACACGATATCTTGTGGTTTTTGTTTAGGCACACCCGCATCTAAATGGGCTCAAAGGTCATATGTCCAATTAAACATTGCCTATACTCCATTCCTATGATCGAGAGATTCATCTCTAGACAAATTTAATATGTAGATGGAAGCTAAAATGGTTAATTTTAAGGTTTTTCTTTAAAAAACCCTTTAGTGTCGAGTGACTTTATTATGAGAATAATTTGCTTCAGTAAAGTATTGCTCATATTTTTTTCGTAGGAGCTTATATTATTATCAAATATTTTTTATAGATTTAGTATCTTTATTTATCCATTTGTCAAGATGAGTTCTGGGCATTTTTTAACTTATATTCCATTTCGTGTATTCTTCCGGATACCAACAGCATTTAATTTAGATTTCGATTTCGTTTTGATTTCGTCTTACGCTGTTTATTTTAAAAGTTGAGTGTATTATTATTTTAATAAAAAATTACTATTCTGGCGATATATATTTTACTTTTAATGAGGAATTATTATTACGTAAAATGTAAAAATATAATAATCCTTGCCTTTGAGATACTTTTAAATGGTTCAAAATTGTGTTTATTTCACTATTATAACAACTTATAATAAAAAGTCCGTTTTGGGATCGACTTAGAAATTAACAACGAAATATTATTCTAAAACAAAAGTATAAAGAAATACAATAAAATAATTGTATATTTTTTGTTATTTTATATTTTATAAAGATTTATATATTTTATAAAGAATTATATATGTATTTATATTTATTTTTTATAAAACGGCTCGTTTTATCCAAGCATATCGACAATATTTCTATTCTTTATACTTTAGGCTATCTTAATTGTATATTATATAAATATATATAGATATAATTTTAGCAACATTATTATTATCTTTGAAATAATTTGGAATTTAGTATCGAATTATTTTTATTTTAATAATATTTAATTAGGGTTTTATCAGTACATTTTTGTGAACCTGCTGTAATACATGACTGTGTAGTATTTCAACACGTATCGCGAGATGTCGATTAGCGTGTAAACATTAAGAAGTAATTATTGAGTACTTTTGCATATATTTTTCCTTATTACTGATTTTTCCCATGCAAAAACCATAGTTTCCATACATGTAGATATTTCTCGGTAATCATGACGATTGAGGACATCCCCGTTTATGATAGTCAAGAAATCATTTTGGGAATCACAATATGCGACCTTCAAATATATGGTAGATAAGAATGGGACAGAATGGAAGTTTTATCTCTTCAATTATTTTCTAACATCAAAATATAATCAGTGTAGCGTCAAAGTTCGCGTTTGATGATAATGATTTCCTTCTGTTAGATAATTTTTATAATGTTTATATATAATCCTTGAAAAAACTGTGTCAAGTTTAATAAAAATTCATTATGAAAAAGTAAATGTGTACAATACCTAGTACTTATGGAAAAATGTATCAGACATATCCATGAAGTTTTTCATAAACATATATTTCTTTTATCAGTCAGTTGTTCTCTATATAAAATCAATATTTGGAAAACTATTCAGTATATCAAATTATTACCGAACTCTTACCTAATTCCGTATACACACGTAACTTACAAACACGTCAAAAAACCCATAACTTTCACACGATATCACACAAAAATGTTCTAAATCACTTCACTTTTATTATTTCTTGCTATCAAACCGAAATATGGCTCAATTGAATAATAAGTTGTGTCGGCGGGAGTGCGCACGCGCAGCGGCGTCTGATGAATCGGAACTACTACTGAGACGTCACCGTTTTTTGCTATTCCTTTTAGATGATTCAGGTTTAAATGATGGACGACCAGTTTTTTTGAAAGACAGGTATATTGTGAAACTTTATTCACTGTATGTAGATGTGAAACGTGTCATGTTACAAATTAAGCATATTATCATTTTGTTACAATGTAATTAAACGCTTTTATTTGTTTGGATATAACCGAAATACTTTTTCTTCGCTATAATAAATAGACGCTGTTTTATATTATTAAAATTTGATTAACGTGTTGCGAATTCCACCATATATAGCGAATAATTTGATCAAATAAAACATTTCTAAGAATAATAAGATAATATTAAAAAATAGTTTAATAAATCCGTTTTATAATGGTCTCATTCATATTGTTTGTGTTTAACCCAGACGTTTGCAAACAGACAGCCATTGTTTCTTGATGTTATGAGATATCAAAGATGTTCTCATCTCGAATTGATTTACACACGATACTTCGTACTCTAATACATTTCTTAATTATTAATAGTTGTTAAAGAAGTTTAAATTGATTAAGCTTTATGATTAAAGTATGAGTTTTCGTATTTGTTTTATCCGCAAAAGTATTGATAATGATTTTAACATGTTCACTATGAATCATAGAAAAATAGTTTATAGTTCAAGATCCGTTTAATTTTTGTGGTGAAATATTCGTTGGTGATTGTTGTCATTAATATTAAAAGCACTCTACCACCTAAAGTTTGACCTAAAGCTGAATAGTCAATATGAAAATCTACTACTGATTTACAATTTCTCTACACAGAGGAGTATTAAATCTTGTCTTTACGTGATATTTTATTTTTATTTTTATTTTTTTATTTTATTTTTATTTTTATTTTTTACTCAAGTTTACTTATAATTCTAAACAATATTAGTACAATTTTACGTTATTTACAATTATCGAACAAATTAAGCGTTTCCCGTTTCTTAATATATCGAATTTTTATACAAAAATGATATGGTGATTGCCTGTTTTAAGCATACTTTAAAGTACATTACAAATAATTTCAACTTCAACGGTACTTAATTTTTGACTAAATTTCCGTATAAATAAATAAACTGTGTACACGTTCCAAGTGTTCCAAGTGTGGACGCGTGCGGCGACGTGCTGATACAACACTACGCCGCCGCGCGCGAGTGTTGTGTGTGTGTATACCTAATCTGTAGGGTGTTCATACGATGCGTAATTAATTACATAACTTTTGGTTAACTTTACTCAGAAGTTTATTAATATTATGTTATATTAATTTTTATTTTGTCATATATGATCGTCAAATATCACGTCCTCAAATATCGATAGTAATTCACCAGTCACCCTGTATATACTAAATATAGACCACTTTCAGCCATAGGTTGAAATGAAGTATTTTTTAGTGAAATATTTGGAATTATACGAAAAATTATACCTATATATTTATTAGTCTCAACAAAAAATAATCCATAAGAAATGCTCACGTCCGTTTTTTATACAAGTCTTTAATTAGTTTGGTTCTGAATCTATGGATTTACGCACTGATTCTAACGGGAATTTCACTAGTGCTTGTTCCAAAGATTTTTTAAGAGTATCAATGTAACGTCATTAAGACCGGCCATTTTCTCTAAAGCTGACCAATAATTGAAGTCATTTGAAGTAAAGTTAAGATTGAGGTCTAGACTACATGAGACCAGTTAACAGTCTTCAAAATATTGTTGTCAATCCAGGTTTAGGCAGTTCGTGCTTATTAACAAGGTGTAGAGTAGAACTCTACAATGGAAAGTCCATTATATATTTTCAAGAATAAAGTTTTAAGTATATCGCTGTCAGGTTACAATACAATCCAAGATATACTTTAGCTGTAGTTTTCACATCATTTTCACAAAAATGATGTTTTGTGGCTCCTTGATAAGACACGATCAAATATATTATCACTGATGCAAGAGGATGACAACGTCGTACCTTTTTTGACCAATTGAGTGGCTTCTATAGAACTGTGATGGTCTACCTTATTATTTTGCTTATTTAGTTTTATTTTGTCGTCAGTGAAGAGGGTATTTCATGGATATAGTGACTTAAAGCATTTTGATCAAACCTCTAAACATATAAATGATTTCCGTCAGGAATCTTCATGCCTCGCCATAAGTTTATTTGTTCCTGATGGGATTTCGGAGAATTTGGCCTTTAATAACCATTGTATTTATTACAGTCCGCAGCCGCCCCGCTTTTTTATGGTCTTCTAAAGGCGAAGTGTTATTGTATTTGTAGGTACGATGTAGGAATATAGGGCTGATACCAAGCTTTTGAAGTGCTTGGAATATGACCCAACGCTCCCTACTCACTTTGTGCAAGGCGATCACTGCAATCCCACTTTCTTAAACACCCGATTCCATACAATGATTTGATAATGAACTCAAAAAAATATGCGAAAAATATGTTCCAAATTAAAAATAATTAAAATTGAAAATCAGAAGAATTTGTATGTAACAAAATTTATGCCTGACTAGTTATATCAAAACGAAGTAAAATTGCCTCTTATTAGGTTAATTTTTTCAAATGATTATTAAATTAGAAATATTATGAAAGAATTTATTTTAAATTTTACTTAAAATGCTATATCTATTTGATTTATTTAAAATACTTACGTTGAAATCATCTTTGGTTGGGTCCAGTTTTTTTGGTCGTCTTCTTCGTATATTTTTGACATTTTTTTTCTTTAAACTCTTACTCATTATACCTAGCCTTGTATTGTAATTGTCAGTTTATGTTTTAAGTACAGCTTGTTTATATTTTATAAGGTAAACTCTGTTAATGGCTGATTTGTGAATTTCATGCTTATAAAGCTAAATTAGTAATGTATATATTAAACTCCCAGTAATATTGAAGCATAAAGTATTTCCAATCAATTTGTATAAGTATTATTGTTACTGAGATGTCAAAGATGTGTTTTTATATGAGTTTTTTGTGTTTTCATCAGTTATAATATACATAAAGTGAGCTAAAAGATAAGAATACTTGAAACATTTGTTGTAAGATTCCTTTTGTGAGATTATTTAAGAATTTCTTTCAACAACCTTCTATTGTATATAAAATAGCATTGTTTCTTTTTATATAGAGTAAATAAAAATAATATTTTAAATCTTTGAAATATTTAAACGGTAGAGAGATCGTTTTTAATATATAAATAGAAAAATAATTTTACTTTTTAGTTTTAAACATAGGTAACAGTAAAAAATAAACGTATAATGAGATAGTAAAATAAATATCAAATATTTACTTTTTTTTCATTATAGTATTAGAAATTCTTTGTAATATTCAATGTTTACAATGTATTAGATTGTTTGTATGTGTGTGTTTGTTGTAAGAATAGCAGCTAAAGTTTTGAGAAGATACGTTTTTTAAAATCAAAATACATCCAAATTCCACATAGATAAACAGAATTCGAAATAACTATGTATACGTAATTATCTTTAATATATTTCCTCAATTAAATAGTCCATTAAAATAGAACATCTAATGTCACTTCTAGAAACGAATTGATGTAAGGAACCCAAATGAGTTAATTATTCTTGGGTCCATTATTCCGCCCCCTCCTCTTTCCAATTCTATCCTAATGAGAAAATAGACTCAGTGCCCGATCCAGAATAAGTTAAAAGAAGTGTGGAAATAAATCAAGTTGAATATTTATCAACAAATTCTGGAGTGTAGTACGAAATCTGCAACGAAAACTATAAAAAAAAAAACAAAATAAAATAAATAAGAATCACTTCAAATTATATCTTATATATTAAGAAACGTAATGACTAAAATAGCTATGTATGTAATTTTGTTCACCAAAACAACATCATCTTCATCATCATTCAGTCGAAAGACGTCCACTGCAGGACATAGGCCTCCCACAAGGATCTCCACAACCGGTCTTGTGCCAAAAAATATTTTCATTTTATAAAAATATATGCAAATACATATATTTTTATTAATAATCATCATACACTCATATTATTTCTTTATGCAGCTATATTTTAAAAGAAAGATAACTGTATGGTTAATCTTAGTTTGAACTGTCCCACACCATATTAACGAAACGAAAAACATTTCGTATTTAGTTTGACAATATAAAACTTGTGGTAGGCATACTGGAAACAGCCGGTCGCTCGTCGAACAACCAATTAATTTGATTCGTACAAGACTTGTGATCTAATTGTCTGAGGTTATCGTATTTTGTTCTGATAGATTGGTTTAAAATATCAAAGTGATGACCGGCAATTTATCATCATATGTTAATTGGTATCGAAAGTATTAAAGAATTTATATATGAAATATAGATCATTTATTTTATAGTTAACGAAGCCTATTTTGTTAAACATTGTTCGTCTGTTTGTGATCACGGTTGCTGCAAATTAACTGAAACGTCGAGAGTATGCATTTTTTTTTGAATAATAAAAACGCTTGGTAATCCGAATATTATTACTTTCATATACATATTCTTATTGATTTAAGAAAAGGCGAAAACTTTTGTACAAATCAGGGTTGAATGAGTAAACGAGTGGATATGTTACGTGTAGGGTGAACTCACATATCTAACAGTGTCTAATATACTCGTAATTACCATTTGCATTATTTTGTACAATTTTTTATTTCACTGATATTTTATACATGCGATCTCGAGTCCTTAGGTCAGTAGTTTTTATTGACATAAATGAATAAGTATGGGTATATGTAAAACTTATCACAATAATATACCTAAATACGTCAACGTATTGTTAGTATTAATTCCACAATAATGTTAAGTATTTTCCTTCAAAGGACTCGTTAATTTTGTTTTCTCTTAGTGTCCCTTCGACTTCAGAGAAATTCTTTCATGAATTCCATTTCAATTCTAAAAATTTTAATCTTTTCATATATTTATCTCATATAAGTTGGTTGTAGCTCATAAAATACAAGCAATTACAAACATTGTTATATACATATTTTATAGTTTAGACATTAACGCATACATGGCGCGAAATCTAATAACATTATAACACAGATTTGTATTCTACGGGAGATATTAAACAATAATATGGAAACGCTGTTTATTTAAGGTGGTTTTTATTAACAAAAAGAAATGGTATAACGTTTATACACCATTCAAAACCGTTTTCTCATTTAGGTATGGTGAAATAACAGGTTCATCATCTAGAATACTGTGTATTACCCTCTGAATCTTCTCCACCAGAAGGCTGGATGCCAGAGCTCCGTTTATGGTCCTCTTGTGAACTTCTTCAGGACTCGGGTTGGGAAGATTGATGATCTTCAATTCATTAGCTTGGGGTGTATTTGCTGAAAGAATATATGCTAGTCACAATATTATTTGCAAGTCTTGGGCCCTTCCTAAACTTTTAGTTTATAAAGTCAGTCAAAATAAAGTATAGCTTTGTTATATTAAACACGAATTATATTATTACATGTATATCCAAAACAAGCTGAATTCTGTATATTTTAGAACAAAAGTAATGTTTGATTAAATACAACATGATTTCACGGAAATTTTAATAAAAATTAGAAATAATTGAAATTCGTCACCCAATTATAATTATTAACCTGATCTGAACCCGGTTCTGTGTTCCATGTAGCAGTAAGTGTACCCGATGAAAATTCCAGCTGCGATTGCTGAGAAGATCATGATGAGAAGTGCAGCAGTGAACACCATGCACACCATCCATCTTGGCTTACTTTAAATACATATATAAATAGCATTTATCGTATTTCTTGAATTAATTGTAAGATTATTGCGTTTAAAGCTCGTTAGATAGTGCTCCATAAACCTACAACTAGGTTGCAAGTCCCAATTACTGTTGAAGCTCCTCTCCCTACAACGATGGACCCGGCACCCCCACGGTGAATACATAGAATGCTAAGAGGTTTCGTCTCATAGAATAGTTAAGTTTTGTTGTTTTGTAAGTACTGTATTGTATTTAAACAGATTAGGATAGTGTAATCCGTCGACGATTCAGTGGCGTGAGTGGGTTGGGTATTACTAGAGATATTTTAAGACAAAGAGCGTGATAGCATCTAAACTATTTTCAGTTCCCTGTACTAATCTTTCTTAAGTTCTTAATTTTTCTTAAATCACATTTTCCCACCCATGAGAGTTGTCTATGAGGTATAATGACTCTTTATTTATTACTGTACAATAAAAATGTATGCTTAGAGGCGTTGGAATAAAAACTCGTCGTTTTAACGATTTGAACTATAATGTATATACAGGGGCGTCCATAAAGTCATTTAGATTAATGTTAAAGGCTAGAATCTAGACTTTTGATAAATTGGGTTAGTAATAGAGCAAGTATTTAGCGATTGTATACTATAATTCAGGAATATTATTACGATAAATTATTTTATTCACAAACTAGGGATAATTATTATGAAGAGTGACATTTTTTTCTACTGAATAATTTGTTTTAATCTTATTTGGTCATAAATGCCACAGGTACCAAAAACAAACATTGAATACAAAAGAGTTATAAATTTTAATTAAACTTGACTCACTTTTTCAGTGATTCTGGTAGATTATCCGGCTGTAATATTCTATATCCCGTCATATCTTCTGTAAAACAATAAAAAATAAGTTATAAAAAAGTGATGTTTTAACAAAATTTGACAATTTAATTTTTTTTTGTGTGATAAGTATTTTTTTGAATGAAACATGAAATAGATTAAATTCACTAAATTATTACGATCTCTTTTAACAGTGGACTTAAAATTAAATTAATTATATGATTTTTATTCCATGTTTATATATTTTTCTATGGGATGATTAAAATGCTTTTTGTAATTCACATTGAAAAAAATTGTACTTATTCCATTTTATGTAAAAATAATATTTCTTGATACAAAGTATCGTTAAAAAATTACTTTATTATATTTTATTTCGCTAAAAGTATATCTGTTAATAAATATTCCACTACTAATATTTTCTCATCAAGATTTCTACAACGAGTCATCTACGCTGTCCGAAATTCTAACAAATCAGCAGTTATCTTGTTATTCTCAATATTTTTATACTTGGGAATTATTTCGTCCATTTCTATCTACTTGGCATTCATGAGAGTGTCTGATAGTAAAGCACTCTCTTATAAATTATATCGCTAATAATGAATTCTAGACACAAGATAGTAAACGAAGTTCACTCTACGTATAATAAATAATTTTACGGTTTTAATATAAAAATTATCAGGTAGACAGAGTAAAAGGAATGGATTTTTTTTTTTTTTTTTGGGAAAATGAGATCTTTCCATTTTAACTACGCGATTACTGGTATACCAAAATCTTAATTACTTAATAGAAATATTAATAGAATATCAATTAATAGAAACAATGCATCGTTTTTAGTTAAAATCGAAATATTCCTTTTTTTTTTGGGATCTACATATTTAGCTTAATGAAAAGATTTATCTAATCTCAATATATTAATAAAAAAGTGAGTTTCTATTGTTTCATATTTATGTTAAAACTGAAAGTATCTGGAAGTTATATGGAGACGAGATGATGAAGAGCAAAAAGAGGTTCAGGCTCAAATCAATTTTTAAAGATTGGGTACAAAATCACTTCTCAGCAGTCTGTGTTTTTTATTATGTATGTACACATCAAAAACAAATCAACGAATCGAGATAGGAGTTGTATAAAACTTTCTGACCGTCCACACCTCATCAACGCATTACATGAAAATTTTAATGTATAAATGTTAATAATATATTAATGACCTTTTGACTAGCTTAAAAGAGGCGTGTGTTGTTATCACTTATTAAAATTCATTTAGAGTTATGAAACATAAATGTTAATATTTATATGAAATACATAATTATAATTAAATCCTCTTTGATATGAATATAAAGTACGTTTATGTTTACTATATTTAGGATTATATATATATATATATATATATATATATATATATATATATATATATATATATATATATATATATATATATATATATACTAGATGCTGCTCATAGTAACTAGTTATGATGTACATACCTACTCTTAGAGATGTAGGTAGATGAAGAGGAGTGTTATGCAGTCTGCTTACTATTGTAAAGACGATCCTGGTTTACACATAAACAGTTACCTATTCACTATTTTAAATCGTGTTATTTGTATGATTTCTTTTATATTTAAGCCCATCAAATACCTAATATGTATATTTTACTTTTCCTTGTTGGTTGTCTGGAAAAGATCACTGGTTACCAATAAGAGCGCGAAGATTGTACATTTTTTTGTAATACAATTCTAGTAGTTGTTCATTTAAAGGTATGCAATAAAGAAAATATTATTAATATAACGCATTATATTGACGCATTATATTATTAATATAATGCGTTAATATAATGCGTGTCTCGTTTTAGTCAATCTATGAGTATGCCTCTAAGCATACTCATATTTTTTGTTATATTTTCTATGTATATGTCTTTTAGAGTAGGTATATATTAAGGAACTTGAAAAGACATTTTCCCTTCATCTGAATAGTTTTTATATAAATCTGTCTTACTTTATAGACAGCAAAGCTTTTTTTCTTAATCTATGATGTTATTATGAATATGACATTCATCTTGAAAGATATGATTTTTATATCTGATTTATTTTGATATACATTTTTTATATGTTTTTCATAGATCTCATATAAAAGCAATGTGTCTTTGTCGCAGAGTAGCATATTGTTTGGGAAATATAACCTATATATTTGAAAGGTAAAATTTAATTTGTTTAATTTTAACCTGCTTATTGTTATTAGATGCTGTACATCCTTATTATCTCATCAATAATTATTGACGAGATTTTAAGAAAAATAAATTATTTGATCATTAAACATTTAGTGAGTTTGAATGGATACATACACATTTGGAAATATTCCAGCTTCATGCTTTAAAAATTGCATAAAGATATTACACTAACATTTAAGTATATATCACTATAATATATAAACTTCTAAAGTATAAGGATATAATACGTACAATATATGTAGATAAGTTCTACTTTAGGTTATATTTATTATTTTCTATCATTCATTATTCTCTTGAGATATATTAGTTGATATTGTTACTTTCATAATAACTATGAAACAGTTTAGGCGTAAGGTTTACTTAGTACTTATTTTGAAAGCTACATAGAGATGGTAAACGGCTTAGCTTCATCTTTTTTAAAGTTATAAAAATTGTTTAAAATTATCTTTAAAGAAAATTTACCCAACTATATCGTCCATAATTATAACGATACCTAAGACTTTTGTTCGAATATCTATTTGAATGAAACTAATATTTTCGGATTTATTATGCTTTTTTTATTATTTAAAGTACATACTCCCGACGTTATGATTACTTTACAGCGACTGTGATCATTTGCAGATGAGATGAGAAAGTCTGTCTCGTTCATAATTCATTCAGTATTAAATTTAAAATCAGATTTAAAATTCAATAAGACATTTGTAACAAACAACAAATATAATGAATATAACAAAGGAATTTCTATATCTATACTTTGTTTTTCAGGTTAGCATCATGTTGTGCTTTGACGGCAGTTGTAACTTGCATGATGGCCACTCTATTGATCATGTTGGCCATTGGTGTTGGCTTGGGTTACAATTACTGCTTCGTTGACATACAGACGGGGAGAAACAAAGAGGGTTAATAGATTGATATTACACAAATTACTTATTAAGTACTAATATAGTTATATGAGTTAGAAGTAGTAAGTGTGAGTATATGTGAGTAAAAAAAAAGGAAGTTGTTATATGTTATATGTGAGGTTTGCATTCCCAAAGAGGGTTGATGTCAGGCAGGCGGCCGGTCGTAAAAACAATTAGCCAAAACTATTCATAACATGTAAGGCAGGACCTGGCTAAAACTGGCAAAATTGCCAGGTAGAACAAGAAGGGAAAGATATGAGAGCAATCTGTTGTATATTGATTATCAATGTAACTGTAAAAATTATTAATTTTATCCATCTGTTTAAATTTTTTTCATGCTTATTACCATGATGGTTTGATTTCATTCCCTAAATATTTCTTTACAGACGAATACCCGATCGTATTCAGTCCTATACATAGTCACGTTACAAGAAATGTTAAAGAAAGCACCATAGAAACGTACACAAAAACAGAAAAACCTACTACAGTAAGCTCGAAGCCGATCGGGCGCACTATGAGAAGTAATTTGGAAAAACTTATAAACTACAACAGTCTTGTAGAGAAAATTAGACGAAAACGAAGGAATGTGACATTGGAATTATATTTTTAAAGCCTTCGTCTTTTAACATAAGTTTTACATTGTCATTTTGATATGTGTTATTTTCATTAAACATCTTATCGTTTATGGGATTATTTTATTTGTGACGTGTTATTGTAAGTGGTTGCTAAATGCTTTAAGCTCATTATAAATGCACTCTGTATGATTATTTTAGTTTTATCACTGAAAATAATTGATAGTTCATTTTACGTGTTAGGGTTTTCTCTTCTTGAACTTCCACCTAAATTTTTCACTAAGTATCATCTTGTCTTTTATTATAGTCCCATTAGAAATGTCAAGTGTCAAGTATATTGTCATAAAACAATCATCATCAGCCTATCAGAACCCACTGCTGAGCAAATGCCACTTCGCACATGGAGCAGGTTTGAGCATCAATCACCACGCTTGCTCAAGACGGGTTGGCGAACACTACTAATACAAGGAAGGTTTTAAAAATCAGGTCAGAATTTGAGATTTCTTAGACTTTTCCCGTAAAGTATAATTTTTTTTAAAACTACTTTAGACCATTATTCAAATCAAGTCATAATTCGCACACATAAGTATACAAGTAACAAAACCTATTTATTTCTTTTATATATACAAATTATACTATTATCTTTTATTAAGTTAGTTCCTACCTGAATCCCTTTTCCTTGGCCTTGAAAAACATCTGGCTCTCCGCTCCTCTATATATATATATATATATATATATATATATATACAAGGACTAAATTCGTAGATAATTTTGAGACCAACAATTATAATCTGAATTATTTTTCTTGGTAAATCTTATTGTTTCTGAGAAAAAAACCAAAAAATCTTAGATTCTGATCTTTGACCCTGAATATCTTTTGTAGCACACATGACCTATCGGGATTTTTAAGACTATTTGGAATAGTATACTACAGGTCTCCACCAATATTTGTTTATACGGAATACGGAATTTTTGATATTGGACTAATATTTTTATATCTAAATTGAACAGATAAGATTACGAGTATACGATATGAATTGAAATGTTTTACATATATTAAACTATTTTACTGTTAAGTGTTATAAAATTCTTTGAAATACACATAACAATGAAGTCTTCATACATATTTTTAAAATAACCCAAGAAATAAAAGGGTATACGTATATGTATATATATATAGCTAATATGCCTGCCTATTTAGATTTAGGTATACTAAATGCTTTATCTGATAGTTGATTTTCTATCACTTTTGTTCTTTTCCCCTTTACTTTATATTGCTATTATTTAATGCACCATTTAGTCCGACAAAAGAGTTAAAACAACGTAGTAAAATAATTTACAAACTGATATATTTTATCTACTGTTGTGTCATATTCTGGCAATTATATCTGTCATTTAGAACAACATGCTATTTAAGGGACCATAAAATTTCTATGGATCATTATAATTATTTCGAAGAAAAAGACAGCATTTCACCGTTGTCTTTAAATAAATTATGTGGTAAGATTCAGTACTATATAGTATATTTATATCTCAACACATTTTTCTAGAAGACACATAATATACACAAGTGTGGTTACAAATTGCTTTTGAAAAATGTATTTTCTTTCTATTATTTTATAAATTAAGTTTCTTCGTATTCAATTTCATTGCTTTCTTATATAGAAATAAACATGTTTAGTTTTTATTATAACGTTTACTCTAAAATTAATTTATTGTGATGTGTTCAGGAGTCAAATACGAGTAATTTGTGATGGCTTTATACATAATATGCTTAAAATATTGTTATTAATTATCAATACATATGTAATAAGTGTAATGTAAAACAACAAACTTTTAGTTTGGGTTTTGTAAATATATCAGACTCATAATATTTATAGAAAAATATTATGTTGAAAATTATAACAGGAAGGGGTAGAAATTGATTTTTAAGGAATTTTTGTATGTATTTAAAAATTCTCGTGAATTTGAGTGTCTCACTTGCATTACAACGCCCCTCTAGAAGTTAAACGTCGTTGCATGAGAGATAATCCCATATCTAAATTATTAATAAATATAGATTAGGTTTGTAAATTCTTTTAAACTGTCAATTCACATTCAAACTTTGCGTTTTAGTATTTTAAATTTTAATATGTGATTTCACCTAACTATTGCCCCCATGACCCTAATCACACGATGTCACACTTCGGTGACACGTTCCCTTCCCATTAACTTTAGTATTTTATGGATAGCCCCTTAAAACAAAATAAAATATATTATTTCTAAAAAAATATATTGTGTATAAGTAGCTAGTCGTAATGTATGTACATGTTTAAATGAAACTAATATCTTTCGGATATACTTTATAATAGCGATCACGGTTGCTGAAAAGTAGCCGAAACGTCGGGAGTATGTCGTTTTTTACAAACATAAAGTCACGTTGTATCTTCTTCTTTTTCTTCTACCTGGCAATTTCCCAGCTGTAGTCAGGGTTTGCCTTACATGTTGTGAATAGTTTTGGCTAATTGTTTTACGACCGGCCGCCTTCCTGACTTCAACCCTCCTTTTTGGGAATCCAGTAATCAGTATGCAGTAATCAGTGCAGTACATATGACTCGGAAAAGTCGCGTAGTATATTTGAAATATATTAGTTTCATTTAAATGTATAAAACTTGCGTAATCTTAGATCTCATTTTATCTATAATATGTTACATGCTCTAAATTCTTCATTTCTATAGTTTCCGCAACATCGTGATTGGCGGAGGAGGCGGTGGAAGCTGTATCCCTATTCCGAATCCTTGTGCTTGCTGTTTTAAATGCTGCGCTGAATTAATTTTCAAGCTATTTTGCTGTGCTCTCATCCTAGCAGCGATTGGTGGCGGTATATTCTTATTAGCTGAGATGTTTTGTAAGTAATGCGACGTAAGTATTAAAATTTTGGAAATGATATTGCTAATACTTTATAAAATATTTGATCAATGTAAAATATTTATACGTCTGGACATAACTTTGGCTTACTCTCATACGGTTCTCTGTATTTCGATAGCAGGAATGAGTTAAAATATGTCAATTTTTTAAATAACAAATACAATATTAAAATGTGAGTAAATTTAGTCCATGTACAACCTAAGATTAACATAAGACGATCTTGTGATTGAGAGATAAATATAAAATTTATTTCTAGTATAAAATATATGTATTCAGAATCTTTAAAAGGCTTTAAAGAAATACTTATATTGTGAGTAAATATCAATACCTGTTTGCAGTCTTTCGTCTCTATCCAGGCTTACCTGAGCATACTTATATTTTCCTTGTCTACACATGTGAAAAGTGTCTTTATATCCATAAAAAGAAACTGCTTTTACTTTAGTAATAATCTAAGTTTACGAAACAAACTCACAAATTAATCTAACTTCAACAGATCTTTTTTCGTAGAATGTGGCTTAGGCTTTCCAAATAATAAATTCTCATTTTTGTACATATAAATAGAGGCAAACAAAAAAAGAAATAAAAACTTCTTTTGATAATGTGAAATGTGCATTTACTGAAAGTCATAGTTACGTACTAAGTGTTGCTATTTCTCTTACCTTTTATAAAATTCTTAATTTAATACGACATAAGCATTTTAATGTCTTATTAACAGGTCTGTTTTTTGATAAATCATTTTTAAAATAGCAAAGAATTTAGATTAGAATTTCATGGTTTTGTGAATTGAAGATATAGGAAAAATGGCTTATAGTACGTAGTAACTTACCTCTTTTTATTCTTCTTGACAATTTCCCAGCTTTAGCCAGGGTCTGCCTTATATGTTGTAAATAGTTTTGGCTAAATGTTTTTACATCACATCAACCTGCCTGACATCAACCCTCTTTGGGAATAATACGTAAATACGTAGTAACTTACCTAGTCTTTGTTAATTATATTTTTACTTAATCTATGCATTTTATCAGGTACTGATTGATATTCAAGGGACTAGATTCGCTTTTAAGGAAACAGAGAAGACACAAGCGAACAGAATAAAATAGTTACGTATGTATCTATTATATGACGTTGAATTCCATTTGTCAATTAGGCACAATTTTTTATGTCACTTAAACATCACGTCACGTAAATTTGCGAAATTTTAAGATAATGATTTGGAAGTAGAAAGTAATGTGGTAAATATGAATCTTCATTTATTTTCATTACATGTTCTTAACGACTTATTTTAGTAATATCATATCATACTTCTTAATAAATAAAAGAAAAATTTATACATCACAAAAATATTACTAATTTGATTTGGAAATACTATATCGAAAAGATGTAGTAGTCGAGAGAATTGTGTATCTCAACGAAATAGCGACAGTTGCGTCTGTTTCCATTCATGCGAGTTAAGTTACATTTAACATTTAATTTAACATTTGATGGGTAATTGGTTACGTATTCTTATCTTAATCCTCAGTGCTTTAATAGTAATATTATGTGATTGACAAGTTGCAGTCATTAGATCATCATATTTGCCCTGCCATTTCCACCACTGCACTACATTAATATTGAGACTATAATTCTTTTGTTGTAAAATACTGTTAAATTAATTAATGTTTTTGTTGCAGCTGGCGTAATATCATTATAAGTAATGAGGCTTTAGGGCTAGCAGCACAATTAACTATATGTCTCATATTAGGTGTACTTGGAATATTCGCCTTGCTTTTTCTGATGGCAACAGATGTGATTTGTAAGCAATATTATAATTCTGTCTCCGCACATAACATAATTCTCTCATATTTTGATTTTAGTTCCGGTTCATCTAAGCGAATGCATTTTCATTTTTCAGAATAATGAATTTTAGAGTGAAGATGGTAAATAATTTCGTAACAAGACCTCTGGAATTGGAAAGGATTTTATTTAAATACAAAACATTATCTGAAGATGAAGAAGAAACTAAACGTAAACTTTTAAGTGACGTGACTGTTTGTTCTGTTATTGTTATAATAAATCAAATTTTACAACAGAGTTCTCAAAGAACTTTTTATTAACTAACCAAGTTTACACTGTCATCAGTAAGAAATATTTGGATTATCTTAGAAAAAACATTTAACGAAAACTATGTAAAGTTTGTTATCGTGTTAATTAGACTTAGTAAGGAATAACTATCACAAAAAGTGCTAAAATTGTATATGAATTCAAGCCTCTTTTTTAAAAACTTGCTACTAGTAATTATGTGAGTAGTATTAAAGTATAAGGTAAATACAAAGCATCTTAAAAAGAGATAAATATAATTTATAAACTGTCGGTGGAAGGCCACAAAATTGATCTCCGGTGTCGTTTCCACCCTCCCATCACATATAGACATGCCGCCAACCAATTCGTCGGGTTCCAGTATGTTATTTGATGAAACAGTTGACTTGTGATTTTAGACAAGGACAATACACCAAGATCTTCATTGTGTTGGGGTTTTGCTCATGATGGGTAGCCCGAGTTGAAGAACAGTGCTCCGCTAGCCTTCCGTAATCAGTAGGCCACTTTTTTACTAATTTTGTCAAAATTGAAAGGTTACAATAAAAATATAATTTTAATTGCTGGACATATCTATTTATAGCATTAGGACTGGCTGTTTCAAAAACGAGCTGTGAGAATTGTAATGGGCATAAGCTTACAGGAGGTTAGGTTAAGCCCCTAAGTTTCAGAAGACGTCTTTTCTTAATGTCTTGCTTCCCTGTGGCTATTACATAGTCTATTGGAATTGGTTAGAAAGAACTGTTTGACATGATGACAATTACCAACGGCCACATTATGTCATCGCTGTGATCGTCATTGCCATTTTTCTATTGCCCCAATAGTCGAGTTCAGTGTGTTTCCGTTGTCAATGTGATCTTTGGTGGTGAAGTTGGACTATAAATCAGTAGCGAATACAGTCAGGCTAAAGAGCATAAGCATTCGGGTATCTTCAAAAGATGTTAGTTTCAAAAAGACCCTGCTAACAAATCGTTGAAAAGATCATTAAAGAACGTTTGTATCTATCATATTAAACAATATGGCTTAAAAACTCTCTGCACACCTTTAGGAACTTTTTGTTCCTTACCCAAAGCGGTCGACATAAACTGCTGTTAGTCCTTACTATCTCTTCTTGCTACACTTGATGGAATACATTAATACGGTGAAGGAAAAAATAATACTGTTCGCATCTCTTTCCCTCAAAATTCCCTTCTTGGCAACAAAAATCAGACTCCACCTTTCTTACCGTATTGCGATTACTCTATGACTTGAGACGTAACTGAGAACTCTGTATAGTCTCGACGGGAACAAAGCTAGTGACCCGGATGGCAATCCAATTCCATTTCAATTGCCTTTGTATTCTGCAAGATTATGAATTGTATTTATGCATACCTCATAGTACACCTAGAAAACAATGATCTCAGTGACCAGTGACAACATGGTTTTAGTTAATCTGGTAGTCCGATCCGATTTATGTGTTGTATGAATACAAATTATGTGTTGTATGAATAAAAAAGAAGGCCATTGCAATGAAAATTGGTCTCCTTACAATGGTGCTTCAGTATTTTACGCTGGCAGATTTTTTTGTCTATACAACAGACAGGTTAGGTCGTATGTGTAATACTACTACCATATTTGAGCAGATGCTATCAAATGACTTTGACTTCTTGGAGAGATATGCAAAATGGGTTATTGGTAATTATAGCTTAGTTAAAACAAATCTAGTCAGCCTCACGTATAGACGTAAAAAAGCTCACAGAACACACCTACATAATTATATTAAACGTCATTTGTATGGCATCACATTGATGATGAGATTTCTAATATGGCTATAAGCAAGATTAGAACAATCTCAATAACTGTAGAAGTAGCAATATAAAGACTAACTGGACCACTTTTTGATACCTCATTATTCATTCTAATATTATCTAAGTCTAGTTGTACTATTATTGACAAAGGACAAGTTAAAAAGTTACAATTTGATTATTACAAAATATGTTTAAATACGTGGTTACACATAAATTAGTCTTTTTCTTGATATGAAAAACGACAAAACGTCTTATTTTTTTACAGGCTTTTACAGGCTATTCTTAATTATTATACACCCCCAATAGTAGAGGATTGGGGAAGAGGGAATCTGGTTAAAGATTCTTTGAAGAAAATGTCTTAATAAAATACGTGACACTGTTTGAAATCAGCCATTACTTATTTTTTATAAATAATATTTCGTGCTAACATCCAGAATATCTTAAATACATAGTCCAAATTTACTAGTTTATATTGAAATTTGTTAAAAGTATAATTAACTTCTTCCTATCTCTTTAATATCAATACAATTCACAAGTTATGTACTTGCAGATATGACAAAAATAAAGTATGAAACTGGCCACTTCTAGAATGACCGATCAAAATAGTCTTAATTTATAATTAATGTTTTCTTCTTTTCTTACCTATGACCATTGCTTGAGAAATCTGTTCATTATGATGTTTAATAAAATGACGTTGACATACAAATATTGTGAAAACATGAGTATTCTTTCATGCATTTTACACAAATATTTATAAGCTGTAGTATGTGGTAAGGAGACAAAGTTATTAAATATTTCTTTGATTATTAAAAATGTATGAATAACTATACTTATTTTTCAGCTGTGCTTGCGGTCTTTGCAAATTACTTTGCATGCTTATTCCATTAATAATAGCAGTTATTGTGGGTGTCATTATATACAACTCCTTGAAGAAGGTATGGCCGGAACTACCTTGATTGAGTTGTGAATCAATCACGATAATCTCTAATTAACATGCTCACATATCTGTGAAATAATCATTAGGTGATACAGGGTTTATTCAACCGTATATATTGTGATAGAAATTTGTTCCCTTCATCAGCTATCTCTAACATTAAACAATTAAATTAAAACAAACAATTTATATAAGTATTGAGAGTATTTCTTAGTCATGAATACAATTATTTTCAGTGGAGACTGTTTTCTATTTTTAAAGAAAGAAAAGAAAATTTCTTTATTGTAATTTGTTATAATCAATGGTTAAATTTCAAAATACATTTAAAGAAGTTGTTCTTAGGCGTTCCATATAGTAATGTTTTATAGAATATTATTTCTTTTTTCAGGTCTCTAAACGCGACATATCTTAAGCGCTTAACAGTATTACTGATACTTTACATTATTTTTAATGTTTTATAATGTATTTCTATAAACTATGTAATGTAGCAATAAATTTTATTATTTAATGGAGTTTTATTAAAGCATAAAAACAGTTTAGGTATTGGGGTGTTATTGTTCTTGTTTAAAAAAAGTATGTTGTGCTATTTTATTGTTTTTTTTACTGGTATAGCAAAAGAAGTAAAGATATTATTATGTGTTTAGATGGTAAAGCTTATATGCAGGTAGTCAGTGGTCTGCTTGGGTATAATGATTAGATCTACCAGGAGAGTATGCTCTTGTAGGAGGTGATGTAAAGTAATGCAGCTATACGCCATAGGGGGAAAGCCGTCAGTTCTTTCAAAAATAAATATTTTTTACTCTATGGTATATTTCATGGCCATGAGTGACAGTGGCTCTGTGACTAATCATAAACTCTTTATAGATATAATAAGAAAAAAAGGGGACTTATAAAAGTAAAGATAACACAATATTTCGCCCCTTTCGTGTCTCTTTTATTGGAAAAAATTTAAAGTTTTAATAATAAAACTGCTTACAAATATTGCTATAATCTTGATATTAAGTGAGTTATAATATGTTTAAAACCACACAGACCTACTCAATTTATCGATAAAACCACTTAACGGCATGCCAATACTTGGTAAGAAATATTTTATCAGATCTGAAACGAAAATATCTTTATAATTTCTCTCGAGGCTACTCCTGACTCAATTTAGAGATGTAGCCTCCTATATCGTATTCTTAAATATTATATGAACAAACTTAACAGATTTATCAAATTAAAGAATTCTTGTACGAGTTCCGAATAATAAATTTTGGGCATAAAAGTTTAATATAATCAGTATATTTATTTTATAATAAGTTTAGGTATAATTTTCGCTTTTGATCAAACTCTAGGTATGTTTTTAAGAATAAGAACCTTTTGGTTGTTCATAATAACGTAATTTCTCTATTGTAAGACCAACGAAGTGTTATAAATGAAGTCATACATATACTTGACACTCAGGTCACGTAACAACTACTGATTAAATGGGATTCTCATAGTATTGTAGGAAATCGAGTAAGTAGTTTTCATTCTTCAAAGGATAATGTCAGCAATGGCTACATTTGCTTTCAAGTGAGCCATGAAAAGTTTCTTTCAAATATAACTCGAGAAGCAACTTATTTTATTTTCTCCAACTGGAATAAGAATTTGAGATAAAATATTATATCTTCTATATATATATATATATATATATATATATATATATATATATATATATATATATATAAAAATGGATTGCTGTTCCTTAGTCTCGCTAAAACTTGAGAACGGCTGAACGGATTTATTTTATCTTAGTCTTGAAATGTTTGTGGAGGTTCAGGGAAGGTTTAAAAGGTGAGAAAAATTGATTCATTTTCGGGAAAACCCTAAAAACAGCCCTTTTCTATTTCCTATACAAATGTTTTCTTTGACATTAGATTTGACAACTAACTAATATGTCAATCATCCTCTTCGATTGAAACAGGAAAAACCTGATTATTTATGGCCTCTAGGACGGAATAGAGTTCGCCCGGTCAGCTATACATATATTACTAATGATGAAATTAACGCGGACGAAGTCGCGGGCAAAAACTAGTATACATATATATATATATATATATATATATATATATTTTTTTTTTTTTTTTTTGAAGAAATCTTCGATTTTCGTCCATATTTGCAATATAGATAATAGTGTGAAGACAAAAAAGCAATTTGAAATATTTATCAAAATATTTCGTCGCATGCTTTATTAAATATTTCAGGAAGCCGTTTTCCCGTTCCTTAATATAATTGAGTGAAATGACGTTTTCCAATTGCAGATGTAATTAGAAATTAGGAGGCCGGTTAATTTGTGTGTCAATAAACTTGAAACTAATGTGTTAATCGCTTCATTATAATACATATTAAAGAAAAAGTTAGTCAATCTTGTTAAAAACGTGATTGGGTTTATTTCAATATTGCAAAGGAGAATTCAAAAAATTTTTGTTGCAATTATTCAGTCGTATAGATAAAAAGCCGTGTCAACTATTGTGGTAAGTGATTACTAGTTTCAAATACGAAATGAAACGAAGATTTCTTTTAAATTTGATATCCTGATATGATTTAAATATTAAATCAAAATCGCTTAACCATAAGGTACAATTTTATATTTCCTTTTAAAATCCAGATATATTTTACAACTAATAAGAGGTTAAAAAACAGAATCAAAATATTAATTCATAATTACCACGTCATACTATACTTGAGTTATTGTCTTGTTTGAATAGTTATTACATTTGATAAAGTGTTACCCTAATTTTTTAAGTCGTAACAAACTTTTTTTATATAAAACATCCATTTTTACCTTTATAAAACAGTGAATATGAAATCTAATATTTCTTATTAATACAGAAACGAAATTCAAAAGGAGAGATTTGAAACTGTATTTGTGGAAGCTTGAATGCCCCAAAGGCTCACACACACGAACCACGTGCCACTATTAAATTATTTTAAATTTTTATCTCGCGCAGTTATTATTTTACTTTAATATTTTTATCCATTTTTTTATTGAAACTGTTTCATATGGAAAATTCTAGTACCGTGTGTATTATATTTCGAAAAATAAGAATAGGTTGAATACAAATATATTATTTACCATTTTGACGTACAAGGCTTTAATCTGTCTGTTTTAAATCCGAAATTGGTTTCCAATCGCGTTTTTTAAGAGGAAACTATTACATAAAATTTTAAGTTTTACCCGAAGTATCTTAATTACTTTAATACGATATATATTATTGTTAGATCCATTAGTAATATTCGAAATATTTGACAGTTTATCATATAGTGTAAAATTTATCAATAATTACATCAGTGTCGCCATTAATCAATAATTATGTCAATTCTATCGGTAAATAAATTGCATCGGATATACCAATGGCCTATTTTGCTATAAAATCTGATTTTAGACTTTTAGGTCATTTGCGACATCAAGATATTTTTACTGTGAAAAATCAACGAAAATAGTTTCTGTATTTTACTGAAGTGTATAATTTAAATTTCACAGATTAAGTTATAACATACGTAATTTCTATTTTAGAAACACATTTTTAAATCCTTTTATTTTAAATATTTGTTTTCATCATCGCAAACGTTAGGTATTCGGAGATTGAAATGTATGTTACAAAAAAAGACGCATTTGTGTGTACTCAGTTATATGTATAAGAAAAATGTATAAGTTCTATACATTATTATCGAAAATGTATGTTAGAAAATTTATTTACTTTATAAATATATTTTTCGTAATATTTAATATTTGTTAAAATACCTGGTATTTTTGTATTTTAGATAGAGTATTATTTTTCAACCGCTCCTCGTTTTACGTGGGATTATCAAATTTTTTGATTCACTATTTCACAGAAATGGATTCGGTTAACCGAGTCTCCACAGTTTTAAAATACGATTTTTTTCATCACAGTTATTACATTGGAAATATTGTGGAATTCGAAAGAAAAAATTTTATTTAATTTCGGAGATTTAAGGACAGATGAATAATCTTATATGTCGAGCACCATTCATTACTCCTTCAAATGAACTTAATGTGGATTTTTAAACAATTTTATATATAAAAAAAGAAATTCCAAAGGAATATTCCGTTTGACCCTTATCCGGTCAAGACCTTATAAATCCTTAAAGCACCTACCCTCATAACATGGTCATGAATTCAATAATCCGTAAGATGTCGGATCTTTGATATATCAACTGTACTCTTATATCGCTCGTTTAGGCTGTAACATATTATATAAATACACATACACATACACACACGCACACTTATATACATATATATAAATAATTGTCATATCCTAGCCATTATTTTTTATTTATGCTATGTGCCTTGATAAAAATTAAAATTACTGTTGAGATAACCAAATTTATTTCAATAAGTCTTAATGTGTAGTTGTAAACTATATTCAATGAATTTATAACCTTAAGTTTATATGCAATAAAACTATATTTCTTTGTTTCTGTTTTTATTTTATATCTATTTACTACAACACTTTCATTTCAGCATATATTTATATTTAGGATTTATTTACACTATTGATTATATTAACCATACTAGAGAAAAGCATATATATTTTCTTAAGCATAAAATTAACTGTTCCACAAATAACGTCGTTAACCAGTAATATTTGACTTTTTATTATGACACGTAACCAACTACTAATAATTCCTATATTATCCTCAAATTACACCTAAAGTGGTGTCGTGTAGTAATGTCCTATGAGCTAAATACATGATGGCATTTTAATGTACGTAATTTGATGACATTCGCTGTATAAGAATATATAAGAAGTATATATGTGTATATAAAGACTTCTACAAACTTCTAGTTTGATTCTGTAAAATTAAGCTGTACTAAATAAATGTACAATAAATTAAAGTATTCTAAATGTTCAATTTACTCTTGACCTAAAAGTCTACGGATACAAAAAGCAAACGACCTACTCGAACGTAAAATCCGATCGGATTTGTATCAGATTCAGTTATTTGTCGACATACAGCTAGCTTGAAAACAAGATAACTCAAAATACAAATAATTTAACGAATTTCATCCCTATTTATATAGTACACAAGATTGTAATTTAGATTTACTATATGCAAAACTTATTTTTATATATCAGATAGATATATAATACAACGAAAAATACTCGTTCATTCTTCTGTAATCTTTGAATTTCCGCTTGCAATAGATACAATTTTGCTCCAAATTGTGAAGTTGTCAATTGCATTCAATCGCAACGATTTGAAGCAAGTGAAACTGCAATAGAATATTGCTATTGAATGTTAAAAGAGCTTTCATATTAGAAAAATACTTACAAAAAATCATTAATGGCTTTAAATATGAAACGTTATACTGTAATGTAAATACTGTAAGTTTTGCTATTGAAAACTCTTTTTACTTTGGACTATTTATATAGCATTAATTTGTTTATTCATCTGTACAGATACATGCAAATATTGCTTAAGAGGCGAGATTTAAGCTAAAATGTATTACTACCAAAATATTAGGGAGAAGAAAAAAGGTATGGGTGTATGCAAATTGTTAAGAAATACTTTTATTAAAAACTACTTGAAAAAAATGCTTAAGATAAGACCATAAGGTTGAAAATGTTTTGAAAGTAAATAAGTAAATTTCAAGTATTATTTCAAATATTAAATAATAGTAGTATATAAAGGAAATGTATTGCATCATAGTTTATAAGAGAATATGATTTTCGTGCTACCAGCATGTTTGTGGTGTAGACTTAAATGCAAATTATGGTTCACAAGATTTACGACAGTTCTGAGAAATAGCTACAATTGTTTACTGTACGTTTTACACGAGTTTACATCGTATACCTAAACACCGACAGTTGTAACGTTTATCATTCATTAATCATCGAACACATTAGTATATTGTTTTCGTATGAACTTCAAAAGTGTTGGTAAAGCGAACTCGTAGCTGGGATTATATGGTGGCAAACATCAAATACAGAAATATAAGAATTTTGGTACTTCTTTTAAGTTCTAAGTTTTGAGGAATTAAATAAATTAATAATATATATCTTATTGCAGTGAAAATGGCAAAGGATGATTGTGAACTCAAGATTTTTAGAGCACAATTAATTTAACTTATACATAAGTAATGAAACAAATGAATATTTTTTCAAGCATATTTTATTTTAAATGTTTTTTTATATGTCTTGTTCATTTACGTACATTTACATTAAAGACAACAGCGCTTTGACTAGAACAACTTTTTGTTATATTTCAATAAACATTTAAGACGAAACAACGACATCAATATAATATTTATAATATTAATAATTAAGATATTCATATGTTATACACTCTACAAAAAATATTTCATTAAGACTACTCAAAATATTTAGACAGCCCCAATTAAATGTAAATATATTTAGTTAGACTAAAATATTAATTTATATAAATAAAATTAGTCACTATATATAATCTGTTGCATATTTAACAGAATGGAATGTTATTTTAAAAATAGAGTTCTTTCAATAATCTAAGAAGTTTTATAATTTCATTTAAATGTATTTCATAAAAGTTACATTTACGTTTCATTTGCTTTTATTAGGCAACTGTTTTATAAAATTCAAATTAGTTGGTAAGTACATTTTTATCATGTTCCGGTGAAGCTACATACATTATTAATATTTTGTGACTTAATTAATAAGTGACAAATCTCTCACTACACATTTAGGCAAAGAATCCAACATTTGGACGGCGGCATTGAACAAAAGCGTGGCGTATTTTAGTACTTACTTACAACAATATAGTAGTTGCCTAGTTCAGTGCATAAATTCTTTACTCCAACGCTATTTAGAAGCCTCTGTATTTATAATTTTTATTTAGAAATATGTATATAACAATTATACTTTTCTAAACCTATGGAATATAACAGATATTATAGATGGCACTAAAGTAACATATCAGTATGTAAAGCTAACGATATGGAGGAACCCTGTAGGATAAAACATTACATCTACGATAGAGTTGTAAATAGGAATAGGAAATAACATTTGGTCACAATTTGTTCAGAATGGCCGAGTAATATAGAAAGCGGTAATAAAAAATAAAGATATTACGAACGTCACTCCCAGTTATTGTCATTTACACCTTACATAGCGATGGGAAAGGATTTTTATAAAATGACATTATTATTAGCATGAGAGCGATGAGACCAATTGAGCAGGAGTTGCTCATCGTGATTGTCAATGATGACGTTTTCCGAGAGAGCTGTAGAACAAGACATGGTTCCTAGAAGAGCGCCGCTGGACCGAGAGTGTTGTCTGCAGAGGGGTCGGCGTGATGGTGACTCACATTCGTCAGACATAGCGCGGGTTACGGTTATCCGAGGAGACTGGCGCCGTCTTCGTTCCCTATGAACACCTTCCTCCAAACCAAGAGCTCTGCCTAACACAACGTGAGGAGGAGCTCGTATTAACGGTATGGCCGAAGTCCTTGGTTTCGGTATTTCATCTTCTTGTGAATCTTGTAACATATTGCATGATGCTGCGCGCTGGGCAGGCCGTTCTGCTCCTCGGGAACCCATAGCGGCAGCGTCCGATAATCTTCTGGTAGTGGGAGGTCTGATACAACCTGAACCGGCTGATAAAGAAGGTCTTCTCGATCCACAGGCGCTTGGTGTTCTAGCTTGAATCTCTTGTGTGACTTCACTCTTAGTCATTTTCTTCCGACGGTAATTTCTTAACGATTCTTTAAAAGCTCTGCTGCGAATCCCGTATAAAATACCGTTAACTGGCGGGGCTGCAGCTAGAAGGGCAACTGATAGTGCAGATAAAGACTGTGGGGGAACAGCTATTGCTGGCCATATTAAGACACAGTAGTAAGGGAAATACAAGATAGCTAATGATCCGATAGGTTGAAGAACAGCTGATAATGCTCGCCTTCGCGGTGGAGGTGGTGCAGTGAAAGGATTTCGCTGATGTGTTACCGTTACTTGGGCAGACAGGGTAACTTCATATATTGCGGCTGCAATCCTATGTCTGTGATAACGAGCTATACGTAGAATCTTTAAACTGCAAAGTAAAACAAGTGTTGTGGGTAGCAATAACGTCAACAATGCGTATGTTAAGCAAAATCCTAGAGCCGTGGCCCCAGCACTGCAGTCAGGGGCGCAACCGCCGAGTCCAATGCTGTAGGTCAATGGAGGATGAGCTGCAGCAAGTGGTGTTAGCAGCGCGCCAAGAGCTATCCAGCCGCTGGCAACACAGATCACTACCTGATAACAAAGATATGGCTGATTATTTTGGGAAAACAATCTCAGATTTGTGATAATATTTATTAATATTACTTTTTTAGCAGATACTATGGCAGCATAGTGTAGAGGTGCTGCAATAGCAGCAGCTCTGTCAGCATGTAGGCCGCAAACCGTCCAAAGTTGTAGCGGGTGAAGGGCGTGGAGTAAAGCGCCACAAGCGCAAGCTCCACTGCCGCCGCACAACGCAGCACCGCTCGCTAAAGCACCGACTGCACCGAGATGAACCAGCAGAACCGATGAGGCTGATGCCGGCTGCAAAACATAACATAGTTCATATCACTAACTTGTTTTAATGAATCAAATACCAAATGTGAAATGCGAAAAATGTAGAATATTTTCATTTCATAGAACGAACTTGATATATCAAAGGACTTGTGTGCAAAGGCAAATAAAGAATTGATTTGAATATTATTGTTAGGATAGAATAGTCTTTTAAAATTATATGTATATTGCTACATATTTTAAGAAATTAATTTAGTTTTTAAAATTTTATCAATGGGCAGTTTGAAAGGGTTTGTGTTCTTTATAAGAGAGGTGATTGTCTAAACATAAGAAATGAGATATACTAAGTATTACCGGCTCCGCAGCACTAAATAAAGGAATTCGTTAAACAATATACTTTATGGTAAAAACGAGTAAATTTTAAAATAATCTGTTAAAACAAAATATTTGTCCGTTGTTTTATAAACACGCATGAGAATTTCTATTCTTAAAAGTTACAATTATTTGAATGAATTAATACTAATAATACTTAAGGAAACGTAAAAATATAATTCATTATTTAAGTTTAATTCACGTGAATATGATTATAGGACACTCGGTTTCCCAGCGGGGAGGCTTTAATTAATAAGGCTCTGTAAACAGAAGTCAGACTGGTGCGGACGGCGAGAACGCATAAAATATTCAACAATCCCCTAAAAAGGGTTCATGTAGAACCATCAGGTTTCGTGTAATCTTATTCGGCTTGTATTTTCAGAAACTAAATAACGTTATTCTACAACAGAAACTAAGTATTACTTTGTTATAAAATATAAGATAAAATACGTTAAATATTTTGATAATAATGGGCCAATAATAATTGCTGAATATACTTTTTATAATCTTAAGTTTGAAGTTGAAGTTCGGTCAGAATATGTCAAGCCGTTTTTGAAGTATTATTATACTACATTATATGTAGTTAATATATTTTTATATAATATAAACACCACTTTATGTTATTTAACTACATGATTTTGATACCAGATCTTGGATTAATGACGATATTGTAAACTACAAAAGAATTTAAATAATTTAAAACAATATATCCTACATATTTTAATATTTCACGACCTAGTTGTATATCAAATGACTTCTATGTTTGTGTTACGGATACAAAGACTATTCAATCTTCCGTTAGTGATTCAACTTTTCCTTTATAAGCGCACATCCTTGTATAACCTGCTATATCTTTTATAGACAGTCTGTAATACACGGATATAAGTATTTAATTATGTTGCAATAAACGTTTTATTTCAAATTCTGTATTTACTTAAATGTTCAGATAAGGTAGCGTACGTCAACCAAAAAGAAAACGAAAAAGGTAACAGTATTTCAAAATAAAATGCTACTTAAAATTAAGTCTAAGTCAACCAAAGATTTATTTCGTTTTGATTTGACCGAAATTTTGCTTTATATTTTTGTGGTTACATTAATAATAACATACTATAATTAGATATATAAATAAGAAAAGAATCTCATAAATTTAACATAATTAAATAAATTTAAAGATGGTTATAATTTGGATTAAAGACTACTTCACGCCGATCTTCTGTGCGAGAGTGGTACCTCACGGGTATAGCAAGCCCATGTTAAAACTGCAGTTACTTTACTACACCTAGGCTACACTATATAAGAAGAATAATTGATGGAAAAAAGATAATTGTTGTCTTTAGACTGTTATGGTAAAACACATGGTATAGAAAACTTTCTTTATGTTCGTACACGTGTCATAATATATTTTTCTTATGTTATAAAGTTGTCGAAAAACTTTATAACATAAGAAAAAACAATGGATTTACTATCGAATATAACTAAATATTTACACAATAAGTATTGTATAAGACAAATGAAACCAGGATTTTATGTTTTATTGAAACCATTATCAACCGATAGCTTAATATAATTATATCACTAAGAAATAGTCCCCTACAGATCTTCCGGACTTAAGACATAATATGAAATATCAATATCAATGATTAATATGATAATTCAGAATCGTTTAGTTTTCTGTAGTATGTGTAACTAGTAACTTAGGTAGCTAAAATTGCAATTGTATTCTTCAACCTTTTTTTATAAACGGATACATCAGGCAGTCACATGGTCAGTATCCTTGTGTTGCAGAACTTCCTTTCCACTTACCAACAGGTGGAATGACAGTCATGCACTATCCAGTCGAAATAATAAAGTAACTAACTAATAAATAATATGATATTTCCATAAATTTAAATAAGCTTAGTGTGGTTATTACAAATACTATCTCATTTTAAATAATGTCTCTGCAATTTTAACACAGTTATGCAAATTTAAAATATGATTTATGTTAAAAATATGAATAAAGCTAAAACTATTTCTTATTTATACAAATAATGCGATCTGATCCGTATCTTATTATTAATGTAAAATTGATATACACATTATAAGAACAGAAAATTTTTACTATTTTTTAAATTTATAATGACATGCATGTATTTTTAATTAATGTGTATATATTTAATAAGATTACTTACAAATAGTGATATTTAATTTAATTGTTTAATAACCAATTCTCACTTTTAATGATACAAATTTTGCTATCTCGTCTGCCCGTGATTACGGTTGCTGAAAAGTAGCCGAAACGTCGGGAGTATGTAGTTTATAGTCAAAAATAAAGTCGCGTAGTATATCCGAAGAATATTAGTTTCATTTAAATTGTGCTATTTCATGTCTTATAAATTTATGATAGTCTTTTCATTTCGCCGGCTTCGCATCAAAATGTAATTGATGATTGATAAAAGTTTATTTTCTGTGGCTTTAAATGGCTGTCGGCATGACTCGCTTAATTATTGCCGTTATATCCAAATGTCACCAATTTAATTAACGAATACTATTTATTAATGCGAGACACGATATAATTAAATAATAGTGTTTCACTAGCATTATGAATGCGAAAGTTTGTTGTTTGTTATGATATCAAAACTATCGAATGGTTTTGCCTGAAATTTTGTATACTGGCATTGCTAAATAATCTTTATAAAAGACAAATTTTGTGAAAGAATTCAGTTAAGCTAACATAACATAAAAAATTGTAAAGACGAATTCTCAAGTATTTATTCATTACAACGACGTCAATTGGTCAAGAACTTGATTCTTAATCAGAAGTTATGTTTACTTTTTAGTAAAAATGTAAGGCGAGATAAGATGAAAATATTTTAAGCAAGGTTGTAAGTACAGGAAACACATCTGCAAACTTTTACTTTTTGTTCATAATAACAATGTGATCGTCAACCAAAATAAGGACAATGGTGTTTTAAAAAAATATGCTTATGAGCATATTGCAACTTCAATTTACAACTACTTGAACATTTTTATAATAATTAAATTTTCTACTACATATGTTTACTAACAATGTAAGCAGTTTATATATAAATATTTTTTTGTGCTATATTTATTAAAGGTAAAGGAGGTTTACATACAGGATGTATAGAATGCATCTTAGTCGTGACGCTAAGATGACGACTTAGACGTCTTATCTAAAACATGTCAATTGAATTTATGTAAAAATTCTATTTGCTTGAAAATTTTTAATTTATTTCCATGTGCTTAAGGTAAATTCAAGTCATGCCTATTCAGGCAAGAACGTTGATGGGGGTCAAAATAATTTGACCCAAATATAAGTGAATCGCCAGCAACTGTTTCGTTAATGGTAAGCTTTCATTAAAATTAGCTACATTTATAAAACTTTAAATAGGTCACCCATTTGGTTCTTGGCTTGCGTTAGACTTACATAAGTCTGTGATCTATGCGTATTGCAGACCAAAAGATTGTAACTAAGCTATTTACATAATATTAGTTCATATAAAATTCCGATGAACAAGTTACTTTACTCTTAAGTATAATAGAAATCCGTTCAGGCTTTAAGGGAAAAGTATATGTATAAGTAAATCTTCATTATCTGTAAAATTAATATTTAAAATTACTCATTTTATCAACGAAGTTATATAAATTATATTGTTTATTAGTCACATTATCAGATTTTTCGGGAGGAATTTATACTTACTTAAACTTAAACATATTAAAATAACAATATAAAATTAAGATCTTATATGTATGTATGTTATATAGATTGGTATTTATAAAATATGTTAATATAAATATATAATAAATTCCTATATTAAATATGTTTTAGGTTTCAATTTATTCGTTAGAGTAAATTTGAAATACTTCACGATGTGCTGTATATTCACTTGTTGTGGATGGATGGTCGATTTAATACAAAGGTGAGTTGAAAAAAAAATCGATAGTAGGTAATTATTATATTTTTATTTTGCCAAAAGAATTAAATGTCTGATGTTTCGCATATAAATGTATAAGAAACTTATATTAGTTACCATACTAATAACTCAAGAACGGCTTCATGGATTTGACTGAAAATTGGTTGGAGAGTTAAATTGTTCAGAAACAGGAGACGGACATCAGATACTTAATTCCAATCGATTAAAAAAAATATAAAATCTAATATTTGGTTACTTACCTCCTGTATAGCTAATGAAGTTAGTCCAGTCAGATATATATTACTAGTTATGAAATCGACGCTTTGACGCGGACGAAGTCGGGGGCAAAAACTAGTATCATGTAGATTTGTGTTTTCATATGTATATGATAGAAAGTATATTTTTTGTATGTCATTTATGTAAAAAACATTTCAGGTTATGGACCTTTACAATGTCCTGTTTTATTAGTTCGGCTGTTTGCTGTTCTCTAGTCACCGCCTCCATGTCTGGGATTGCTCTAGGCTACAACTACTCTTTGGCAGAATACATTGACTTGAAAGGTCATAAGCACATACTTAAATATTTATTAATCGTTCCCTCAAACGGGAATAAAATTACTCAGTTTCTAGTGTTATTCTTTGTTTGTCGTCGAAAAGTTAATGAGACTTTAATTATGTAGACTTTCTTTCAAATGCTTTCAACTTTTTTGCTTTAATTTATATACGACATGGTTAGAGGTAGCGATGGACTCGGTCGGTACCCGCACGTTGAATCCATTGAATGCTCGAATGAATTTAATTGAATAAGAAGTTTGAGCTCTGGCTATACAAAAACAAAATTATTAGTTGTTTTTTAATACATATATATAACTAAATACTAATAATAAATATAGTAAATGAATATATATATTGTACATAACATTATAATATACCATTGCGTGTCAGGTTGATTGTATTTATTGTACAGCCAGCTGAAGTATTTAGTGTTCTGTGAATGAGTTTAAGTGGAAAGTTGTTGGTGACAAATTAATTATTAATTTGACACCCCTTAAATGTAAACTCATTTTCATAGCTCGAAATATTATGTCACGTTTACATTAAGTTTATATGACATATCTGGAAAGCATTTTATTTATAAGCATTAAAGTATATTTTTACGAAGTTGTTTCAGTGTTTAGATTTTTATTAGTTAATATAAAATTAGTAGTGATATAAGTATTTTATTAACTTTATCATTACATTTTCAGAAACTAATGTGTCTGTGTACCTGAAGCGTGGTGTGTTCGATGACGAAATTTCCGATGAAATGGATTGGAGACGAAGTGGACACATGCCTATCGGTGGACACGTTAGGGATCACAATCGTTAGTATTCAAGGACTAAAAAAACATTTGAAATTCCTTCAATGGATTAGTTCAATAGTTACAATTATCGCTGAATACCCAAATGCTACAAAAAATTGTCAAAATCAGTAAAAATTTTTAAAAATTTGTTTATGTCGTATCAGATATTAAGCTGATTTTGGTACCTTAAACTATGTAGAAATATTAGTAATTTTCTATATCGAATCAGTTTGATAGCAGAGCAAAGTCATAAATAAATTAAATTATTCAACATATAAATATTCTTGCGTTGTGGTAGAAATTATAATTATGTATGTAAGTATTTTTAATTTGTTTTTCTTTCTACAAGTTTATATTAATATATTTATGTTTTAGTTATAACGGGAGCATCTGACGAGTCCACAACTTTAAGATCGGGCAGACGTCTGGACGACTCAATTTACGAGTCTAACGATCGAAATAATTTTGAAGGTTCCCTAATGAGATTGACTGCTAAACCTTTAGAAACAAGTTCAACTCTTCCGCCATCTGAAAAGCCAATAGAAGAGGTAAATAACTTTATAAAAACTAATATCTTTATACTTTTAGAATGAAGCATAACAAATATATAAATTGTAATTATCATCAGGTTATAAACCAGTATACAATGGGATCGCTAGATCAGCTCAAAGCGGTTCAAAGTGAGATTAATCGAAAAAAAGTTGAAGCTGCTCAATCACTTCGAACATTCAGCAGAAAACAGGACGTAATTAGTAGCACTATTAATATTTTTTATAGGTTTCTAAAATGGTTAATATTTAATTGATAAACATTTCAAGGAGATTGTTGTTCCTGAGAGGAGGCCAGTATTTCCCTATTCCGATGGCTCTGGAAGACGTGCAATGGCATATACTATACCTACCTACCAGCCTCGTTCGACTTATAGTTCACTAAGGGCAGCGGTTCCCGACGATCGAATCAATGATCATTCAAGATGGATCCTACCAAAAATACCAGTGGAGAAACTTCCATGGGATATGCAGTATGCTGATGACTACATGAGTCAGACATACCCATCGCCAATCACACCAAGAGCTGGCCCAGCTAGACCCACCAGGCCACCAGGGTTGGCAAGAACCAGATTAAGACCCACACCAACACAAACAACATTGTCCACAATCAAACAGCTAGTGGGTCCTAAAATAGATTTACCAAAATCCATGGATGACGATATTGAAGCGTTTAAGAAAAAACTTATGGAAGATAAATTTATTCCACCGTCGTAAGTAGCGCAAAATACAAACTAATTTACATCCAACGTAATTAATATTAATATACAAAAAAAATCTTTACCATTTCTTTATAGGTTCAAAGACGAAGATTTTCTGAAAAAAATGGACATAGGAAAAATTAATCCTAACGAAGATTACGAGGAAGATATAAAGGGAGTCCCTATGAGGAGGAAGAGAAATATTAATAAATTAATAACACCGATAAATAATTTCGTTAATGAAAACGACACAAAGACGGAAGCCAGTAAAGATTTTGTAATTAGCACAAAATTAGGCGGTACCGTTGAAAAGATTGACTTAGTGAAAACTGTCGACGTATTGCACAAGAAGTTTTTTATAGGATATGAGGGAAATAAAGAGACGCCGTCATCAAAAATTGATAAGACCACATTTGATATTTTTACGAAATTATTTTCTTCAACGCCGTCATGATGTATTCTTTATTAATTTTGCAACAATATATGTTTCATGAAGTCCTTTGACGTTAATATATGTATTTATTAAATACGTTTGAAAAATATATTACTTTTACATGTTAGTTTGTTTTGACGTCAAGTATAAATTTTATGATAAGCTTTGTCTTTCCATTTATTGATTAAACTCATTAAAATTATGCAAACAATCGTAAAATTTGTATTTTTTTTACGTATTTAACCCTTAATAATAAAATAACGGATAAAATATTGCGTTTTTTAATACAAGAAGCAAGTCAATTCTATTATGTGAGCTGGCAAATTCCACAAGCATATATTTTGCTAGATATATCAAACAGAACTGTGAATTAGTATTGCATCATAAATAATCATTGTTTGCTGTTTATGTGGAATGATTACATAATCAATTCGCTATTTGCATTTGCTCACACACGTTTTCACCTGCGTTTACTTTTAAAACAATAGTAGCACTATTTTTGATAAAACACAAATAATTTGCTGTTTATTTCAAATATTACCTTGATTTTTCATTATCGAAGCTTATTTATATCGTGCAATAAGGTTTAATGGATTAACAAATCCACAAATATTTTTTTATTGAGTAATCTTTAAATAGCACTTAATAATAATTCCATATATAGGTACATAAAGAACAAAAGTACATAATATATTCTTTACATATGTATATACCGTTTATATTTATATATCCTCCAATATACTACATACTTCAGTATACGAAAAATTAACAATTTAAAAGATAACAAGTGAACGACCAAGCTAAATGGGAAACTTTATATGTATTTGTCTTTCCAAACTTGTAACAACTACATACTACGAAGTCAAAATTAAATAAATTATTAAGTTACTTTAACTGTTCTCGTAAAGTTATATTAAGATATATGAGGTTAAATAACGTAGCAATGCCTTAAACTTCAGTGAATTTTCTCTATTTTATCAATATCTTTTGTTTGAATAATTTAGTATGGACGTCTGTATAGTTTGCTTACAATTTATTTGTTGTAGATTCGCAGAAGAAGTATCGAAATTATTACGTATTATTTATGTGATAAAATAAAAAAAGGATATATTTCTTTTTGTGTCATAAATTTCTCATATAGAAATAGTTTCTCTCAATTAGGATCTTGATACTAGAGTTGAAGATCAGAAGCTAAGCCTCGGTTAAAATCTAGTTATCCCTAAAACGATTATCTCTTTAGTATTGAACATGTAAGCAAACTATTCGACATAATTCCACTGAAATTGGTTCTGCAGAAATCAACTCCCAAGAGATGTAGGGGCGTGGAAGATTTAAAAATTTACTTTTTTATTGTACTATTACTTAAGATGCCGCTGAATTGAAAACTTTGTGTATGAAAATAAATCGCTCATATGCCACACTTATAATTTTTACCTATTTTATATCTAGACGATTTAAGTTTGTGCATGGGACAGCTTTGAAAGAGAAAAATTTATAAAAATCAATACATTCAACAACGAATTTAAAGGTTTATTATCTTGAGAAAATTCGTATTGTAAGTATACTCACAATACTATTGTAAGCAATAGTATTGTGAGTATATACGATATAGTTATATGTACTTTATGAATTGAATAATAAAAGGAATATATTAAAATACACTGTACAAAATGTATGTAAGTAGAAATCTAAATTATAATCCTTACAGAAAATTTCTTTGTTATTGTTCATCAATTTAATTCAAGTTAAAATAAGAAAGAAACTTTGATTGAGTTTTTTCCTTAAATAATTTGGCATCAGTATTGACAAATGACAAATAATATTCTTAATACTATTCTATAGTATTTAGTAGAAGCGTTTCTAATCGACCACTGCTATCCAGACTCGCCTTAAACGCAGATTAAACTGTCTTATCAAAGTACTTTGACAATTCTGATGAGTGGTCCCGGTAATGGCTGTGCGAAATTCATTTGCATTTAGAAGTACATTGCTTGTTCTTAGGATTTGAGAGGCTTTTTATCTGATGATACTGGAATACTATATTACAATTCAATTAAAATAATTAAAATATTGTGTAAATTATTGCATAATATTTCAGTCTTTTTAAGTATGAAAAAATTAGTTGATTTCTAAAAAGATGTATAGTTCAATGATAGTAATGGCAGAATGAATAGATATACATTTGTTAGTCGATTTGTAAAGTAAGACTCGAATACTTTTAATGCAACGTAACTCGTTATATAGAAGTTTTAGGCATACTGTTTTATTTATGATTTTGTATAATTACTAGTAAGCCCGATACACTTTTTCCTCTCATGCCAAAGATATCACTATAAACACTTAAATTATATCACTCAAACCAGGAGAAGGCGTGAGGAATATAGTTAGTCTTTAAAAGCAGACATTGTGAATTAAAAAAACTTATTTTCGACAAATGTAACTACTATTAAAGCAAAAAAAAGAAAACTTTCCTTCAGAATTATTTGTAAACGATATTGAATGTGAGCCATCTATTTGAACAACTGACAAATAACTACCAAACCACTGACTGTTAGTTACCTAGAACAACAACTCTTTTACAACTGTGTTCCGCCTTAGAGGCCGAATAACCAGATTTCGGATTTTAATTTTTTGAAAGAAAATGTTTCCTATATTCATCTCCTAGTTCTAAGTTATCTCTCCACCAATTTTCAGCCAAATTCATTCAGCCCCTCTTGAGTTCAACCTAAATAGTTTATTCGAGTCGATTTTCTTTGAGATATAAAATTATAAAAGCTATATTTGTAATTTGAGTCATCAAAAATAGAGAATAATTAGGCATTAAAAAATAAACATATCTAAAGAGGCGATAGTGTGGGTAACTAAACATGTATTAAGTTAAATATACTCATTATATTAATATATACTTTTGTTATATACCATTCAACGAATATTAAATATTAAAAATCATTGTACCAATTTATTTAGATGTACTATGTGAGATTTTAATTCGCACAATTCGTGTTATAAAATACATATAAATATAAAATGATGTAATGGAAACAAGTAAAAAGATTTGTTGCTAAATGTTTCAAATTTTCAATGGCTTAACGTTAAGCTGATAAAGGACTTACGTAGATCAAAGAAAAGGGAAATGTACATCACATTTATTTATAAAAAGACTCAGCAAAATTTTTATTCACGACAAATAAATTAGCTTTTAAAGATTTACAATTCTCGTCGACAGTAAGAGTTGTTTTATGAACGTGATATTTAATTTTGCGAGTAATTTTATCAACTAAAGTTATAAAACAAAGAATTTTTATGTGTGTGTTAGTATTTAAGTCGTACTATTATTCAAGTAAAACCTACTGTAAAAAAACAGCGAATCCCAAGTAATGAGGAGATGGAAGGTAAGAAAAAATATGATTGAAAAAGATTGTATATTCAAAAATCTTTTCAATAATGTTAATATCGGATAAATGTATTTACTCTGTAAACTTAAAGAGGATAAGATGAAAGACGAATATAAATAAAATACAAATTGTTCCTTAATAATAGGAACAAAATGAAGGTGTCTGAAAGGCAATTTAGGACAATTTCTTTGAGATATTATTATAATGGGCCATTACTTAGTTCTATGAACATTCATATTAAAAAAAAGAACAACTTAAAGCACGATTTATATATATATATACATAAAATATAAAAGTTGCTTCTTATTTTATCATAAAAAACTGATTTGAGAGCAATTAAAAAATATTTCGTAAAATCATTCGTATTTCATAACAGCATTGAATACAGATGTTTTCTAAAAAGGAGAAACATTACAAAATAAATGGAAAGACACTGGATGAATGAGGGGATCGGATGAATAAACCTGAAATAGAACGTTAATCATACTTGAATGAAGATGGCAGGTTAAAGATGATGAGTTTCGATTAGCGCGATAGAACACTCCTTTGTTATCTGGTACATCACTTAAATGTATTTTTAACTTTCTACCAATATTAAAGACTGATAAATTTTCTGTATTATTTAGGTTTATATTTATTTTAGAATCCAACAATATTACGATAACATTTTTGTATGCTCTAACGTGTCGCCTTTTATATTAAAATAGATTAATTTAAATTTAATAATGATAGTGAAACAAAACAGTTGTTAATGTGAACTGAGACAATGTAAAAAACCCTTTCGTTTATTAAATATAATGAAAACTTTAACAGACATAATAAGCGGGTCTTTTCATACGTCATATTCTGAAAATCTTGAATATTTCACTTACGCTACTAGAATATTCGTCAACCGTTCTGCGGCTTTGTAGAGTATTCAATCCCTTGCCTACGCCATTTTTGCTAAGACCCTTTGTATGAATATCCCTGTAACTTTTGGGCGACAGATGACATTTAAAACAATGTACATAAAACAAAATATTATACAATAATAATAATTAATTACAGAACATAAAGAACATATCTTAAGAATATATTAAGTCTTATTTATTATAAATAAATATTTGTTTCTTTATTTTATAATTAATTTCAGTTACAAAGCAGTGAATTTATAGGATAAATACTCTTCTTTCGATATAATTTCCTATTTGAAATTTAGGAATCAATCTTTTTTTTTTTTAACTGGCAACTCATTTTTTTAAAATTCATGACACTGGCAAAGCTAATATTGCCATATTAATAAAATAAAAAAGATTTTTTTTTATATTTAAGAAGCTGAATTATATGTAGAAACGAGTCTTTTAAGGTTTTATCTGGGTTGCTACTTCTTGTTTTCGTACTGGGAGCTAATAACCGTGTAGATACTTAACAACAGACTAAAGAAGCTAAAAGGTAATAAACAGCTAAGTGAACCTCTTGGAAAAATATACTAAGATATGTTTTGTTAACATAAATATTTTTTATTGTGAGTTAAGAATCATTACATGGACTTTAACTCTCATTTTTGTATTTTAAAATTATCATATACTTGTGAGTAGCTTAGATTGTATTAAATAAAATATGATAAGTATCCAAATGTATTTCTGGTCTGTATGGGTAACAACCATCTATACAAATGTACAGCCGAGACGTATATTTAGTAATTATAAGTTTAATAAGATTAATAATTTACGTTATTTAATCAGTCCAATTATATTCATATACTATTAGAATTTAGACAAGCTCTTCCACGGAGTTGTTTTATAGAAATGAGTATTCTATGGAATTCTAAGTAGGGAGCTTTCCTGTAAATGCTGAGCATTCCTGTAAATGCTGTCATATCAAAAGATCCGATTCAAAATCTACACTATTATATTTTACTAGAAGACCTGGCGAACTTTGTATCGCCCTATAATCAAGAAATATCTATTACGTTTTTTCATTTATATTTTTGGAGTTTACCTGTAAGCCATAAATCTCCGTGTTTTGAAGTGGGACAGAATGATTGACATATTAGTTAGTTGTCAAATCTAATGTCGAAAAAAAAAAGGTTTGTATGGGAAATAGAAAAGGGCTGTTTTTATGGTTTTCCCAGTAATGAATCAAAATTTTTAGCATTTATACCTTCCCTGAACCTCCACAAACATTTCAAGACTAAGATAAGATAAATCCGTTCAGCTGTTCTCGAGTTTTAGCGAGACTAAGGAACAGCAATCCATTTTTATATATATAGAAGATTACTATGTTTATTATACTCAAGTAAAACTAGCGAATTACGTTAGTATGTACATAAAATAATAGAATATATTTTAGAAGCACACTCAGCAAATATACATATGTAGTTAGGTAATAATAATTAATTAGTTGAGTTCGTCGACATTAGGAATATATATTTTTTGGAATGTAGGCATTTCCTTAGACGAAAAAGCTTCAGGAACAGTGAAGTAATGACTATTTGATATAATTTTTTCTAAGGACATAGAATATTTCTTTTTTTGTCTCATAATTGATAGTGTCCTCTTTAAACCGATATCTTTAAAATTGGTATGAGTTAAGGCTGGTTTTCCCCCAATAAATGAGACCACGATATTTGTTTTAACAATGCTATAAATGAGATGATAATTAACCTGGGAAATGAGTCAGATTCTGAGGACGTATTATGTTATTTTAAATAGATGTCCGGTAATGGATGGAGAGAATATGGATCAATGAAATTTAATTCAACAAAATACTAAAACCAATACTTCAGTATAAGTTTTAAGAGAGATATATATATTTATATTAATACTTTTTATTGTGAAGTTAGGCTTACCCATCAGTATTATTTACAAAGATAGGTTGTAAGTATGTGATCTGAAGATTTATCTGTTAAAGTCTATCTCATGTGTGTCAGAACATAGTCAGGCGCTTTCCATCCCCAGTTTTACCAGAAGACCAAGGTATAAAAAGAAGGTGTAAGACCAAGGAGTATAACATGTCCTACCTGTTTGGTGATGACAATGACGAACAGTATGTACGCGTTCAACAGTAACCCGATGGCGGAGATGACGGTGACGGCGACACTCAAAGCGAGTGTCACAGCCTCCTCGCCTCGAGTTTCCGTCCCGTTCATCTCCATAGCAGCCGGCTATGTCTGTCCTTTTCGCTCTAACTCTAGCTACATTCGCACTTGTTATGTTTGTTGATTGAATTCATCTTACAGCGGCCGCTGCATTCCATCGCATTTCGAAGGTTTGAAATCTGAAAAAATAATTGGGTATTAGTAAGGTAGTAGAATTTAAAATTTAGAGACTAGAAGTAAAAAAAAATTATAATAGCAGTTAAAACTGTGCTTAGCTTTATTAAATCGTAAATATTTCTTATTATGATTAGGATGAGAGTAAAGAATAGAATAATCAGCAACCTTCTATAAACTTGATACTATGAATATAAGCTCGTCATATTTTTCAGTAAAATGAGTCTTTTGAAATTATATTCCATAATTTACGTGACCTGGATCTTTACGTATTACAATACGTTACTATTATGTTTATACATATATTTCATACCTGCATACATTATGCCACTGCAAAAGTTCATGAAAGAAAGAAATACTTTCGAGTTTTGTTTTATACTTTTGTATAGTAATTAAACATGCGTTGATGTGTTGCTTTGTCTAGATTATGGCATAATATCTCTTTCTGAGTTTGAAAAATTCTAACATCGAATTAAATGAAAAAGAATAGTACATACAAGTTGTATTGTATAGAAAAATAAAGGTCTATAGGTAAATGTTCTTTCGAGATATATTTTTTATGGGACAATCATGCCAACAAAACCATATTTTTATTTTAAGAAAACGTTTAAAATTATTAAGAAATACTTCAAGTATTGCGACGAACCGATGAGTGTAAGAATTTAACAATGCTCTTGTAACAATAGCGAAATGTAAAACTTCATTTGTACTTCTTAATGCCCAGCCTCGCTCTTGTTTAGACTAGATTTAAACTGTATCGTCTTTACAAAAGATATCTATTTCAACTCTCAATTTTCTTGAATATTCTTGAGAAACATATTTATTATGTGCAATATTGAAATAAGTTTAAGGAAAAGTATTGCCAAAGGAGAACACGAAGGCATATTCATTGCTATTAATTTCAAATAACGTTTACAGAAATGAAATATAGTGATGTATGATTAGGTAGGGATGTACCAATAACCGAAAAATAGGTAAATCGAAATCTTTCTATGATGACACACATACAATATCTATTCACGACCCTTGTTAGTACGATATTGCAGCAAAACCGTAAAATTTAGGTTAACAGCTATCGGAGAATTGAACTTGGCTCGTTGCGTGTTAGTAGGTGACTTGATAAAAAAAATCTGTTATGAATTTCTGAGACCGTTCCCAAACATGTAATTTAATGAATACCAAAATCATTGATCTTAAAAACAATTTAAATTATAGTTTATAATTATATGCTATATATCAAATTTGTATCTGGCTTATTCTTATCATATTTCCGTTTATTTATTTGCAATTTAGTTGTTGTTTTGTTTATTTATATTTTACATGTATAATATTATCCATCGTTGGATTCCTCGATTAACGGAAAAGAAGATAAAAATATATTAAATTTAAGTACTTTGTGGTATCAATATAGACCGGGGAAAAGAATGGAAATAAAAATTGAAATATTTCCAATGTGCTGTATAATGCGTGAAGAGCATTTTATATTTGACAGATTTATGTCCTTTTTCCGTAAGCGTTTATACTAGTTTAAATTTTCCTATTACCTTGAGCGTACCTTATTCTTGATGTGTTGTGAATATTAAATGGATGCCCTTTAATCACGAAAATAAAGACAAGACCAACATTTTTTTGACATAAGTAATTTGGTTATTATATAATTAGTTTTTCCCAGCAAAAGAGTCTGTATTTACGAAGTTGTTAATTATTTTGGACTATATTTATAAGACTGCTTACGGACTCAGCATCACACACAATCATACATATTTTAACGATAAAAACATTTACAAGTGAGGGAAACAATCCTACAAGATAAATAATTTCTATATTTCAATTAATTTCTTTACCTATATCTAGTATAAAGAGTAATGGTTCCTTAAAAGTAATTTACAAGACAGTTAAATTGGAAAGATTTCTCGACATCGAAACAAAATAATAATGGAATGGTAGCTGATTGCTACAATTACGTATAATTTTATGTTTAAACTAATTTTTTCTGGTTATTTTTTTAAATTACTGAAGAAGGGACATTGAAAATTAAACAGTATTGTCATAAAAACTAAGGTTAAAAGTAGAATGGATCGGTTTTTGCTTTGACATGCATGTTGTGAGTTCGGTGTGTCAATCACATTGAAATGTGACTACTGCACAAAAAGTCAGGCTAAATATAAAAGAATCGGGTTACGGGTGCAAGTTTGATGATGTATCACGGCCTGGCTTGAAGCAAAAGAAGGTACTGGGGTTTTTAGTCAGTAGGAGTCTGATAGTCCTTCTCTCCAAACAAGGCCATAGGGGTCATTTGTGGACCCCTCCCCCCACCCCCACAAATATGTTAAAAGTAATTTTCCTAAATGATAAAGTTTAACTAGTAGAGTTACTATAGTCTAACAGAGTTTAAAAGCTATTTATTCATAAATCTTCTAAATATTTTTGATATTGCAAACATCTTAAATAAAAATGTCATAAATTTACCTGATGTAAAAAAGTTTCATACGATATATAATTTACAATTCTCGTAAGCCTATAGCGATGTTCGTCCCTGCTAATATACTGCGAGAGGTAGTTGATCGATTTAACAAAACCACTTTAACCTAAAACACGGTTATGTTGCTACGGAATCTACTCAAATTAATATGCTTATTTGACATGACATTTTTAAGATATTCGAACATGAATCATCAATTACTATTTAACTTTAACGAATTTGTATTTAATATCTACATATATTATTTACCTGCCTATGTTTTTACTGGCTTAAATTTGACTATTCAGAAGTTTTATGTGAAAAAGTACATATATGATATCTACATCAGAATTGCATTTTTTTGATTTTTTCTCTGTCTACCTATTTAACGAATTTAAAATATATTTCACTTCCAAAAAGCTTATATCTGAAAAAGTAGCTTAACTTACAAAAAAGAAGTTCCCAAAAATACTAAATGTTTGATACACTAGCACTCCTACAATTAAACAGCAATATCTCAAATATTTCTAAATCCTTATCTCAAAGGTGGCTTAATATGCGGGTAAAGCCGCAGGCAACAGCTAGGGTTTAATTAAATCTGTGCAGCCGTTTCAAGATTATCATCAATTTGCCTGGGTTATGAAGGAAATTTCGTCTTTAGCGCTATCAGAATAATTATTATAAAATTGATCTAGAATCAATACTGAAAAACAGGTTAGTCTCCCCATTAATTCACTCAATGTTTGTTGGACAAATATATGTACAAAAAGGGGTAATACAATGTTATGTTACGTACGTGCTACATATTAAATAATAAATGAACATCGCCGAGGAAACATCGTTGTATGGATATGAAATAACATATAACGAGTGACGCTGCTGACTCCGCTCAAAGAACCAAGCCGTGAAACTCAGAAGATTCCTCATATCACACAAGCTATGGAATGGTATTGCTATCCTAACGTCGGGGAAATCATGTAGTCGTAGGTATAGGTTATAAGTTTTAATATGTAATTTTATTATAATATACATATAAGTTTCGTAAATTTCCTGGTACCTCCGGTTGCCACCCTATATAATTGTTAGATAAATATTGAAATACAAAGGATAATTACATCAAATCATGACACCCGAAGTAAATCTGTGGTCGCAAAGGGATGTAACCCGGTAACTTATAGGTTGAGCAATATTTGTCATCTATACAAAAGGTCAACAGGTTAAGTAAACATTTTGTTTACGTACGCTAAGTAGAGCAGCCTGTAGCTGATGGTTGACAGCTGATAAGGAATGAAATTCTTACATACTGTTTGTTAATGGAATCGCTTTCAGTAATTGTGAATGCGTAAACAAAGGTCTCAATTCAATAATGACTACGTTACCCAATCATTTAAATTAGATCCACAATAATGTATCATCACGGATTTGTATAAAATAAATTCATATTTTATTATTATTCATTAGTATTGTAAATAAATTGTAATTAAAATTTTCGGTATACAGGGTGACTGGTGAATTACTATCAATATTTAAGGAGAATACTCGGTACATGATTCTCATTCGAATTATGTAGAAAGAATAGGTACTTAATTTTTGATCAAATTTCCGTGTAAATAAATAAAGTGTGGACACGTTCCAAGTGTTCCAAGTGTGGACGCGTGCGGCGGCGTGCTGATACAACACCACGCCGCCGCACGCGTGTGTGTGTGTGTGTATACCTAATCTGTAGGGTGTTCACACAATGCGTAATTAATTACATAACTTTTGGTTAACTTTACTTAGAAGTTTATTAATATTCATGATATATTAATTTTTATTTTGTCATATATGATCGTCAAATATCACGTCCTCAAATATCGACAGTAATTCACCAGTCACCCTGTATATGTTAAAAGTAATTTAGATTCCATTTCTGTCTGTTGTTGACGCTCTAATCTCTGAACTGCTATTAATGACATTTCGCTCCAACATAGCTAACTTTAGCTAGTATCCACAATTGAACATAGTTTTTTTTCATACAGCACTCAATATAATTCATCCAACAAATGAAAAGTTGATGGGCTAAATATTACAAGATTCCATTGCAAATAAAGCCATAGCATAAAATAAAATTTAAAAAAAAAACTGAACATTGAGAGACATGTTATTAAAACTCAGTTTATTTACAGTAAAACTTGTGAAAAAAGGTTTTTTTAAATTTCCTATTCCGTTCCATACATTCGTGCTCATAAACTTGGAATACTTCCTCACACCACTTAATTAGCTTAAATGTAATAACGTTATATTGGTATTTAATTACTTTCCCTCCCAATGATCTAATTATTTTAAAATATAACCAAAAATAGTCTAATAGTCTTAATTAACCAACACATGTAAACGAGACCAATGTATTGCTATCCACACCTATACATCTTTTCGATGCCAAATTAAATACCAACAGACCTTGATTTTCAACTTAAATCATCACTTTATAGAGGAAAAACTGTGCCACTATTGGTGTTTAAATAAAATTATTTTTTTCGGATTAACTAAGCGTTTTTATTACTTTAAACTGCATACTCCCGACGTTTCGGTTACTATGCAGCAACATTGACCATGGCTAGACGAGAATACGGTGTCATGTAAATCCGAAAACATTAGCTTTACTTAAATGAAGAGTCACGAAAGTTTTACATAAATATCATCATTTCAATTTATTTAGAAAATAAAGTACTTATAACACACTATTATATAACTGATGTTAATATTTACAGCAACATAAAAACATAAATAAAGATTGTATATGTAGGAGGGCGTTATAAGAACAGGAGGGCCTTCATGGGAACTCATACTTTGAAAGGGATAAAGTACAGTCTATTCAATACGACACCAACTCAATCGAAACACTAGATATCACTATCACTTCGATACACAGCGATTCGTCACGAGCGCGGTGCGCGGGCGTCATCTCGCACGATACTCCATAATAAAGATGGCCGCCCTCGCTACCATCACAATGACGCTTCACTAGGCTAACCTCAGACAGCTAAAAGTCAACCTGACGTATGATTTTTGACGGATGCGCCGTCACGGCCGGACTGACATTCGACCGTCCTCGGGCGGTTCTCGGATCAATGAACTACAGTTGTGTCTATTCCGTTCGGCATCCTGACAAACGACTAGTTACAATCATCAAAATGTGCTATGGTACTTAAGACTTAAGGCGAGCATCTCGTAGCAATTAAGCCAGACGACAACATTCATCTCACCACAATGTTCAAAGCATCCAGAACAAGTCAACCAACTTAAAGGGCTCTGACCCGGACGACTACATTCGTCTTGCCACAATGTTCAAAGCATCCAGAACAAGTCAACCAACTTAAAGGGCTCTGACCCGGACGACTACATTCGTCTTGCCACAATGTTCAAAGCATCCAGAACAAGTCAGCCAACTTAAAGGGCTCTGACTCGGACGACTACGTTCGTCTTACCAGAACAAGTCAGCCAACTTAAATGGCTCTAACTCGGACGACTACATTCGTCTTACCAGAACAAGTCAGCCAACTTAAATGGCTCCTGACTCGGACGACTACGTTCGTCTTACCAGAACAAGTCAGCCAACTTAAATGGCTCCTGACTCGGACGACTACGTTCGTCTTACCAGAACAAGTCAGCCAACTTAAATGGTTCCTGACTCGGACGACTACGTTCGTCTTACCAGAACAAGTCAGCCAACTTAAATGGCTCCTGACTCGGACGACTACGTTCGTCTTACCAGAACAAGTCAGCCAACTTAAATGGCTCCTGACTCGGACGACTACATTCGTCTTACCAGAACAAGTCAGCCAACTTAAATGGCTCCTGACTCGGACGACTACATTCGTCTTACCAGAACAAGTCAGCCAACTTAAATGGCTCCTGACTCGGACGACTACATTCGTCTTACCAGAACAAGTCAGCCAACTTAAATGGCTCCTGACTCGGACGACTACATTCGTCTTACCAGAACAAGTCAGCCAACTTAAATGGCTCCTGACTCGGACGACAATATTCGTCTTACCTGAACAAGTCAGCCAACTTAAATGGCTCTGACTCGGACGACTTCATTCGTCTTACCAGAACAAGTCAGCCAACTTAAATGGCTCTGACTCGGACGACAATATTCGTCTTACCAGAACAAGTCAGCCAACTTAAATGGCTCTGACTCGGACGACAATATTCGTCTGACCACAATCTGCAGAGCATCCAGAACAACTCAGCCAAACGAATGAACGATGATCGAGACTCCAATGAGCTAGCCCCATCATCTCCACTACTTATACTCATGTGAGTGAACGATGACCCGGACATAGACTCCACAGAGCTAGCCCGTCCATCTTCACAACCTGATCAAGCGTCGACCGGACGTGGACTCCATCGAGCCAGCCCCTGCACGCTTTGATCCATCACTACTAGAAACATCGGCCGCATCAGCCAGTTCCATCGCCACCTCAAACACACCAACTCAAACTTACACAACTCATTTATGGTTTATCAATGTTGGAGGCCATCAGAGCTACTCAGCTACTCACTTTCATCATCTGACATAGCTTCGTTTCCATTCTCTCCACTCCATGACCCGCCGTCTCGGCCTCCTCATTACTTAGTTCAGTGGATATGTCAACTAACCCTTCAAAGCCTCTGGGTACTGCGCCCAAGTTTTCATGAGAGTATTTTAAAGTGCAATTAGATTCATCGGTATGTTTCAGTTCGTACCTATCGTTGTCTAGAATTTTAGTTATGATAAAAGGTCCCCTAAACTTTCTTTGCAGTTTAGTTTGGTAACATTCGCTACACTTAACAAAAACGTAATCTCCCCGAGAAAGAAAAAAAGGTTTTACTTGGGCTTTGCCTTTACTAAATTTAACAATTTCCTTTTGATCTGCGTTTTCAGTGTTGAGGGAAGTTTTATTCCGGATATTGTCTAAATCTAATCTCGGCTCGTTTGAATTTTGGGCTATTAATGATATCCCTAAAGATTGCGCGCGAATGCCAAACATTAGTTCTGTTGGAGTATATCCTGTAACACTACGGCTTGTGTTATTAAGTGCTAGATGACTCTCCCAGATCAGAGTAATTTAGTAAGATGGGGTAAAGGTACCGAAAACACTTGCTATATCTGCGGAAAGGCAGTTGGAACTGCTAAGCATTTGCTAGTGAGATGTAAGGTTCTCCTGGACAGCGGTCAATTCTCGCGTCGTCACTATAGGGTTTTAGAGATCATACTTGAAGCGGTTAGTCTTTCGGTAGCCAGAGCGCAAAGGGAAATAACCACAAACGAGCGATCAATAGGTTTTGTGAGAGAGAGCACCAGGGCTATAAAATCAAACGTCAAGCCTTACTCTATCCTTAAAGCGGCTTCGGATTGGACTATCATGATGGATACGTATGAGAAACAACACAAAATCCCCGAGGATATTTGTGCGTCAGCCTCCAGACCAGACATATTTCTATATTCGCGTATTTTAAAGCGCGTTGTGATGATAGAGCCTACGGTGCCTTGGGAAACCAACATCCCCAAAGACCATGCCATCAAGGTCATTAAGTATTACGAGCTCACTAACGAACTAACTCGAAATAGGTTCGTCCGCGGTAGAGGTGGGAGCGAGAGGCATAACAGCCAAATCTCTCTACAACCTACTAAAAGACTTGGGCCCGTCCAGAACCAACATTAATTCATTCTCGGAACGTACGTCGAAAGCAGCCCTAGTAGGTTCCTTCCAAATTTGGCCAGGTAGGGAGAGGAACTTGGACAGTGGAGGTGAGCGTACAACGCGCGTTAGTTAAGGGGCCCCTTAAACCCACACCTGGGTCGCAAGTCCCAGGCACTGCTGAAGCTCCCCTCCCTGCAACGCGATGGACCCGGCACCCGCACGGTGAATCCATTGAATGCTAAGCGGTTTCGTCCCTTGTACCTCAGGAAGTTTGTCACGCCACGTTTTATGGGTATCGTTTTCTATAATAGTTAGCAGACATTTTAAAATCTGCATGACCCTTTCTACTTGACCGTTGGCTTTATTTGCCCCTGTTGTTATAAAGTAAAGTTCTATACGAGGTGTTTTACTCAATTCTCTAAAGTCCGCGCTTACAAAGCCCCTTCCCCGATATAACAATTCGCTTGAGAACACCGAAAAGAGAAACAGCTTTTCTCAACGCTTTAATAGTACAACTGGCATCGAGGGATATAGTATGCTCTTAAAGGACATACTTGATAACATAATCAATCATTACTGACGCGTATTTCTTTTCTGTCGCTTTTGCCACTTAATGTCCCAGTCATATCTATGTGAATAGTATGCCAATAAAATGTATGCAAATCCGTAGGAGAATTTACATGGCCAAAATAGCAATAACCCCACTGAATAAAATTTGGAGAGATAGGAAAATTATTAATGGAACAAAAATGCATCTGATACGAACGCTTGCCTTCTCTATATTTCTATCTATCTAGCTATCCGATTCTGTATAGTGCAAAGACGTGGACTATGAAAGTCGTTGACAGGCAAAGAATTGATGCCTTAGGAATGTGGTGATGACGAAGTAGTATGTTACGCATACCTCAAAATATGGTCAGCGCTTATCTAATATCTATTTGCAGCACATACTGGCGTTGATTGGTCAGTTCCCTGACAGAACTACGGACAGCTTTAAACGTCCGCTAGTGATTGAAAAAGTGGACGGTAACCGAACTAGAGGACTAAATCCCAAAAGGTGACTGGACCAAATCCCAGAACACCTAAAAATACCTGCCTGCGTTGCACTCCATCAAGAAACTAAACGTGTCTATCTCAGTATGGATATGGTTGATTTAAGTCCATACAAGGGACTGATGGACGATAGGTTACCAACGACTAACTTTGTTTCGCTCAATTTTTTTTCGATATAGCATATTGTTTCTAACATCGTAGATGTGACTAATTGAATCGGGAAACTTATTATTTAAGAGCTGAGCAACAATATCTTGAACATATGCATCACGTTTTTGTTCTACCGCTAACCACCCTTGATTTACCTCTACAAACTGCACAGACTTATTAACTACTTGAGCCTTGCTTTTGTCGCTCTTGGAAGTGCCCTGCTCAGGGTCATCTATGTACTCTCGGTGTTAATTTTTTTTTTTTTTTTTTTAACTAAGAAGCTTTGAAAGGATTGCCACCCGTGAAAACGATAAAATGATGACCATATAGCTTTTGCTTCAAATATTCTTCCGCTCGAACGACTGCCGAGGTCTCAAGTTCATAAGAATGATACTTTTATTCCGTGTCAGTTTTCCGGCGACTGAAATATGAAATAACGTGAGGAACTCCGTTCTTTCATTTAATTAAAATGGTACCGTATCCGTTGGCGCTGGCATTCGTGTGTAATTTTATAGGAGGCTCGCGATCAAATATAGTTAGAATAGACTCCGTGGTAAGTATTTGAACTATCCATTTACGAATATTACCGTGGACTTCTGACCGTTTAATTAACCCCTTTAACTTAGTGAGTAGACATAAGGATCGTACTAGGCGGAAATAGTTCGGTATAAAATTTCTAAAACAAAAGGCTTACTATAAGAATTGGTGTTAATCTCCCTAGAGTCAACATACATTATGTCAGAGTTGTCATTCGGTTTTTTTTTTTACAATTAGAATGGGGCTTGATAAAGTGTAAAAAATGATTGTTTCAAAGAGGGCATCCATTTTTTTTTTCGAACAACCTCTTATAATTTGTAAGGTCTCTCTTAGACTATGTTAGGGTCTAAAGAATTAGGGTCTAAAGAGTTAAGAGGTGCCCTTAATAATAAAATGAGTTATACTTCTTAAAAACATCGATAAGGGCTTTGTTATCGTCGCCTTCCAAATAAGTTTTGATACAAGAAAAGTTAAGACTGTCTGAGGTTGGGCACTTATCTGTTTTTGTCGTTTCAGGTTTTGAGAAAATAATGTAGTCACTGTTTATCTCTCCTTTAACCCCCCACTCTACAAGGTACCGTCCAACAACCACGGATTCAAGAATAATATTCTCTTTAATAATATGAAACAAAAGAGACACTGAAACACTTTGAATTATGACCGGGCTTAAAATTTGTGTATTACAATAAGTCTATAGACGTAGAAACACTAATAATAATTGACTGTTAATGTACACGAAGTATGACTAGAGTATTCAGTACCGAAGCGCAAGGTTGAATGACCTTTATTCGCTAATACGATCTAATATTAAAATCTTACGAAGTGGTGGGTAAGCGTGAAACTCATATCGTCGCCCGTTCGCTTCGACCGTATACTACGCGTTCAGATGCCTTTCAGGGGAACTACTTCATTGCTCAAAGTACACAGAAATTTATTTGAAAAATTTTCAGATACAGACACACATTAGTACTACATGAACAAGTACACCCACTACTAAAAAGAAAAGGAACAGTCTCACCAGATGACGTCGTCAACTCCCCTCGGCTCGGCCCATGGTCACACAGATATCTCCTTCACCGGCGAGCCTCAATTACCGGTACCTTTTACGATCAAGACACGACGAGACGTCCTAACCCTTATATCTGCTTCCGTACGATCCAGATTGAACCGGATCAACTACGTCGTCGAAGTTAGTTGAGAAGTTGACATTATTTTCATCGACAAGTTTCTCATTATTTTTTACAAAGTTTAACATAGATGGATGATCACTACTCTCCTCATTTTAAAGCCCTTTCGATCCCACTTCTGATGTAGGAGGGCGTTATAAGAACAGGAGGGCTTTCATGGGAACTCATACTTTGAAAGGGATAAAGTACAGTCTATTCAATACGACACCAACTCAATCGAAACACTAGATATCACTATCACTTCGATACACAGCGATTCGTCACGAGCGCGGTGCGCGGGCGTCATCTCGCACGATACTCCATAATAAAGATGGCCGCCCTCGCTACCATCACAATGACGCTTCACTAGGCTAACCTCAGACAGCTAAAAGTCAACCTGACGTATGATTTTTGACGGATGCGCCGTCATATAAAATAATTGTATAAAAATATAAAAAAATGTAACATAAAAAATGAAATGACAGCAAATGGTGCAAGACTTGAAATAGATGTACGATAAAAGTTAATATCTTGGGTTACGTCTGAACTGAAACTTGCATTTGTTTGGAGTTCAACAACCTCTTTATAAATAAAAAATACTTCGACATTCTTCTATCCCCGGTATATTAAAGTGTTAAAATAATTCGTTATTGTAATACAAGAAGAAGAAAAATTTAAATACTTTTTTAATATTTTGAAACTAAACACAGAAAATATATTTTTTTAGAAAAGAAATTTAATTTTTTTGTAATATTATATTCAATTTATTTCGATTCGAATAAAATTTAGATGGAAAGTTTAATAATATGGAAAGATTAATAATACTAATTAATTCGTTTGTCACGGAAGCAGTAATTTTGCATATAAATAATATAAAAAACTGCTATCATTGAAAACGTTTTCCGAGTATATAATATTACCCCTTACATTTTTCTTCATCACCATATTGAAAGTATCGAAATGTTTGATTAAAAATAATGTCACGAAGTTAATCACGCCTTGTCATGCATATTTAACTTGAATTCAAAATATCACCCACAAATATTTGGAGACATCTGATTCTTAATTGAGTTAGAAGTTACCATCCAATAGATTACACATACATAGATACATTCACACACACATGTACCTAAACAAATACGTGGATACTCGCACACACACATTCGAAAACACAATTAAAATGTTTGTAAATTAAAAAATAAATATTAACCTAAAAGAACACCAATAAATAACAAATATTATGTAAAGAAAATTTATGTAATAAGAAACTATGATTGAAAAAAATTAAACACAAGTTATTATATAACTTAATTAATCTTTTCATAAATTATCATTCAACCGCTGCCAGTATAGTCCTCGATACAAAACAGAAAGCCACTATTTTAATTGGGTTCATATAATATCTCGTACAATAACGCTTTGTTTCAACATTACACTTTTAGTTTATACGTTACAGGAGACATACGAGTACATATTTATTAAGTAAATTTTTTAAGTATTGCATTAATAAAATCACTCGTTCAAAAGTTTTTTTTTATTTGATGAAACGTATTAATAAAAAAAAGTGTCAAAAAAGAATATTTCTTAATATATAGATATAAAATTTTGACAGCTGTCATATCTCGTTTGACGTTTCTTATTTATTAGGTTGTCCCATAAGTTTCTTCCGCGCTACACTATGAATGAGTCTGACTGGCTATGCTTAAATAAACATGCAGGCTTATCTTTTAGCCGTTTATGGCATCGGTTTCAGTCGTCCCAAAGCTCTTTCAAAGTACGTTTCGTTGGTGACAAAGCCTCTTTTAAAAAAAAATCTGCCCCCTTCAATATGGAGAACCAAAAGAAGCATTTACGGCATGTTATGCTTCATTGCTTTAAAAAACGCAATAGTGCAAAGAACACTGCAGACGAGATCTGCACCGTTTACGAGAGTGGTACTACGACCATTAGGACCGTCCGCAATTGGTTTAAGAAATTTAGAGCCGGCAAATTTGATTTGCAAGATGATGACCGCAGCGGCCGCCCAGTAACGACGGATGCGGACCTTATCAAGACTGTGCTCTCTGAAAATCCGCGAGAAAGCGGATGACACTAACATTTACAAGATGACGGTACATAAGCATTTGATCAAGGTGGGATATGCAAATCGGTATGAAGTTTGGGTTCCACACCTATTGACGGAGACCGGCCTTACGAACAGCGTCTCTACGTGCGATTTGGTTTTTCGTCGTGTCGTCGTGATGGTCGTGACACAAAAATTATTACAGTTCGATTGGGACGTTCTACCTCATCCTCCGTACTTCCGAGACCTTGCTCCTTCCGATTATTACTTGTTCCTCTCCTTAAAAAATCTAAAAAATAGTGGTGGTAAATCTTTCAAATCCATAAGCGAAATAAAAACGCACACAGATGAATATTTTGCAAGTAAGCCTCAACAATTTTGGAAAGAGGGCGTAATGAGGCTTCCTGAGAGATGAAAGAAGGTTATAGAACAGAACGGTTCATATATAATATAATAAATCAACCTCAAACAACAAATATCGTGTATTCATTTCGCATCAAAAAAAGGGAAGAAACTTATGGGACAACCTATATATTATGAAATGATTCTCATAACTATAACGTATTTTTTAAAGTATTGATTCAAAATAATAATGTTTATTTTAAAATTTATTTAAATAAATATAATCTATAAAGAGGAATTAGATAGTAAATATCTTCCAAATAGTTTTAAAACTACTTAAAGCGTCAATTAAGTATGATAGCTATTTTAGAATTTGGTTCAGTCGACCTAAATAACTAAACACTACAGAGCCAAAAAAGCTGCTGACGTTTTCTATTTTCGTTCATTTTATTTTCGAATTTTAATTTCGAATCTTAATATATTATTTAATAATTTAATTATCCTAAGATTATATTATAGATTTTTGAACTGTTTAGTGTATAGGTTAAGCCTATGAGTTTCAAGAGTCTAACTACAAAGGCTATAAAAACTTTTTGGTCTACATACATACACTTTCAAAGGCACCAAAAGCACTGTCATTTAAAAAGGAAGATTCCTTATTCTTGGGAAAAATAATATATATAAAGCAGACGTAGAGTACACGTTATTTGATTAGAATACATTTCTCATGTCACAGAGCTTGTAATAATAGAAACAGAATTTAATCAAACATTGTACCCAGAACAAACAAAATGGAATTCAATTATAACTTATTGATAGAAAATATCTATACACATTGCAACTTTGTTTATAGATTTGGCTGGAGATTTAATTAGGTTTAATAAATACAAAAGTGTAAAAATATATTCTACTAGTTTTTGCTCGCGACTTCGTCCGCGTTAGTTTGGTCAAGAGTAATATATGTAGGTATAGCTGACCAGACGAACTCTATTCCGTCTTACAGGCCATAAATAATCAGGTTTTTTCTGTTTCAATCAAACAGAATTGACATATTAGTTTGTTGTCAAATCTAATGTCAAAAAAAACGTTTGTATGGGAAATAGAAAAGGGCTGTTTTTAGGGTTTTCCCGGCAATTATTCCAATTTTTCTCACCTTTTAAACCTTCCCTGGACTTCCAGGAGTATTTCAAGACTAAAATTAGCCAAATCGGTTCAGCCGTTCTCGAGTTTTAGCGAGACTAAGGAACAGCAATCCATTTTTATATATATAGAAGATAATATAGTTGTTTATTCGTAAAACTTTTTTTTTTAATTTTAATTATATATTTATTATATTTAAAAAACATATCATTATTTTCAGTAGTTTTCTTATTTATTTAATCAAAAAGCAGGAACTTGTAATGTTTTATGCATGGTTATGTTTGTTACACTTTCGCGAAATTTTCTCTGCCTGAATTCGGATTAATTTGTTGAAACCCACTGTTGTGTCATTTGAAATATGATCATAATACTCCAAGTATAAAGTTACTGGCATAATTATTATGAATAGTTTCGATTTAATCATGAAATGAAGTAGTACTAAAATCAGATAGTATAGTAATATGATAATTAGAATCAAAAATATTTAAAAAGGTAAGCCATCAGATTATGAATTAAACTGTGGGTAATGGAGTCGGTAATACCTCTAAACTATAAGTGATTCTTTAAAACTATACTTCTTCTACCTGGCAATTTCCCAGCTTTTAGCCAGGGTCTGCCTTACATATTGTGAACAGGTTTGGCTAATTGTTTTTACGACCGTCCCGCCTGCCCGACATCAACCCTCTTTAGGAATGCATTAATATCAATGGTGTCTAAATACTTTTAGAAAGTATATATAATTCGGAAAAATCACATTGGTACTTGCCCGGGCCAGGATCGAACCCGCGCCCTCGTGCATGAGAGGCGGTCCTTTTAACCACTACGCCACCACTGACTTAACTAATAATATTAATAATGATAATAATATAATAATGATAATGAACTCTATTTGTTTGTTTCATAAGTATCATTTTTGTATTTGGAGCTTATACTTATAATTTCGGTAGAAAACTTTTGTTTATAAGAACAACAGAGTAAAGTAGAGACTATGCGTGAATCAGAACTTTATAAAGGTCTTATTATTTATAAAAACAGCACAACATTTGTCAACTAGAGTATTATTATGATTTCATTAATTGGTGGTTATTTTTTTTTAAATAAACATTTAATTTTTTGACATTTTATTACAGACGGTCACAAAGTAAACATATTTCAATTCAAATAATATATTGGCTAAAATACTTACTGGGATAAATAATAGTGAATATTGTGGAAACCCTTCAGAATAACATAAAAAAAACTAAAATATCAACGTAATTATGAGATCTAAGACTTATTCATTTAAATAGAAGCAACATTTTCGTAATTACTACAAGTTTTTCTATAATTTTAAACTACATACTCATAACGCCGAAAGGAAAAAACAGTTTTTCAAATAATAAAAAAACTTTTAGTAAATCTTTCAAATAGTCACAACTATGTTCTAAAACACGATTTGCTTTAAGTTTAATCTTAATATAAGAAAAAGGTGAATTTCTAGGAAAATAGGCAAATATAAAAGGTTAAGTAAGGCTTTCATTCATTATAATATATATTGTTCTGAACACCCTCGAGGTCCATAAAGTAACGTGTAACATTTATTTCTTTTATATTTCACTGTTTCGTCCCACAACTGAATCTGATCAATAATCATACATAGTTTACTTGTATGTGAGTTACATTAGAATTAAATAGAATATAATTTCCCATACAAAACTATGTAAAGTATAAAAAGTAATAAATTATATATACATTATACATACATTTATATACAGGGTGCGCCAGAGAAACTTACTTATTTGAAAGGTCAATTAAAAAAAAAGTACTTCAGTGATTGTTTTAAATTTTTTTTTATATGAGAATACAATATCCCAATTTTTTTTCATGCAGTCTTAAAAATGACATCGGATAAATGGTGACCCCCATGGCGCATACACTGATGAAGTCGATTTTTGAAATTCGTATCCACTCTTCGCAGCATATCAATCGGTATGTTGCCAATGGCGTCGCGAATGTTGTTCTTGAGGTGTGCTATGGTCCGTGGTCGATCGACAAAACCAGGGAAATGTGGAAGTGAGCCTCGTCACTGAAAAAAACGACCGCGTCTTCAGGCAGGTTGTCAATCAGCATTTCACATGCATTTTGACGGGCAACAAAATCGCGTTCAGTTAATTCTTGCACAACAGCCAATGTATAGGGATGAAATTGAAGGTCTTCATGGAGAATTCGTCGAACAGTGGTATCAGAAATTCCCATAGCAGCTGCGTGTTTGCGAGCCGAACGCCGGGGAGAACGCACAACTGACTGCCTCACTCTTTCGATATTTTCCGGAGTTCTGATGGTCCGTTGAAGTCCATTTCTGGATTTAGCGACACTTCCACACTCCCGAAATGAGTTAACCCACGACAGAATCGAATTACGGCCAGGAACGAGTCTGTGAGGTGGAATTTCAAACCGAGCGCGAGAGCGAGCGACCGTTAGAAAAGAGGCTCTCAACTGCGAAGGCCCGCTGCTCTCTAAACCAGAGTATGATGGCAGCTGACTGGAGGGAGAAACAAACTTGGGAACTTCCCCCTCCAGATGCACCCTCTCTGGCCCCTCTACCCGCCCAACTCACCGCGCGGGATTTTTTTTAAATAAGTAAGTTTCTCTGGCGCACCCTATACTTAAATGGAAATGCTCATTTTTTGTCTGTTTGGTCGTCTAATTATCTTGTATGATAATTATTTATCCTATAAACATTTCTTTCTTTATGTACCCATACCTATCTGTAACAATTAGGCAATTGTATGTGTATTTTTATTTAATTGACCATTTAAAAGAACCTAATAAAGTTAATGCTTACAATATATGGAGAGTCAAAACCTTCTTGACTAAGAACATGGTAGCTCATTAACGAAAGCGGCTGAGATTAAACATCTCCGGAGTTGCAAGTTTGAAACCAGATCGTGCTTATGAAATTTTAATTGCATTATGTATGCAATATCACCAGACTAATATTTTCGGATTTACTGCGCGTAGTTTTTATTATTTTAAACTACATATTCCCGACGTTTCGGTAAATTTTCGTAATCGCGACCACGGTAAGACATAGTAAATCCAAAAACATTAGTTTTAAATATTTATTTTAGAATTACCTTAGTATTATAAACAATAAACGTTGTTTAATTCAAATCAAAGTTAGGAAACACGCTCTTATCTAGTTCCAGGAGAGCATAAACTGAAATACTTAAACACACAGGTTTGTTAAACAGCAGTGTTTACAAGAAACTGTTTCCCTAACTGACAGAAGTTAAGACATGTTGACAATAATGTACTTTAAATTAAAACTATAACATATATGCAGAAAATTATAATTAACTACGAATTTAATTACCAGATCTTTGGTATAAACTTTCTTTATTACTTATAGCAATGCAACCGCAAATAAATTAAGAAAATATCTAAATAATAAATTAACTATGATTACACGAATCACTTTTTTTTATTTGAAACTGAATAAAAAACAAAGTAATCAAGCGTCTCGCACTATTTTTCAATTATCTTGTTTATATAACAAAGGTTGAAGCAACAGATGGGACTTAGGAAAGTGCAACGCAATTACTGAGTCACAACGCGGTTAACTTCATTACTTGTTTCTCAATAAAGTGCTCTTGAGTCTGAAGTGCCTTTTTGGACCTGCTAACAACAGTTCACTAATAATAGATAATGTTTCTGATAATTGTTTCGATGGAATAATTTTAAATATAGACATGGTATGAGAATTTAAGTAAGTCAGTGGTGGCCTGGTGGTTAAAAGGCCCGCCTCTCATGCTCGAGGATGCGGGTTCGATCCTGGCAAGTACCAATGTGATTTTTCCGAGTCATATGTACTTTCTAAGAGTAATAAGACATCACTGATTAATGCATTCCCAAAGAGGGTTGATGTCAGGCAGGCGGCCGGTCGTAAAAACAATTAGCCAAAACTATTCACAACATGTAAGGCAGACCCTGGCTAAAAGCTGGGAAATTGCCAGGTAGAAGTATACAGGGTATGAGAATATGAATAGTAAGAAAAACAACGAAAATTCTAAAAGATTTTACGAGTGTATTGCTATGAATTAAAACATTTTTTTTCTAATAAGAGATTTTTTTAAATAGTTTTGATGTAAATGCAGTGATAATTAAACTTTGATTTACAACACCCATCACGTTATTCATACTTCCGTCTCGTATAATATAACCATTCATAGTTTAGAAGACAAAGCATGTTATTTGAATTTCATTTACATAAATTCCTTTAATATAACGTTATAATAGCTGCCTAATTATGTTTTCGAAATTAAAACATCAGTACAAATTGTTCGCTTTTCAATAGTTTTTTAAGTAGTTTTCATTATTACTGGGGAAATTAATTATTATTATCGAAGTTGTACACATAATAAGAAAAAGATAAAAGATTATTTGAACCTGGGAACGTCGGGATGGATATTGCCAGACGTTTCTATACCTGTATTATCAAGCTCTGCTGAATTCAGTGATTCAACATTCAATATATTTTAACCATAACGCGAAGTGCGTGGCTTTTTTAACGAATATTCTTCGACGAATTTCGTTATTATTGATATGATTAATACAATTAACTGGAAGTAATATTATTAAAGATAAAATGAAAATAATGACATTAAGTTTGTTCATTAATATAATAAAAACGGTACCGGTATAGGAAAACTCAATTTTATTAAGATGTCATTCTTCGTTAACCCAATTATCTACAGGGTGTTTCCGACTAACAGTCTTTTAACAATCTATTTTTAATTAAGAGTTACATCAAATATTTGTCTCGGGATTACAAATAGCTTTTAATTTATTTCACTGAAACTGTTTACATATATGTACTTTAAAAATTTCAGTCTTAGAAGTAGAATGAAGACTAACATGAATGGTTCTGGTCTGAAATAAGATCGCATGTGATTAAGGTCGCGTACATTTGGTTTACATTTATAAGATTAATATTTTTTTAATGAAAATTGTATTAGCAAAATAAAGTATAAGCTATCTGTAATCCTTGGAAGATACTGATTAAGATTTACGCTGGCTAGAGACATTTAGTAGCTTTAATACGCCAGTTAATTGCAATGCAACCCTTATTTTGTGTAAGCATCTACTATTCTAAACTCGAAAGGATACATATATATTAGTTTAATTCAAACAATGCGTAAAATACAATAAGAAGACAAAAAAATGTTATAAACGTTTTTTTTAATTTACTATTTCAACAAAATCCCAATACAAGTTCTATAGTTAAATTCTAGGGACAAAATTTAATTTCCTAGAATGGATTTTTTACGTACAAAGGAATTCTTTTCTCCTTAATTCCTTTCGTATTTTCTGCTCAAATTTTGTTTAAACTTGAAATCCATACTAAAGATATTAATATTTTATGTTTTTTATTATGTTAGGCATTATTAATAAGTGAAAACATTAAAATTCTGGATTATTAGTGGTCTATAATAATATAAAAATAGTATGTGCAAAGCGATGTATCAAATCTTAATAAAATCTAATCTAAAACGCCAAAAGTAAACGTTACTAAAAATATTTAATATCGCCCTTATTTTATAATCTACCTATCGAATGTCGCATTACACCCGGTCGAGGCGTGGGATAGATTGAAACATACTGAATTGAATAACCGATATGTCGGCGCCAATATTTCGCGTTAGGAGACCATACGGATACAACTTATCAAATCCTCGGTATTTGCGTATCAGTGGTTTAAATAAATTTTGTTCTCAGATTTCACAATGCGTTCATCAGCAAAGTGATTACACAAATTATGAATTCAGAACTCTAATTCGCGAATTGAGATTAAAATTATTGCAAAATGTACAGTGAAATATGTATATTTTGTTTTATTAATTTCCCATTTTCTAATTATGAAGTCAAAATTTAAACGTTTTTTTTTTCCTTAAATAATTTAATACACAAAAAACACTTTTTTGTGTCAAAAAAGTCGTTTTTTTATTTTCAATTTATTCTTTTTACATTAGAAAAAGAAGATAAATTTCAAAACATCTCATTATTTATACTCTACATTTAAATATCTAATAAATGATATAAACTCTAAAACCTTTTATGGCTTTTCAGGCAAAATTAATTTTCCTTTAATTTACTCGTAAACATTCTTTAATAAACAAAATTTATAATGAAACACTGGAAACGCAATAAAGTTGACTTGTTTATTATATTGTTATGTATTTTAAGTCGCTTTCCTTCTTTTTTATTGCCATTGTGTATTCAAGCCTGTCTTCTTATCGAATCAAAGTATTATACATCTCAAAGCTTTTCTGATTGAATTTTGTTTCCTTTTTCATTTTAATTATTAATGAGATTTTTTTTATTAAAAATAGACATAGTATAACATTGATGAAATATTGATTTTCACTTTTGGAGAAATTTTCTAAACAGAATAATTAAAAAAAATTGCATAGTGATGTTTCAATTTATATCTTCAAGTACTGAAAACCGTTATAGCGTCATAATGTTCGTTTGTTATATCTGAACGGTTATATTTTTGTTGCAATATAATTGCTATATCTGTTTACAGATGTTATTACCCCATATATACAACCAATCGGTAACATTTGTTGGTCATTTCACAATATCAACATAAATTGAACAATTAAATCATTCTATTAAAATTATTTATATTTTTACGAACAATAATATCACTTTTTACAAACATGTTTACCTTACTCTTCAAGTTATCCGAATAAACAAGACAAATGAAATTAAATCACTCACAAAGATGGGACCTGATATTAAAATTCTTCTTCGACTCGCCGCATATAGAGCTTCCTTAATTAATTTCCATTGTAGATGAGCCCAATTTTACAATTTACTGAGCTTCTAAACGTTCTTCTGAGGACAGAGAGTTCCAATTAAACATACCAACGAAATTAAAGCTAGCTTAAGAAGTTGAACATACGAAAACTTTAGGAAGAAAGACAATGAAATTTTATAAAAGAATTTTATATTACTGATGGTTGAAAATAATTAATAAGTGAAGCAGCAAGACGTTAATTAAGTGCTTATTAAGCCAGACAGCTCGTAAATTATATAAATGTTTACAGTGAAAGCTGTGGTTAACTTGACGCTGCGTTTCCTAAGTTGTCAGGAACCTGTTAATTTTACGACAGGATGTCCGAACACAACTCCATCGCTGTACTAGTAGCTTGTAACTTCGTCGCTATGAAATTAGATTTATGAGAAAATATTATAAAAAATTTATGTCTCCGTGTTTTAGAATCGAAATTGTATTTTTCTTAGTAACTTCTTTCCAAGGCTCAACCTATTCATTTTAACAAGATTTTTACTAAAGCATTCTACTTACAACTTAATATTAAGTAAGCCTTTGCTATCGTGAGCTCACAAACAGTGGTCAGACTAGGTTTCCTTTCAATAAGTCTCTACGGGGCGTAATATTATAGGAGAGATTTACATGAAGAGTTATTATAAAATTCTTTTTTATATAAATAAATAATTAAAATAAAAATCCTTTTTATTTCGAATTCAATCATAACCATCTTTTTTTTAGTTTTTTAAAGGTTAGTATGTACGTTATTTATGTATTTATCTCTTTCTTATCATAATTTACGTATTCAATGTATCATATAATAGTATTTACCGTTACTTATTGTTTTATTACATCAATCAGAACCGCATAATGCCTCGAGTGACACCCATTTTACCCTCTTTTTGTAGCAAGTTGAGCCAGATAGTCCTTTAATATCATTTTCTCATCTGATAATAATAGATGTACCTCATGTTACCACAATAGACAAGAATTGTTCATTGTCAATGTTACGTTCTTGGTCAGAATTCTGTTTAATATTAAGACAATTTTTACCAATAAAACAATTGCTCTGTATACTATCATTACATTAGTTCCTTGATATCTGTCACATTTTAGAGACTGAAAGCTAAAAGAAGATTAGTATGTAAAAAAATCAATGCGTTCATAATGAAGCAATAGCGTTGTACTTTAATTGTTTATTTTATGTTTACGTAATTTTTGACGTATTTTTTGACTACCTCATTGGTGAAGAAGTAAAGAAGAGCAATACAATAGAAGGTTAGTATAATTACGTCTTGTTTGTTAAACGTACAAGTTATAACATTGTGTTTTTCGGTGTAAAACCCTGTAATTTTATCTGATGGCCACTGTTGTGAACACTGTTGTATTCAAGAATTTTCTTCATTTACTTAGGCTAATTTAAGCCTACCTTTACTGAAAAATTGTGGGTTTCTTTTACTTTCTTTCTTCCGAAAAAGCAAATTATGAAGATGTACCTAACATTTCTAAAACGGTTATTCTGGTAATTGAAATAGTTAAACTTAGAGAATAAGTTTGATAATTATGACCGAGCGTATATCCTCTTAACTTTCATACTAATTATGAGAAAGTTAAAGACAAAATTAATTTATAGATTTAGTGCTCTCCATGTTTGACTCTCCATACATATAATAGTAGTTACGCTTGTGTTAGACATTTTATATTCATTAGTAAATTAGAAAAAAGTATGAAAATTACTGGATTAATCAAAATATTATAAAACTTTTATACTTATCTTGATATAAACTATTCAATAATAATGCCTAGATAAGTGTTTCTCAGAGCTACTTAAATTTAAGCAGAACATTAAACGGTTGATCTTCAGTCATAAAATATTAAAATATTCCTTATTACAGTGATTCTATAAAAGGTCTAGACCTTTTTTATATATAGTCAGTAATAATGTTTGTCTGTATATAGATATGTTGGACTATGATTGGTACAACAACAATCAAAATAGCTTTAAGCGATGCTTATGCAAAAGATTTATGTAAAATGTATGTACATATGTACATATATTATGAATGTGGTCAAATAGCCGTTCAAGCGTTAGAACCAATAAGTCATAGTTGTTTGGAAATACTTTCAGACCAGATGCACTAGAAGCTGTTAGCGTAGTAAATTATGATATAAAGTGAATGTTCATCTCTAAAGACTGATGTTCACTTATAAATATTGTATGTACATCAATGAAACGTGTCAACAATTGCCATGACAATATTTGCAAAAAGGAAGTAATTACCGATACTGAGACTTAGATTTGGAAAAATCCAACTTTGTGCAAAAGTAATACTGCCTTATTTTTATTCCTATAATAATATTATTAGAAATTATGAAATGTATATACATTTCATAATCTTTACCTTTAACATCAAATATAAGTGATAGATTCTAGTATTTTTTTAATGAAATGAAATGAATGATATAGTATTTAATGGAATGCTTTATTTGCTTAAATTTTATTTTTTTTTATCTTTATTGAAAATCAGCTTATTGTAAAATGTACTGTTATTAGACCAAACTGAGAATATAAATATTATAAACACTAAAATAACTACGTTTTTCTGTATATAGCCTTAATGTTCAATCAAAATAGTAAAATGTAAGAAACATTTGGTGCTAAAATCATACCGTACATAATGATATAACCAAATGTTTATTGCCCTTAATTGCTAGGCTGAATGATTGCTCACCTAAACTATTATAATAAGTATACATTAATAATTAATCAATATTCTGCTTATGAAATGTATATTGAGATTTATTTTATTTAATTAACCTTCCTCTTTCTTAAGGTAAATTATAAAGTATTGTGCCAGCCATATTTTTCAGTTTTATACGGTCGTCGCAATAGATTTTTTCTTGTAAACTGGCTTGAACTTGCAGGATTATTGATGGTCCTATATTGTGAACATTTCTGAAGGTCTATTTACGAATTTTTTGATAAAGGTTTAGTCGTAGCTTATTGATGCATAGGGAGTAATTACATTAAAATAGTGATTAATGATGCCCGAGTGGCTGGCTGTCAGAAAAACTTTTATGTCGAAATTCGGTATTGCGTTCTGACTAATCTATGATATGAAGACACAACTATTCTAGATGACCTTCAAAACATTATTAAATGATTATTATACTACTGCTAATTCATTAATAAAAAGTATATATTATATTCCGATATTAGCCTTTTTATAAATTAAATAATTTAACACTTTTAAATGTTTTGTTACATCTGCGGCCTATATTTATATATGTTGTTTGAGTTATATGCTTATCGATTGAAGGTAATTGTCATTCCTTCAATGAGCTTGACACAGACCTGTTCATGAATCACTAGCGATTGATATCAGTACGTAACATGTAAGGAATCTTAATAACTGTGGACAATTCTATTTTAATCTACAAAGTATGAATCAGAGAAAAATGTGTCTAGTTTTGATACAAAAAAAGTTTATAAAAGTTAAAGAGTTTTGACTTAAGAGAGATCGTTACTGCATTGAATATTTAAGAGAAAGAATACAATGAAATAATGAAATAAGTGTTCCGATAACAGAAAAGGAACAAAAAAATCATATACTCGTAGTACATTTCTACTACGTTATCTAATACGACCTTGCCTAACTTTTTATTACTTTTATATTTTTGGCCAAAAAAACGCGAATACTATCTATTGTTGACGCTTTCTCACAATTTGTACACCTGTATATTTTTCTCCCGCTGTTTTCGTGACTATTATGATTGATTGAGATCTAACATCGACATTAATATATTTCCATGATTTTTCGATACATATATTTTTTCATGTGCTATCTGCTGTCACCTTTTTATATATAAATATTCCAAGATATTAATCAATACTGTATCAAAATTATTGTTCAATTATCGTTGTAGTAGACCGGAGATAAATAAATTTGTTTAAAGTGGAAGTAGTAATCAAATAGGTTACATTGTTACATTCGATTTAACCTTTCATTATAAAAAAATATTTAAATATTGTTTTTGCAATTCATTATTGCAAACAAGTATAATAATTAATAATTTATACTTGTAAATATGTATATCAATAACCAATATATTGACCTAATACATATAAAGAATTGTTCTTGTCGCAGTTTTATCAAAATTAATAATGGAATATAATATAATTGAACTTTTTATCTTATTCTATTTGAAGAGTCAAATTGATATAGACAAGTTACTTCCAAAATCTATGTATTACGTACTAAAACCAATAATAATATTATTCGGGAGATGCGCCCACCTCGTTATTGAAATAATATTGATGTTTAATTTTGTGCCCATCGCGGGCCGCGGAATTCTGTAGTGAAAGATTCCGTCTTCATGGAATTAATGTTATTGAGAAATAACAGAGATTCCGTACATTCACCATTTAATTTTATTTCTGTACTTACAAACTTCAAGTTATAAAGATTTAAAAAGTTACTTTCTTAGAACAGAATCATCTGGGAAACAGAATATATATTCAGACATTAATTTAAATCCACTGAAATTATGGAAGAATGTTAACAATTTAATATTACAAATATTTTACCCAATTATCGCTAATTAGAAAAGTTTACTGTCCCTTTACCTCAAGTTTGGTTCACTTTATGGAGTAATAAATCCAAGCCATAAATTAAAATAATATATATATATATTAAAACCAGTTTCTTTCAATGATTTTACCTACATTATCAATTGTAAATTTATCAAACTATATTATAAAGCGTCGTTTTATAAAACGCGTGTAAAATCTGTACATTTCTTTTTTATTCAGACAATAAGAAATATTCAATTATTTTAATTACTATAATATTTTATAACCAAAGTATGAAACGTGCGTTAGTTCATAACTTAATAGTTATTTTATGTGAGTAACTTCATTATTACTGTGTTTTACTGAAGAAATTTTGAAATAACTTACATACTGCCAATGAATGTTACAAAAGATTTAAATACAGTTTCTGAGAACTTACAAATAACTACTCGACATAGTAGTAGTTTAAAACTTGAGGTTGACGGAATAACCAATAAAGTTACAAATATATATACATATATGTAACTTTATTAGAGGTACAATATATATAGATATATTCTACCTCTATTGTGAATCTCAAGATCTGTGAAACAGATAAGGGAAAACAGTGCAGCCTGTGTTGAACAATAACTCAAACAGACTTTGTAATTCATTTGTGAAATTGTTTGAGATTGTATTTCGAAACCAAAACCTTATCTTAATAACGCAACTTATTTAATAATTACTATTAAACTTATCTTTCAAAACAACTTATTGAATTGAATTTTCACATCAAAACTACATATTATTACTTAAAACCAGTTAAACATTTTTGGTATTTATACCACAAAAAGACTTCTTCTTCCATTTCAATCTTATCAAAGTTCTTAATAACATATATATGTAAGTTCATAATTTCATCCCATTACACGCTACCCTTAGCCATATTGATAAAAGGGAAATAGTATTTTCAATTTGCATATTGACTATAATAATCTCATTTATCTTATCGAATAAAAAGACTTAGATGTTACATATTCTTCTTGGATTAACTTTGTTGAACCCTCCAAATATTTACAATGTACAATACTGTTTGCAACTCATTCAATAAAACTATTAAATAGTTTCTATAAAATCATAAATATCAGAAATACACTAACTGCTTCATTATATATATTTTTCATTTAACAGTAACATATGGTAAAACAAAAGGCAGCAGCTGTTATGGGACTAAAAATAATTTTTCTAAATGTTTACATAATGGGCGTGTACTTCGTTTGAATCATGATATCTTCAAAGGTTTTAAAGTCATATTTCTTGATGATAAATTCAGGGAATGGTTAAATTTCTCATTCTGAGTTACGGAACGCCGTCCGTATTATTATCTATAGACATTCTCAGTTATGCTGAATGTTAAATTCCTTTTAAAATTGAACAATTGAAGCATCGCGTCTAGTACAAAATCGTTATTAATAGCTAATTTGTGTCAAACTTTATTAATATATTTTACTCTTTCTTATGTGTCTTAAATACATAGTTTGCATTGCTATATTAAAAAAATAAGTCAAACTTATGTTTATTATAGGATAGTAGGATATTTAATAAAAATAATTATATATATATATATATTAAATACATATTGTTAAAAAAGTGATTTATTTATTTTTGTCATTTCAAAGGAATACGAAGTTTGTTCAACTTTTACAAAACTTATATATCGTCAATCGATGAAGAAACTACCAAAGCGTCGCGGTTCAAACCACCATCTCCCTGAGGGTACACGGAGATAAATTTAACAGTTACTCTTTTCAATGCAAATTTCACTTTAAAGACACAAAGACACATTGAAGATATGTCGAACGAAGAAAATCAAATTCTACACATTTTTGTCTTCAAAAAACTCTTTATTATATAAATACTTCGGAATCTACACAGGAACTTACACAATCATTGTATTAGTGGAAAGGAATGCGTAAACTAGAAAAAATAATTAATTAACCACAACCAACGACGCCCTAAATCAAATTTAAATCTGATGAAAGAATTCTTCGAGCGTTATGTATCTTCTCATTCGTTTATAGACACTTCGTTACATTTGGTTACAATATTAGAAACATTTGATATTAGATCTAACGTTACCCTAACCAATATTCCCCATACATTGTATTGTTATTTTAAATTAAGCGTCAGTGTTGCCCTTTCATCTTAAGTGAGAAATATTGGAAAAAATCACGCTTTTTAATATCACAGTCGCAATTAACTCAATGTTGCCCGAAACAAAAATAACAAAGTGCCCCGTGCTAGAACAAACTCAGCATGAAAGATCACCCGTGTTGAATACACTAGGCCTAACATTAAAAATATAGCAAACGATTATCATCCTTATTCCTAAGCTTCGAGAGGTGTTACTTAAAGATATTACTATAACATAGATCGTAAAATTGATGTCACACTTCGACTGCCATTACCGAATCGCACATGAAAGTCATAAACGTGTATTCAGAAGTTATAAGAAAATATTTTATTTCCAGCTTACATTTACTTCGTATTATTTAATGGTTTACGCCTTTCATATACTTTATGAAAATCATTGATCGTTTAATCTTTACAGATTGAAAAAAAAGATATTGTAGTTTTCTTTTAACTTAACCTTTGATATACATATATAAACATTTAATCAACAAAGTATACGTTTTTCAAGTAATACATTATGCCATTAAAGCCGACACAAATATTAATTTCAAACCAATAACACTGTTTTTAATAAAGAATAAATTTATTCTTCTTTATTATTTCATTAGACTTAATTTCAAAAGGCAATAAGAAATGTTATCATTGAAAACAAACACAATATCTCATAACAATAAAACCTTCTTTGTAACACGTGATCGTAAATAATAAATATAAGAAATGTATTGTGTTTAATCTGTGGCACTGCTGATAAATGCTCTCCCCTTTTATAGCTGACAGCTAATAAAACCACTGATATGTAAATTCCTGTTGAAACTCGATGGTATTAAAACGGTAGTAGAATATATTATATTACAAGTATTATTGAAAATAAAATAGACTGTGGTGAAACAGAAAAAACAATATTTATCATATATATAATGACAATAAAAATTTTGCTAAGTGTATTATGCCATCTCAAAAATATACGCTACTAACCTTACAATGGACAACGAGGAAGCAAAAACAATGATTCGATTCGGCTGTTCTTTGAACACCTATTTTGATGATTAACCCATTTTATGTACTATAAAAAACTACACTATACTGTAGTAGCCGTGACAAAAATGACATAACGTTGAACGTAAAAACGCTATCAAAAATCTAATTATATCACTCCCGCTAGCAGCTGTCGATAGTTATTTATACCGCGTCCGGAAAAAATGGAGTGAACTAATTTATAAATATTAAAAAATACACTTTCGAAAATAAATTCTCATTAAAAACCTAAGTATTTTCAGCATTACGGGACAGTTGTGAAAATAATGTTCCTGTTGCCAACATTGTTAAAGAAAATAGCGAAATTACGGTATATTTTATGTCTTTGCTCTTTAAAAACTAAGAACGCGTTAAAGACGTGTTCGCGGCCTTTGTTAGTCGTCAAATAGAATAGCATTTTTCCGATCTTTATATTTAAAACATTCTCAATTAAATAGTTACTCAAAGATAACATACAATTTAAAATACATTTGAAATATCTGGATCGAATAATATTTACTTGCAATTTCAAACGAAAATACGCAATTTTGTTTCAAACTACGACTGTAGTTTCCATTATTTTATTGTGCAATCTAAAAAAGACTAAATTTATATATTATAAATTGCAATTGCACATTTAAAATAAATAAACAAAATTCATAAACATATTGAATGTCCTATCAATCTTAATATTTATATTAACGTCACGAGGATATGCAAACGAAAACGAAAAATACATATTTGAAAACTTATTTTGTTTTAATGCTGACATCTTTGATAAAGATGGATTTGAATTCGAAAGCCAGGACTACGATTCATGATATACATATTTAAAAACACCGATTTATTTGTATTATTTAGTAAATGTTTTATTTGCAGTAAAATAAACAGTAGTTTTAGCACTTAATTCAAGTATTTTATGATACACCTTATTATATAGAATGGTGATCAAATTCTTGTATATTTTAATTGCTTCTACGACATTTAAACTTTGATACAAAATAAAATGTATGAACAATTCTTTTTAAAGAATATTTTTAAAGGCACGTTAAATAGTTTGTTTGATCGAAAATTACTCTTTCAATCGTTATTTCACCGTGAAAAGTACAATAAATAAATCATAATAGTTAGAGTATGTGACAATGTATTTATCGTGGAAATTACAATGAATAAGTTAGTCTTTTTTGCTGTCAATCACTTGGAATATTTATTTATTTGACCTTAATATGATGATATTACCTAAGCAAAGCAAAAATTTTAAAATTACATGAATCATAATTACATTTGGACTCTTTAAGTACTTTATTCGAAGGTTCCACGTTTCGTCCTAATCTCACTTGACTATATATATACATATATAATAGTTAGTGTTATAACATTATGTAACAGTACAAATATTTAATGTATAAGCTTAACGACGTTTACATAGATTATAATTTATTACTATAACTTTAATGTTAGTTATATCTGAAGATGATTTATGTTATATATGCATATCTTATCAATTTCTTTACTTAATGAACACCTTTCTTACCGACATCATATTCCGTCAATACTAAATTTCTTCATTCAATTTTATATAAAAAATATGCCATATATCCGTGAAGTTAATAAGAAATATAAAGATATGTTTTGTCTTTAACTGTCATACAATATTTATAATAATTAATATATATTTACGTAGTAATAAATTCATAAATTGCGTTACTATAAGCAAACCATCTGTCGCACGGTGGGGCTTAGCGATGACTCAACTTGACGATCATAAAATAACAGTAATGTAGGCATATTTTGTACTCTATAAAAAATACTCCAACCAGATGCTATTGAACAGTTAATGTGATATGAAAATTTTATGACGCTAAAACTAACAAACATTTTTTACTTTTTTCTTTTACCTTTATCTATACATATAAATAAAATTTGAGTGTCTGTTTGTAATATTGAAATAACTGTTTTGTACTGCCTGCATATGAATATGTACTCGTATATGGTACGTACACCCAAATAACATTTTTTACATTTTTTGTCTGTCAGTCTGTTTGTTCCGGCTAATCTCTGAAACAGCTGAACCTATTGTGACGGACTTTTACTGACAAGTAGCTGATGTAATAATGAGTAAATTAGGCTACTTTTTATCCTAATGAAGAAACTAAGTGTTATCATGCATGAGAGGGATTCAGGACGCACGCAGCGCGTAATTTTTTCATTGTTTCTTTTTTTATGCAGACGAAGTCACGAGTAACAGATAGTCAGCAATAAATTTTTATACTTGATGTCATTTTTTATCTCATTATCTTTCTATTAAGTTGATAGAATAGAATTTATTCTCTATGATAACATGTAGTACTTTAAAACTGTACCGAAATGTACAAACTTAATGTAAAATATAAAAAATATATATATTACCTTCACAAAACAGATCCTTGAATGAGGATGAACAAAATTGTTGATACTTAAATTCAATATTCAAAACTAAAATGCTGTTATCGTCATCACCTTTGTAACGAAGTTTTGAAAGCAGGTAGATGTAAAAATCATAAGGCTAGACGAGTTTCAACGTATTTGAATTCAATTGTTCGCTTTAAAAACCCGGAGTCGAATTGAGAAACTAACACTAGCGGATAAAAGGGTTAGAAATTTCCTTTTAAATAGAGTTTTTCTAAACAGTTTTATTAATTTTGAATGTTACAAAGGCCCTTAAAGAAATTTGACAAATCGTAACATATGATTAAAATGAGATTATTACTAAAAGCACAAGTATTTCTGATACATTTTACAGAGAATGTTTGCAGTCCATTGTTTAAAATAAGTCCGTATGACCATGGTTCTGTAATGCGATTAAAATGACCACATATCTTAGGATTTTGTCAAGACAAAGGTATCTCTTTCTCAGGCTTTTGAAACAGATCGATGCCTTTTATAGGCTCTAAGTACGTTTTAGTATACAAAAATACTTACCCGCTTATACTAAAAATATATACGGAAAAGTAATCCTTTTACTCTTTCTGCATACTTATCAATATATAAAAATATTACATATATTTATTTGCGTGTAAAATTTCACAATGAATCATTTTATAACAGCTGATGTTTTACGTTCCAGTAATTATTAACTAGCGTTTTTTCAATGCAGTAATTTTTAATCTCGGAATATATGAACCTGATGGTTGACCTAGTAGTCTAATTAAACAGATCTTGTTTCTATTTGGTAGTATATAACAATAGTATATCTCGTTGTAGTCACATTCAGCCTTTACTTCTGGCAATATTCTGACAACAATCGACAATATTCCAATAATTTTGATTCTAATGCCGTTTCTTGTCAAAAATCCTACTTTTTAACCATCTTGAAAGTACTTACCAGTCGTAAAAACAATCAATATCTAAAGCAACTAATTCACTAAAAGCAATACTATTTACGATTAGAATATAAAAACAACTGCATATTGTATTCTTTTTTTTATAAATTCCAATACATTACAAAGTTAAATCATGTTAATTATCAAAAAGAACGCTCATAATATATTTCATATATAAAATAATAATAAAAGAAGTGTATAATATTTTAATCCTATTGAAACCGATTCAAGGTGCAGCTTCAAGCTAAACTCATCATTCCGTAGCATTAAAGTAATTGGTTCTAATTTAGATTACAAGATTCAACCGACCTGAAAACTAACTAAATTAAAAATATTCCCATATAAGTTGAATAAAAAATATATTTTAATTGCAATAAATTTGTACTTTATATATTATCCTACAATTTTTATTGATAAAGCCGTTAAAGAAAACAAATTTTAGAAAATATCCCTAAACGTTGGGAGTGTGAAATTTTAAAATAATAAAAATGAATATTACATCTGAAAATATTCGTTTCATTTAAATGAATACTCGTGAAAATCTTAGATATCCAAAGAAAATAAATAAGAGTTTGAATTAGATTTCATAAATTCATTCTTCTGTCGAAAAAGTGAGTTCTTAATATTAATTCTCTTTTGTATTTTTTTTTATCAAACTACATACATAAACGTAAAAGTGATACTAAAACTATATTTTTTTTTTTAACAAAATACTGGCTTACTTTATTTTTTGATGTCATAAAGGAGCATCTCAGATTGATGTTTAAAAGGTTTAAATATTTTATATCTTCATTCCAACATGCACTCGATCATATTAACGGAAAAAATAATTAAGAAGTTCGTTTCAAATTGTATTCAGGTAATAAAGAGTTATTTATATTTCTATTAAGAAATGTAAGAATAATAAAACTATTTGTATTTGTTTTTGGATATAAGTTCATATTAAAATACCATCAAAATTATTTAATATGTTGAACAGAAATGAAGCGAAAAGGTCTAGAACAATATAATAACAACAAATAATTCAATATATTAAGGATGTTAAAATTTTAGCAACACTCATCCAAACCACTTCGAAAATTACTTTAATGTATCAGTTTCATCAAAATGGCATATATAGATACCATTTTGATATATAGATGCCATTGCCAATGCCAATTTAATTAGAAGCGGTTATTTTAACATAACAGACATACAATTTTCTTTACCTATAAAGACTATAAAATCAAATCAAATTTAAGAGGACTGCTTTTGTATTTTCTTAATTTTTTTTTATATTTTGCGTATTATTAAACGTGCGTGATGTTTTACGAACCGTGTTTTATCTCGCGGCTTGGCAGGAACATAGCAATAAAAACTTATATCTCGCTATGAAATATCTTAACCTTTACACTTAAATATTACACACGGTAGTTTAAGTTACGAAAATATTTGCTATTATATATTCATTAACTGGAATTTATAATTAAATTTCCAACCCTACTATAAAAGAAAATTAAAAAAGTATTACATAATATACATATATGTAAATATACTAAACAATTAAATTTCAAATCATGTATCATGACATCATTGCAATTTTAAAGACAGTATTGTCAAAGATCTAGGTACTCTAGTGTGTATGAAATTAACAAGTGAACATTTCCATTCAATGTTTTCATATAAATTAGTGGCGTTTTTTATAAAATGTTATTTATTTTTTAAAATAGAGATGTGAATTAATAGTCACGTCATGATTTCACATATCAAAAGATATATAAAATGAAATTTTCAAAAAATATCCTCCGTTATTAGTGTCCAGTGTCGACAGTCGGGACGCCAGTTATTTTTGTTAGATTTAATAAATGTCCGATAAATAAGAATGTAGGTTAAGGTAAAAATTATTAATGAACGTTATATATGACTCATAGTTTATTATGAAACATCACATGTAATAAAATCTTTGAATATTTTAACGTCAAACTTAAATAAAAGAATATTGTTTTGAACGAAGAATAGTCAGCTTTCTTAACAAATATTGTTTTGTTTATATGTTCATCCAGTAGTAGTAGTAATTTATAAAAAAAACACTTTTTTTTAAATAATTTTAGATTATTGACATTTTTGTTTGAATTTTTTTTGTGGTACATATGTACAAGAAAAAAATATATAATTCTGTTGACTCTAAACATTTATCTAAACGCCCTTGTACTTTTATGACTAATTTAGATAATTGTCCTGTAAATTGTTGTCCTGTTAGGATATTACATATTTTAGTTTTGGCTTACGAAGATTTTATACGCTCCGTGCATTATAAAATTGCAGTTTATTTTTACATTTTACAAAATTATTCATAACAAAATATCCACCCTTCTAGTGAGGTCAACGCTCCTTTCCACCAATCGGTATTCAAGACACCACATCTATTTACAAGTCAAAAGAATTTCGAGATACATTTAAGTTACTTCATAAAAAATAGCTTTAACTTAACAATAAATTGATAGAACATTTTTACAAGCTAAAATTCTTTAAGGGATTCAAATATCACTAAATTGCACATCATTAAAACTTCCTGCCCCTTTTAATTAGTGTTTGAATTTGTAAGAAAAAGTAAATAATTAACAATTTAAATGCACAGGAGACTTTTCTGAGTAATTTAAAGTTTGTTTCCCTAATGAAGAATGGACTTTAGTGGCTGTAGGTTGCTATGGGGTTGTGTGTAAAAAGTTTTACATTGGAAACACATTGAAATAATGTTTTACAAAATATTGCTTTGTTAACCGACGTACGTCCTAAATATTTCTAAAAAGGTACTGATACAATTTCCATTTTTATTGTAACAAAATGAACCATAATTACAAGAGACGTTTTATTTATTTTTATTTTTTAATTCTGATAAGCGCTTATAACTAATGTGCCTTTTATTCTTTGGCTTGTTTCAGTAATAATTAAATATTTTTACCGACTTATCACGTCGACATAATTCTGAATTAAGAAGAAGAATCGTTGGAATAAAAGTTTTATAAATGGATGAAACTATTTAAGGAACAATACCACGCGTTTAAAATACATTCCTGGAAACAATGTGAACCATTTATATCTGTCCTGAAAAGAGATTTTTGTGTAGAGAAAATAAATTATTTTTACATTAAGCTCTTATTTAATTTAGGAGACCTAAATTATTGATGCTTTTTTGGCTGTATATAAAATTTTAATGAAACTAATATTTTTCCACAACTTCACTACATTATCCCGACGTTTCGGCTACTTTTCAGCAACAGTGATCACGGGCAGAGGAGGTGATGAAAATCTTAGATCTCGTTATGTATATAAAATTTTCAATAATTGAAAATTAAAAAACTTAAAAATTATTGATATATAATGAGAAAAATATTACTCTAGTAATGTTAATAGATATTTAGACATTTCTTTAGGAAAATATCTAATGGAATCGGAAATTTAGATTGAGTATGTTATGATTGTAATAGTTATTTGTTACACAAAAATTAATATATGTAAACATTTATTTATTGTAAATTTATTAATAAAGGGCTTATACACAAATCATAAACATATTTGAAATATACGCACCACGTTTCATTAATAAATAAATTAATTTAAATATTAATTAATTTTATTGACTAATTAAATATTATATTTTCGATAATCTTTAAGTATTCCTAATCTATTGTTTTCCTATATACAACTATTCATAAAAGGAAAATCATTAAAGAAGTATCTATTCAAAATCATAAATTTTATTGATTTTTTTCTTTATTATATAAAACTTTGTATTAAATATAATTTGTATATCTTTTTTCTTTGTTTTCTTATAAAACAACTGACATACGTTTGTATTCTCATTATTCTTTTAAAGTTTGTGCTCCACTAATTTATGTATGTGTTCAAAGTTTCTTTACATTTCTCGAACCTTCTACATAGCCTTGAGTCATAATATAATGTTATTTTTATAATTCTAAGCTTATTCAACTATATATATATAATCTATTCTCATATATTCCTAGTCAATTTATGGAATATTTTGTCAGACTCTGTAACTTTATAATTGCTTCTCATGAAGTATAATAAAAATGTCACAGTAATGTCACTGTAATGACGGCTTCTGTACAACTTTATGTCAAAAGCATTTAGCAATATACAGAAGGACATTCTCTCTTTATCTAGACTATTAATAAGCTATATTGTTTTTATGATTTTATTACAATGATCATAATTAATAAATTGATACTAAATAACCGATAAAATAGATTACGGATGGCAAAGGATGATTCACTATAAGGATAACACATTAATCCCTTGCAATAGCAATTTTAATCTACTTATTATTATAAAATTTTTAATTAAAACGTTTAATTAAAAATAATCCTAATATTCGCTTTAGTAATTAAATAAAAGATCGATATTCTATTGATAGAATGTGAGTTAATTCGTTTCAAATACAGAAAGTAGTTAGTAGTATTCTTTCATATAGTATGTAGTTATCGATCCGAACTGAAATAGTATTGTCGATGGTCATAAAATTTTATGTATAATTAGATCGTCTTTCCTTCAAGGTTACGTAAAATTATGAATGTTAAGTTTGGGTATACTACAGGAAGCAATAAACATGAGAATGAATATCTTAGTTTATGATACAAGTTTTCGGTAACAATAAGAAAATATTTACAGAAGTATTTATTACAAGTTCAGGGTAAAAGGATTGAGTAACTTATGTTACTTATGTAAGTACATTATCACCCTATTTGTGACAACTTCTGAGCTAAGGCTACTTTGCATGTAGAGAAAGTTAAAGCATTAATCACCATGTTTGGTCAAAGCGGATTGGAGATTTCAAATTTATTATTTGAAAAGTCCAGGTTTCTTCACGATGTTTTCCTTCACCGTGTGTCAGTGGTGTCTAAATACTCTTAGAAGGTACATGTGACTCACATTGGTACTCGCCAGGTTTCGAACCCGCGCCCTCATGTGATGCGGGCGGGCCTTTACCTCCAGACCATAAATTTTTATTCCTGCCTCATTTAAGATAAATGAAATCTATTCTACTGTTAAAACTTTAAATATGCCTGATCTTCACAAAATTAGTCTGCACATACAAAGTGTATTTCAGACAGTTTACTTCAATTAATTTTAAATGAATTATACAAAAAAAACCTCTCAATATTCTACACATTATTAGTAATAATAATTAATTAAATTTAATTGATTTTAATTGAAACGGAACTGTTCCAATATATAATTATCGTTTTAACTACAAGTCGTTTCATTCTGTTCTCCTCAATTTTAAAATTATTTTATAATAAGACATTTGTTAATGAATAAAAATAGAACTAGGAAAGTGATTTGGAGAGTAAAAATTGTAGAAAGAGACGGACTTCAATAATGTATCACTTATTGTACATTAAATCGTTGAAATGAAGTCGAATGGTCTCAAATATAAAACAAGTAAACCAACGGTTAAAGTGTAGTCTAAGTAAATATTAGAATATAAATAGTGATCTACGTTTTCTCAAATAAATAAAACTGAAGCCAGGAATATTATATCTAACAGTAACGTCTACAGTGTTTGCTTTAAAGTAAACCTAAATAGAATTATTTACTTTCTTAATAGTGTTTACCATCTAGATTCAACTTGGTTTTACCAGATAAGTTTATGATGAATACCAAAATTAATTAAGCTGGGAAAAGAATCAAATGAAGTACAATCATTTTATGTATATATCAATTGTTTTTCAATTAAATTTCTTTAAAGCCTTACATATAAAACTTTGTTAGTCTTTCACAAAGTAGGATGTTCTATTAGGTATATTTTAATTTCCGTACAAACAGACCAATACACTATTTATAAAACAAATGAAAAACACTACCATAAAATGAAAATACACGGCTATTTCCATACACTTCGAATGTACGAGTACCTTCCATATTTTATTCAGCCCTTCTTTTACTTCACCTTCCAGAAATAATCTATACTTTCAAGAATCAATAAGCAAGGTTGAAACGTGGAATAACTAAGTTTTAGTTTAAAAAAAACTATTTAGTTTTAAATTATGACTTTTGTTATCGAGATATTAAGTTATAATCAAATAACTATTCAAAATCTTCGTTTGTTCATTTTAATTAAGTTTAAGTTTGTTTATAATTTACCTTAATTTTTTATGTTATTCTGACAAAACTAACTGAGTTTTTAAGAAAAATTCCTTTCTTTTGTTATAAATATTAACATACATACATTTTCTACATGATTCACAATACAAGGGAACAGAACATTTTGGTTAACTTCGGTTACATAAAACCTTGTTAGTCTAAAGTTGCAAAGCCGAGATTTACCGCCTCCAAAGATTTCTTCGTATTAACTGTAGCGTGACATCGTTTCAGAACTTTTGCATGCCGGTCATTGGAATTAAGCTTACGTGACCTAAGGCCGCGGCTTCTTATAAACTTGTCCTTAACATTACATCTTGAAGCATTTATTTTCTATAAACACGTCGTTTAACCTCAGAAAAGCTGCAACTAGTAGATCCTTCTTAGATATCTTGATTCATGAATTTAAAAAAATAACTATTCATGTTTATTTTCCATTTCAAAAGATTATACTGCAAAGGTAAGTTATTACGTATTTTATATAAAGTCTTTGTAAGTTATTCTTAATTATAAATTATTTTTCATCCATCCAATAAAAACGGTTGTCAATTAAAAATTCTTGAAACTGTATTCGTTAAAAACATTCAATTATTTTCCCGTTTCCTTGTGTTAATGTTTCAGAGTTACGTAAGTCACGGGCGTCGACCCAGTATGGGATGAATAATTAACTCCTATTTCAAGGTTGTTCTACACTAACTACATCGGAACCCCTAAATATATTTCTAACACAACTAATTTCAATTAACTTTCTCTCAACTAAACTATTTTGTATCCGTTGGTAGGGTCTCCTATAAATAGTTAAAAGGAATTGCGTATCAATATACGTATATACAATTTGGTTATTGCTCTTTTACCTTATCGTTGTGTAACTTGACAATCACATATAAGAAACATATATATATTGTATGTAGCCTCGGATTTTCATATAAAACTGCGGTAAGCGACCAGTTTCAAACATTATATTTGTGTCAAAAGGCGGCCTTATCATAGGAAAGTGCTCTCTTGACGTCACCTTGCTATTTGAATAGATAGTTTCATAAATGTAAACAAAAGAAATATAAATGACAAAGATTTGTATTATTCTTTTATAAATCATTGAACTAAGATTGAACTTTAAATATCAGCATGTAATTTGTAAATTTAAATGCAATTTATTACACAAACAATATAAATTCAAATCGACTTTGTTTTAAACTATTGCAGTATCTCAATGTTTACAATTCCATATAAAACTTGTTCCCTCGTCGATATATCGGTGGTACAGAGGTTGAATGTATTTGTTTAAAGAGAGTATCGTTCAAATTTTTATTTTACCATACAGTTGAACGTTTGACGGAACAGCGGTCGCTGTTAGGTAACAAAAAAGATTTTATGAATTCTGTGATGTAACAGAAAAAATAGGACTACATTCATGCATATATTGTGTTATACTGACGCCAAAAGGACAAGCTGTTGCAAGCTACAGTAAAAAATGAACATATAGAAGAAAGACAAACATGAATCTATTCAAACGAATAAATTCTAGATATAAATCAGATGCTTCTAATCAAGCTAAGTAGTCTTGTGATTCCGCTTAACTATTATTTCTATCCAATGACGTACCACAAGCTGAGCTGCTGAGAACCTTGTGTTATAAATGGTTATCATCACGCATATGCATTCAATTATTGATTATATTTTAAACATTGAAAAGCGGAACGGAATTCGGTCCTCCATAATGTATGTACGCCATTGGCAAGTTAGATGTTCCACAAGCATTATTTCCTGCCAACACGGAAATTAAGTTTAAAATGAATTGTATGCATGAGAAGTTCTAGCTTCAATAGTGTAACTTTTAAGGCCAACTTTAATATAATGAACACTCGATATTTCTATTAAGATAATTACAATTAGTGTTCCAACTAATCTTAACTAAATATAACGAATATTATTTTCATAGACAAAAAGTTAGTAAACATTTTGATTAATCCTTATTTCAGTCTCAAATTTGCTTACAAAATGGGTGAAAAATGACAAATAACATATTGAAAATTTTTATAATTAAAAAGAAAGACAGGATAAAGTTTATATATTTATAAAACCATAACGACTACAATGTAATAAAATTACTCTAATGAACAATAGTCTAGTCGTTATTCAAAAGTCTTTTGACTGTAGCCAACCTCCTCTTATCCAATTTTATCTTTTATCTTGATATAGCCGACAACTATATAACAACTGTACAACCAGTTTGCTTATAAATATCATACCATATAAATCATGAACCGTTAGAATTGTAAATCAATGAAATAAAATTATTTGAGGTCACGTAAGCTCTACCTAATCTGTATCCGTATTACGAGTTTGCATTTCAACCTAAACACTGAAAGTAAGAACGTTTTCATGCGAAAATTATTATATGTGTTCTTATATACGTATGGATGGAAAACTGTGAAATTGTAAGTATAAAGTTTATTGTACTCGTACTAAACAACAACTCACTGTCCATGCCAAGGTTGTGGTACGTCACGCCAAAGGGCACTCAATATAGAAAAATTGCAGCCTTATTGATTATTACATAACCGTTCCGATTCCTCTCTATTTCAGAGATACCTTGTGTTACAAGTTTTACATATTTCATATAAATTTTTCTGAACATTCAACTGTAAATGTCATATCGAATAAAATCTTATTAATAAAAAGAGTATGTTAATTTAAAGGTGTTTTTTTTTGTGTTTAGTTTTCGGCATTATTATATGTTATTTGTTGGAAAATACTAAAAGTAGATATAAACTGAAAAATACATTCATTTTTCTTTACTAAAATTCTACATGATAGTTTTTTTGTAAATAATGTAAAAGCTTAAGGTATATTAGGTATACAATTCTTAAAGTTCTGTCTATAAGGCCTGGTAATATTTTTACGATGATTTCAGCCTGATCTCGTCTAATCAAAATTTTAATTAAAACAATCTCTTACTCCATTTTCGAATATATATTTTGTAAAGCATTTGAATCAACCGTGCTAATGAGGCCATGTTATTTTTTACTCCAGAGAATTAACAGTCGCATCAGATATACCGATAATTCGCTCTAGTCGACGGATCATCCAATAAGTCTATCAATCCCACGGCTACATTTTATAACGAAGTTCGTTAGGCTTTTAGGCAATTCCGTCCGGATATAAACAACACCGCAGTTACATAACCAACAGTAAATATAACCTACTTTAATTTATATAATCCTAGTGACATTTATGTTGTTAAAATTCATTTATACAGTTACAGTTCAATCAAAAACCAATTAAACTGAAACCGGTGGCGATGGCTAGACGTCTGAATACTATTATGTGTTTATTTCTATGGTGTTTTTAAATGTTATAATTATTATGACTTACGGATGTCGGAAATAATAAATCGATACACATCAATATCGTCTGAAGGTCGATGCTATAGAATTATTCATCATTAAACCCGAAATAAATACCGATAAATAATATTAATTTCGTTTTTATGAAGCATTAAATTTTTGTCGTTATAATATTACTATTTTTATTATATTAGACATGTTTGTTTTTACAGTGAGCAATAAAAATATGGTCTCGGAATAATCAAACAAAAAGATATGTAAATATTATCGAATATAAAAAAAATACTCTTTTAATTATTAACAGATGTTGAGAAATCAACAGATTAAAAATTATATGTAACAAAAAGTTTTTTTCAGACTTTCATAATCAACCTCTTTGGTGAAAATTGAAATATTATTTTAAAAAAGAATCATCGCTAGTTGTTTTTATTTACACTGGCATCACAAGTTATGCAATTTTAAAGAGATTACCAACTTAACAAACATAAATTTGAACAGAAGTTTAGTTTACACCGAGATATTTTAATGACTTCGTTTAAGAGTTCTCAATGTCGCATTTAAACTTTGTAATCCTAAAGTCTGGATACAATAAAACTTTTATAGTAACGTAGAATCTTCATTTTAATTAAAATTCTACAAAATTAAAGCATTTAAATCATTTTCTTAGACTTAGCCTTGGATTAATGACCATATATCCTTGAACACAATCAAAGAGCCCCTAATACCATTACTATCTTATTTATAACCATAAAAAAATAATAAGTTTGAACCTCATTAAATTACAACAATATACAGTGTTTTAACCTCAAGGCAATGTTTTAAAAGTTCATTCATTCGTTCCTCAATAAGTAATGTAACTCTTGAATGTTAACCATTCAAACGAATTATAAATATTTAAGTATTCTATGTATTATTAATTCAAAAACGTTTTGTGTACACTTAAGCCTGCCTGTCGATAAAACTATCGTGGCTTCCTTAAGTAATGAGATACTTATTTAAGAAACTTATTCTTTCCTTCTATTAAGTCCGAAAACGAAAATGTTTTATGATATTAATTTATGTTCAAACATAATTCCAACATCATTGTGGCTTTTTAATATTAATATTTAAAGAGAAGTAATAAAACATACACAAAATAAAAACAGAAATATCACATGTATGGAAGTATACTATATTTGAAGTTAACGTATTTTTCCATTTTATATTATTTTTTCTTGGAATCATTGTTTCAAACTGTAAAAGGCTAGAAACAATAAAACATAAAAAGTTTTCTATCGCAACTCTGAAGATATTCCGTCTTCATAACTTTCAATATAGCTCCGATTGAGCTATCAAACTGTTTTTGAGGTAAACAATCAATAATTAAGAACATATATTGAGATTAGTTAATTAAATTTGAAATAACTATTCATCTCTTTGATACTTTCACCTAAGAATAAAACCTAATAAAATAAATAGCACTGGAAAATTCCCATTATCTGTAAAATAATCAACTTTTCAGACGATGAGTTAAACTTAAATATTCTCTAAATTTGACCACTTTTAAGGCCCTTGCTTTCACAGTCAATAATTGTTTTAGTTCATTATCAACAGTTAGTAAAACGAATTTGCAGTATTGCCGACGAAATCATAATATACGCACTAGATTGATGAAGCTCAATATAAAATATAAATTTGTATGTTGTTTACAAATTTTTAGCCCAATAATTAGGTTAAGGGACGACATTGAACACTTCGTTCAAATAAGATACAAAATTAAACTATATCTACAACCATATTATACCATGTCTTGATATATAGATGACATAAAATTCGATACTCGTATAATATATTATTTTACAATTAGATCAAAAACCAAAACAATTTATTGAGAAAATTCTTAAAATATTCAACAGACATTTGAGTATGATCACGTGTATGGAAATCGTTACGTGTGCCGCTTAAATGAAGACAATATTTTTGATATACAAACATAAAATTATTTTTTGTCATCGAAATTCATAAACGTGATTGATATATCTTAATAAATAAAATTGATTTATTTGCAATTTCATATTAATGGATTTTTACTAAAAGCATATAAGAGTAGACACATCGAAATTACTTTGATAGAAAAATTATCTGTCTGGTTGTTTGTTTCGACTAATATCTGAAGCGGCTGGACCAAATTTGAGAGTAATTTCTCTGCCAGGTAGAAAATATAATAAATAAGGTGAATTTAAGCTTATCTTAACTGACAATTAAATTGTCGTAAAGTTATTCCATTGTCACAAAGTCAGGACCTGATAAAGAGTTCTTCGAGATATCGCACAAAACTTCATAATAATAACAACGGATAAGTCAAAAGGTGTCTAATAGATAGGCGAAGTCGCAGGCAACAGCTAGTATAAAATAAAATCCTCAGTCTTAAATAGTTGAGTGCAAGTAAATGTAATTTTCAGTATATACATTCGTGCCATTAGTTTAAAAGTTAATGTTAAATCTCATAGCTTTTGTATTTCACTTATCCAATACCATTATTATGTTCTCATTGTCAACTTAAACTGAGTATTGTACGTTTTTATATCATATTGCTCATACTTTTTTGTTTTATCACTTTTATTTAGACAGTCATTTATTTATTTCAAGATGATTTATTTAAAAATGCTCAGTTCATCACAAGTTTAGAAGAAGAATTTCTCAATACTACATAGTAATACTGTGCAAAAATTTATTAAATGATACTGTTTTACGTACGTAGCGTGACAATCCAAACATGAGGTAAACATTCTGATTGTTCTGACCCATTAATTTTAATCATATTGATAAATGAAATTTTAGCGAGTACACGTATAAAATATATATATTTTTTTAGATTTTCGCTAGATTTTATTGTTATTTTACATTTATCTGACGTTCGGATTACGGTTCAGCAACCTTGGTCTCCGGAAGATGAGATGATTTACCTATGATAGCCGTATGAATTTCATTTAATTTTCGGTATAGATAAACTTTAAAAGTAAAAAACTATCCAAGTCAATCACTTAAGTGAAGTCGAAATTCTCATTAACATTTTTGGCTGAAATTGTCCTGATATTTAAGTCAATTTTAATACACTGCATATTACTATAAAATATATTATAACTCTGATTTATACTCTTGCAATTTGGGAACCATCCATCCCTAGGGAGACTGGCCAGTCTGGTCTAAATTTGTACATCCATCAGATCAGTCTATGACATGATATGAAATGTTTTAATAATCAAATTTAACCGAAAGTTATTTCTGTATCTGAACAAAACAGAAATGCTATAATTATCATTATAATCTTTACCATAAAACTCAGATATAGGCTACTGATAGATGAAAACATTTATTTGAAAGTGAATATATGTAGTACTTGCACAAATTATTGCCGTGGATTAAAAATTATGTACATTTTTCTAACAATATATATCCTATAATACTTCTGTATTAATATAATAATATTTATTTCATAATAATATTGCGGATTAGCCGAATATTGTCCCGAAAAGCTTTGTAAAAGTAACCTGTGTGCAAAATATTTGTACATAATACGAATAGCTTTGGTTCGTTGCTTTGTTGTCGGAGTAACGGCTCATAAAAAGATATCAAAATGTTCGTTGTGGACTAGCGATAGTAACCATCAAAACTGTTATATCACTTTAATATACAAAGTATATATTTAAAATTACCACATAATGTACATATGTATATATGACCGCAGAGAAATAATCTCTCAACTTTAAGAAACACAATATTTTTCATACTTAGTTTTAGCATTGCTTCCAATGTTTATTATGGATTATATTAAATATAAATAAAACATGAGTTAAGCAACAAATATACAATTTTTTGTTCAATATCTGACGATTTCGTACCGATCTTTCACGACAGGTTATTTGAAATTAAAATGTTATACATTCAAGGAAACAGTAAATAACCATGATAAAAACAAAATAAATATGATTTGTTCTAGCTATGGAAGCATAACAATTTTTAAGTTTTATCATTTAATAATAATTCATGACTTCTATTCACTTAAAAGAAATTTTTTATAGAGATTATTTTATAGAAAAAAGAAGAATAAAACAAAATAAAACATTAATTTAGTGTTGAGTACTGAGCATCGACGTTACAGAACGTAGCAGACAAGTAATGATTAATGGTTTTCTGAACGTTAATAAGTGATTGCTTATTCTGCCAAACTCCTTTTAAGTTACAAGCCCAAAATTTTGTTAACATTGTTATGAAATTCGCTTATATTATGATTTCCGATCTAAAAAATCTTTTCTCTAAAGCAGTGCAGATTTAGTATTAATAAAATATTTTTTAAAAAATTGTGTTATTTGTTGACGAATATTTTGATTAAAAAGAAACATTTTGCAAATGTAACAATATATCGTACAAGCAAAATTTCTTATGGAAAAGCAATGATAAATATGATATGACAGAAACCGAAAGAAGAAGCATTTGAAAATGAGAAGTACATTTTTACTGACAATTAAATCTTCAAAACAAAGTCAACTAATTAATTATTTTACTTGTAATAAAATGAATTAAAACAAAAATCTAATCATCGTTTAAAATCGTAACAAAACATACGTAAAATAATCGTAAAGCAAAAATAATAAGTACAATCATAGAGTAATAAGAGCGTTTCAAACAATTTCTTCATTCTTATGTGATGTCCCGAGGTTTCTTGATTTATCTAAGGTGTGAAAATATCAGACAAAGCAATATCTCACAGTGCAAGAGATTTCAATTTTCTTGACTCCAAAGCTCTAGCGGTGTTATCGCTCGCTGAGAACCCTTATGTTTCAATGCATTCAATATTTTAAAATACCTTTCAGAATCTTACACATGTAAATTCTGAAATTCTGAATTCTTTCTCTTTAGTTTTGTCTAAATTAATATTATAAAGGATAATGGACTATAAAAATATTGAAAGCAAAATTATGACAGAAAAGTGCAGTGAAAAGTTGTAAGACTAAAAATTAGATGTTTCTTATAGCTTATTGTTGTTATATTAAAAAAGGGACAGATATTTTTCATTTAAAAATTAATTAGAACATCGATGACATTGTATTAAACTATAACTAAGTTTTAAAATTCCACAAATTAATACTGACTGTATAATTAAAGCGAATATATTTTTGAAGAATATTATTTTAAAAACGAATGATTTTAGTAAATAAAATAAAATTAAAAGTTAGATAGTAAAAGATAAAAATACATTAAAGACATTTGTATTTTACAGTATTTTTAACAAAAAAGAATGTATTCATACTTTAAAAGGGAGTATTTATTATTATTGACATAATTCATATAAAATTATATTACGTTAATTTTATGAATATTTTTTATAAATCTTCCTTACATACATATCGTAATATTTTGTTTTATTAATACACTTTTCAATATGTTTTTTAAATCCGTCACTTTATTTCAAAAGTAATGTATGTAGATTAACATCCAAAAGCATCTTTGGATTTAAGTAACGACAAATTTTCAATCGCTTTATATAAATTTTGTTTTAATATTTATACGTTGTAAAGAAATAATTATTACTTCTTTGCGATTTCATTATTATTTATATATTATTTATTATAACACTGTAAAAGTTCACAAAGAACATAATATGATGTTTGTTATTTTTAATTAAGAAATACCAAAAAGGCTCACCTCGTCTAATTATTACAGTTTTACAAACACCAACTAAACTTTTGTAACCCTTGACACAAACCTTAAATATTTTAGTCAGGTGCCTTTTACGTTGCGTACAATTTTGTATGTATAAATTTCAAACGACAGAAAACTTTTTAATTGACCTTTGTGTCATCGTTAATTAAATTCGTCTATTTCTGTCGCTATCTTAAAAAAAGACCAAAAAGTTTTAAAGTTAAAATCCTTAATTTATAGAGTTTACCTTTATTTAATCTCGGTTCCCACGTTCTTAATCACTTTGTAGTTTCAAACACTATATTATAAAACACTCGGAATATTTTCAGGTAACGTCAAAATATTTCAGAACGCTGACGAAGGGCGGGCGGGACGTCCTACTCTCAAGATAGTTGAATACAGACTGAAACACGCTCACTGTATTGTAACAATTCACAAAATTTTTAATAACAATGGTCACAATTTTCATAGACTTGGCAGCGAACTGTGCTATGTGGTTTTAACATCTTTATTTTGTTTTTTTGATTGTGAATTTTAAATATTCTCTATTTGCAATCAGCTACAATGGATAAAAAATCGTATTTCCTTTACAATGCTTAGCGTTTTTTTAAAAATTATTAGTAATTTTTGAACTATTTTCTCTCTAAGTAATTTTCTTTTCTATTAACGTGTTAATTAAAGTCTTCAACGACGTGGCAATGGAATGGAAGAAATTTTCAAAGCGCCACCTTATAAATAAGTTACGCGGATTATAGTAACGTGACCTCAAAAATTAATTAGGATGATTTGTAAATTAGTCAAAGTACTTATAAGAAGATATAATACCATTGAAATCAATCTATGGAACCTTCAAAAGTCAAATATCTCTTTGAGTCTTCTATCATTGATTATAAATCTCTAAGTTTTAAATTAAATTGTTACAGATGAGTAGACAGTTAGTTGTGAATCAAAAAAAGATTTAGCAGTTAAATGAGTTTCAATCGGACTTTTTACAGCTGAGCTTTGTTCGTGATTGCAATTTAAATACATTTGTCTATAGTAAAACAATTTATACCAACCTTTGTTGAATAATAATTGTATTAAAAATATGCTATGATTTAAAACTATAATTTTCATTTAAATCGATCCCATATTTTATGCCATATAGTTTTTATGTGTTTATCATTTAATGATAAATGATACTTGAAAGATTAATTAATATTTAGAAGTCTTATTTAGAAGTACAATTATGTAGTTTAGAAGTTCTATACTTTTAGTTTTATATGGCTTTAAAAGCATACAGCTAATGGTAAGGAACTCTTTAGAGCTATATTATAAATCCTTCGTAAATCTTCCTCTATGAACTATGTCATTTCACTACCCTTTACTGTATACATATACAGGGTGACTGGTGAATTACTATCGATATTTGAGGACGTGATATTTGACGATCATATATGACAAAATAAAAATTAATATAACATAAATATTAATAAAGTTCTAAGTAAAGTTAACCAAAAGTTGTGTAATTAATTACGCATCGTGTGAACACCCTACAGATTAGGAATACACACACACTCACACATATGCGCGGGGAGGCGTGTTGTTGTATCAGCACGCCGCCGCACGCGTCCACACTTGGAACACTTGGAACGTGTACACACTTTATTTATTTATACGGAAATTTGGTCAAAAATTAAGTACCTATTTTTTTACATAATTCGAATGAGAATCATGTACCGAGTATGCTCCTTAAATATTGATAGTAATTCACCAGTCACCCTGTATAAGAGGATTTACTTTATATGTATGTATTTTAAATTAATCTCTTTATATTATAGATTAATTGAGATTAACAAGTAGGTTTTATATTTATCCATTAAACAACCACGTCAAAAGTTGTATTATCATCTTTCAATCTTATGTCATAATATAAGTAATTTTACAAAGTTTTGTAAATTAATTTATATCCAATCGTTTTGTTTATTTGTTAAATGTTTTGCATAGCGGCTCTCATTTAATAGCGTTGGTGAGTTTCAATTTATTATGTACGCGTTGCAATAAAATATATGAAAAATATTATCTTTAATCATAGTGCAAATGTTCTTTCAAAACAATATAAACTATTCAATATTGTTGAATAAATGTCTGGAAAATAAGCATTTTAAATATTCCAGAATAAATAGTGAGAACAGTGCCAGTATAATACTTTCTATTGCGGACTTCAAAAGAGTCGGAAACCGCAGCAAATATTTACACTACGCTTACAAAACGAGTTTAATTCAGGTGGTTCTGACAAAAAAATGTCACAGGTGCTTTAGTTCCCAGTCTGAGTTTAAAATATTACGATATAGCTGTCTGAGAATCTATCTGGCTAACAATTTTAAAATATTCTAAGAATAAATCGGAGATTTCAAAAATGAGGGCTAAATTTTGAATCGATATGCATACTCGTATGTACCTAATATTGCTATCAAAATGATGTTTATAATCTAGTTAAAAGTAGTATTACAAAACAATAATAATCAATAATATGTAGTGTTGTTTGTATATTTACTAGCTACTGCTTTTACACTATTTTAACTTGCAATTTAATTTCATTGAGCTGATCATGATTATGCATACCAATCTTAGCCACTAATATTTGACAATATATTATGACATGAAGTGGATTCCAATAAAATAAATTACAAATTAGATTAAATTTTTATTACATAAATTATATTTGATTGTTTAAATAAAACAAGATATAAAATACGTAAATAGGTTTATGAACCACCCATAGCAAAAGTGTTTCTACTTTTGAGACACTGGTACAATTAATTGTGAACCAATAACTCATATTATATTTGATATAAATATATTTTGTTTTGGTAAATTTTAACGGCCACATCAGTTATAATCATTGACAGTGGGACAGGACTTTAACACAATCCCCGTACTCCCTAATGGCTCGTTAATACAAAATGTTTAGAATTTTTCATATACGAGTAAAAATATTTAATTTTTGTTCTTCTACATACAAATCTGTTGACAGCATATGTTCCTATAATTTATTTCTTTTTCTACACCCTTAGTAAGAGTTTTGGTCATCGAACTAAATACTAAGAGTTTTAAAGTTTTTCAGTAGTAAATCGAAAGCAACCTTTAAGATAAAATAATGCTTTGATACCACATCGTATATATCAACATTGTTATTTTGATGATACGAACTTGATATTTAGAAGTTATTAATTACAGATTAGTATTAAAATAAAAAGAGTATATAATAAAAATACGTTAACAACGTTTTATATAGAAATATATTTTTTTAGTCATGAGAATAATACTCGTAGTAACTTTCGTCTTAAAATGATATCTTCTCTCAAAATTAGGCGATTTTGCAACTTATACCCTTAAAGTCGCTTCCCTAATGGATAATCTAATGCTTTTCCCAAATTAAGATCTGAGGCTTTTTCTACTGGCTAAGAATTGTTTAACCAACATCTTCTTTTGCTCTCTACACAGTATTTCACTTGGAACGTACCCTGGACGATGATAAAAATTTTAATTCCCTTTTTTTGGTCGAAAGATTCTAATCGTCAATCTTAATCATTTATATAACAGTGAAAACCAATTTTTGAAACCCTGCTAAAGGATATATTTTTAACCATAACGGATAGTAATTAAGTAATTATAAAACAATTTAACCTAAGTTTTAGACGGTCACACTCATGTATTTATTAATAAACTCGACATGTTCCGAAAAATTAATTAAAAATTTAATTACTTCTAAAAAAAACTGATAATATCCTGTAGCCCTGTTGTCGTGAATTTTTAAACGCCCAGTTGTTTTGATGAAACAAAATTTATGTAGTGGCTGATAACAAAACATGCAATTATTAATTTGAATCCAAAGTAAAGTTAATAGAGACAAAATCTCTCAGTATTTCATGGATTCCTGAAAGTGTCGGGTCTATCTTGACTTAATTACAAAAACTTTGAGATAGATTAATAAGAACAATTTATTAATTAATTTTGTATGAAACTATAAAGTGTCTATTTTGTATAAAATCACATAAAAATAAACAAAAAAGTGTCATTATATGCTCTATAGTTTATAAAGACGGAAATTTTCATAACTTGAATGAGCACATTGTTATACTTTTAATACATTTTTTATATCTTTAGCATTATTAAATAAGTTTAAGAATCAAATAATTTATTACCGATATAATAATTAAGGAAAAATAAATCGTATAAAATATTAATTCGTTGATATCATTACACGGGAGGCGTATTTTTTTAAGTGCATACAAAGATAAATTGACAAAAATCACATTAGATTTACGGTTAACACATAAACTGTGTCAATTTTATGCTTTTAAATAATTAACTGACTGCGACGCGGCAGAACTTTTGGTCTGAACAAAAGGCTGTTATTTCAATTCTACATATAATAATGTATTCTACAACAAAATGCTCATGTATTAAAATATAATAGAAAAATAAAATGGAGCGAACGTAAGATGAATTTCGAAATACAAATCATGTTTACAGATTTCTGTTTTAGATGCACTGCGTTTCTGTAAATGACATTTCTATTACTTCGTTTTCAAACCATCTTGAGGAATTTTCCACAATTGCTTTTATTCTAAATGTTAACCTTGATTATTTATAGAATGTGTCGCAGCTAGACCCAAATGATTCGACGTGTCCTGAAGCGAAATTGTATCTGATCTATTTATAAAGGATAGGTAATGTGCTACGTTTGCAACTGTTTTGCATGGACTTTAGATATATTACAAAGGTATGGGTGATTTAATTAGTATTTTTATTTTATTATAATCACGTTAAGATTAAATTTCTATCAAGATCAAAAAGTCTGATTCTATTTAATTCGTTTAAGTAAAATATTGAGCGTACGAGTATGTCTAGGATATTAATAATCAATTTTTTTAAAGTATCTATGTTTATGGCCATTTTTTTACGTTCTCACTTCGTTGCGTCATTTTTTCATCTCATTATCCTTTCTTTCAGGGGTCTCACATTAATTCTCACATGCTGGCTTGTAACCACAATCTGCTGTGGACTATTTATTGCTACGATGGCCGGCGTAGCCTACGGATATAATTACAGCATGGCAGAATTTATTACTTTCACAAGTTTGCATTTACAAATTTTCTATTAATACATAAAATTCCTTAAACATTTTGATGATAAACATTGTCTTTTTAATCTCTTTTTTTAATGTGGCCATGCCAAGAAAGAGGTTAAATGATTTTTAAACCTTATGGGCCCATGAAAGTGTATGTCTGTGTATGTTTGTGTATGCATGTTTAGTCCTAAATTGAAAACAATTTATTGATTCAAATAATCTGTATATGACTTACATGAATAAAGTTTATGTCCTGCAACTATCACGATTACCGTGAATTTAAATATGAAATTTCTATAAAATCAAATTATTACTTTTTATCCTATTGGTATAGCATTTATTTTTATTTAATAAGTAAATAAAGTAAATTTAAAAGTCATATGATAAACTTCGTATATAAAATAAAAAGGTGTACACATTATTTATGATCTACAACATAGGTATATGGTAATTAATAATTAATTATTTTAATAATTTCTCAGGACCCGATGTTAAAGTATACATGAGAAGAGGACAGTTTTACGATAGACCTGACTTTGAAAAACCAAAGAGGAGAGCTGGAGATGAAGATGATAGTAAGTAAATACACAGAAATATTTGAAATGTATAAAAAGCGACACATTTATATATAACTAGAAGACCTGGCGAACTTCGTATCGCCCTATAGTCAAGAAATATCTATTACGTTTTTTTATTTATATTTTTGGAGTTTACCTGTAAGCATTAAATCTCCGTGTTTTGAAGTGCGACAGAATGATTGACATATTAGTTAGTTGTCAAATCTAATGTCAAAAAAAACGTTTGTATGGGAAATAGAAAAGGGCTGTTTTTATGGTTTTCCCAGTAATGAATCAATTTTTTTCAACTTTTATACCTTCCCTGAACCTCCACGAACATTTAAAGACTAAGATAAGATAAATCCGTTCAGCTGTTCTCGAGTTTTAGCGAGACTAAGGAACAGCAATCCATTTTTATATATATAGAAGATTCTTCTACCTGGCAATTTCCCAGCTATAGCCAGGGTCTGCCTTACATGTTGTGAATAGTTTTTGGCTATTTGTTTTTACGACCGGCCGCCTGCCTGACATCAACCCTCTTTTGGGAAAAATATTTTTATATATATAGAAGATTAGTTTACATTAATTCTCTCGAATAAAGTCGAGAGCAGCCGTGTAATGTATTGTAAGCTAAACCTCTCTACTACGCTTTTCTTTTCTATTCTTTAAGTTTAATTTGCGTGAATCTTAAATATTTATAACTGTCCAAATCCATTCATTTAAGAGGAAATTCAGAAAACAGATAACCTAGTTTTTTTTCATTATGATAACCCAAAATTCCGCTAAATAATATAATGGATTGAACAAATAACTTCCATAATTGTAAAAAACTTAATGCTCAGACCCGACAAAGAGATCTCCACTTATCAAATAATAAAAATATATAATCTATAATAACAAGGTCACTACGAGTACTTTAATGATTGTCAAATTAACGATGCAAGTTATAGAGAAAAATGCCTTAAATTATTAGCTTTAAGAAAATTAGCGTAACTTTATTTAACACAACGCTCAAAACTGATCTAACTTAATAGAATGTTTGTAGGATACATGACGGCCAAAATACATTATTATCAAGATCGAATAAATAAAATTTGTAATTGTAAAAAGTATCGTAATTAAGACAATAATGTTTTTTTTTCTCTTTCAGTATTTCCTTTCAACCTTTCGGATTACCAACAAGAGGTTCCATTAGGAGATGATTCGCTTTCCGACAAATTGATTAAGGATTTGGATACGAAGAAATATGCAGAAAAGCTTACAAAATACTCACAAGGAAAAACCAATACTGATTCTAGCCATAAAACCGAATCACCTAAGGTAATTTGAAAGAGCTACGTAATAGAATTATTTTTATACATATAATCAATACAATAAATTATATTTATATATTTCTTTCGCTCATTCTTATTATTTAAATTATTTTTATTGCTCTATAGAAAACAACTTACAAACCAACACCATCTTCAAGAATATCTATAATACCGTTTCATATAATATCTACAACTGTAATGTACAGTGGTTCCTCCGAAATTATAATGAGAAAATTCGATCCTGCCCCACCAAGTATTATATCAGATGTAAATAACGATGTTTTCCGCAATGACGACTATGGTGTAGAAAGAGCAGAAGAAGAGTTTTCAAATACAATAGAAGAGGAAGATATTAAGAGAGAAAGTCCGACACCAGATATCAGGATACGAGTGGAAGATAGTCCCATAAGGTAATTGTAAATATATCAAAACAAATATTAAGTAGAAAATATTATAATCGTTTTGCCTTTGACTACAGCAGGCCGCCTGGCCTGCTGTAGTCAAGTTACTATAGCTCGAACATAGGCTGGCTAGACCGGAGAAGTACCACCCTCTCACAGATGATCGGCGTGAAGTAAACTCTAATGGCTGCGTTTCATCCGATGAGTGAGATAGACCCTTGCCCTTTCCCTGTTCCCACCATTTCATGCTATTTCTGTTTTCCTTATTCCCCTCCCTTTCCTCAACAACCAAGGTTAGCAATGCATTCGCAACATCTACATATGTTGCGAATGTCCATGGTCGACAGTCACTAAGCTGCCAACCAAGTAGGCCGTCTGTTCATTTGCCATATTTCACATAAAATATATATAAATTTATATATGTATGTATGAATCCAATTTTTTAGGCATTCCGTAATAATGCGACATTGGGAAACAACAGAGGGTCCTACACTGAGTGATGTTTCTGATGTGGATGAAGAGGCTTTAGTTTACAGAGCGATATAAAATAAGAAAATAAAAAGATATCAAAGTTAATAGCTGTATTTCAATTGGATTTTGTACTGACTTAAACTTTAAGAAGCAAAATATTATTAATGAAATCTAATATTGTCGCGTGTTTTGTTCATTTAAATTAAAATAATATTTTTCGGATATAATAAGCAACTTTATTTTTGTAAAATCTACATATTTCCAACGTTTCGCCTAATTTTCATAAATAACAAGACCAATTGACAGACATTCACATCTCGTCTGCCCGTGACCACGGTTGCTGAAAAGTATCCGAAAAGTCGGTAGTATGTAATTTTTTACAAAAAATAAAGTCGCGAAGTATAATCTGAAAACTATAAGTTTTATTTAAACAAAATATTTTTATAGCTACAATCTAAGAAACAAAATAAAGATATGCTTTAAATGTGCTCAACTAACAAGGCAAATGAAAATATTTATTCGCTTGTTGACTTGTTCATCCTTTAATAGAAGATAAATTGTATGATTATTACCATTACTTAATGAATCTGGATATTTTTTCCTTATAATATTAAAATTTTATGACTAGTAATAAATAAAAACCAATGATGAAAAAAGTTAAACCAATGTGATACCCTTCGTAAGCATACATAGTATAGATAGTTAAGAAAATTTATATCAGTAAAGATGTATTGTCAAGTTAAAATATATTTCAAATAATTATTAAGAATGCAAAAAGTATCACATTGGATGTTGAATTCTAACTGACAAAGGAACTTCGATTACTTCAGTTCTTAAGCCTTCAAAAATGATGGTTTTAAAACGAGCGTGATTACTGTCGTAAAAGATATTTAGGAAATGTTGCATAAAAACTGATTTTTATGCACTTTTAAAACAAATAGTCACCATTATACTATTTCTGAACTTGTTACTTAAATTATACAAGAAAATTGTGGACTGTTAGTTGAGCAAAAACAATGCTATCAAATAATATTATCTGACTAATACGCCTATCACAAGATTAAATCCTCACTCTAGATATTAAGTTTTTCCTGTTCGTTATTGAATAACCTAAGTAAATTAGATAATTTGAAAAGATTCATGTTGTATGTATTCAAACATATTGTAAGCATAAATGACAACATAAGAGCATACTATGCTGCAGTATAACTGCCTAGGAAAGAAAAATAAGGATTGTGCTAACGGTCTTTCCTACTTCCCTAACTCAGAACACATCATTGATAAGTTGAAGATATGTTAAAATTTAAATGAAACTAATATTTTTCGCATATACTACGCGTTTACTACTTTTCAACAACATTGATCATGACATCTGGTCTAGCCGAAACGTCGGAAGTATGTAGTTTTGTACAAAAATAAAGCACGCGTAGTAAACAAGAAAAATATTAGTTTCCTTTAAACGAATAAAACTCCCGAAAGTCTTAGTTCTCATTATGTTAAAATTTGTTTCGTACTAAGAGTGTCGATAATAAACTACTGATTGAACGAGAGATATAAATTTAAAAATTATAATTTTAAGAATTTCGAATTCTTATTTACATTATAATAATTATATATTATCATTACATTTGAAAAACCCTCGTATAAAACTTATATTGATAAAAATTACATCAAAGTGTCCAATATTATATTCATTTCACCCTAACTTACTTATCAGTCGACTATTTAACGAGCTGTGTCATTGCAAAAAAAATACAATTGTAGTGTACTTATTATTCCAATATTAAATTTTCATCTTCATATTGAAATTAAACCTAATATATGTACCTATAAGTCATCTTTTTTGCTCTAGTCAAATAGTAATTTGTTTTTCGAAAGTAATTTTTTTTAGGTACGCTTTGTATATTAATATAACTTTTATAAATAATACACTTCTTTCCTAAGATTTTTATTTCTAAGAACTTGAATCTTTTTTTTCTGTAATACATACAGGTTCTTCAGTGAGTCCCGTCACTTTACTATGTTGACTATTTTTATACATCTCATCCAAATGATTCTTCAAAAGTATTGGCAATTCATTAGCAAGATATCCTTGTACGTAAGCCGAAGCAGCTCTCGGATCTCTTAAATAGTGTTCCAATTGAATTATCGAGAAACTTATAGACCTGAAAGAGTAAATCATTCTTATTATGACGAAACCTGACCTTTAAAACATAAGCTTTGTTGAAAGAGAAAGATTTGTAGTGTTAAATAAGGAGTTTTACATCAAAATTTTTGATTGCAATAAATTTATGACTCACCTCCATTTCAAAACCTCAAAAGTAGGGTCCGTTTTGTCGGCATTAATTTCAAAATTAACAGGTAAGTCTTGTATCTCTGCAACGAAATCGTATTCAGCTACTACTGTGTTATTCTCATGGCGTAGAGTACCTCTTATCTGCAGATTAAGAATTTATACAACAAACAAATTAGTTATTTTCTATGAACAGTTAAGATTAAATGACCACGAATGTTCGGTTTCATTTTCTTCAATTATGAACATTCAAATACTAGCTTTACAAATATGATAATTAGTTATAATTGCAGGTTCGCATTTTCAAATTAATTTAAAGGATGAACTATAAAATGAAATATAACTTATATTTTACAATTTTAACAAAACAATATATGAATAATCACCGTTAAGGAATTAAAACGTAAAGATTCAGCTATTTTCGTCGTCTGTAACTTGAAAGGTCCCCCAGTGTGTGAGGAATACAATGAATCTAGACCGTGGACTGTCACATTGTCAATGATCATGTAATTAGCACATGGACCTTCTTCACACTGGAAAAAAAAGAAACTTTATCTCCAATATAAAATGATTATTCTGTAAACAGTAAGAAGTAAATGTAGAAAAGGATGATGTCTCTCTTCAGATAATTAATTATCTAAAATAAAGACTACATATTACTATCCGACAGTAAAGTAAAAGCAAGAAGATGTGTTTATTTGTGAAAAATATATGTACACTAGGAAGATATTAAACAATGTTATAATTTAAGTAAGCGTAAACTGTGTACAATTACATTCACTATAACATTTAGTATTTCATTCAAATATTTGGCCTAAATATTTAAATGAAAATATTTGAGGCAAATTTACATACTTAAAGGTATGACAACGACCCTTCTCAAATGACATAAATAAATATTTTATACATGTTCTAATTATAATAATGAATTCCATTTTAAGGTTTAAAATGCAAAGTTATGTTGACGACGCTTTATAAATTTGTTGCGATAAACTTCGTCAAACATATCAGATTTCCAAGTAACAAGTTCTTTAACTGAACATCAGAAATACTAAGAAGATTAAAATATCTTATACATAATACTTACCGACATACTTGCATGAAAATATTAAATTTAAATACGACTAACAATTTAAAATCAGCCAAATAAATATTATTTCATGCAAATAACCAAGGATAACTAATTCTTATCGTATATATTTTTTTAATATAACGAGAAAATAACAAGACAAAGAAATAAAAAGAAAGAAAAAGAGTTGTAAGATCATCAGTAAGAAATAATCTTTTTGTTAATTTTGTGAGTTAATAAATTTAAATAAATCTTACAATAGTTTTACTATATTTACGGAATGTTGGCATCCTCATTGCGGCCTGTCCAGTTTCAACGGTCTCAGAATTAATATTTCTGACAACATCTGACACGTATTTGTCAGCAGTTTTGAACAGATTGTCCTGATATTTTCTGAAATAATCCAAAATAGAACAGGAATTTTACTAAAGAAATATTTCTAAAGAAGCGTCGTTACAAATCTCTTATTATTTCGAGACTTCTCTGAATAATAATAGATTGATAAAAATAAACGAAAAACCATTTAAATAACAATATAACCACGTGATATATGTATTTTTATTATTTTATATGATTCATACCTGAATTTTGGCAAATAACTATCAAATATAACGGAGGTGTTGAGTACTGTAAACACGGTAGACTGAAGTTTCGGAAGCATTTCTTCTCGTACTGGCTTCGTCAATAGTTTTTGTAGTGCATCAGCTTCATGTTAAATATATAACATTAAAAATTTATGATTCAAACTAATCTCATCACATACATATTAGGTATTTGTAATATTAAATTTTCTATATCTATTGATAATAAACATGACATTCAAAAATGTTCAACAAATGTTGAGTAACTTTTAATAAAAAAATATTTTAAAACATAAAATCAATTAAAGAAAATTGAATTTAAAATTAACGGTAATTACCTTGTTCCGGAGTAAAGTAAGGAGCTATGACAGGAGGGGTGCCAAGGCGTATCGAAGAGATCTTTAAAAAAGTAATAATTCTAACCACGAATCATGTAACAACAAAAAAAAACAACGGATTTCTATTACCTCGACACTAAATTTACAGTTCCTAACAGATAAAGTGTCATGTCCCAAGTTCACAGTGTGTCCACTCAATTTAATCAACCCATAGCCCCCTAGTGAGCATTGATCGGCTATGATTCTAAAAAAACGAAGAAATAACCTAAGTGTATGAATTATAGAAAATGGGCCTGTTTTGTAATACATATTAAGATTGAAAAGTAGCCGCTAGGGACATGACCTGACCGAGGTCAGGCAGCAAAACAGATTAATCTTACTTATGCCAATCATGCTCAGAAAGCTATGAACATTGTAACATATATTTTCTTTAACAGGGTCAAAAACTCACGCCAGACTTCCTCTAAACTGTATTTGTTGTAAACTGAATGGAGAATGCTTATTTGTCTTTGTACCAGAATCGAATACAATGTCAGATTGATTCCTGAACGCTAAATATTTGCATTCAATTATCATCCTGGTCAGACTTGACTCTAATCGTAGGAGGTTTGACGCTAGGGCGAATGTGACATCGGGTCTTATAAGTTGAGGCAAACTTGTTAGAGTCACTTCCATAAGTAGCCTAAAAAAGTTTTGTTTGACATCATAAGCATAATGAAATCTAATACTTTCGCGAGTATTAATTTAAATGAAACTATTATTTTTTCGCCTTACTACGCTTTATTATTATAGTAAGAAACTACATAAAAAATATTAGTTTCATTCAAATCATAACATTATATCAGGTCGGCATTTGAAAATAAAATATTAATAACTAATATGATCACATGTCTTTCCATGTACAAATTTAATTAAACAATAAATTCGATAATATAAAAGTCGAAACTTCAATAATTAAATGACCACATGAATGACGTTTTCTAATTAATAATATATTGATATAACTTTTTCATAGTGAAACCACATAAGTACATTTTAAAATAGCAAAAACTAAAACACATGTCTATATTATTTAGTTCCTAAAAGGTTTTAGTTTCGCTGCCAAATCTTTGAATATTATAATTGACGAAGAAAATAGATTCATATTAACTGAATTAAAATAAAATAAATGTTATGGATGGACATACACGTCGACAACATTGTCGGTAAAGTAGAATCCATTAGATAACCTCAAGCTGTCAGCTGACCGTCTCACGAAGACGTTCATACCTCTCAAACCGTAATTCTCTTTTAAAGCCTGTCAATATTAATAGTAATATTGTGAGCATGAAATAACTTAATGAGCTATGAAGAATATTAGATGCTTTACTTACAGTCTCCAGGGCATCTTCAAAAGACCTTCTGTGAGCCTGCCAATGTTTTTGATACGACCGAAATACATCTATAATGACAGTTAAACGTATTAAAACTTTAAAATTATCGTAAATTTGGAAGTTTTTAACAAAAATGGTCTTCGAAGAAAATTAAAAAGGGTCTACAAAGAGAAAATGTATAGTTAAGACTTATCAAAATTTATCATTATTTTATCAAAAGGTTTTTATTTGAGAATATGTTCAAAATTATAAATATTTTCTCAAAAAAATTCTTATTAAATTAGGAAAATCTCATACAAAATGAATCCACAGTTTTAAAGTAAACTATGTAAACGAAAGCATTTTCTATAGAAATCTATTGAAAGATTTACAAAGCAACTTCAGTCACTTATTATACGTAGTTTGGTTAACCGTAACTCTTGAAAGCAATACACTTGATGTTGCATAAATTATTCGGCAAAAAGAAAACTTTAATATCAAATAAATGTAATATTCACTAACCGCCTTTGAAATACTGGAGTACCTTTTGCCCGATATCTGCGGAAAGAACGCATTGTATGAAAAATACACCTACAATAATACTTCTGTACATTTCATATAACAATGGGGACGCTCTTTAAATATGTTATTTCAAACTTAGCAAGAATAAAGTTACTGAATTGAAAATTTTAATTGCGCTAAATGTAAACGTCAGTGGCGAGGCATGAAATTATTCAATTTTCTAGAATAACAAAGAATAAAGTAATTTTTCAATAACTATAATTTTTTAAGATAATTTCTGAAAGCAAGACCAGACTTTTTAGATGTTCTTATATAACTTATGCAATTATGTTAATATAATTGATAACATAATAAAATGAAAATGTACAACTTAATAAAGTTCTGTATTATAGAACCCACGTCCAATTATATTCCAAATAATATAACTGAAATATTTTAATTTGTGAAACATATTATTATCATGTCGATTTAAAAATATTTTGAAGTCTTCTGTCTTAAATATAAACATTGCAATCGATAAATAAATATCGCATACTTGCAAGGTCTTGCCAAAAAATCTTTGAAATAATGTACTTTCTACAAGAAATTAGAAAAAAATTACCGTTAGGAAAAGTATTAAAATTTCACATAAAACAACACAAAAATTGATAATTCATAGCAAAAATAAATACTAAATATCACAAGAATGTTAAAACTTATATGAAATAAATCATTATTTTTGTTGTTTGGTTTTTAGGAAGTTTTTGATGGAAAAACGTTTGAGAAACAAGGAATAAAAGTAGTCATAAATAAAAACAACAATAACTAAAAAGAAATACAAGAAATATTTTATTCATATACAATATTTATAAAAGATGATATACAGTGGAGAAACTACGATATTGAAAATTTCCTATGTGAAGATTTGTTAGGAAATATTAAGCCATTTCAATTAACTTTTCATAATCTATCATAAAATTTTACTGCATATAGCATATTAAATGTCACTTCTATACAACAATGCTTGAGAAGGGCGTCTCTTTATATAAGCAAAATTTGATTTTATTATTCTCATTGTTATTCTTTTCTACAAATTGTCAAGACGATTGCTGGGTCACATTTGATGCAAAAGATCATTTTCAAGTTGTAGATGAAATTGACGGTAAGAAAATGAATTCGTATTTAAAAAAAAAGAGACGTCAGCATACTGACGTCACGTATGTGTTCTCAAATGTGGTCAGGGTCCCAGGCTATTGAAGGTAACCTCGGCACTGGTTTGACAAATCCCTTACTTCGAAGAGGTCCAATCCATGCAACCAGACGGCTCAAGCGAGACCCTCTTTAATCTGCACTCTCGCATTTATTTATACCCACCAAAACTAATTGTTGTTACTACACTTGAACAGGTAACTAAAGTGGTTATGCGAGTGACACCTGATAATTTCAACTACCCTCAATTATTACTCATTCATTCAGTAAGTAAACGGCCATTCCGACGGTTGGTGCGCGCTCTGCACTATACTGCTTACTTGGTTAAAATTTCACATGAGAAGAGAAAGACTGATCGTTATGAGCCGATATATACATATAATGATAAAAACGAATCACAGTTGTTTTTCATCAAAGAAGCATCATATATCGTTATTAGGATTATTTAAATCGTTGTAATTCTGTGAAGCTGTACCTCTTGTGTTTAGGTTTAAACAACCACGCCTTGTCCTATAACTTTTTAATTATTTCAGACCGTTATGCTGAGGTCAGACAAAACTTCCAAGCAGCAGTGGGGGGAAATAAATTTGATAAAGAGATGCTAGACGTGAGTTCAAACAGTTTTTATTAGAACTATCCGTTTCCCATAAAATTCAAGTAATATAATAATTAATAATTTTATTAATTAATATTATATAAAACCCTTATAACAAAACTGTTTTGAAACAATTTTTTTAAATTTCATTCATTTGGAACATAGTTTATATCAAAACACTTTTAAGATACAAATAACCTGTTCCATTCTATAATCCTCAATTAAATTGATAAAAAAATTAAGCTATTAAACTATACAGCTATTTATAAAACCAAATCCAAGTAACGTTTCAAAAAGAGTTAAAATAACAATGTATAGATCGTTACATACTCGTATCAAAATTGGGTATACGACGTACGTATCAATGACAAAGATATAAATAACAAGCCTTTTGTTATTACACTATCTATTGGTATATTCCTATCGAAAAATCAATCACCAATATTTTGCTTTACTAAAATTCAAAAGCGACGGCCAGTTTAAAGCTTATTTTAGTTTTGTCCTGTCCTTCACGTTTCAGTAAAGAATTGATTTAAAATAAAAAGAAACCAATTTGTTATTTAAAACCATAACTATTTGGTATTTGGATTCGCAATAGATTGTTAGATTCTTGTTATTGTAAGCCATCTTATAACATTAATTAATATCCAGAAGATTACAAACATAGTTTTCAAATACACTAAATGTCTCCGAAATCATTGTACAGGCAATGCTCAAGACGCGTGGTATAGCTGAGCGAGCTGAACACAAAGCTTTTGTGGACCAAAGTCAGATCCCTGCCGGTATAAACCTCGGAGGCAGCTGTATGATGAGAATACCTAATGCTATTCTGTAAGTAAATAACGCCACACAACTTCTATGACAATTATACACCTTGAGTTGTAAAGAAGCAGAAATTACACCTTCATTTTCTTTCATAAAAAATCATAATTTTTAATCCAAATATATTTTATAATCAATTTAAACAACACAATTAATTGTTCTAGATTTTTCCATCGAATGAAGCTGCGCAACAACACGAGGTTCAGAGTTGTCAAACTGGAGAGTAATCTCACTACTTTAGAACTGAAAGCCAGTTTAAACCTTAATGACCTACATCTGTTAGGGTCTTATGACATTAGTCACACACTGCGAGAAACATCGCATCTGATGTACTATCCATCATTCGGTGAAGTAGAGTAAGTTGATGCAATAAAAAAAACAGTCTATACTAGTACAAACTGAAATAGACTAGATTTGACGTTATGTATAATTAATAATAACCTAAACCAACAGGTTTCTGTTAAAGAACGTCTCATACGAAGTAGACGGCCACTATCGTCTGTTAGACAAACGATTGAACTTAGAACTTGTGACATCAGAAATTTCTATGGACGGTATTATGATGACGGTAATAATATATAGTTTTATATTTTAATGTTAAAGTTATTAATACTGCAGTACTATAAAGCAGTGAGAACAAAACTAGTAAAAAATAATGTTAACAAAGAAATATACTAGCAATGTCTACATGCTTTCAGTATAAGGACCGGAATTCAAGTAATAGCTTCAGTATGGAGACGAAAAATATAGGTAAACAAAACTTCTTCTTCTTTTACCTGGCAATTTCCCAGCTTTTTGCCAGGCTCTGCCTTCCTGCTCAACTTCCTCCACTTTGCCTTTTCTTCACCTGCACTAAGGTACTTTCTACAAACGGTACATAAAACTAAATAAATAAAGTCGCTTGTAAATATACAAAAATAACTTTTTATATAATAATGATGAAAACTTTCGCTATATTATAATATCATTCACTGTTTGAATTTGATGCCAGAATGTTTTATATGAGCCCAATTAAGTCAACCTTAGTGGTGTGTCTAATGAATCATTAAGAACATCTGACCTGAAACCTTAGCTTCAGATTGTAACGAAGGTTCGCCTAATGATGCTTTTTCCTCTAAAATTTTTGAAACAGAGAAAAATTTGACAAATATACTCAAAAACTTATGGATGACATTACATAAATACCATTTAATAGTTTAAATATGCACAGGCAAATTCATTTTAATTACACTCTTAGAAACGTTAATATAAAAGTAATTAAATTAATCTGAAATCATTTTGATTGTCCTACAGACTATTATTCTGATTTCTACCTCACATACATTTTTAAGTTAAATAACGCATAAGACATGAACATTAATACGTATAATGCTTTTTGATATTTTTAGCGTCCTTCACAGAGCGTCTCCAAGTTGATTTAGATAAATGGATTCGAGATTACTTCAATGATTATCTTGCATACTTCATTGTGGCCAAAGACAACGAATTTGAGTACTTAATATTTATACATTTAGATATACTATAAAATACATTACATGCTCTGATTAATATTTGAATTTCCAGAAAATACAATCAGGAGAAGACAGCTGCTCTCAACAATTATGCGGACAAAGTAATAGACATTATAAAACAGAAAATATATAAAATAAAAGCTCACGCCGTCCAACTGCCGACGTTCACGATCAAAACTGAAAATGGCGCGGTAAATTATTTTACAAAATAAAAATTCATTACAATACAGACCAAACCATTCTCTATACAACTTTAAAACAGACTGGACTTATTAATTTAAATGAGAATTTATGTCAAGGGCCTTCAATCACAAATCTGAAATGCAGTCATTTACACAAATTTATAGAATATATTAACGATATCGCAAAATCATGGTACATATAACTTATAAATCAAATTTGAAAATTAATTTAGCGATTAGGTCCTCAAACGAAATAGAGATAGAAAAACGATATTTCTTATATTGCCCTCTCCCTTTTCCCACCCTTTCCTCTTCTTGCCCAATCAAGGATGGCAACGCATCTGCAATACTATGTTGCGATTATTATCAATCGGCTACAGTAATACCTGCATCAGTTAGGCCGTCTGCTCGTTTGCCCCCTTTGTCATAAAAATGTGTATACATACTACAAATAGGCAATATTGAAATGTTAATATATCGATTCTTTTAATTTTTTCTCAAATGTTACAGGACATTCGATTGAGGGATGGTGTACTGAGAGGCTTGGACAGTATCTACCGTCGTTCTATAGCCACTGGCTCTAAAGAGAATGACCTACGACATGTGGACGCAGTTGTTGGATTCAGCAACGTGAAAGTATATTTTTTTTTTAATTATAATCTCTTTTATTTTATAACGTTTATATAAAAGAGAGAGAGAGAGAGAGAAGTCTTTCTCTTTCCCCGTCACTTTCTATTAAATATTCTTTAAATAACTAGCTATTAAAGTAATTTCATTTGTTAATTAAAATAAACTAGCTTGCAAAAAAACTTGTGAGAAACTATTCATATACGAATACTGTTATTTAACTTCACATTGATGAATTAAAAAAATATATTGAAATTTTGTGTTCATTTCTTTGATTACTTCAAGTTAAAATAAATTTGGTGTTACTCTTTTTTTGATATCGTTCGGTTATGTGATTTTTTCTATTAATTGACACACTATACATAAATTATAATTGCTACACATTTGTTCCATACTTTGACTATTGATTGCAGTTACAATATAGATACGACACCATCTCTCAGTCGGCTTCACCTTCCGTCACCGGAGTGTTGACTCTCACAGCTGATGATTTAACAGCACTCATGGAATTGAAGTTAATAAAGGAATCTGAATCCTCGGACATCAGTTTCAGATACCTCGAACAGACCAGGTATACATATAACTTATATATTTTCTTTATGTTAAAGGTGGCAAACGAGCAGACGGCCTACTTGCTGGGCAGTAGCTAAATGAACATCCGCAACATCTCTGTTGCGGATAAATTACCAACCCTAAAAAACCTAAAAAACATAGGGAAGGGTGGGAATAAGAGAATGTCATGAAAAGGTTGAAATAGAAAAAAACAACCGGCTCTCACTCATCGGACGAAACGCAGCCATTAAAGGCTACTTCACGCCGATCTTCTGTGAAAGGGTGGTACTTCGGCGGTACAACCAGCCATGTTCGAGTTGTAGTGACACGACTACAGCAAGGCTTTACCACCTAAAAAATTAATAGTTGTTCAGTTATTTTCTCAGCTGTTTTCATCTTTTGTCTTCTAATTTATATACAGGCCCGAGTCCCTGACAGTGGAAGGTTCAGCTAATCGGATGATTTCCAATTTCAAGTATGTCCTCGAGCGTCACGTCATAGCTATCATGACGAACACCCTCATGCACAATATTAAAATGCTCGGCACGTTGGATAAATGCGGTGAGATATTACTTATGGGATCCTTCAACATGACGTGTGTGTCGCTTGACAAATTTGAATTATAAATTAGTTTATGGAATTGTTTTTCAAGACTTGATAATTTTTCATTCTATTTGTTATATATATATATATATATATTTTACCTTAGACTTCACTTAATATAGTACCGCTAAAGTTTATACATCACATCACCTTTTGACTATCGTTTTCAGACAATTTTCTTTCATTTACCTTTATTGTTATTTGCGTTCACAGTGCCAACATTCGCGGCGTATAAAGACCCAACCGAAAAACAGATGGAAAATGATTATCCTTCAGAAGAAAAGAAACTTTTGAAAGCTGATGAGACTAGTGAGAAGACGCAAACAAACGAAAACGATAATCAAGACGATAATGATATAGAAAAAATAAATAAATCGGATGATGATGATGATGAAGATAAAGAAGACGGTGACAAAAAACCTCAAAAGAAGGAAAAATCAGAGGAAGCAAGAATAAAAAAAATTCTCTCCGATAATACTATAAATATTGAATATTCACCTAACAACTATTACAATAAAGATTCTAACGTAGTACCCCAAGGTGAAAAGGTAATTAAGAATAGCAAAGGTACAAAGAACCCAAAATTAAACAAGAAGAATACTGTTCCCCCAAAAAAGAAAAACAATAAAAAACCAAAAAAGAAAAGGAATACGCGCCCAAAAAAGCAGAGATATATCCGCCACAAAAAAAAGGGGTGAAATAAAATGTTATAAAAGCTGTTCAAAATATTTTTTTTTAGTTTTTAAATAATTCAAAAAGGTGAGGAGGCTTTCAGTTGTTATTGTTATAAATTTTATTAGACTTTTATAACTTCTATCAATAAATAAATAGACACTGGTAATGGCAATCAATTGCAGTAGCAATGATATTTTCTTTTGTAGTTTTTTTACACCTCTGTAACCAATAAATATTACGGATTTGGTAGAAAAACGTATATATCTTTCACATAATAATATACTAAATAATTAAGTAAATCGCTTTTAAAATAACAATATATTTCATTTTACTTCGACTATATTTATTTAATAATTCATCTCGATTAGTACAGTATTGTCAGCAGTGGCGGCTGTACCTTAAGTGCACTCGTGCGCTGAACCACCAATTCAAAAGATTTAAAAATTACAAAATATTACTTCATCTTTAATTTTAAATTACCATTTTAATATTTATTTTCTAAACATACAAAAACATATAAAAAATTAAATTTCTAATTATAGTCAAAAAGTTTGAACGCTTTACTAAACTAATATCTCGTGCGCTTCGGCGAGTGCACGAGGACTGCTAATACATCTTGTATGAGATACGCATTAATACGCCTGGCGCGTGAAACAAAAGATACTTCATAGAAATGTACCGAGTAATGAGTCGGTTCTCGAGCGCCGCACGAGCGACCGAAGATTACCGAGAGCACCCGATGTATGACGAATTGAGCCATGATTGACATCTCGTTATATTGTTTTGTTGCATTTTCTAATTTTAATATTTTAGTAAAGTGCACCACTGCACCGGTTCGATTACCCACCGGCCGCCGCTGATTGTCAGTATGTCTACTACCTTTTTTCGGTATAAATATTGTTTATTTTTAAAGTATACTTTATACCTTTTTGTTTAAAAAAAATCTTTTAAATATGTTTGAGTTAGTCCAAATTCGGTATTTTTAAATAGTAACGTCACCACGTATAGCTCCACCAATGCCTTTACTAATCATTATCGCAAGGATCTCAAATTATTGAAGATATCATTGTAAACATTTTTATGGGAAAAGTAGCAGACAGCCTACCTGATGCTGGTGACAGTCACCATGGACATCCGCAACGTAGATTTGCGGATGTGTTGTCGCCCTTGATTAGGAAAAAGGGGGAGGAAAATGTGGGAAAGGAAGGGTAAGGAAAGGGTGGGAAAAGGGAAAGGGCACCGGCTCTCTCGCTCACTGGCCAAACGCAGCCATTAAAGACTAGGTACTTCACGCTGATTTTCTATGAGAGGGTGGTACTTCCCCGGTCAAGCCATCCCATGTTCACAATGCAGTAACTTGACCACAGGTAGTCTTTACCACTTATAATCTGGAGAATCTCTTATTTCGAAGAGGTCCGATCCCTGCAACATCTCGAAATAGCGGAAAGAGTGATACGACCAAGTAGGCTCGAATGATATGTACGAGCCTGTTTGGCAATTTTAGATTGAATAGATTGTAAATCAAGCCAAACTGAATTTATGATGAAGATTTTTTAAATCAATAGATTGTGAAATATCAAAAGGCTTGTTATTCAGTTTGTTTTCATTAGTAAGTACACCGACCAATAACGATCCATAAATTTTTATTTCAAATTTACTTATTTATTATTCCACAAAATAAGACGTGAATTATTAAGGAGAAACAAAACAAAAAATATTTATATACAAAATTAAGAAAATGATAGTAAACAGAGCAGAAACTACGACTTTTGAGATTTCCTATGTGAAGATGGATTTGTTAGGAAATATTAAGCCATTTCAATTAACTTTTTATAATCATACATAAAATTTAACTGCATATAGCATATTAAATGTCACTTCTATACAACAATGCTTGAGAAGAGCGTCTCTTTATATAAACAAAATTTGATTTTATTATTCTCATTGTTATTCTTTTCTACAAATTGTCAAGACGATTGCTGGGTCACATTTGATTCGAAAGAGCACTTTCAAGTTGTAGATGAAATTGACGGTAACTATAAATTAATACAAATAATATTCACGAATTACAGATTTCGATCATACGGAAGAATCACATATCGTTATTAGGATTATTTAAATCGTTGTTATTCTGTGAACCTGTATCTCCTGTGTTTAGATTTAAACACCCACGCCTTGTCCTATAACTTTTTAATTATTTCAGACCGTTATGCTGAGGTCAGACAAAACTTCCAAGCAGCAGTGGGGGGAAATAAATTTGATAAAGAGATGCTAGACGTGAGTTCAAATAGTCATTATTTTTGACTAGACTGCAGACTTATGGCTCGCTCTTTAAAACAAACTGTTTCTTATAACGTTCAAATGAAATAACAAATTCATGAATATTATATAAAATACTTATAACAAAACTGTCTTGAAACATTTTTTTAAAAACTTCATTCAAAAGGAAGTTGTCAGAAACACGATTAAAATTCAACAATAGAAATTGGGTGAACAGTATCAATGAAAAGAATATAAGTATGTATAATTAAAAACCTTTTGCTATTACACCATCTATTGATATATTCCTATAGCAAATCACTTAAATTCAAAAGCGACAGCCGGTTTTAAAATTATATTTGGTTTTTCCTTCCTTTTATTTGCCAGTAAAAAAATGATTTAAAAAAAAAGAAACCAAAAACTCATTTTAAAATTATGAATAGCAATTTATCATTTGAAAATGCAGATTTTTTTTTTATTGTTGTTATTGTCAGCCAACTTTTTATATTGATTAATCTGGATAAGACCGTAAACATAGTTTTCACATACACATACATTCAATGTCTCCGAAATCATTGTACAGGCAATGCTCAAGACGCGTGGTATAGCTGAGCGAGCTGAACACAAAGCTTTTGTGGACCAGAGTCAGATCCCTGCCGGTATAAATCTCGGAGGCAGCTGTATGATGAGAATACCTAATGCTATACTGTAAGTAAATAAATACATTATACAACTTCTATAAGACTTATACGCCTTGAGTTGAAGGAGTTACCCGGAAGCGTAAAATGCACCTTGATATAAATCTATTTAATTATGCTGTTTTTATCTACTTATCTTTCATTAAAAATCATAATTCTCAATCATAATTCAAAAAAATCCGCTAATTTTATCTTTAGTTCAGTTATCAACAATATAAGGCAGCAACTTTAGTATGTAACATAATTAATTGTTCTAGATTTTTCCATCGAATGAAGCTGCGCAACAACACGAGGTTCAGAGTTATCAAACTGGAGAGTAATCTCACTACTTTAGAACTGAAAGCCAGTTTGAACCTTAATGATCTACATTTGTTAGGGTCTTATGACATTAGTCACACACTGCGAGAAACATCACATCTGATGTACTATCCATCGTTCGGTGAAGTAGAGTAAGTTGATGCAATAAAAAACAGTCTATACTAGTACAGACTGAATTAGACTAGATTTGACGTTATGTGTAATTAATAATAACCTAAACCTACAGGTTTCTGTTAAAGAACGTCTCATACGAAGTAGACGGCCACTATCGTCTGTTAGACAAACGATTGAACTTAGAACTTGTGACATCCGAAATTTCTATGGACGGTATTATGATGACGGTAATAATATATATAGTTTTATATTTTAAAGTTAAAGTTCTTAATACTGCCGGACTATAAAAAAAAATTAAGTTATTTTTATTAGTACAAAGGATTTTTAACAAAGAAATATATTAGCAATGTCTTCATGCTTTCAGTATAAGGACCGGAATTCTAGTAATAGCTTCAGTATGGAAACCAAAAATATAGGTAAACAAAACTATTATCCCATAAAAAACGACTCATAAGGTACTTCCTACAAACGGTACATAAAACTAAATAAATGAAATCGCTTGCAAATATACACAAATAACTTTTTATATAATAATAATGAAAGTTCGCTAACTTTCGCTATATTATAATATCTTTCACTGTTTGAATTTGATGCCAGAATGTTTTATATGAGCCCAATTAAGTCAACCTTCGTGGTGTGTCTAATGAATCATTAAGAACATCTGACCTGAAACCTTAGCTTCAGATTATAACGAAGGTCCGCCTAATTACACTTTTTCCTCTAATACATAGAAAAATTTAACAAATATACCCAAAAACTTAAGCATGTATATAATGTAATATACACTGGCACATTCATCTAAGTTACATTTTAGTAACTTTGAAATAAATGTGCTACTGAAACTACTTATCTGATTTCTAAAACTCTTACTGGTATACATATTTTTAATGCTTTTGTAATATTTTTAGAGTCCTTCACAGAGCGTCTCCAAGTTGATTTAGATAAATGGATTAGAGATTACTTTAATGATTATCTTGCATACTTCATTGTGGCCAAAGACAATGAATTTGAGTACGTAATTTTTATGCATTTAGATATACTATAAAATACATTACATGCTCTGATTAATATCTGAATTTCCAGAAAATACAATCAGGAGAAGACAGCTGCTCTCAACAATTATGCGGACAAAGTAATAGACATTGTAAAACAGAAAATTTATAAAATAAAAGCTCACGCCGTCCAACTGCCGACGTTCACAATCAAAACTGAAAATGGAGCGGTAAATTATTTTACATAATAAAACTCATTATAATACAGACCAAACTAATCCCTGGATAACTTTTAATAAGCCCAAGATTATTAATTTAATGAGAATTTATATCAGGGGCCTTCAATCATAAGCTGAAATGCAAACATATACACGTATTTATAGAATACTAGCTGACCCGGCGAACTTCGTACCGCTCATAAAAAAAAAAATTTGAGAAAAAATTAAAGTTTTTAATTAACAAATAAAAAATAAGGGTTGACCTCAGAGGGGTGAAAATTTAGGGTTGTATGTATTTTTGTAGGTTGTGTCATAAAAAAATAAAACAAAAAATTTTGCCTAAAAAATAAAAACAAAAATTTAGGGGTGGACTACCCTTAACATTTATGGGGATGAAAAATAGATGTTGGCCGATTCTCCCCCCTGGTTAGTATCCTCGATAAGGATCACGAAAATCGTTCGAGCCGTTTCGGAGGAGTTCAACTTCGAACACCGTGACACGAGAATTTTATATATTAGATATAAACGATATCACATATTCATGATGCAGATGATTTATAAATCATATTTTAAAGTAATTCAGCAATTATTTCCTTAAACATGGTAAAGACAAAAAACAAAATTTCTTATATTGTCCTTTCCCTTCCCCCCTCCTTCCTCCACTTCTTCCCCGATCAAGGATGGCAACACATCCGCAAAACTATGTTGCGCTTGTCAATCGACTACAGTACTACCTCGTTCAATCGTTTACCCCCTTTGTCAAAAAAATTACTACAAACAGGCAATATTGAAACGTTAATACATCGATTTTTTTAATTTTTCTCATATTCATGTTCCAGGAAATTCGCTTAAGAGATGGTGTACTGAGAGGCTTGGACAGTATCTACCGTCGTTCTATAGCCACTGGCTCTAAAGAGAAAAACCTTCGACATGTCGATGCAGTTGTTGGATTCAGCGACATGAAAGTATACAATATTTTATTACAAACTCTCTTATTTTATAACGTATATATAAATCTTCTCTCTTTTTTTTCGCTTGCCGTCATTTTTTATTACATATTCTTTAAATAACTATTAAAGTAATCTATTATATCATTTGTTATTTAAAATTAACAAGCTTGCAAAAAAAACTTGTGATAAACTATCCATATACGAATACTGTTATTTAATTTCACATTGATGAACATTTTGGAATTTAAAGATATATTAAAATTTGATGTTCATTTCTTTGGTTATTTAAAGTTAAAATAAATTTGGTGTTGCTCTTTTTTGATGTGCAATTTTTTCTATTAATTGAATACACTATACATAAATTATAATTGCTACACATTTGTTCCATACTTTGACTATTGATTACAGTTACAATATAGATACGACACCATCTCTCAGTCGGCTTCACCTTCCGTCACCGGAGTGTTGACTCTCACAGCTGATGATTTAACAGCACTCATGGAATTGAAGTTAATAAAGGAATCTGAATCCTCGGACATCAGTTTCAGATACCTCGAACAGACCAGGTATACATATAACTTAAATGAAACTAATGTTTTGCGCGTGTTTTATTAGCGTGTTGAGACTTATCAAGAGTAGCATTTCCTTGCAAAAAGTGGGTGTATACAAACTTGATTGCGACTGTGGGTTGTCATACATTGGACAGACAAAGAGGATCATCGGTACAAGGGTTAAGGAACACATCTCAGACATTAAAAATAGGCACGCGTAGAAGTCATCATAAATAACAAGACCAACTGACAGACATTCACATCTCGTCTGCCTGTGATGATGAAACGTCGAGAGTATGTAGTTTTTTACAAAAATAAAGCACGCGTAGAATATCCGAAAATATTAGTTTCATTTAAATGAATATTCGCGAAAGTCTTAGATCCCATTGTCCATATAACTTGTGTAAATTTTATTTGGTCAGTTATTTTCTCAGCTGTTTACATCTTTTGTCTTCTAATTTATATACAGGCCCGAGTCCCTGACAGTGGAAGGTTCAGTTAATCGGATGATTTCCAATTTCAAGTATGTCCTCGAGCGTCACGTCATCGCTATCATGACGAACACCCTCATGCACAATATTAATATGCTCGGCACGTTGGATAAATGCGGTGAGATATTACTTATGGGATCCTTCAACATGACGTGTGTGTCGCTTGATAAACATTTGAATTATAAATAAGTTTATGGAATTTTACATTCTATTTGTTTTATATTTATTTTACCTTAGACTTCATTTAATTTAGAACCACTAAACTCCATAGATCAGACCTTTTGACTGTGGTTTTCAGACAAGTTTGTTTCATTTAATGTCACCTGTGTAAAAAAGTGATGTCTGCTTTCACAGTTCCAACATTCGCGGCGTATAAAGACCCAATCGAAAAACAGACGGATAATGACTTACCTTCAGAAGAAAATAAAAATTTGAACCCTGATGAGACTAGTGAGAAGACGCAAACAAACGAAAACTATGATCGAGATAATAATACAGTAAATAATGATGCTGAAAAATTAATGAATTCAGCGGATGGTGAAGATGAAGGAGACGGTGATAAAAAATCAGAGGAACAAATTGCTCAATAGAACATCGATGTTTCTGTAGATTTGGAACATTCACAAAATATCCATAAATATGGGAAAACTCCTAAACTGAGGAGAACTCACAAACCAAAATCTACAAAACATAAACGTCTATATAATAAACGTCTAATCAAAAAGTAATACATAAGTGCAACCGTCTTTCAAACAAAAAATGATGAAATTAAATGCTTTAAAATCTTTTCAGGTCTTGATACATGTAGGTTTATATTGGCTTTTTTCAAACTTCTATTAATATCACAAAAATTGTGCAACTGGTAAATGAGAGCAATTAAATGACACATTTCTTTAATATTCTTTTTACTGATAAATAATTTAATTTATTTTAATAATAATTACATCGTAAACATATGAGACGAAACCTCTCAGCATTCCATTGATTCACTGTGCGGGTGCCGAGTCCATCGCGTTGTAGGGACAGGAGCTTCAACAGTGCCTGGGACTTGCAACCGAGGTGTTGGTTTAAGGGTTAAGTGCTATGTTTTTTTTTAATGGCACACGTATTTGGGTGGGTATTAGTCTAACATCTCTTAAGCAAGTACTATTATTGGTTTTGTTTCTAAGTAGTAAATTCAAAAAGTAACACTATACAATACTATTATAAGAAAAAAATTTTAAACCCTATCACATTCACAATGATTTGAAGAACCGGAGACAGAACCATATTAATTCTAAAACCTTGAATACCAGAAAAGATTACGGTCTCCCTGAAATTTATACTAATTAATTGCATCTTAAGATAATTAGAGACAATCATATTTTATGCACAAAGTCCTCAATTAAAACTAAAAATATTCAAGATTTTACTAATTTTAATTAAATTATAATATCATGTCCATAAATGCTTTTGTAACTTTAGTAATCTTAATTACTAATTTTTAAAGAGCTCTGTATTAAGAATTTAATAAAAAAAAGTAACCCTTTTTCCCAACTATAGTAATTACACCCATATGCCTTTATTTTATATATCAAACTTATGGGAATGTGTGTTTATAAGACTCTGAGAATGTATAAGTAATAAAATTATTATATTTATTCTCTCGATATTTTGCTAGTACGTATATTGTTGAAGATTGTCAATATGACGAACAACATCTGTGATTTGACAGTAATTTGTCAAATCGACATTCGATGTTGTGGCATTTAATATGTTTCGAAATATCTCATACTTTAATCATTAATGCTTTTTAGGAGCTAGTATTATATCTTATTCAAATTTAAGTGATGTTTTCAAAAAGATGACGGAGACAGAACCAGTTGATATTGAGAAGGAGCTAGATGAACTTCTTACAGAAATCCAGCCAAATTTACAAGATGTTATCAAAAGAGTAAATAAATTCTAGCAATTCCGAATTTCTATGTCTATTAGCTAATTTCACTTTTTTATTTATATTGCTTACAGAGTTTCACAAACGTAGCTTTACAACAGACAAGAAATGGGGAACAAATTAAGCCTGATATATTGGAAGATACTTCATACTTTGCTAAAAATACTCAGGTGTAAGTTAAGTTGTTAGAAAATACCACGGGTAGTAAGATTATCTTGTATTTTACCTTGAAAACATTCTATATACTTGTTCCACAGAAACCTGACAAAGTTGGCTTTAGTTAGACCTCCAACATTCCACATGCAGAATGTGTCTCTGGACCTTAAATCCATGGAACTCCAGTTGAAGTGTTCACTAGGTGAAGTTAATATAACAGGCTTGTACAGTGCATATAATGAAAACCTATACAACCTCATACCTGTTATGGCTGAAGGACATTTACTGTAAGTCAATATTAAATATAAAAAAATAATCAAAAACAACTATTATTAAAAGTATGTGTATTTTAGGTCTTGCTTTAGAGGAAAAAAGGTTTGATATGAACAGAATCTACTTCATATATTGAATACTGTAAGACATTTCATAATTTAATTATATTCAACAAGCTTTCCGCCCGCAGCTTGCCCGCATGGAGTTCGGTTATATCGCATTTCCAAGAGAACTTTTAAAAAATCTGGGATAATAACTATCCTATGTTCTTTCTCAAGGTCAACTCTGTCTACCAAATTTCGTTAAAATCAGTTCAGTGGTTTAGACTTGAAATCGTAACAGACAGACAGACAGTCAGAGTTACTTTCACATTTATAATATTAGTAGGGATTTCTTGTTAATATAAATGCTCTATAGCATTTATAAATACTGTAAATACATATATATAAACAATTACAGTATAACATTATCAAACATGACTGCAGATGTGAATGTTGGACTAATTGTTGAAGATGACGCATTCTCCTTTATCAACCCCGGCATTGATTTTCTTCATGATGAAGTGTTGCTGAAGGTGACAATCTGTACCTATATTATTAAAATAAATTAAATTGAGGAATAAAAACAAAAAATGCATGTAATAGTCCTTGGGTATAGATTAATTTGGTGATCTTAATTATTTATAAATCACCATTACTCATGTTTGTAACTGATATTAAAGAAATTTTAATAAAATTTTAATGTCAGAGATATTGATATTATATTCTATAAATATTTACTTTCTCTTAGCTGTCATGGAGATCACCACAAAGAGATGGAGGCTACGAGTATACAACCACGGAACAGTTAGCTAAACATATTGGTAAGTTACAAAAGTGTACATTCTACTTAATATTTTTTAAGCCTTACATTCATATTAAATTTCCTTGCATTGAATTCAGTAGCATTTTAATTATTATTTCTAATAAATACATATTTTGTATCATTCCGTCATTATATATATATCTATATACTTATAATTTTGTATAATATTTAAGTTACTAAAATATTGTATGTAATCAAAATGTCACTCTCCGTCATTGTCAATTTAAGGAACAAATATTCTATAAAGTGTGCCTAGTAGATGAATATTATACAATTATAAGTATAAAAATATATATTAATTAAATATACATTTAAATACATTTGGAAATTCAAATTTAATTACTTAATGGCAATATTGTTACTGTAAAAATTATTAACAGCAGAATATTTATGGACTAAGTCTATACTATATTAACTCGTTTTACATTATCAGTATTACAAAATTTTATTACACACTTTCAAATTATTAAAAAGCTATCGCAAGGTCAATGAAAGGGCTATTAAAAATGTTAATGTTTTAACAAGCTAATATTTTACAATAGCAATAATAAATCAAACATCAATGTAACAAATATATGAATGACTATTTACTATTTATTGACTGCTAATCATAAAAATATAAATTTATTATACAATCACTCATATTTCATCATGACGTCATTGAATAGACAAGACTGTTTACAATAAGTATCTCTTTTCGTTGTACATACATTGTACTGCTGATTTTGACGACTTTTGTTTGTTTTTCCACTTTTTGCACATAATTACATTATTTATTCCTGACCTTACGAACTTTAAATATAGTGAATTATAAACTTAACTTAGGCTAGTAGGTAGATTAGCAAAGTGAGCTTATTTTAGCAAATTAATTACTTATATTGTATTAATGATAATTAATTTTTAGTAAGAGTAATTCTACAATTCCTGTTGGATGAACACTTTCGAGCATTTTAATATAATTAGTTTAGACAGTGTCTTATAGAACAATAAATTCTATCAATATTTGATAGATGAATCTGAAAAACTTTTTTAACTTCTAGATGATCTTCCTCTAACGGCTGCATTGTCTCTTCCGCTTTTCGCGCTACTCCGTCAGAAGCTCGAACGACATTTGAACCAAGTACTCCGACAAGCGACCAGCGTGTCTGACCTCATGACTTGCAACCCTAGCATGATGGAGGCTTACAGGTTAGTAGAAAAAACGAGGATAAATAACGTATAGGCAGTTCATCTTCTTTGGTCAGACGATATATATTTGGAATTTTTATATTGGTTGTCTATATTTTCTCGCGAGATATGTAATTATTGTTCACTTAGGCAGTAACAATACAGAAATCATTGTATAGGATTAATTTAGCCAGAAGCAAGAGCAAATTTTTTTGTGGGTGTTATCTTTTATTAGAGTATTGTATGAAATAGATATTTATTTTGTCTTAAGAGAAAACAGACAGATGTAATTGTATGTTATAACAGAAATAAAAGTAATATGAGAATATGATAAAGCTCTTCTGAAAATTTTATTCATGAGGCAATTTCATAGAAATTTATGCTTCCATTCAAGATTATACCCATTTCATTTCGCTTTTCTTTCAAATGAAGATTTCTTAATTTTTAATATGAATGCATGATATACGTTAAGTTTTTTTGGAGCCTTGAAGATCAGTTAAAAAAAATAAATTTAATAGGAAAAAGTCTCATCGTTAATATGTATATTTTCCAGTTCAATGGTCGATCAATTGGCGCTGAACGGAAACAGAGTGGTGGATCTTGTTTTGATCAATATGAGACGAACGCTCTTACAGACTTGCGCCGAAGTTCTTGAACTACCCTCGCTACACGCAACGTTTATGCACAAGGTATATGAATTTAATTATAACCTGTTTCAATATTTAAATTACGCTTAATATGATATTGCTTGAAATTGAAAGAATATCATAATATATTCAGTGGACATTATTCAAAATGATATTAAATAAACGGTATAGTTTTTGAAGTATGCACTATTTTAGTTATCAACAGTCATACACACCAATTTTAAAAAGTTATATCCCTACTAATATTATAAATGCCAAAGTAACTCTGTCTGTCTGTCACGCTTTCACGCCTAAACCACTGAACTGATTTTAATAAAATTTGGTACAGACATAGATTTAACCTTGAGAAAGAACATAGAATACTATTTATCCCAAAATTTTGAAAGGTTCTCTTGGAAACGCGATATAACCGAACTCCACGCGGGCGAAGCTGCGGGCGGAAAGCTCGTCTTATATAATTTGATAGTAAAAGTCAGTATATGAAAAAATCTAATTTAGTAAAGTTTTTACTATAGTTTATATGTTTTTGCCAAATCATGATATTTCAAGTGTTGTAATTCTCATAGATTTACTTCATTTAGATAGGTTCATCGTCTTTTATCGGCAAGTTTGATTCTGATACTGGCTGGATGAAGAATTTAGCGACCATCAACAGAATCAATGACGTCAGCATAACAAGACCAGACCAGCTTAAAACGAGCTTCCATGTCACACTGAGGATTAAAGATTTGCAGGTCAATAACATTTTTTATAATATAGTTTTATAGTATAGTATACATTTTACTCTAATTGGAATCATAATGAAAATAATTGATTTAAAGTTAGAGGTATAAAACATAGATTTAATAATTTAACAAGATATATGAAACTTCCGATCTTTACACAAAAAAATTTTTGAAAGACTTATTTAGACACCATAAGCAATAAATTTTTATGAAAATATGAATAATTAGTTTTTATCAAAGATTTTAAAGTGTTTCGTTCTGCAAAAAAGATTAAAATAATTAAATATACAACGTGTAACGTAATTAACGCACACCCTCAAATACCCCAATGCGAATATAATGATATAAACGCAATGCATACATACACCAAATATTATTTATATGTACGTTTGCATTTTTTATTTGTGAAATTAGTTATCCCAATTTCGTGCAAATAATATGGTCAGCTATTCAGCGACACTCTGTACTCGCCGCGCCCGCGCCCCTCTCTCCGAGTGCCGTCCGACAATAATAAGAAGTAGGTAATAATAAGTACACGAAATAACTACATTATGATTTATGATTCTTCTTTCCATCACACTTTTCAAGCTTTAGATTGTTGACATTGAATTTTCTTTTTAATGTGAAGCCAATATTTTATAATTACTGATTTGTTAAATTAAATTTGTAAATAAGAATTATTAAACAGCTGATAACGCGTGATTTGATTAGACACCACAATACCTACGACAAAGTTAAACACAGTCGGCCTGTTTAAATGGTGTGTATCAAAATATTTACAATAATTTAAAGATCATAAACAAACTTACAGTTTAATTTGCACTCGCACGGCGTTGTCATTTTAAAACATTTTCAAAATGTCCACGGCCTTGTTCAATGCACTTTAATGACCGTTTTCGCAATTGTGGTTTTATTTTAGATTATACTGCAATGTCACTTTTCACTTTTACAAAGGCGGTTATTATCTTATTTTCTACTTCCTTGGCACTTGTTATCTCTGTATTATAACTAGCGATTTAATTCGCCCCCACAAAAAAAAGTCGAGTCGCGTCAAATCAGCTGATCCAGGAGGTCAATGGACACGTGCGTAGGTATTTGATGTATTGAATGTTAGTGTACGGAAACGACACAGCGAAATGCGCGACTACGATTTTATTTGCACTTTACACTTGACCTCTTTTCGATAAAGTGGACGCGGCGTGACTAACTTACCCAAAACACATTTTGTTGACTTCGATGTTTAGTTATTATTACTCTGATTCCCGGAATTAGTCTGCCGTCTCGCTCTATTGTAATGTTATTAAGCCGAAGAAAGAAGGAGAAAGTAATAATTTTTGTATTACGCGGCTTTCTTTTATGCACTGTAGTGACCTTGCTGTGTGCCGGTTGTCGCTATGGTGTTGCGTGCGTAGTTATTTTTAAATACTATTTTAACCTTGAAATAAGTATCAGTTTTTTTTAATTGAATGATGATTACTAATTAAATATTTCATTTTAAAAATCTTAATACCCTGACTTACGATCCATTTTCGTTTCCATTAATTTTCGTTTCTATGAAGTGTTTAGATAACTGTGTGTAGGGTGACTATAATTTACTTAGTTCTATCTAAATTTGAGAAAAAAAATGACCTACATAAAAAACTATCAAAATCGATCCAGTATCCGATTCTGATCAAACTACTTTCAGGGTGTGCGTTAATTATGTTACACGTTGTATATATATATTACAGATCGGCTATGACGAGTACCGTGTGAGGGGCGCGGGGGGGAATGTCGGAGTGGGGGGGAGGGTAGCGGCTGCTCTCACTAACAACAGGGTCCACCTCGCGATCACAGTAGGACTCACGAGGTGGGAACCATACGCACAGCTCGACGACCTACGGGTACACTGTATGGAGTGAGTCTAATAGAAAATCTTACTAATATTATAATTGCGAAAGTTTGTGAGTGTATGTTTGTTACTTCGTCACGCCCAACTGAACCGTTTTGATAAAATTTTGTATACAGGAAGCTGACGTCCAGGAATAACACATAGGCTACTTTAAATCCACGGATAACACCGCGGGCTGCAGCTAGTAGGAAATAATAATAACTTGAAGTTCAGCTTAGAATGAATTGAGGTCAGTGTTGCCCAAATGCAAGAACGAGAGGAGACTTAGCAATTCTTGGTCTTGCATCAACACATCTGGTCTTGGTATTGCACTCAAAATCTTGCAAAAATGCAAGAACAAAATGATGACGGATTTTGGGCGACACTAATCCATGTGTTAAGTTTCGGAAGATCTTAAAAGAAACTCACTCCTTTAAAAACCAGTTAAATCGAATTCTCATATATCGTTTCAATTACACTATGTTCATTTAAACAAAACTAAACGTAAATCAAAACTAAACGTAATCTAATACAGCATAACTATCAGCCATCAGGTATTATTTTCTTTCTATTGATTCCAATACCTTAGATTAGTTTGAGAGTAAATCCTTGATGTATAATTGAGTATTAATTCTTCTCTGTAATATGTTAACCAGTGGTATGGATCTACATATCAGCGGTCTTGGTCCACTAAGTGTGCTTGCTGGTTCCGTACGTTCTTGGTTGCGAGGTGCGATCAGTTCACACGCGGCACCGGCACTAGCGGCACAACTGCAGCACGAATTACGAGCGGCACTCGCTGAACTACGCCTGTGGGAGGTGCTGCACGCTAAACACTAGCTGTATACAAAACATCAGCTATGACGTCACCGCTGTGACGTCACAAACGACGGTAGAATACGAGAGTCATTCGCTTCAATAATCTGATATCATAGAAGAATATAATATAGGAAATATGTCAGCGCAACACAATAAGCTCATTAACAACATTTAGTGGTGACGTCATAAGAGCAACGTTAGCAATATTTACAACTAACAAACTTGTAAAATACCACCTCCATATCAAATGGTATACTCTAACTAAAGAAGGGCCCAAGTGTGACGTCAGAACTAAACTGAAACATAGAGCATACTAAAATTAATGAAGTCAAAATAATGTTCAATTGTGACTAAATTCCAATATTTAAAAACTTTTTTACTAATTGATGTTACAATAATGTAATACTTGTCAATAATTACTGGTTATTTAAAGACTGAGTAAACATCACGTTATACATTTTACTGTAATTACTATTTAAATTCTATCATTTGATTTCTCTTATCTATTCTATTTTAAATTAAAATATTCGTTTAATTTATAAAAATAAGCATTTATGTGTGTCAGATGTCCAAAATTAATGATTTCAATTCAACAGATTTTGTTAAACAGCAAAATATGCTACACTTTAAATTGCTTTTGTAAAAAATACTTTTTATTTATCTTATTTTTTTCGTACGTTATATACTGTTTTACTTCTTAATCTATGAAAAATATTTTTTCTGTAATTTCTGAAATTGATATTACTTGATAAATGTAATGCCTTGTGTTTTATGATGTTAAATTTGCATTTGCCTGTTATTTAATATAAGTGAAAGTATTTGTTACCCTAGAAATAATATTATTAATTAGACACAATAAATTAATTGGTATTAATGACAGCAATATTTTTTTTACTTTTAACGTTATCAGAGCAAAATGTAAATTGGTTGTGCCTTGAGACTATTTTGTATTTGTTTTACTGTTTTTTGTAATTATTGATTTGTTTAATAAAAATCATGGTTGCTGTTACAATTTTTGTTTCCTTTTTTTGCCAAATTAGAAATCTTTCATACAAGTTCTGTTCACGTGTTGAAATACTATTCTATTTAATGAAATAAGTCTAAAAGTATTTTAGAATTATTGTGATCTGCTTTAAGGAGTAACGATAGCAAGATTCATATGATTTTATTTTTTGGCAAAGGCTCAAAGGATTTGCAACATAAGTAAAAAACATAACAGACATATAGTACATTTGAATTCAACACCACTCACCATAGCCTTAAGAAACTTTTTGAGAAAAAAGTATTCTACATCTTTGATGTGCCTGAAGATTAGAAAGCAATGATGAAGTAGAACATCCCAAAGTTAGTCCACGTCGCTAATTGACATTCACAATATAAGTGTTTGCTAGAAAATAGTTAATCCGTAACTGTAGACTTGATTTTCAAAAAATAGAGGATCTTTCGGCTTTCCACCTCTAGTAAATGAAGATCGAATGACATTAATACATACCTATAACCTATCTACTGAATAAAAAAATTTTGGATGCTCACACAAATTCCGAAACGCCATATATTACCGGTAATTTTAAATCAGACATAAAATTCTGTGTCAAGCTTTTTCTGACACATTTTCTGACACCGTCATTGATTTAGGTATATAATTACTTATTTTATGATCAATCTGAACGTAATAAATTGAATACCGAGATATATTAGCGGAAACATTTTTTCCAATGAATATACATAAAAGATATTAATACAAATATGGGTTTAATACAGTCAGTATTTTGTTCGATGATCTTTTGTGTCGAAAGGTAAGTTAAAGGAAAAGAAGCGTTCACTACATTTCAGTATTTTATCTTTGTTAGACACAAATATACTTTTCTTTAGGGTCTTAACCTGGGCATGTTGCGCGTTCGTATTAATGTTGCTCATGTTCACTATTATCATACTGATGGTATATGGTATATCAGTGGGATACCATTATGCTCAGAAAGAACTAGCCTCGTTCGCAAGTAAGTAAATGCTAGAATATTACTCCATTATTGGTAATGCAAATGCTTGCAGATAGTACATAACTACCTAAGTATTAGATATTAGATAGGTGTCTAATGAGTTGTTATTTTAGTGTCATCAAGGTCAACTACGGAAGAGCCGATTGTAAGACGTTCAGGTCAAGATAGTAGGCCTGTGGTCCGACTGGTCGCCGTAAACCGATCCGAAGTAGAACACGCTCCAGAACCTATCCTCGGTAAGAATTGAGTAGACTTTAATTTCCAACATAATTCCATATATGTATATACAAACACATTCTTATTTTTCATACTATTTAAAAAATTCTAGAAGTTTACCAAACTAGAAGCCCAGGGGAAAAGGTATTTTTGGAAGCAACGGAAACTCCAGTCGTGTTTTTGGAGACTGAAAGGTAACATACATTTATAGAATTTTATTTTTTGAGTATATTTACGATAGTTGATGTATAATAATATATTTACGATAGTAGATGTATAATAGTTACTATAACTTTTTTTTGCTCTTTTAGACCTCCGAAGGAGCCTGAGCTTTCACCACATGAAAGAGATTTAGCACGAAGATTAATTGGTAGATTTAGACGATCTAGAAATACAACAACGACAAAATATATCCCATTTTTAAGACCTCTTAATAGCACGGAACCACCCATACCTCTGATCGGAAAGTGATTTAAAGAAATTTTACTTACTAACTTTATGAAAATTGTACGTTGGTTAATTCGATTACTTACTTATGGGCATTTTGTCCTCGACGATTGACTTATAATCAGTTTAAAGAGGAATTATGAAGAATCTTGTCGGAAATGATAATTTTATCATATATCTATTGTATATTTATACATATATATTTTTTGATGTGTTTTTAAAAACTATACATTTTAAAAATAAAATTCTTGAATATAAAACAGTCTTTATTCTGTTTAGACGTACATAAATACATTAATAACACCAACAAAACAATACAATTACAAAATTGGGTATATATTTAAAAATGATTGGCACTAGTGATGTTCGCAGTGCTGTTAAAGTTGATAGTGTTGTTACTATCCGGATTGAGGATTTCTCTTCTCGAAATGCGATGCGCGAATCCACGTTTAACAGCCTTGTCTACTGAGCGCATTACCTGGGGTGGCCCGGAACGGCCCGGCCCAGAACCCGTTCGTAAAGCACCAGCAGCTTCCGCGGCCTTTGCTGTTGTAAAATACAATCTTGTTTCACATTTAAGAGACAAATTTCATAAACAACTTACCCATTAATAAAAAACATTTCATTGGCTATGCGAAAAAATGAGATCACTTTTTTAGCGAAAAAAAACTGTTATACAATGAAAATACAACAAAGAAAATATTTACGTAAAAAACTAAACGAAAATAAGAATTCAATCTGTAATTACGAATAAGTGACGATTAATAATGTCTGTGTATAGAACATTCAATTTACCCATGGCTTCAACAGAATTTTGGACAAAACAATAATGGTAGCCGATTCCTATTCCTAGAACCATCACAGTTATGATCGTTATCATCAAACAACATGTCAGCATCGCACATACAGTGCATAACGATACTCTGGAAAATAATCATCAATATAATATAAACTTCTTAAAATTTGATCAATTAATAACAGCTTTACACGTACCTTTCTAATGCATCTAGGACAATCGATACAAATGAACTTAACGAACAACAGACACAACCCATTTTCAGATGTTAACATTTTCCGATCATAACAGAAAATTTTAAACAATCTGATCTACATTGAAAGTCGTTCAAACTTTCTTAACATATCTTATACTAAAGATTGTCGAGACAAAATTTTATTATATCATTCTATGAAAATAATCACAAAATTTTCAGTGTCAAATGTGTCAATTTTAAAATTCTAGGTATCAAGCATTTCATTGAGAATATTTAGGTGATATTCTGTCATAGGTACAATATGTATTTCTAAACGTTATTCTTTTTATTGATGGCTTGATCCCACATCTATTATTTAATAAACTTTCTGCACCAGTGCGTTCTTTTTGTTAAAATTTAAAAAACTGGCGTAAGAAACGTAGATAACGTGCCGAGCTGTTTTTCTGTAGCCTGAACCATGTTCGTGCCGCATTCAGCAAACAAAGTTTTTTAAAGAATCATCTTGAGAGGCTCTTGATCTGTTGTAGATTCTTAATTATATTTGTACCATCTACTTTCAGTAAAGTTTATTAATTGGTAATGATTTTATGTTCTTAAACAACTGAATTACGATAAGAAAATATGAGCGGCTTTAAATATATGGGGCCACCATATGCCATGAAACTCTTTTTATATGGCTACTAAATTTATTCTTCTTTAAGCTATAACTAATCAAAATCAGTATGAAATTAAGAATACACTATGATTAAACTCTATGGTTTCAAAAGAACAAAATTATTTTGTACCTTTATTAAACTTATTTGTATGTAAAATCTTACTATGTATATTAAATGAAAGAGCACGCAAATGAAATGTGGTAGAGGCTAGAGGGGTTAGGATTGGCTGTAACCAAGTAACTACAGCTCGACCGGGGAAGGACCACCTTCTCATAGAAGATCGGCATGAACAAGTTAGTTCTTAATAGCTGCATTTCATCCAATGAGTGAAAGAGCCGTTTGACCTTTCCTTTTACCCAAACATTCATCTCCCGGGATGTTGAAGTGTGCAAGTGACCTTTTGTCGTGCATCAGCCTAAGTTTATTTTGAGTTGTTAAGCGTGGTTCATTGACATGAAGTTTACGGAGACCCTGCAACTGCGGGTCCGTACGCCGTGATGCACAAAATTCGTCACTCAGTACAGATCAAGGGCCATGTTTTTGATAGAATTGTTTTTGGACTATCAGCATCCTTCCATCTGTGCTTTCACATCAAAGCATCCGCTCGACCATTTTGTAGATGACCATGGGTTACGGTTAGCTACTTTCCATGAAGTAGCCGCCATAAAAAAATTAAAAATATGCCATTTGAGCCATCACACTAATAATCACTGCTCATGGACGTCAATTTAGTAGTATTAAATAAATTACGATACTAAGAGACTTAAAAAGTATAAATCATACTGGTTAAACTTTAACTGTTTTCATATTTAATCGCTTCGATTACTTTCTTTCATAAACACGTATAAAGTGTAAGCTGTAGAATTTATAAAAGTTACTATGTAGGTGTATATTAATTTTGCATAAATCATGTACACGTAACCCTTCCAATGATTTTATTTAAAAATATGGAAATCTAGTGTAAGAACTACAATCCTTAAAGTATCCACTACAATCTAATATGGTAACATAAACACTGATTTTCATTTACATATTTTCTAAAACTGCATATATGATATTCTGTTAAAAATTCTAAATATTTATCTGTGCAATTGTTTTGGCAAGTCTGAAGTCGTGGTGTCAAAATAATGGCAGATGAAAACAATCAGAAAAAGAAACAGGATAATAAAAATCCTAAACGTACCCCTAATAAAAAGTTTTCAATTAAAAAGCGATTACCAGTTCGACCTGTCGAAGGCAACAATGTCATATTTGTGACAAAAAAGACTAATTTTAAGGTAACCACAATTTCAGACCACCATACGCTTTTCAAAATATGAAATGGTTAAAAAAGAAAATGTGGCAACCTTATAATTATTATATATATTTTTAATAGGCCCAACTAGATAAATGCTGCGATCTGCTTACAAAAGGTGAAAAGGAAATTATACTACACGGCTTAGGTGCCGCTATACAAAGATGTTGTAATTTGGCACTACAACTTGAAATATTGTTTTCTGGGACTTGCCAAATAGAAGTTAATACCGGTACGGTTGATCTGATTGGTAAGTTATATTTCTACAAACATTAATTAAAAACAATTTCAATTAAAGTAGAAATTATTAGTTTTTTCGTATTTTCACAGACGATCTGGAACCTCTGACAGATGATGTAGAGTTCGGAGCTCAAGTCAGACACTCGTCTTCAATACATATTAGGATATTCAGAACTGCAATGCTTGGTGCAAACCAGTAACAATGTTTTTTACATTAAGTGAAATAGTGCAGTGGATAGGACTCACGGTTTTCGAAATATGGATAAATTTGATCACAATAACAATATTTTCAGCTCTTTTAGCTCTTAAAATCGATGGCTTAGTAAACAGTGCCTGGTGGACAATATTTGCCCCATTATTTGTAAGTGATGCAATGAATGCTTATTTTTGTTGTATAGTTTGTATAAGGATGACGTTAGCGACCTCCTACAAAGCTTCCATTTACAGAGCATCTTGGAGTTATATATTTTTAGGTTTAACATTTGTATTTAAATTTTTATTGTGTAGAAAACTACAAGGTGACTCAGCCATAGAATATAGTGAAGTATTTGCACCACTGTTTATATTGTTACAACTTATAGCTGTAAGAGCATGTCAGTTACATCAATAAAACAATAATTATTAATAATTATTTTTTAATGAATCTAAGCATTTATTATAGTCATTGAAATGAAACAAATTTTCTCCAAATTAGATTGCAAACGAAATAAGAGACGAAGTAATGAAAAAGAATATCTAATTAAACATATTGAAAAATCCACCCCTATTTTTCTTTTCAGTGTTACCAAATGAAAAATTGAAATTATTAGTATTGGGTAACTTATTATTGGTGTCTGATTTATTCTCAGAAGAATTTCCAAAAAATGAAAACCCGACTTTCTTAAATCCTGCAAATATAAGATTACATTAATAAAGAAAATTTGATTTTAACTTGCTATTGTTTCATACCTGATAAGAAGTTTGGAACTTCCTGCGAAAGGGCTACAGTATTATTATCAATATTCTCTGGCATTTTGGTATCGGCCTTTGGTGACAAAAGTAAGCTGGAATCTAAACAAAAACATATAGAAAATTAAAAAACAAGACTTTTATTACAACCTTTTTGATTGAAAATGTCTAATCACCAAAGCAATGAGGAAATTCGTTGTCTACATCCTCAACACAAGTGGAAGCCATTGAAACATTCAATGAATCTGGTATACCTTTTGCACCATGTGTGAATAAAAAACCAGCGACAGTTTGTTCCTGTTTACTCTAAAATATATAGTAATGTTTAGGTTATTATAAATTTAAGTATAAATGTTAATTTATAGATATTATTACCACTACATCATCACTAGCGCCCATTTCCACTTCAGAATTCATATTCTGACATACATCCTTTATTTGAGGTGGGTTATCGGACATATTATTTTCATCACAAAACTGTGGTTTTGTATCAGATATCTGAAATTAATATTAAGTATATATGTTAAATGTATATTAACTCTTAATAGGGGTTATTTTGCTTCTACATACTTTTGGATTTTTTGTATATATAAATTCAGGTGACAAGGCTATGTTGTGTTTCTTGAAGATATTTTCTTTTATTTTCTGGTAACTATTGTCACTGGCGACACTTGTGTTAAGTTCAGCATTCATATTTTCGTCAACAATATCTTCCTGTGACTTATTAATATTGTCAACTTCTTGAACGGACACAACAGTACTGAATGATACTCTTTTTTCTTGAGAGTTCTAAAAAAATTGTAAGATAAATGGAATAGCATACACATTTTACTACTAATAAGTTGAGATGACAAATAAATTTAGGTATAATTTATAAGGAAGCTATAAAATGGTAGTTAATAAAAAAAACCTGAGAGAAGTCTAGAAATTGTGTAGGAGGTATTATGATGTTAGAATCCTTATTTGTTAAGTCGGTTTCTTCAATAACCTCTGTTACAGCCTCTTCATCAACCTATAAATTATATTGATAATTAAGAAAATTTTAATGCAAGCAACTAATACCATGGCCTCTACAAACCTTTTCTACCAATTGATTACTTTTATTTGTATCAATACTTGCTGGGATGGCATCAACAATGCGTAATTCATTTGGATTTAACTTTGAAAATATATTATAAGAATCTTTCTTATGCAATTGAATATCTTCTATAATGTGAATCAACTTCCTATCTGTATAATTGATCGTCTGAGGTTTATCTTTTTCTACCTCATTTATATCATTGAAATTTTTAAAATATGATGACACATATATATTATTAATATCTTCTTGTTCATGCTTATTTGGATGTTTTTCAATTTGTATTGTAATAGAATCAGATCTTTTAATCAACATACTATCAGCCTTCTTGACCTGTTAGTAAGCAATTATTTTAATATTGTAATATTTTGCAAAATGTATGAACAAAATTTTTAAATACCTGTTCCAATTTATCCATAAGCATATCTAAATCAGTATTCTGAAGCTGCAGCTTTGGTAACTAAATATAAAACATAAAACTAAGTTATATTTGGTTTAAAATAAAATTAATAAATGAATTGAATTGTAAATTATATTCACCAACCAGCATTGCATCTTCATTATTATCATCTGAATGGTTCTTTTCAACTAAAATAGTTTCAGTCTTGGTTATTGCTTCTAAAACTTTAGCATAATTTGTGTTTGGAAAATTGAAATTTCGCTCATTCTGAAGGTCTTTTATTTCATTCATTAAATTATTTACTTCTTCTGTCTTCTCTGTGAGAGAGCGTAAGACTTCTGGTCGTTCCTCAACCATGTATCTTGCAATACATACGACATTTTGTCTGTCGATATTTGCTAATTCCTTCTTTCTTTCCTCAAACACTCTCAACAAATGTTGTATTTCATTATCAAGGTAAACTACAGTATCCTCAAGATTCTTCCTTCTATTAATGGTGAGCTGTTGTTTCTTAATAAATGGTATATTGTCATATTTCTTTTTGGACGTGAGCCAAAGTTCTTCATATTTCTTAATTCCGTTATTGACTCTTTCTATCAAATCAATTTTATCTTCCTTAATCAGCAGTAGCTCTTTTTCTAACTCAATATTTGAGGATTTTATTGTTTCAAGAGCACTACGTAAGCTAAAAGGTAATTTACACATGTAGTTATCAAAATTATACCTATACATACTAAAACTTTATACCTTTTTATTTCTTGCTCCCCAAGTCTTATTTCTTTTTCCAATTTCAAATTGCCGTTACTTATAAAATTACATATTTGTCTAGTTTGTTCAGATTGCCTGCGTAGTTTTTGAACTAAAAACTCTTGAGCTACGAATATTAGAAATAAGTTATGTTAATATACTTGCTCACAAAAATTTCAAGTAATGTTAACTCACCCTTAATACACTGATTTGTTAGTATTATTTTAAATTGAGATTCATCTACTTCGGAAGATATTTTCTCCAAAGCCTGGACATCGTTTGATTCATTCATAATGATCAGTTAAATTGTAACAAAAATACCGATAATATATTTTATTTTAAAAGTAAAAGATTGAAATGCGTTGCTTTTCATTAAACGTTTAAAATGGTAAAGAAAATGGCGGGAATTTTTTTAAGAGGCAAAGGTATAATCCAATACTGTACAATTGGCCTTTAATAAAAATATTTTTTTACATATTTTAAGCACATATTAAAAGTTTTTGGTTAAAATAAATAAAAGTCCACTTTACGGTAAAAATACTTTTTATTACATTAAGATAGTACTAATTAAAATGAAACAAAGAAAATTTAATACCTAAAATTTATTAACAAAATAAGTGTCATACAGTTATTTAAAATAACAGACATAAATGATAATTTACAATACACCCTAGCAACCTAATTAAACCAGGTACTTTTTATAAAGTTATCCCACATTAATTAAAAAAAAAGTAAAAAACAAACATCGAATGCAGCACGAAGGAATGTTGGCTAACTCTAAGGTCAAAAACATTCATTAATTCGCGCACCTATTAAATGTTTACACTGTGCCATAGACAAAATCGAACAATCTTTTTAACCTGTTCCTACTATCATACGGTTTTATTTTGACATTACGCGCCAAAATATCTACTTGGAGTAGATTTAAGCACGTCAAATAGATAATAGGAACATGATAAATAAATCTAGTCTGTTAATTTAAGGCGACGCACACATTACACATTGTCCATTATATTTGTGAACGACGATATTTGCACCTTTCTTGTCATTATATCACTATACTGTACACTTGTGTCATTTTCACTCAGCCTGTCGACGGTAATAGTACCATGTCACCAATCAAATCAAAACAATACAAACATGACCTGACACACAAATCTTAATAATACTGATTGTTTTAACATTACTATAGTTTCATTTTATACGTAGATGACACTTTAATATACAAATTTAGTAACTGATAACATTCATATTTTTAAAATATATTTAATATACATATTTGACTGCTCGTCAACGTGGTACACATATTAATTGGCTAATATTTCGAGTGATCTCAAAACAATTGGTCACAATACAACAATATATCTACTATAATCACTTTGGTATCTTTACTGGGCTTACAACAGATTCGTGGAATTTATACATTAGTTAAAAGACGAACAATACATGAATCTAAATGCAGATATTTTTTTTTCTCGAGTGTAGTTTTATTTATAACAATTACTACTTTACGTAAAGCAGTAAACATTATCACCTAGGCAATATCGGGGAATGTCTACATAATTTTTGAAAAATAAATAAATTTTCAGAGTCAAATATCAATACGTTACGTAAAAAATAAAACGATCTAATTAAACAGTGTGACAACTTAGAAATAATACTCATATACTTTAGATAAACTACTGGGTCCCTTTAAAATTTAAATATTTTTGTTTATTTTTATTAATGATAAAAGTGAAAATTTTTGTACCGCCAACATTCACTAAGTGCAAACTACCGCTAAGCGGTTACTCGGAAAGGAGGGAGGGGCAAGCGAGTCTTACGTCCTAGGGGCGGCGGGCGAAGCGAAAATACCCTGGTTTCGTCCACACGACGCCGACAGCCGATGGATCCGACCGGACCACTCGACGGAGCGTCATCAGTCGAACGGTTTGAACAGAATGGGACAGCATCCTCCGACCGGCGGAGGTCGCGGCCGGTCTCATTAACTGTAGGGCTGCGGGTGGAGGATCTCCGTCAGGAGGCGCTTCAGCGAGTCTATGCCGGTGAGGAAGCCGCAGTCGGGCCCGTGGTGGGGCGTCGCCGTGGCCAGCGGAGACTCGGCCGCCGCGCCCGCGAACGCTGTGTGCGCGAAGTCTATCATGCGGATGTCGACGCGCTCGTCGGGCGGCGGGGCGTGCGGGCTGGGGCCGGGGGACGGCGTGGGAGAGGGACGAGTGCGCGGTCGCTTGCCGCTCGCTTCCGGTTCCGCTTCCCGTTCGTGTTCGACCTCGTGTCTCCAGGATTCACTGCTGGTGGAGGAGTACGCCATCCAGCTGTCTGCTGAGTCGGGGCTGGGCGGGTGTGCGTGCGGTCTTCCTCTGCCGGTCGCCGTGGTTCCACTCACCTCCCCCTCTTCGTAGCCTCCCATTGTTTCTTCTGAATGCGGTACGAACGGCTCACGGCCGTCGTTGGAAATTTCGTCATGAAGTGTAGACATGTCAAAGTGTCCGGGAGAGGGAGCTGACTCCGAAGAACCGGACGCGTCGCCCTCGTATTCCGAAGATGCACAGCCGACGGCCTCCTCTGGCACTTCTATTGGGGTGGACACATCTCCCTCGTACACTATCAGTAAGGAACTGAAAAAAAAATAGATTAAAATTAGATAAAGGACAAAATAATTATATTAATTTTCTTAATCGGCTTTGAGAAAATAATTGTCATGAAACACAAATCACAGGTCCTACATTTTCTAACGAATAATGAGCATATAGGAATAATGTTTATACAGGGTGACTGGTGAATTACTATCAATATTTAAGGAGTATACTCGGTACATGATTCTCATTCGAATTATGTAAAAAAAATAGGTACTTAATTTTTTACCAAATTTCCGTATAAATAAATAAAGCGTGGGCACGTTCCAAGTGTTCCAAGTGTGGACGCGTGCTGATACAACACTACGCCGCCACACGCGTATGTGTGAGTGTGTGTGTATACCTAATCTGTAGGGTGTTCGCACGATGCGTAATTAATTACATAACTTTTGGTTAACTTTACTTAGAAGTTTATTAATATTTATGTTATATTAATTTTTATCTTGTCATATATGATCGTCAAATATCACGTCCTAAAGTATTGATAGTAATTCACCAGTCACCCTGTATAATAGGAATAAAAAACTTTTATAAATAAACTTTTAACTGAATCAACACTTAGCTAAAAATGTAATTGCCTTTATTTTAAAACTTATAAATGGTGTATGTTTTGTAAGTTGTCCTTATATAAATAAATAAATAAAATGTTTCACATGTAGGACTATAACTGACCACGAGTAGAAGCGGTAGCTGGTCTGTTTGGCGATGGCCCGCCGTAGAGCATCTAGGTCTCTCAGTACTCTGCGGACGACGGTCGCCCGGAGCCCTCCCCCTCCCCCCGCCGCGAAGAAATCCCGAAGAGCCTCACGCAGACCACCCTCGGACAGAGCCCGACCCCAGTACTTATCCCTCCTGACGCATGCGCCTGTTTCATCCACATACACCTGCATCAAACAAAACTAATTAGAAATCTTTACTAACTACAAAAAATTTGCACAAAAAAAATATTTTAATCTGAACTGTTATAGAAAATTTTCGACCAAAACTTTTAAAACAAAAAAGACTATAATACTAGCATGATATACATAGTTCCCGCAAAGCAAATGGATGATTAATTAATTATACAGGGTGACTGGTGAATTACTATCGATACTTGAGGACGTGATATTTGACGATCATATATGACAAAATAAAAATTAATATAACATAAATTTTAATAAACTGCTAAGTAAAGTTAACCAAAAGTTATGTAATTTATTAAGCATCCTGTGAACACCCTACAGATTAGGTATACACACACACACACAGACGCGTGAGGCGGCGTAGTGTTGTATCAGCACGCCGCCGTACGCGTCCACACTTGGAACACTTGGACCGTGTCTACACCTTATTTATTTATACGGAAATTTGGTCAAAAATTAAGTACCTATTTTTTTTACATAATTCTAATGAGAATCATGTACCGAGTATGCTCCTTAAATATTGATAGTAATTCACCAGTCACCCTGTATATGATCTATATATAGTTTAGTACCTGCATGCCACAGAGTCTGACCCCCAGCGTGGCGGAGGTGGAGGCGGCGCACTTTGCTATTTGTTTGGTTCTCTTCTCAGCGCTGGCGTCGTCTCCATGTTGTCTGGTGCCCATCTTCAGATCGAGCACGCACGGCTTCCGATATGAAGAAGTTATGTTCTCCATCATGAGGAAGTCTGGAAAGATATGGAATTCTCACGTGATATTATGCCTAAAATGTGTACATACTAATTTACTATGTCTTGACGTTAAGAGCTAAAGCAGATGCGTGAGAACAAAATTTTAGAAATCTATCTTTCTACTGGGTGGGTCACCAGTAACAGTTAAAAGGAAATTTGGGGATAAATGAAGCTTAGTAATCACTAACTTTGTGGGTATTTCTAAAGCCACTGAAGGAATGCATTGTTATCCAATTCTGTCATAGAACTTTAGTGCCATTGAAACACATTTCATCCTGACTAAAAAACGATAGTTTCTGGAAATATTAATAATATTTGAATGATACTGACATTGCTTATTCGAATTGTCCATGTGCGCTATGCTCTTCAACACCTCGGAGGCGTTCCCGTTCCGGTGCACTTTGAATCTGTAATAGAGAAGGGACTATAAAACATCCGCTTGTGGACCGGCCGCGTCGACATTACCGAGCTAATGAAACACAGAGATGGCGGTATCTGTTATTTTTTTTGTCTTATACTGTTACATTGCAATCAAACTTGTATCATTACCACGACTCCACGTCGGCTCGCCGTGTGAATGGGTCGTGCATCGCTCACGCTTTACTGGGATAGTTATGTAAGTATTGCGATGATATGATTTAAATGGCGACGTCGGGTGCCGGTCCGTAGTTAGTGGCTACGTCATAGTTTCTGAAATATGATAAAGGACACATGACAAGTGTCGAGGAGTGTACGGCACGAGCGAGCGAGCGATGATACGCACTTGAAAACGTCGTCGCGCTTGCGCTTCCCGCCCAGGGACTGCTTGCGGCCGTTCTCGTCGCGGAAACACGGCGAGTAGCGCTTGTCCAGCTTGGTGCCGCCGGTGTGCGACGCCTGCATCACGCCTGCAACAAACGGCCGACACATCACTACCCCTGACTACTCACGCTACCTGACAGACTTCGTGATCTATATGAAGAGTTCTCATAGACATTCACCACTTTCTAATTTACATTACATGAAACGCGATCGGTCTGAACTTTACTGACGAGGGTATTCTGTTCTGAACGTGAATGATACTATCTACAATGTTATATATTGTATATCAAAGTTGGTACTATTGTGCAAGTTGCCAGCTTTTACTTATGCAGTGGAGATATATAGTATACGTAATTTCAAAAAGGGTTTGTATATCTTTGTCGTGTGCGTGTGTGTTTATGATAAATAATCTTTGTTTATTTGTGTGTAGTTGTAGTGTGTGTATGCTGTGTGTTTGTGTGTGAGTCTGTGTGTGTGTATGTGCTGTGGATGTAGGTTTAAGGTAAAGGTTTACAAACCCATAATAAAATTACCGCTAGGGGCGCTATTAGAGGCGGTTGTGTGGTCAGCCGCCGGCGTCGCTCCGCTCGCCGCCGTTCCGCAACCCTTGCGACAACAAGGAAACTAATATTGTGTTCCTGACCCCCGACCACCTCACCCCAGAACCCCCAAACCCCCAAAACCCCTCTCTCTCGCTTCGCCCTCAAACCCGCCATCCGCCCGCGAGCTATATGCCCTAATATACTAGAAACTAAACTAATTTTATGTAGTCATGTTCCCACATAATTTGCACAATAATTTGTTTATTTGAATTAGTATTATTAAGAACTTACGATGTTTGCCTTATTGTATACCTACCTCTATAATCAGTGGACTAATTTCAAAATCGTTTTAAGAAAATCTAAACAGCATATATTCACTATAGCATCTGTTAATTTTCGTCGTTACATTATGAAACGTCAAAACACACGGAAGATCTGTTTTTCCGTGAGTTTTTTTCGTACATTTCTTCATTACTGGCAACATTTATATGTTCGACCTAATCCAATTTCCTTTTCATTAGTTACGTGATTGCGGTCGGCGGGTTTGTATACAATGCGGGCTCTATTTTTCTCTCTATCTCTCTCTCTTGACACCACTCAAAAGAATCATTCGGTCCCGATCGTCTAGTACCACTGAGCAGTAAGGAGAGTTAACCCAAAATAACATTTCATCACGTAATCCGGTCTTAACGCTTCGATACATTATCGACTGCGTGTATAGCATCATGGACGCGCCATAAGTCATATATATGTATAAATAAAAATAATATACGGATACAAAATAATATATAACATTCATATAACAATAAAACAGCGTCATATATGAAAAGGGTAACAGAACGATAACTTCCTTAGTGCTCGGAAAAAATGTATTAAAAAAAAAATAAACAAAAATCGATGATATCAAACTATACATCCAATGAATGTTACATTTAAAAAAAAAACGATGAAAAATGATAATGATGCATACAGCGATATAATAAAAGCAAGCAAAACCGCCTGACAGGAAATATTTAGAAACTCACCTTTGTATCTTGGTACGAAGTTCTGTATATCCTCAGGAATGTTCTGGTAAAAATGCAGTTCACGTATGTTCAGAGGCTTGATGACCGTACTGTCGTTTAGCACCAACAGACGCGTATGCCCGCCCACCTGGAACAACAATTATTATTATTTAAAAAAACCCTCCAGAGTTCATTGACCTTACATCGCCCGCAGTGAAGGAAACAAATATACAAGCGATAAAGTAATTCTTAATATCACAGATAACATTGGATTGTCCGTATTATATTTAAAACTTAATCCATCTGCATAGATATGAAAAAATATATATAAACTAGCTTTCCGCCCGCAGCTTCGCCGCGTGGAGTTCGGTTATATCGCGTTTCCAAGAGAACCTTTCAAAAGTCTGGGATAAAAACTATCCTATGTTCTTTCTCAAGGTCAACTCTATCTCTGTACCGAATTTCATTAAAATCAGTTCAGTGGTTTAGGCGTGAAAGCGTAGCAGACAGACAGACAGACAGACAGACAGACAGACAGACAGACAGAGTTACTTTCGCATTTATAATATTAGTAGGGATTTACAGCTTTAAATATAGAATAATTCTCCTTCATACTAGCGTAATAAATGTTTTGATTCACTTTGGGCAAATCGAGAGTCTCACAAATAGGTTGTTTTGATGTTTGATTCAATAACAGACGTAGGACGCGGAAATACCGGCCTGTTCAAAAATAACACGACACAGAACGTTTACGGTAAATAAAATTTGAGAATAATCGTAGTAAATTTTTAGTATTTAATAGAAAAAAATCATAAGTCATTTTAATTTTTGAAACGTCGTGAATTTAAATTAAGGTCTCACCAAAAAACTGTTGAATCCTTTTGAAATACGTCTTTTTTAAGCGCTGAATATTTAAATACGATATTCTTCATCTTATAATTTTTTCCACTGCCATGTAACATTACAATAACATAAGAATTTTAATAACAATATAATATATTATATACAATAAACCTTGCACTGAAAACACAAAACATTTAACCGATAACGACAAATTAACGAAGCAATTTATTAAGAACAATTTTTATTCCACGACTAATTAGGTTAATAAAAGTAGATTTTTGATTAAAGTTCAATGAAAAATTGTGTTTTTATATCATCAATAAAAGGTTTCACTAATTAAGTTTATATTATTTTGTAACAAAATTAATTTATTTAAATAGAAAAGAATTAATCTATTTATTGATGCTTTAAATTGAGTATAAAAATTACGATTAACCAACGGTGACGGCAATGAAACAAATTATTTTTTGTTTGGGAGTGTTCTTATATTTTTCAATGTCATTATTTTTAGTTATCAATATGTATGTATTTTATTTAAGCATTTAATACATTTGTATTTTTCTAAATATATATTGAATATCAATCATATACCACAGATCTAGATATATTAATTAATTATAAATAAGATTTTTCGTACACATTCTCTTTAAAATAAAATATTATTTTCAGATATACAATAAGCAGATTAACTGACAGATACTTTCATCTCACGTGACCGTGATCATGGCTGCTGTATTAAAATCGAAACTTCGAGTAAAACAGAAAGAAATATATAGAAAAAAAATCATTGTATATAATCATAAGAAAATCATACTTTTATCTACTTTATTAATCACGATTTGAGCCGAAGAATAACTCTTCTCTTAATACGTGTAAGAGTATCTTAACAATACAAAATAACAGACCATCGAAAACACGACCGGTTATATAGAAAATTTTGCAAAATGAAAACAAAATATTAAGCTCAGGTACTTAAGAAAACAATGGACCCGTCGACAGAAATACAAAAGAACTAAGAACTTGACATTTAAAAAGACTCGCGAGATATATATAAAAGAAAAATAAAAGGACAAACGATGACAAGAATTGGTATAAAGAGCATTCATTGCTATAAGAATTGAATTAAAATTTTGTTATCAATAATTTTGGTTACACAAATGTCAATTACGAATTCGTGAAAGGCTTAGATTTTTAAGACTACAATCGGCTGGCAAGTCTTTGTGATCTATCAACTATTTAAATGCTACACGAAAAAGGTGTATTGGAACTTTGATTTGCGAAATATATACATAGATAACGAGATCCAAGAATTTCGCGAATACTCATCATCATCATCATCATCAGCCTATCAGAGCCCACTGCTGAGCAAAGGCCTCTTTCTCACATGGAGAAGTTTTGAGCATTAATCACCACGCTTGCTCAAGACGGGTTGGTGATGTCAAACTCCTTTAAATGAAACTAATATTTTCGGATTTACTACGCTATTTTTTATTTTCGATTATAAACTAGATACTCCCGACGTTTCGGTTACTTTACAGTAACCGTGATCACGGGCAGATGAGATGTGCTTATAGTCAAAAATAAAAAATCGCGAAATAAATCCGAAAATATTAGTTTCATTTATACATAAATAGATTATATTCATATTCTAACGGCGGAAACATTTTCAAATTAATAACTAAATAAGAAGAAGCATATATTCAACCCCCTCATTATCGTAACTATAAAAGTTTTAAGTTAACAAAGAATTTTATTTTATATAATATATTCTTTTAACATACAATATTATGAGCTGTTCAATATGTATGGCGGAATCGTTATAATCTGTAATCTAGCTGGAATTTTCCATGACTTTATATATAGTACTAATACTCATGGAAAATTGGAACATAAACGGATATACAATCCGAAATTTGTCACGAGAAATTATAAGAGGATATTAAACGAGATACAACCACGCAAGAAATTGTGCCAAATAACTTGTCCGCTAGTAATTATTTAAACGTATATTAGAAAACGCAAGTGTTACAATTCCAACACTCACGTTCATACATGAAATATATAAATTTGAATTTCAAATTAATATTAACAGTCATTAACAATTTATATGACATTCTTATAATTAATTGTCGTATAGTAAAATAACGTATATAGAAACAAATAAAAACTTCAATCAAAAAAAAGTTCTTATATATCTATAGTTCAACTTATTTAACTATTAATATATAATCTAATATATTATAACAACACTATAAGCATCAAGATAAGATAGACCTATTAAATATCTTTCTTAGAACATAATCTTTAGAGTACATTATAAATATTTTGAGGACCTTGAAGTATTAAAATACAATTTTCTGTTCATCAATAATAACATAGCCAACGGGTTAAAAATTACCGCCCGTCATTATATTTGAACAGCTGCCAGTTAATTATAAGTGTTAATAAACGTTTAATATTAAATCATTATAACTACATAAGCTTGACAAGCAATGAATATAGTACGTAATACCTATTTCTAAAACGCAATTCCTCTCTTAATATTCCTATCGTATCATGTATCCACGACACTGTATTTCTATCTGTATTTCTACATACAAATACAACGTCATTACAAAATGCAATCGCTAACAAAGCAATAACAAAGTTCTAAGCAGCGAACAAAGGAAATAACTAACTGGAATTACTTTAACATCACAAGAGCGATCATTGAAAGTATATTTCCTTGACATACCGAGTTAATGAAGCTGTACGGATAATGCTTGTACGTACTTTAGACATTTGAAAGCTAGTCATTCAGATGTTTTATGAAATATTTTGATTGATATGATGAAACGAAACAACATAGGTACAAATTCTAAGCTTTTCGATTTGAAAGAAACGTCTGGAATTCTAATATGGAAAGTGAAAATCTTTAAATTTATACTAAAATTTTACAATTGTAAACAAGTGAAAGAAGTATTAATAAACATATTACAATTTTAGGACATCAAAACCCGCACCAAAAGTGTGTGAAAAATTTCATATACATAATTAATATAACACTTTGTTAAATTTATTTTCATCGAATTTACCTCCCCAGTGTATATTACCTATACAAAAACGTCCAGACTATATTTAGCTCGCAAAATCAATACAGACATAAATAGAGTTAGACCATCTGGAAGTGGACGCGATGAAAATTTAATATGAATATACAAGCTCGATTCGTTTTAACATATTATACACGTTTATTTGAATTTGCTTCACGTGAACCGTATAGGTAAATTTTTCCACGAGCTCTCAATAAATTTTATGATTGCACACTCACATAATGTATGCGATGTACAGACTTAATATCTACGTACTCAGAAATGTTATATTTAAAATTGATTTTTCATATTAATCATTTTGATAACTGTATACATGACATACAAGGGCTTGGACTTGTGCTGTTCAGTCACTATTTTTATTATATTGGAGACGACCTTTTGTATTTGACTAATCCATCTAAAGTATTCGACAAAAAAGAATTAAAGATTTGTCTACCTATATTTTGAACTATTTTAAAATATAATATTACATTCTTTTCTTTGAAATCGCAACAAAAACTATCAGTTAATACGAGAATACAAGCAATATATGAAGTTTTTTACCGATTCAAGTCCATACAGAAGCACAAGTTGAAATTACGTAACGACTTCATTGTGCAATCAATTTATGTTACAAAATATAATCAAAGGCACCGTTGTTTTGGAAGTTTGCGTATTATTTAACTCACTTATCCATTTCATAGACAAAGTTCTATTAATACAAATAAATAATAAACTAGCAATAAAGTTATTATGCTATGATAGGAAGACTATGACCAAATTAATGACAAACAAACCAATGTTCAGTCAACTTGGACTAATTGTTATTAAACTTACCGTCCAATATTTATGGTTAACGCAGGACATATGTTTAGTCCAATGAAAATGCTCAAACTTGTGACGATATGGGCAATATTTGTGATTCGTTGAAAAAGATCGAATCACGTGGAAAAAGACGATGATGTGGCCAGAGTTATTAACGAAAACTAGACAAATGAATCGCCATATATAGTAGGTGTAATATTCGCCGGCAGGGCGAGGCAAGCACTCGTAATATAGTGGCCCTGTCTAGGTGGCGTGGAAGAGGAACACCCAGGGGTTTTAGTGGGTCTAAACCCCACATAACCCGGGTATCTGTGAACAGATTTCGCCTGGGAAAAAAAAATGTAGGTCTAATATTCACCTGATTGTGTAGAGGCAGTACATCCACCTCGTGGCCTTCATCAGGAGAAAGCGTATGCGCCGGCTGGGCCCGCTTTCGTTCAGCCCCTCGCCGTTCCGGCTCCCCCATGCCCCAGCCGAGAGAGTACACCATTACTTCGGCCGAGCCACCGCCGCCACTGTCCACCTTTAACAAACAAATACTCTTAGAATAATACTAGCAGCAACAATTTTCAACTATCATATTAGGAAAACTACTCGTGCAAATACACTTGGCTTCAAGAATCCTTTAAACATTATAATCTCAGACGATTAAGGCAAAAATAAATTGACGTCCTGAAATTTTTATACAACATTATGTGGTTAGAACCCAAATGATCCGAATGTAGGAAGATATAATAATAAAACACCTTTGCTCAAAGACCACCTTCGGTCTCCGGGCGATTGTCCAACCGCGCCCTACCGTAACAGACAAACACAATCAGATATTAGACAACTGATAAATCACCGGCCATGCCGTATCTCGAAACGGCGGTATAAATCTTCTGGACGGGATGACGTCACACGACTTGAGATTAAAACGATAAAAAAACAACTCGACTAATAAAGCTATGGTCATCGGTTTTTTATCGCTGCTATAAAACAAGTAATTAAAGTGACATCATCAAAATAAATAGCGTGTTAACATAACAGATATGACATAACTTGCAAGCGCTGATTTAAAAATCTTTAATCATTTTACTGTACAAATAACAAGACCGAATGAAAGATAATACATTCATATCTCGTCTGCCTGTGATCACGGTTGCTGGAAAGTATCTTAAACTTCGGGAGTATGTAGTTTTTAAAATAATAAAAAAAAACAAAAATTATTAGTTTCATTTAAATGAACTGTACATTATGAAAATCGAGTTTCACTTTATTTACAATATTTTTTTTTATCTGCTATAAAACACGCCAGCTACAACGTCCATAGTATTATTCCATAAAGAATACAATGATTTTTACTGTTTCAATAACCGGTTTCAATAAAGTTGGCCTGTGGCAGCCGGTTTTTGTCGCCGTGTGTCGTCTACCACGAGTCTGGTTAATGCAGTTATTGAGCATGTCCAAAATTCATTCAACACCATCAACCATACAACCAAATCCCTACTAATATTATACTATAACTCTGTCTGTCTGTAACGCTTTCACGCCTAAACCACTGAACTAATTTTAATTAAATTTGGTACAGATATAGAATTGACCTTGATAAAGAACATAGAATAGTTTTTATCACAGACTTTTGAATAGTTCTCTTGGAAACGCGACATAACCGAACTCCAGGTCGGCGAAGTTGAAGAATAATCCTAATTACTAATACGTTTCTAGAGTGTTGCGTATTTCTTTCTACGCATTGCATTCCCAAAGCCCGATACATCTTGTACTTTGTAACAAAACAATTCATCTGTTATCAATATAATTCCAGCTTGTTTGTCTGTACATACATACTGTACCGGCGCCAATCATATTTATCAATTTAGTACAAGATGATTGCATTTAAATCAATAATTATAACGTGTGACAGTTGACTAATAACACACATTGCTGTTACTATCGTACGAAAGAAAAGGGATATGACGTCATCAAAAAACTATAATTTAAAAAAAATCTAAAGAGTTTTTATATGGTAGAAATAATAAATATTTACTGGCTGTTAGATGCGAGGACACGATGAGGAAAACGTTTTAAAAATCAATCTGATGCAAGGGCTGCGCGCGCTTTCGTCGTTAATTCAATATGGCAACCTTATGGATGCTATCAAATATACATACATGTATATACAGGAACATACATATATACAGCGTGTTTAGATTTGGTCCAGAGTCAGAGTTATAAATTGGGTGATCAGTTTTCAACTGTATATCAAGTATGTAGTAGCAACATATATAACTGTATAGAAAATATATTTTCCGTAAGCTTTTATTCATGTATAATTAAAAATTGAAGGCTCTATCTACAAAACTGTTTACTTAGTTTCAGAAATCAAATAGAAGAAAAACACGAATTGATGCAAAATTATACACATTTTTGTATTTAAAAATAGGTATCAAAACAAAGAATATGAAACAGATATTACAAGAAAAAATAAAAGCTATAGTCGAGCCGTATATCCGAGTCAACAAACCCGTCAAAGCTCAGCCGGTATACAAAGTACAAGGTAAAAGATTCTTCTCAGGAGTTGTGTTCGTGTGCCAGGTCAGGGAACTACAACGCCTGGTTGGTGACCCATGAAACAGAAAGATACTCTACAATCTACATACACGCATGACTACTAATGTATTAACATAGTATATATCATCTATTCAACATGGATTTATTCAAGCAATGTCAGGATACAAAGAAAACTGGTTATAAATATGAAATTCAACCAAACACATCACAATCCTTACTAATATTATAAATGAGAAAGTAACTCTGTCTGTCTGTCTATTACTCTTTCACGCCTAAACCGCTGAACTGATTTTAATGAAATTTGGTACAGAGATAGAGTTGACCTTGAAGAAGAACATAGGATAGTTTTTATCCCAGACTTTTGAAAGGTTCTCTTGGAAACGCGATATAACCGAACTCCACGCGGGCGAAGCTGCGGGCGGAAAGCTAATTTTTAAATAAAAGTACATCAATCACACTCATATAATATAGTTAAAACGTGCAGTGAAAGCGACTCGTATACACAAGGAAGAGAAATCCAACGCCAGAGACGTAGAAACAAAATAAGCACACGACTATGTAAACAAGAGACAAAAATACAGACAGAACTATATTTAAATGTCTATAATGAGAGCAAGTACAATACGGTTATTGAAATAAATAGTTATTGACGCTACCCGCATAACATCGAGTATTGATGACGTATATACGGACGCTTATATTACGTAGGCCACTGGCAATATCCGAACGGAGAGCGGCGTCACCAAATTAGAACCGAACCCAGCATCCGAGCAAAAGATTTATTTACGTGACGCGAGGCCCCGCCCCTAAACTCTCACGATGCTAGCTCTCAAACCAAAAAACACCACGCGATCTGACGTCACGAAACTGTGAATTAAGAATAGACTATAATATGAATTATCACTGCCAATAACAATATTATTAAAAGCAACTTACAAGGTTACTGTGGTTTAAAAAAACAACGACGTCTGTTCCAAATTCATAATATTTACAAAAAATATTACAATACTTCGCATGTTTTTAACAAAGATTTGATGTAAAGAAACTATCAAAAATAAAATAAAAAATCCAAGATTTGACGATATTCAAGTAATTTTATATATGTACAACCTCTTTCAAAACATACTGTTACTAAAAAAATAAGAACGAGTTATTTATATCGAATTAAACGTAAAAAAGATAAGCAGCTTTCACAAACATCTTGAAAAATTCCACAATAAAGTATTATACGGTTTGCAAATATTTAACAATATTTATTTATACTACAACTCATTCCCCTACTAGATAAAATCATATCAAAAAACATAATATTTATATTAAATAATAATTTTAATGAAAGAACTCGAATATTATCATCAACTTGACCGGTTTTATCCTGAATTTGTTTCAACTCTGTTATCAGTAACAGCAAAACGTAACATTTTATTGATCACTAGTTTTTGCCCGCGACTTCGTCCGCGTTAGTTTGGTCAAGAGTAATATATGTAGGTGTAGCTAACCAGGCGAACTCTATTCCGTCTTAGAGGCCATAAATAATCAGGTTTTTCCTGTTTCAATCAAACAGAATGATTGACATATTAGTTAGTTGTCAAATCTAATGTCAAAAAAAACGTTTGCATGGGAAATAGAAAAGGGCTGTTTTTAGGGTTTGCCCGGCAATTATTCCAATTTTTCTCACCTTTTATACCTTCCCTGAACCTCCACGAACATTTCAAGACTAAGATAAGATAAATCCGTTCAGCTGTTCTCGAGTTTTAGCGAGACTAAGGAACAGCAATCCATTTTTATATATATAGAAGAAGAAGATTTCAAAGTCATTAATATGATGTTGGCCTAATTTTGTCAAAAAAAATACTTTTCATCGCAAAAAATGATACCAAAATTTAAAAATACATAATGAATTTTTATAAGGGATACTTTATTTTTGTGAATAAATTCGTTCCTTAATCTATGTGGATACAATAAGCCACTAAAGCCTATATATTTCAAAACACATCGAAACAATTTTAGGAATAAAGTCGTATAAATTACTTGAATTTATTATTGTTTAAGGACTTTTCTCTAATTTTGATAAATCTATACCAATTTCTCAATTAAAAACTATATGAAAAACTATAAACGCAAAGTTATCGTAGCTTCACACTCTCATATTACTGGTAGATTTATCATGATTACATAATAACATATAATATTAAAATAAAAATAAACGTTTTCTAATAAACCCCAAAAAGTTCATTGCACTCTCAAACGGTAAACCTTAATTGAATTAATGTACTTAAATTTATCACCTTCAAGACGTGAAAAGAAAACTTCAATACTGAATAACATCGAAATGAATTATTGTGAATCTATATAATTTACTTTAGTATATATTTCTTAAATTATTAGTTACGGTATCTTAGAATGACTGTAAGAAAATAAATGTACTTGATTGTTTAGTTAAATATATTGAATATAACACAAGTATATAACAAACACTTAACAGTGGACAAACAGATATCGAGGCGGTACAATAAATAAACATAGTACAATGATAATGAAACAAAGGAATCATTTAATGATAAGTCGTATAAGTACTTATATATAAGTATATATACATAAAGATACCAATATATATACTATATATATTATATTCCAAGTCAGTGGTGGCCTAGTGGTTAAAAGGCCGGCCTCTCATGCACGAGGACGCGGGTTCAATCCTGGCAAGTACCAATGTGATTTTTCCAAATCACATGTACTTTCTAAGAGTATTTAGACGTCACTGATTAATGCATTCCCAAAGAGGGTTATTGTCAGGCAGACGGCTGGTCATAAAAACAATTAGCCAAAACTATTCACGACATGTAAGGCAGACCCTGGCTAAAGCTGGGAAATTGCCAGGAAGAAGAAGAAGCTATTATATTCTATAATACTAAAAGGAATAATATTAATTTATTAAAGTAAAAAAATCTTTTTATACAATGATATCATTACGTGCCATCGTAACACACGGTTGGTCAAGCGGTTATAGTACTGTTGCTTTGTTTAATTGAGAATAGAAAAAAAATATTATAAAAAAGCCGACTTCTTACTAACGATAAGACAAACTTTAACTCAATCAAATATATGTATTGAAGTAATAAGAATTTATATGTATTTGTAATGGACTTGTTAAAACCTTTCAATATTTTTATATAGTATATTTAGAATACTCAGTAAGCGAAACTAATTATATCCAATTACTGCAAATACATAATTAAAGCCGTATACAGTTTAATAAGTCATACGAATTAAATTAAATTTAATTAATTTAAACGATTTAAATCTGAAGGTAGGTTAAAAGTGTTCCTTCTCTAAGCCTAAAAGGAGGCTGAGTTCGTTAGCCAGCCAACACGCTAGGAATTCGTAATAAAATATGCTGAATCTTTTAATAAATATGCGTTTAAAAAAAAACTGCACAAGATAACTACGTTTTGGCTGAAGATCAAACGTTACAGTATCACTATAATAGGTATAACTCATTATATTATTACATTTGTTTTTAGATTATTTAATTTATAACTTTAAAAATGAACAGCCAGCCAGAAGAAATATTTCTGACAGCTAAATGTTGCCATATACAAAAAAAATGTGGGTAGTTCATTAAATGTTTTTATATTAAAAAAAATATTTATTTATTTTCGTTGTTTCTATAAAAGGTGCTATCTAATGTCCAGTAGAGACAAATATAAGCATCCAAGTGGATCAAGGACAGATGTACAATTCAAAATGTCGAGTGACGCGAACGTTAGGTAACCATAACTATTAGGAAATATCTTTATGTTCAACTTTATTCACACTTTCACCGGTATAGGAATGAAGATTTTGGTATATCGCCTATATTCTTTAAAAAAAATGCTTCTAATATTAAAAAAAACATACGTCAAAGTAAAAAAAAACAAATAATAGACGTCAAATTTATTTTTTAAAATAGTATTATTAATGAATATACAACCGATTATTTTGATAAGTTATCTACATAATAAATAAAACTACACATACACACCGTGTGTATGCACACACGCACACATATATATATATATATATATATATATAATATATAGGGAATTATAATTCCTATCACATCCGTTTGGTTATATATTTTATTTACCACGCAATATATATCGGCGCATTATATTGCAATGGAAACGTTTGTTACGTTTACTATCAGTAATGATGTAATTCGCACATAACAGATAAGAGCAGTTAGAAAACTAAACGTTTATTGTTAAATTTAGTTAAAACAATTTTAATTAATACCGAGAAATAGGTGAACCAATATGTAGGTTAATATTATCAGTGGGTCGGACTGTTTAGGATAATGCAAACTTCGAAATTCTCATGTTTTGATACTTACAAAGAATGACACAAATACATCTTTTTAACCCTTTAAAGATTTAATATATTAAATGAATGTTTAGTTCAATATAATCAAAAACGCATATTAATCCGACAATATTAGTTTTATTTAAAATTATTATATTTTGAATTTTCATTCCCAACAAGACCTGCATAAAATGTTGCAATAATATTAAGTAGTACAATGAAAAACATATTGTAAATACCCGTGACTATTCTACAATTTAATACATTTATATCCTCACATACAAAGTTTTAATTCTTTTTCTTTTGTGAATAGATTTACTTACAACGTACAGTTAGAAAAAACTTATGATTGAGCTAAATATATTTTTAATAAATATAAACTTTTAAACAATTATTTTCATCGCTTTAACTTACGATGTTTTTTTTTTTTTTTGGGAAAACAATTTTAAAATATTAACAATTTTTTCTTAATTCTTTCCTTAATATTCCTTCTATACAAAAATAAGAGAATAAGCCTAAACCAATATGTTTTTGGTAATTGTAAGAAAAAAAATATATTAATTATGGGCAGACTTTAGCATAAAGGTTTTATTTATAGGAAAAAATCATTAACAAAAAAAAAATGTGCAACGTTAAAACGGCTACAAAATATGATAATAAAAAACAACAATAAAAAGATCTACAAAAATATACGTGTATTTATAATTTGACGAAAATCAGCTACAATTCCACTGAAGCGTGATTCATTTTCATTTTATATTATTTTAAAGCGACATCGATGACTCAAAATAAATCTGATAAACTATGTCCGAATACATTAAGACTATTGTTCTTACAAAGACTTTTCCTTTACAAATTGAATGGATTGCCATTGCCAAGTTAGTGACTCATCCCATTCATGGAAACTAATTAATTACCGAAAGAAAATATAGGAAACTTAAAACATTTCACACAACGACCAGGCAAGCTTGCTATATAATCTATTTTTACATACACGGCCTCGTATACAGCTAATTGAATTGAAAATCATCACCTTGAGCTTGAACTGGTGACTGCCAAATTGATGACAGAAAAAAAACTTACATAACATCACCATTATGCAATGGACGCGCCCGCTGTACGAATAACCAAGCATACAATATGGTTTCCAACTGATAATTTTACGAAAGAAATATATAGACATATATATTATGTATGTATGTATATATCAAGTTCTTTCCGTATTCTTGTATCCTTAGTATAACTTTAAAAATTTCCCCTTTAGAGATCGTAAAATTAAAAAAAATTGTTGTAAATTTAAAATTTAATATGGCCATAATATTCCGCAAAAATGAAACATGACACAGTATTAATTTTTGTGTTTGCATGGAGAAAAAAAATCTTAAATTCACTCTTTAATATCCAGTACACGATGTCAATATAAATGAAACTCTCAATATTTGAAAGCCACCGTGATACTTTAAACTCGTTACGCACGTGCTAGCTGCGAATGGAAGCCAAATGTTCCTTTTACAATATCATATAAGTAGCGAGACGGATGCAGTGGACACACTATAAATAAATAAAAAAATATAATACACATATTATATATATTACTAAAAGACCTGGCGAACTTCGTATCGCCCTATAATCAAGAAATATCTATTACGTTTTTTTATTTATATTTTTGGAGTTTACCTGTAAGCCATAAATCTCCGTGTTTTGAAGTGCGACAGAATGATTGACATATTAGTTAGTTGTCAAATCTAATGTCAAAAAAAACGTTTGTATGGGAAATAGAAAAGGGCTGTTTTTATGGTTTTCCCAGTAATTAATAAATTTTTTTCAGCTTTTATACCTTCCCTGAACCTCCACAAACATTTCAAGACTAAGATAAGATAAATCCGTTCAGCTGTTCTCGAGTTTTAGCGAGACTAAGGAACAGCAATCCATTTTTATATATATAGAAGAAGAAGATAGAAGATATCAAATTAAAATCATTTAAATTTTGTACAACTCAATCGTATCCTTCTATTGATAACAGGGCTAATATGGCTTATATATTTATAATAAAAATTTTAACCATACCACGGATTACATGTAAAAGTTGACACATGCATTTTTCAATATTATCTTTGTATACCTTCGTTGTTACTATGTGTCAATTCAACCTTAGGTCGATATACTGTTTATAAATACACTTATGTCCTTATCCATTTTAAATCTCTAAATCGATATTATATATAGTACAATATAAGAATACAACAGAGCTTTCTACGGAAGGTAGATTCTTACGGCACTAATGTACCGAGGTATACTTTATGGCCTTCTTCGACACTTTCACTGCTGACCACCATAACGACGTAAAATAATATTTGCAACATTTGTTCTTTTTTTCATATGTACAAATTATATAATTGTAAAATAAAATACTATTGTAGTTTATTAAATTAGGAACAAATATTCGACATTACTTTACTTACTTTTTAGGTCTATAGTGCTCCGGTACAAAATTATTTAAAATCATTGTCAATTATGAAAATGTCAACGTATAACGCTCATATGCAATATTACGTGGCTAACATTAAAAATAATAAAAATATATGAGGATAATAAACACTATAATAGTATAAGGAAAAAAAATTAATTGCAAATTGCAGTATCAGAACGATAGCTCATAAACCGATTTTCTGATACAGACGAGCCAAGTTAACGATAAATTCGCAAATTCTGACAAATATACGTAAAACGTGACCTTGATAGTATAGTATATATAACATTTAAATTTTACGCCTCAAATAAAACGATACACTATGTTTACTCACAATGATAACGCGCTAGTAAGTACCAACATAGTCAGTACGCCTAGTATGAGTTCGCACGACAGACGTTAGTACCGATAGTTTCGATGTTTTCGTTTATTCAATATCATATATCTATAAAGAATACTCTCGTACTACGGAATTAGTTTGATGTAACTAGGTATATAGCAAAATCAATTATAATTGTATTAAATATTTTCTTTGTATATGTATAATAAAAACTAGTTTTAACAACGCCAACATTATAAAATAAAACATACACGTTTAACACTTTATAGTGATTTAAAATTCCAATTACATTAAAAACACAGATAAGAAGCATACAAGCAACGAGCGGGTCGTGACGTGGTGGTTGAAATGTAGTGAATTTATGAAATATTACACAAAATACATATATGTAATATATAACATATATTTCATAAGCTAGATATATATATAAATGTTCAGGTATGTAGATACAATATGACACAATGCCATCAAAACATACTTGACTATAGACTTCCTTGAGCCCGCTCGTGGTGAAATCCTAAACTGGAACACTGTCTCGACCAAATCGTCCGTTTCTATCAAAAGCACAACCACTGTAACAGATTACTCAACGCTGACAAAACTCGCTGACTATATTATAAAACTGATTCTATATATACGACCACATAAACTACGCTCTTGAAACTTCTCAATACATATCCGTTACTATGGATAGCATGTAAAAATCAAATAAAAAAAAAGATATGATAATATTAACGCGGAGCGCTAGGGGAGTTGTTATCGCTTGCGTTGCGCACTAGTGACTGAGACCACTCGCGGACCACGAATCAATGTTAGGTTGTGCAGCTGTGTGTGTGTGTGTGTGTGTGTGTGTGTGTGTGTGTGTGTGTGCGTGTGTGTGTAACATCGCTGTGATATAAACACACACATACACACTTCGCCGGGGCAGAGAGACCATCATTGTCTCAACTCCCCGGGCTATACCTGTTATTTGAATGACGCGTACGAACTCAATGACCCACGATTATCCTTACACTTAGCTGTTAATTTTGCATTAATAATTTGTATAGAAATATATTAATAATTTATATCAGTTATATCATTCGAAGATTGCACAACAGTGGATGATAACCAATTAAGACTTGAAAGACGGATGGACGAACTAAAGCAATTGGTGGTTAGTCCGATGTTATATAAGCACCATCATTTCATTGTGTACAATTTATACATTTTATATAACGGCCATATAAAAGAACAATGTTAACCATTCAAGTACATACAAACAGCTACTTTGTTGTAAAATTCCTAATAAGTATGTTATGTTAGTGAATAAACATATTTTTTATTACCAACATGACGTCAAGTACAACTTTCTATAAAACTATTGTTACAGTACCAACAAATGAACTGAGTAAAAGTACATTAAAACAGATTTAAATAAGAAATTCAAAGTAGAAACTGATATATACTATCGGAGAGAAATCTCAATTTCATAATTATATCCACTATAAGGATGATTTGTATGAAAACAAATCTATATATTTTTTTAATGTAGATAAACTGAGATAACACAATCAGTTTATCACCTCATTTAATATAAAAATATTTTTAATAATAATGACAGTACGAAATATCTTAAATTTATCATAAGTGGATCTTTCCAGGGAATTAATGTAATGATAACAAAAAAATCAACGTTAGTAACGATTAGATTTAATTGACATTATTTGATAGGTTTATAAATATATAACCTGTTTCATTAATTCGATTAACCTGAATTAATTCGATCTTAGGATGGCAAAATTGAAAAAAAAAAAATGTCAAAAAAAATGTCATTTCAAACAAACCTCAGTGAGTGACGTTGACAGATCCTGCGTATTATAATCAAATTCTTTCTGATAGCCGTTTTTTGTGAAGGTCTCGACAGACAAACGTCTAGCACTGGAGAGCATCTTGCCTTGAATGAATCCACAGCCGACGAACGATTGTTATTCCTAGCTACCAAGTACCAATGATAAGATAACTTCACGGTAATCCAAAAGCACTCTGTCAAATATAATACCCATAATACAATTTCGTTTGGTTTAAACCGGATTGATATACACAACGGAAAATGTACAGATTAAAATGTTATCATTGGAAACGATTTGCTTTATTTATTAGCACTTTAGCTCAATACTAATAGAACTTTATAAGGTGTTATTTGAATGATACATTAGGTTCTAATATAAATAGTCAGTTATTTTTCAAGGTTATATTCTACTAGTTTTCAATATTACTATTAGTCGAAAATTTTATTTATTCCTTTAAAATCTATATAAATAAATCTAAAAACTCAGCGTGAGAGTTTAAAGAAATATCAGCAAGAAATTACGTAAAATATATTGTAAGCTTGTAATAATATCAAATTTAATATAAAAATACATCGTCACAATAATTTCGTAAAAAATATATTGATACCATTCTTTGTGTATAACTGATAAATCGTGTAATCAAAACAATTATTAGCATTTATATTACGTCGAAAATAAAATCTAAGAACACGTGCCACTTATGATACGTATGATACTTTGAAAATAAATATACAACTTTAGATAATTTGAATATATGAAAAAATATATATAATATACATCCGTGATATTAGAATATAAATTACATATATAATAATCATTGGTTTAGTCAGTGGCGACCTAGTGGTTAAAAGGCCCGCCTCTCATGCGCGGGTTCGATCCTGGCAAGTACCAATGTGATTTTTCCGAGTCATATGTACTTTCTAAGTGTATTAAGACATCACTGTTTAATGCATTCCCAAAGAGGGTTATTGTCAGGCCGGCGGCCGGTCGTAAAAAAATAGCCAAAACTATTCACAACATGTAAGGCAGAAACTGGCCAAAGCTGGGTAATTGCCAGGTAGAAGAAGAAGAAGAATTATTGGTCTGTCTATTTATACGAGTTATGAGTCTAAACAACTCCATAAGCTACCTTAAAACGTATTGAAAGCAAATCGGAACTGTTTTCATAGTAAAGTCATATGCATAAAGAATTTATTCATCTCTATAACAAATACCTAAAAGATGACAAACCTGTATCTGTCCCTGAATTCTCGTAAAATTTGGCAGATAGCCAACAATTTACTCGTACGCTAATTAAAACTAAGCCTGCTCATACAATGCCTTAAAGAATTTGGAGCACAAAATATTTTATAGTATCTCGAAATTTAATTTCAGTCTTTGTAGTAAATTTGTTTACAATATATAAACCAGCTGTTATTGTAATACGTCAGAATGAATTTATTATGTGTTCTTCACCTTATCAGAATGATTTTACAAACAGAGCTATAAATGGTTTTTATCAAAACACTTCATTGTATCCACGTTGAGACCGTCGACCCGAGATTCCTTAACTCCATAAACAAAACTTGACATATTTTCGTACGGCATTATAAAAACGGGGTTACCGTTTTTCATTGCAATAAAAAATAATAAAACGGTAATAAAAAATATCAAAATAACGTCCAAGATACATAAAAATAACAAAAAAATGTACGAACGCTTGAATAATATTCGGAGACGAAAAACAGTTTCGTACATATTATAGAAAATATATTTAACGGTAGCGTAAATAACATCGCGAAAATATTTATAGCAAATGATTCATATAATAAAAACTATAAAAAACTCGAAAATTTCTGTATGCTTAACACTAGTTTCTATCATTGCACTGCGTACGAAGAGTCTCCCGTTAACCATACCGTCTCCTATTTTCTTTTCAAATTTGGTTAGGTAGGGAGAGGAGCTTCGACAGTGGAGGTGAGCGTTTAACGCCCGTTAGATAAGGGGCCCCTTAAACCTACACCTGGGTCGCAAGTCCCAGGCACTGTTGAAGCTACTCTCCCTACAACAATGGACCCGGCACCCGCACGGTAAATCCATGGAATGCTAAGAAGTTTCGTCTCATATGTATGAGGCGTAATGAACGATAAACTATTAACGCTACGTACGGTGTGACTATGCAGACATGAGATAAGCTCACTGTACTTATAAATACTGCAGGTAAATATTGAATTTGGCCGGATCACACGAATTCCAATACAAATAAATATACAACGCGGAAACGAAGACATTATTGGATATATTAAATATAATAATATTTGGCAAGAAGCCAGCTATAGTATTAATTATACACATACTGAATTTTCTTAACGTAATACAAAGTATTGTACAACGATTTTAAAACACGTGTCACTTGAAGTGTTGCGTTAACGAATTCGATTAAACTGAGAAATTAACAAATAGTTCTTATCGCAACCATAGATTTGATTTATATCAATTGAAAAGAAATTTAAGAAGTTATACCGTCCTATACCTAAATATAACGAAAAAAATCATCGAAAAATTCACAAGAAACTTTGATATCAATTAATTCTAAAGAAATAAGCCTCATTATAGTAAGAAAAGGTCATTTAAAGGCATTTAGCTAAGTCCAACGCCCACCATAACATTTTATAGAAATTATACAATTAATAAATAAAGTACGCGTCCATAATAATCATTGAAATAAATCACATTCCGACAAACACAATCCCTATACTACTAAGGTTACACCGAATACCGCATTGCGTTACAAACATGTAAAACACGAAAATAAATTACATACTAAATAAATTTCAATTACGAAAAAAGTCACAATACAAAGCATATAGTTGATATAATTTAATCTTATCAATCAGATGTACAACTAGATACTAATGCCATATAAGGTCATGAGGCCTTGGGGACCTATCAATGTCACTGCTGTAGTTGAAGGGTGGGCCTACGTACGAGGCCTTGGGCCGTGCGTAGGCCGACAGGGCGCGTGTGACGTCACACCGATATATAAACCCAGCCTACGCGACGCCGAGACAGTCTACAACCATTAATGGTGAGTTTTATGACAGACATTATTAATATATAGTGATGTTTAAGTAATATTTAATTATCATATAAAATATAGATTGAATTCAATAGTCCTATCATTTATTTGAAACAAACTAATACTAACGATTTAAGACAGAGTATTTAGTTGAAATAGTGGATTTTAGTGTCAATATTTTTGCATTTACTTTTCCTAGCAGTTAGACGAAATAAGATAATTAAATCATGTAAAGAAACATATAACTTTGAATATTTTACTGTATATATTATTATTTATTGACAAAAATATGAAAATATACCAGAAAATGTCTTTTTTTGTATACATAATATGTTATTTTTACTTCCTCAGTACTCCCATAACTAAACCACGAACAATGTCTCATTTATAACCGACAATATCAGACTGAACAATCAATTTACGTACGAAACGTAATTTAGTTTTACAACACGTAAAACAAACACAATGGCTATTACGGAAAAATTACGTGATTGGAACTCAAACTTACATTATTTACAGTTTCGAAGCCAATTATAATGATCATTATATAAGTTCCCCTAAAACATAAAATTATTATGTTCATAACCTATTTAATAAAAATAGATTAAATAGGTTACGAGGTGACGTGTTATGTTGTAACGAGATGACATAGTAAAAATATATATTAATAAAAATCTTTGGTCACATACATACATAAGAATATCATTGAGTTTAAAAACTATATAAAAGAGAATCCAGTAGTCAGTGGTGGCCTAGTGGTTAAAAGACCCGCCTCTTTTGCACGAGGGCGCGGGTTCGATCCTGGCAAGTATCAATTTGATTTTTCCGAGTCATATTTACTTTCTAAGAATATTAAACATCAGTGATTAATGCATTCCCAAAGAGGGTTGATGTCAGGCAGGCGGCCGGTCGTAAAAACAATTAACCAAAACTATTCACAACATGTAAGGCAGACCCTGGCTATAGCTGGGAAATTGCCAGCTATAAGAAGAAGATATAAAATCCAGTGTGATTTTGAAACAAATCTTTGATCCCTCACAAGTAACTCGAATAAGCTTGTAACGTACTTGACCTTCTTGCTTCAAATCCATTAATTCCGTGTTGGTATTAACCCTGTTCCTTCAATCTTATAAATCTCTCGTGTTACAAAAGAATCTCGACATATTTTTGTCACAGATCAGTCCTTGATGGATCACACAGGCTGTGATTGACGGCATTGAAAGGTTAATTGAATTAAATTAAAATTTCGAGGTGCTACTAAATGGTCATATGAAAATAGTTTTTGTGTTCCAGATTTTCGTATCAAATCTTTCTAATAACTTCTGTAGTAATAGAAAATTGAAGACGCTTTTACCGTCTGATATACAGGGTGACTGGTGAATTACTATCAATATTTAAGGAGAATACTCGGTACATGATTCCCATTCGAATTATGTAAAAAAAATTATGTATAAAAAAATCTTGGGAATACAATGAGAAACTAAGTAAATTCGGTAAAAATAAGATGTAAAAATTTATCCACAATTATTATTAACAAAACTTGTGTTATGTTTACGAGACGATGTTCAAATTTCGTTCACATTACTCAGACCAGCTGAAATAATATTATTATTTGAAGTAAACATCGCTACGACGATTATTGAAAAATATTAACCAAATATTATCAAAACTTTTCTATTTAATAATATATGAGATCTCTTTTCCAAAATTACATGAAATCTTTAAGTGAAAAATTTTATGTAATACAAAATCATGGTACCCTTACCAAAAACATGCCGAAATATCGTCTCCCGTTTGTCTGTCTATAAAAATATACTGTGACAAAAATTTATGAATGAAAAACTAGGAAGGCTACGCATTCGTTGTAAGGCCAAAAACAAAAATCGATCCATACACTTTTAATAAAAAAATCATGCTATAGAAAGCAACGAACCCAATATACCAATTATAGTCCATATCTAAAGTGCTTCACAAAAAATAGATTCCAAATAGCTTATAATTATAACGTCTTGAAACATCAAATAGTGCTGTCGAACTTTGACTTTCTTTCATACTATCAATAGTTCAGTGTCGGAAAGAAACTGGCATACGTCCAGATACAAGCGATAAACAGCGTACCGGGCGCCAGGCTGCTGATCTAACAATAAGTGATAATGACGGAAATGGTGCACTTCATCTTAAATGTCGTGTCGCAGCCCAAATAAATAGCCGCTTCACATATAAATTAAGCATTCCGGATGAATTTATTATTAAGTTATTCATCCAGCAAGAATTTGATCGAATATTCCAATAAATGAACACGAGAAACGAAAAATTGGTAAATCTTCTTAAGAAAATTACGCACCAGATGAACATTTAATAATAACAAAGTTTACATGGAGAAAAAATGCATTGAGATTTATTTAAATAAATATAAATGTGTGTGTGTAAGATATATACAGGTATATTATTTGAAATTACACACACTACCATAACTTTGACACACGCATAACGACTACAAATCGTGAAGATTCATCAATGTGTTGTCACTAAATGTCAAATATGTCATTTCTGTTCTGATATTGAAAATGTATTTTATTCAAGTATAGAGTTAGGTCATATGTAGTAACAATAAATCTTTAAATTGTTACAAATTAAAATATGACATTCTATTTATCTATAATATGGGATTCTTAGTAGCAGTTAATATACCAAGTCGAGAGGCGAAATAACGACGATTTTTAAATAAATATTTTGCTTTTAATGTGTCAAATTAAAAATGATTGTTGTGTTTAATAATTAAAGAAGATTAATATAGAGAGAAAGACAATTAGGCCTACATTCAGAAAATAGAAAATCCTATAGAAATTAATAAGAAAATAAAATAAATAAATAATGAAAAAGTAATTTCAATTTTAAATAAATATGTACAATCTTGCTTTTATATAGAAAACTATTGATGTCTCTTTTATAATCGATAGACTGTTTTCACGAGTAAATCCGCGTTAATAATTTTGTTAAACTAATAAAGAATTAGTCATGCTAATTAAATTGGAGCAAAGATAAATATGTTTAAGGAACTTTAGGTAAATCGAACCAAAACAAATATTTACTAGTTACAACCTTGTACTACACAACAGAGTAACCATAGGTTTTACCGTCATCAAAACGAATAGATACTTCCCAGTTTTTACATTGATACTATGGTATACGAAGAATTATGAATGAAAAACTACAAAGTATCTGTGTTCATTTTGAAATGTAAAACCCTTAGTAAGGATATATATGTAGTTTTATTTGACACAAAAATATAGCAAAGGGTTATTTTTAAGATTCGTATTAAAAATATATGTATTTGACTCATAAGTCATACCGCCACTTTTTTTGAGGAGTGTATTATGGAGCTTAATTTTGGTACCTTATTTTAGTTAATAATAATTATTATATATACTATTTAATTACGAAAATATACAGTACACTATGTACGGGATATGTTCTTTATTGTATGTTATTACTTATGTTTGGACGGATGTCCTGTAATCTATAGTATAACCCTATGGTCTACAACTGACCATTAGTATTGTGTCTAGAATATAAATTATCCTTGCTTTATATAAAAGTCATCAATCCCGTACACCTGCTAGAGTCCACAAAGTGCCATAACCATTTGTCATGGCATTACGCTACTGATTTAATTGCCATAACCAACAACTACCTACATGTATTGAGATCTAAGACTCGCGAGTATTCATTTAAATGAAACTAATATTTTTGGATCACTATGCGTATTTTATTATTTTTAAACTACATACTCCCGACGTGACGGTTACTTTGCAGCAACCGTGATCACGGACAGACGAGATGTTGAAATCCGAAAATATTAGTTTCATTTACCTTCATGTCTGTGCCATGAAGACATTTAGTAAATTAATTATCTATGACAAGCGTAAAATACAATATAGTATTTTATATTCGCACAAAAACTGCATTTTTCACATTAACATGAAATAATGGACACCATAAATCTATATTCTCTAAACAAACGAACATCGTAATTAAATATAATTATGACAAATAACAGAATTAACGTCTTCAATATATCATCTTTATAATGGAAATTATTTTTTTATTATAATGGAAAATAAATAAAAGTAATGTAATAATTTATTGAAAAGTTATAATCGGCTAAAAGAAATCTACTCTCATATTAAATTTGAAACGAGAGACGCCTGGAATGTATGTAGTATGTCAACTCGTACTTAGAATACTGAACACGGAAGTTTTTTAAGTCTTTCAACCAAAAATCTTTGTAAAGGTATCTAATTATATTTCTGTATAAAAACATTGTTCCCATCGTTTTTGGGTTTAAGGATACAAAACGAATAACAAGGGTAATTTATAAAATTTCCATCTGCATATTTATTATTGTGTATTTATTTACCTGAAAAAATTAACTTGATGAACAACCAATTTTAGAACAAATTTAACCAAAGAAATATAGATCGCATATGTACGATTGTCATATGCTAACAAGAAATATTTATAATACTAGTTGAAACCTACTATAAAATTATTTTTTATTTTCTTATATGATTCTAATAGAAAATAAACATTCACACATAAATGAAATGCTACAATATTGACATGTTTTCACATACATAAGTAGAATATACAGGGTGACTGGTGAATTACTATCAATATTTAAGGAGCATACTCGGTACATGATTCTCATTCGAATTATGTAAAAAAAATAGGCACTTAATTTTTGACAAAATTTCCGAATAAATAAATAAAGTGTTGACACGTTCCAAGTGTTCCTAGTGTGGGCGTGTGCGGCGGCGTGCTGATACAACACCACGCCGGGCGCGCGTATGTGTGAGTGTGTGTGTATACCTAATCTGTAGGGTGGTTACACGATGCGTAATTAATTACACAACTTTTGGTTAACTTTACTTAGAAGTTTATTAATATTTATGTAATATTAATTTTTATTTTGTCATATATGATCGTCAAATATCACGTCCTCAAGTATCGATAGTAATTCACCAGTCACCCTGTATAAATAAAAGTATTTTATGACAAAATGGTAAAACCCAGTGATTGATCATTCCCTTAAGACTTTATATTTAGACCAAGTTGATAAAGGAATTTTTTATATTATTTAAAAATGTCATAAGCAGTGATGTATGCATGAGATAATCTTATAAGGATGCATATATGTATATCCCTACTAATATTATAAATGCGAAAGTAACTCTGTCTGTCTGTCTGTCTGTCTGTCTGCTACGCTTTCACGCCTAAACCACTGAACTGATTTTAATGAAATTCGGTACAGAGATAGAGTTGACCTTGAGAAAGAACATAGGATAGTTTTTATCCCAGACTTTTGAAAGGTTCTCTTGGAAACGCGATATAACCGAACTCCACGCGGCGAAGCTGCGGGCGGAAAGCTAGTAAAATATAAATTAATTATTTTTTTTGTAAAATCTTTGAATTTTTTACGTTTGAAAAAAAAAATAATAATTTTCTAAAAATAAGCAAAACATAAAAAGGTGACATTAACAAGCAAGCATAATTTTACTCAACTTTCCAATATAACAATTTCTTTTATAAAATTTTCAATATATTTAAGAGCATTCATAGACTTATTCAATAACAAATAATATTAAAAATCAAGTTAAAATATTGTATTCACGGAAATTCCGTAGTATTTTTTTTATAACTATGTGAATTTGTTTACTGACTTTTGACAATGATTCATACTGAGATAAAAAAAATATATCGCACGATATAAAATGTCAAAAAGCAATATATGAGATCGTAAATAATATTTATTATATCAAATATATAACCAATAATGTACATAGCTTGTTTTTATAACGGCTGATGCAAATCACATCAAGTATTACAATATATAATTATTAACAAACAACAATAAACATTGAATACCGAGCGAATAGTTTGTTCAATATGTACCTACAGAAAGGTTAATATAATGTCAGAACTCAGATGCATTGACATAGACGACATTACGATGCATATTTACAAAACACAACGAAGTTTCGACGAACGAAACGATAATATTTGATGTACATAATTATTAAAATCACAAACACGTAAATTTTATGACCAAAAAAAATATTAAAAACTATGTAGCTTTCCGCCCGCAGCTTCGTCCGCGTTCGCCCGCGAGTTAGGTTATATCGCGTTTCCAAGAGAACCTTTCAAAAGTCTGGGATAAAAACTATCGCATGTTCTTTCTCAGGCTCCATTCTATATCTGTACCAAACTTCATTAAAATCAGTTCAGTGGTTTAGGCGTGAAAGCGTAACAGACAGACAGACAGACAGAGTTACTTTCGCATTTATAATATTAATAGTAGGGATTAAATACTCGCCGTCAATATAGCAAAATTTTTAAGTTACATTGACTTAAACGATACAAACGCGACATCGTTTGAAGGTCGTTTACAAGGTAAAAGTGAATGCTTATTGCTGATAATGCATTTACCAAAGTCAGCTTAATTTCGAGCTATCATTATATGGAATAAGGGCTATCCAGATCATATTAAAAGTTATAAAACAAAAAAAAAGTATCAATATGGAATGGGTTGACAGAAACAAACACAATACATACATTTCTTTTGTCGGAATAAAATGAAATATCTATATTAATTTTACTTAAATATACAGGGTGACTGGTGAATTACTATCAATATTTAAGGAGAATACTCGGTACATGATTCTCATTCGAATTATGTAAAAAAAATAGGCACTTAATTTTTGACAAAATTTCCGTATAAATAAATAAAGTGTTGACACGTTCCAAGTGTTCCGAGTGTGGACGCGTGCGGCGGCGTGCTGATAAAACACCACGCCGCGCACGCGTATGTGTGTGTGTGTGTGTATACCTAATCTGTAGGGTGTTCACACGATGCGTAATTAATTACATAACTTTTGGTTAACTTTACTTAGAAGTTTATTAATATTTATGTTATATTAATTTTTATTTTGTCATATATGATCGTCAAATATCACGTCCTCAAGTATCGATAGTAATTCACCAGTCACCCTGTATACGACATTTAAAACCATTGCAGACGCATGATGCATGAAGGAAGACGACGTTGATTGTTGCGTCTATAGACATAATAAATTAGTTGCTAAGTTCTCGATGCCAAAAATAACTGTTACATATTTAACAGATATACATATCAGTTTTAATAATGATATTTCTATCTATTAAATATCTGAAATATTAAAAATTTAAGTTTAAACTTATGTTTCTTTAAATATAGTTTTGCAAATGTCTTCATTTTCAACCCCCGAAGGGAAAATGGATCTGTTATAAGTTTGACGTCAACATCGACGCCTGTGTGTGTGTGTATATACATATATACATATATATGTATCTGTGTGTGACGTCCGTAGTCCTGAAAAGGATCGACGAATTTCTATGTTTATTTTTTTTGTCATTTAAAGGTCAGTATCCTTACGGTGACCCTTAGATACCGATATTGGATTAATATTGACCAAGGAGAATAAGAGTTACAACTCATTTCCAAAATCATGTAAGGTATTTTGGCTAACATTACTTGACTGAGTACTTATATAGTATAGTACTGCTATTATCATTTAATTATATACAACTAACAAATATGTAGTTTTTTTATTTAATAAAATTTAATTTAACTAATTACTAATTAGCCAAGATGATACGAAAACAATTTTGTCTCTAAACACCAAATATCTTAAATAAATGTTTCACTAATGAAGCATCAATTTTAAACATTTCTCTAATTAGTTCAAACCAATAACATTTGGTTCAGTCCGGACAGCTTCATGATTGTGATAAATGACAACGAAGACACATCACGACAAGGGCATTACAAAGAACTCCTTCCTCTTTGTGAGGTCATAAGGAAATGAACAAAAAAAACAAATCACCGATAAAGAAATAAATAACAATGACAAGCATGAAGCGTTGTTGATTTGAATTTAACCCTGAACTTAACCTTAGTCGACAAACTTGTGAATGATTAAAAAACACACACAACTTTCTGAAATTAAAACCATATGTACAGCACAATGCCCAGGAATGTATGAACTTTGGCATTATGCCACTTAAAATTACATCCCATTTGATGATATTTAATCTCTTTTTCTTGATTGGTCAATATACATTAATGTTTTTACCAATATTACACCATTAATATGGTGGAAAGTCCAAAAGAGGGTTATGTAAGGAAATATATATGTATATTGTAAACAAAAAACATCCTAGCGGTGCATAAGATAAAGTCTAAAATTGCATGAATATGTTTCTCAATAAATCATATATCATGACAACTCATTATTTGTCAGGAGCAGTATGAACTAGCCGACATAGACCCAATCGGGTTGAAATCAGATATTTATATGATGGTTAAAGGTTATAGATATATACTGAATCACTGAATCCATTAGCCGAGCACATGACTCGATGATAAATAACCATGTGATTCTATTACATGACAACATACAATAATGTAAAATATATTCATACTAAGGAAAAAACATTAAATCATCACATAATGCATATTTGATTGTGAACTTTACGAATAAATCACATGGTTTTTTAATAACAATATATAATGTACCAAATAATACTTTGTGTTAGCTATATTTACTTAACTGATTTCATAAACAACAATTCAACTATTGTTTTTTTTATGTACTGTTTCTTCTATGTAATACTAAAGTTAATGATATTTAAATCCAATAAAACTGAATACTCATAAGGAACTAAAAATCTTCATATTACACTTAATACTTCAGAGTTTTGACCACCTAAGAAAATATAAGTACGAATATAACATACCTCTTTTAATTCATAAAATATCATAATAAAAAATATGGGAATACTTATATATTTCTGTTTGAAATATCTTCTTAACAATTCCGACTTGCATAAGATTAGTGAGCGCTTAAATACTAAAAGGCTTACAGTAAACTATTATCCACTTAGAATGAATCCCACATGCAGACAATAATTTTTAGAAGTCAATGAAGCCTCATGTCATGTTATAAGAGATAAAGTTTAGGATTATACTTAATGAGGTCATGTTTTGTTAGATTTGCTCATATAGTAATACACTTATCCCTGCTAATATTATAAATACAAAAGTAACTCTGTCTGTCTGTCTGTTACGCTTTCACGCCTAAACCACTGAATTGATTTTAATGAAATTTGGTACAGATATAGAGTTGACATTGAGAAAGAACATATGATAGTTTTTATCCCAGACTTTTGGAAGTTTCTCTTGAAAACGCGATATAACCGAACTCCACGCGGGCGAAGCTGCGGGCAACAAGCTAGTTGTTAATAAGACAAACCAGTCTCTTTCATAAAATATGCCTATTGAACTTCTTCACTTATGAATTGGGACCTTTATTCATATAAAGCATGTACCAATTACATAAATGTATGAAATAAAATAAGGCATCATTGTGTAATATGAAAAACATTGCCATTGCCAAAAAATGTCTTAAAAAATACTAGACAATATTGTAATTTTCTACTATACTGTTTATTACCAAATACCAAATTTAAAAACGCATAATTCTGTTATGTGAAAAACATTGCCATTAACAAATAATGTCTTTAAAAGAAATAAATGCTGAACAATTTTGTTATTTTACACTATACAGTTGATTTCAACTCAAATATAAAACAGATATTACTTAGAATACAAACAATTATTAAACACATATTAGCAACATACAAAACATATTCTTTACTCAATATAAAGTTGCAAATAGAATATTCAAACACCCGACAAAGAACCTTGAACTAAGACAATGTATATTGTTTGATCCCATTTATCTACAAGCTAAATGTCATTAAATGTAGACAAAGAGTCTGATATGGACCAATGAATCATATATACTACAAGAAACAATATACAAACATATATATATACATATATATGTTTACATATTATAACATGATAATAATTAAGTTTTATTATATTATTGGCTATTGAAAATCGATCTTAATATATATATCTTAGAACAAGAAGTTATTATTCAAGGATAACTTGTATGCTAACAAGAATTTAAGCACTCTCAATGAGTTATATTCAATATTATCTTAATAAAAAAAACTTTTTTATTTCAATAATAGGTACAAGAATATATGTATCTTTATTTACTTTGACAATTAACATTGTTGATAACTATAATAAGTAATGTAATGCAAAATTCATATCAGGTAAAAAATATTTAATAAAAAACTTTAACTCACCTTTAGTTCTTGTTAAATTCTTGTGACTTTAGAAAACGTAACACAAACTTCGTTATGGTAGATTGGAGAGAGCAACCATTCATTAAAAAAAATAACGTAGCACTTCACTATTTTACATGTCAATTAAAATTTGTATTTGAATATAAGCCAGCACAATATATTAGTACGATTGGATTTTAAATATAATTTTGTACGTTAATAAATTAATTTGTTATATTCTAAATTAAAGTTATTATAATTCCACGAATCTAGAAACTGTTCCAGAAAAATAATTTTAGACAACCAGATGTCAATTTATGAAAATATCTACTGTCAAAATTTCAATGACTTTTAAACCGGAAGTTTAATTGCACAGAGAAACAAAACATGGATGGTAATTTTTATAAAAAATAAATATTATCAAAATATTATTTTTAAAACAAATGAATATTAATGTATAATAGGTATATATCTATAGTAAATCATGAAAAATATTCAAACCTAAAGAAATAAAATAAGATAATTGAAAAAGAATTATTTTATTAAACCTTCTTTAAATAAAATAAAACATATTGTAAAGAAAGAAAATTACAATATGTCATAAATATCATTATAAGGTTTTTTTGCCCTTCAATTCATTTAAATGTATTATTTATAATGCGCAATTAAAAAAATGTCTTTAGAAAACCACTGCGGCTGTACCTCACCAGATGAATGCCAAGTACGTTAAAATATTATGTAATTTAATATATTAGTTGAGGAATAGGTAGTTATAAATATATCATACATTTCTATTAATGATTAAAATTTTATCTTTTAATGTTAACTAATTATATTAATCAATTAATATAATGCAATGATTACAATAGTATTTAAAGTAACTTATTATATTTTGGTGTATAAATTTGAATATTAGTTTTTAACGACGGCAAGTATTGTTTTTATTCTGTAATTTTATCTATGGAAAATATGGTGTAATCTGTAAAATTTTCGGATTTGGGAATGAAAGGATTTTCATTTCTCGTCGGTACTGATTGTCCTATATCATTATCGCACGAGGTTGATTTGTGGTAAAATAGAAACGCAGATTTTCTTCACATTTTTAAATATATTGATTCCGTAACATGCTTATGGATTTATCCGACGCGGACCAAAGTGATAGTGGAATGGAGTCCTTAACCGCGAGCAAAGACGATACACCAGAACGTAGGCCTGAGGAAATTTCCTTTATAACACCTGTACCTGTACAGGTTCGTTTTATGAGAGGAACAAAAATGGTGCTTTTAGTGACAATATATAAAACATAGTTATTTTTCAGGTGGGAACTTCACCAACTGCTGGTACTCCGCCATACATTACTCTCAAAGAGTACGACGATGTATGTGAAGATGATTTAAAATAAATATATCCGTGCCGTTTGGGTTGTAAAGTAATATATTACAAATGTTTTAGGAGCCAGACGAAACCTTATCAGAAAGGTTATGGGGACTGACTGAAATGTTCCCTGAATGTGTCCGCAATGGCACATACACAGCTACTACCAAAACTTGGTTTGTTCATATTTTTTCTTTTTGTTGTTTGTAAATTTTATACCAGTATTATTTTTACTTTCTACACAACACTGGCATAATATACTCTGCATGTCTTTGCACCGATGAAGGCCACATTTAAAACAACCATTATTTATACTTGTACATGCAATATATATAATTATTTACTAAATAAAAAATGTACATGAACTTGATAAACAAGGAAAACATAATTATTATCATTATAATTTTGACTTGTGATACAATTTAAGTTTAAATACTTTTTGTGGTCTCAAGCAAAATATATTTTCCTATTTATTATATTTCCTATTAATTATAGTATCAGACTAAGTAAACACAAGTTTAACAGAAGCATTTTGAAATTGATGTAACTTGATTACATCACCTTTATGCTCTAAATGCTTCAAATGTACTTGTGTTTTTAAACAAAAAAACAAAATACAATAAATTTGTTTTTGTCTTTGTCAATAACTAGTTTTGGACAGCTTCAATATTCTAGTAACAAAATTACTATATAACTCAGGGATGTCCAAACTTGATGACACCCAGGGCTGATAAATATAACTTAACTAGCGTTTGCCGCGACTCCGTCCGCGTGGAATAGTGACTTACGGCAGATTTTTGGTTCTTCCCACATAGTTCCCGTTCTTGTGGGGTTTTCGGAATGGTCGAGTTCCCGTAGAATTTTCAGGATAAAACCTATGTTTTATTTTATTCACAATGAAGTACTCTTAACCAACAACATATTTATTTGTTTATTTTAATAAAGATTAATATTATTATGTTGATACAACTTTAACAAATTATTTCAACCAAATTAGGTACCATAAAAACGGTTTTTGTGAGTTAATCTTAAAAGATAGACAGATACTGTCGCGGAGTGTTTTTTAGATCATTAAAAGAGCTATTATTCTTTAGTACATATTTTTTGTGTATCTTGAACCGTTTTCACGGCGCACGCAACGGAAGGCTTCAAAGATGAAATAATTTCTCCCGTTTTTTACACATTTACCACTATATCTTTGCGCCTATTGGTTGTAGCCTGATGTTATATAGCCTAAAGCCTTCCTCGATAACTGGACTATCCAACACAAAAAGAATTATTCAATTAGAAACAGTAGTTTTCGAGATTAGCGCTTTCAAACAAACAAACAAACAAACAAACTCTTCGGCTTTATAATATTAGTATAGATACATTGGTGGTTCTCAAAATATTTACAAAAACACTGGTAATAATAATACCATCATTATTACCAGTATTTGCTCATTAACATATTTAAACAAAGAAGATAATAAAGATTCTAGAGGCTGCAATAACCCGAATCATGAGTGGCATGTAGCGACACTTGTGACATCCCCGATCTTACTTGTACTATTGTCTTTGATCAATTATTATAATAAAGATGAAATATTTTACTATTTGTCGGTTTCAGGAGTGGAGTAAAGAGTCTATACCAGCTATCTCGCTCTGTCATGTGGGTGGTGGCTAGCTCGTCAGTCATCCTTTTCGCCCCAGTCATATTCGAAGTTGAGAGAGCACAGGTTGAGGAAATGCAAAAGTCACAACAGAAACAGGTATAACTAAAAAGTATTATAAAATTAACCAAAATATACTTTTGTACTATGATTTTATTTGAATTTATTAACTCGGAGTTTGTATAAATATGTAACAATTGTCTATTTGTCTTGTTAATTTGTTTTAGGTACTGCTGGGTACTAACACTGCTATGTCCGGACCTACGCCAGGATTGCCGCCTATGCCTCGATAAATATAGAATATGTACCAAATAAAATAATTTAGAACACTCATGTGTGTTATCAGTATGTAACATGTGAATGAATATTCTTTATGTATCCACATATGATTTAATAATAGTTTAATTCAAATAGGTACATTGACTCGAATCGATGAGATTTGGCAGCTGTACCAAACACGAATCTGTATGCATTTTCAATTGTTTGTCAGTAGTAGGTTAGATGTGACAAAAAAAGTTTTTGGTATAAAAAGGCTTTCTTTGTTTGAATGGCAATAGATTGGAGTATATTTTGAGTTGTAGATATAATTTTTGTTAAACATGTAATAGAAGAAATAAATCTTTTTAAAATGTTTTTTTACCATTTTTATTTATACTCCTGCTTTTTAATTAAAACTGATATTAAATACAAGGCGCCTTTACTTTCACTTAGTATCTTTATATGTACATGATAAATATATACAATCAATAACATATACATATATGTATAAATATTATTAAAAAAAATTGGATATTGAAAAACTACACTAACAACGACTGATGAATAGTAAGTATATTTTAGAGGAGAATGGAAATAATACTGAAATAGTTTTTTGAAAGTTTATATACATAAGTACTACTAATAAAATAAAACTATATTTCCTTTTATGGTTTGAAATATTTTAACAAAAGAATAATTTTTAACATTCGCTAACCTGAATGAGATCTAAAACATACGCAAAATGTCAAGTGTTTATAAATATTGACGTTGACAATGACAGCATCATTATTCCAAAGTATTTCATGGAGGGTAGACAAAACCGATTTTTAAAATTTTGTAAATTATTAGTAAAATGGCAAATACAGGCTTGTTACCATTTGTGCGTGGTGTGGATTTTACTAGCAATGACTTCAGTGTAAGTTGGACGATATATGTTTTTTTTTGCCACTACAATGATATCATCGTTAACCTCCGTATTATGTGGCCTAAATGTTACTCTAATTACAGGGTGACAAATTCCCCGATGCTATCCGATATATGACCGGTTTGCAATGGCTCAGACTCGATAAAACAAACTTAGAAGAGATTCCCGAAGAATTGGGAAAACTTATGAAATTGGTATAATATATTTTGAATGTTTTCATTTGTTATACATCATTACATTGTTTACAACATCTTTATCTGTTTTTAGGAAAATTTGTCACTCAAAAAGAATAATCTAGAAAAGTTATTTGGAGAATTGACAGAGTTAAAGTGTCTAAGATCTTTGAATGTTAGGCATAACAATGTGAAGACATCAGGAATACCTGCTGAACTATTCAGATTAGATGATCTAACTACTCTAGATCTTTCTCATAATAGGCTAAAGGAAGTTCCTGAAGGGCTAGAAAAAGCTAAATCACTGCTTGTGTTAAATCTGAGTCACAACAAGTTAGTAAACACAAACTAGGCCTGTTATTTCTAATTTTAATATGAAGACATTAACTGAAATCATTTCACTTATAATAATCTAAGTAACTTTTGTTATTAATCAATATTACTGTAAGAATTGATAGCTTATATTTTTTTTATTTCAGGATAGAAAGCATACCACCCACTTTATTTGTTCAGTTGACGGATCTACTGTTTTTAGACCTATCTAGTAATTTACTGGAGACTCTGCCCCCTCAGACTAGAAGGTTGGCAAACCTTCAGACTTTAATACTAAATGATAACCCATTAGGATTATTTCAATTGAGGTGAGTTTGTTATTTGAATTATATCAAAACACACTAGCTGAAGTACTTATAACTTATAACTTATTGATAATATTCTGTAGTATTAAATTTTTATTTATTAATTTTACATAATAATAACAGGAAAAAAAGCATAATTTTATCTTAAATTATTAATAATTTGTTTTGAATTTAAAGCAATATAGATATGAAGTAGAAATAATGTATGTATTTATATTTTACATGACATTAATTCTTGGTCATCTTGTTTGTGTCTGTAATTATTCAGTGAATTATCTACAGTGATTTTTTCATGTATGAAATTTATGTACCGAGTAATTATAAAACTATTTCTTTCACAGACAGTTACCGTCTCTACAAAGTCTAGAGACATTACACATGAGGAACACACAGAGAACACTAGCAAATCTACCGACATCACTCGAACCTCTCCAAAATTTATCTGATGTTGACTTGTCCAAAAACGCCCTGACAAAAGTGCCTGATGCACTTTACACATTGCAAAATATAAAAAGACTTAATCTAAGTGAAAATGAGATCACAGAAATATCTACTGGTATGTATCTAAAGATGATAAACAAGTTATACATTTAAATCTAAGACAATTGTAAATGTAAACAGAATATTTTTGAATTTCAAGTCCTACAAAACGTATTGAAAAAACTTATGGACTATTGGACTGTTGTATTTAATATATATTTTGTTTTATGACTTTATTTAAGAATTTGCAATGTTAATTATATATAATTTCCTTTAATAGTATGCCTAAGTAACTTTTTTTTAAAAAAAAAACATAATTTTTGTTATTTCATATCAACATAGCCCACATGTTCAAATAAGATTATGAACAACATTTCATTCCAGCTATGGACATCTGGCAGAAACTGGAAAGTTTAAATTTATCCCGGAACAAACTTACAAGTTTACCAGCCACTCTGTGCAAGCTACAGAGTTTAAGGCGGCTTCATGTAGATGACAACAAGCTGGACTTTGAAGGAATTCCTTCTGGAATAGGAAAACTGGGCAATTTAGAAGTATTCTCAGCCGCTAATAATCTACTTGAAATGATTCCCGAGGGACTTTGCAGGTAATGGCAACAACTTTAAAAATAAGATCTAAGACTTTCGCAAGTATTCATTGAAATGAAACTAATATATTTCGTATAATGATGTCTATCACATCTCGTCTGTCTGTGATCATGGTTGCTGTAAAGTAACCAAATCATCGTGAGTATGTAGTTTTTTATGTGGTGTGTAATGTGTTTTCTGGAAAATATTAGTTTCATTTAACTATAAAAATATGCAGCCATTGCAATAAATTAAGAACTAACAATATTCTAGAGAGGGTAGTGTATATGTCATAATATGCACTACCCTCTCTAGAATATTTGTGATCCTCATCGGTTGGGTTGCCTGGAAGAAATTGCTTTTAGTGATAAGGCCGCCCTTGCCTTAAATTTTCTGTATTTATATTTAATGTTAATTCCTATGTTTTTGAGTGCCATAAAGTATATTTCTTCTTCTTCTTCTAATTCCTCCACAGATGCGGTTCACTGAAGAAGTTAAACCTTAGTTCGAACAAGTTAATAACATTGCCAGATGCAATACATTTATTGAGTGACCTAGAGAGTTTGCAATTACATGGCAACCCGGATTTGGTGATGCCACCAAAGCCAGTAGAGAGAGCGAGAGGAGCTGGTCTCCAATATTATAATATAGACTTCTCTCTACAAACACAGTTACAATTGGCTGGTGCGGCAACTCCTGAACTAGCAGACAACAATAGTTAGTATATAATAAATACTTATGATAATAATGAATACCTGTCGAATAGTACAGAAGTTTTTGGAATCTGATAATGAGTTGACTGACTGACTTTTTCACACGCCAGAAACACTTGGTCATTGACCTTTGTGACTGGAATATTTGCTCCTATTGTTAGGGAGATATATAGTAATAGTTTATTGTTTCAATTTATGTTTATATACAATATGAGCGCATATCCTTTTAAGCAGATAGTGCATATATTAAGACACCATGCCCATCAGTTATACAACAATAATTTGAAATATCTTTCGAGCTACTTATATTACTACTAAATAATATTGACATTTGTTGATGATAACATTTACAATAAGTATTTTCCAATTAATTTTGAATACTTTTTGAAGTCATATGTGATCTATTTTATACATGTTGTACATGTTATTCAGGTATCAGTAAGTCGGACCCCATAGCTCGTAAGCTTCGTCTTCGTCGTCGCGGTGAGGCTGATAACTCCGATGTTATACTTCGAGGAATGCAGGAACAAGCTAACACTCAACATGCAGCCAATAACGATGAAATGCCACACAGCGAACTAAAGTTAGTGATTACTATGGAATATTATAATTGGAATAGGTCAAGTTAAAATTTTTATGGAGTTATTTGGATTGGAGTAGTATAATAACTCCAAAATTTAGATATATTTGAATTATCAATTGAAGTAGGTTAAGTTTTTAAGCGGCTTCAATTAGGGTCCCTTTTGCGTGACGTAAGTAGGTACGTAACCATTAGTAGACGAGGTAATTTTAGTGTATTGAAGGCTAAAATTTATGTTATAATTATTTAAAAAGAAGTGTTACTTTATATAACTAGTAGAATCGTTTAACTAGTTATAACTCGACGAATGTATGGATAATTTGAGAAGATATATATCTTCTTAGTACCTAGAAATAAAACTATCAATAAACTTCCTAAATATATAAAGTATTAAATTGTTTCAGAAGATTTAATTAAATATTAATTTTATTATGTTGATTAAATAAATAAATTTCAAAATTATTTATTCCGTCGAGATCACAATGTTCATTGTAAATAATTTGTAGCAATTTCTCATTAAAACAAGAATAAAATACATAATACCACATTCTACAGTTGGTTAACCAACTTGTTTGTTCCTTTAAAGGAATTAGTGTTTTACAACAAACCACAACAATACTGTTCTAACAATGTCATTGTCACAAATATCTCAATGACATCTCTAATTGTTTTCGGCGTCTTAAACTCGCAGACGGCAGACGTGTAAATTAAGAATATAATATTACTAGTTTTTGGACGCGATTTTCTCTGTGTTAGTTTCAGCAGTTGTAATATATAGATGACTGGGCGAACTCTATTCCTCTTTAAAGGCAGTGGATAAGAAGATTTAGGGCTAAATCAACTTTTTTTTCTTTTTTAATTGTAAAACGAGTAACCTATGTCCTCTTTCTGGTTCTAAGCTATATCTCCACCAATCTTCAGCTAAACCCGTACAGCTGTTCTTGAGAAATAAATAGTGTAACTAATACGATTTTCGTTTATATTTAAAGATATTTTGTATATACTTTGAAAGCAACTATGTATATAAATATAATTTTCTATTAGACCAAAACGCTGGGACGAAAGTTTGGAAAAACCACCGTTAGATTACTCAGAGTTCTTCGACGAAGACACTGGTCAAGCTCCAGGTCTCCAGATATGGGAAATTGAGAACTTCATTCCCGCACCAGTTGATGAAGTAAGTGACATGACTAAATGTGATTAATATTAGGTATATAGAATTTATATTTCACTTTATTTTTCATACTTGCAATATTTTATCATAAAAGCAATATTATGTATATAATTAGATGTAAAATTATCGCGAATATTCATTGAAATAAAACTAAATATTTTTCGGATTTACTAGGTACGCGTTTATAATTATTTTTAAAAACACGCTCCCGATGTTTGGATTACTTTGCAGCAAACGTAATTCTGAGCGCACGAGAAGTTGTTAAAGTAGCAGTAAATTCGAAAAATATTAAATATATTCCACTTATATACACATCTGTTATATAACAATAACTTAGAAATGTTAAGAGAAAATTACTTATATTTCTATGTAAGAATTTAATTATTATCGTCTTGTTTTCTTATTATATTATTATTTCCGTACGTCCAGGTCGCACACGGTAAGTTCTTCGAGGGTGACTGCTACATCGTACTGAAGACGTCCATCGAAGAACAGGGACAGCTGTCTTGGGATATACACTTCTGGATTGGATCCAAAGCTACGGTGAGATATATTTAATATGATATATGTATAATCGGTGCAAGTCATTAAATGATTTTTATTATTTTTATTATTTAATCATGGATACTTGGACTATTATGATGAATTCATATGTCTCAGGCGAAATAATATAAAATCCCATAGACTATTTGTAATTCGGCCTCCAGAACGTTGCGTTGTGTTAATAAATTTTACGGTTGCTTGGGAAACCAACATACCCAAATACCATACCATCAAGTATTACGAACTCACGAACTCAGTGGGAATAGGGTCATCGTAAATTTGTATGTGTTTGAAATGTTAGCGAGAGGTATAATAGTTAAATCTGTCTACAACCTAATAAAGACTTAGGCCTGTCCAGAACTAATACCATTTCATTCACAAAACGCACTGCTAAGGCAGCCGTAGTAGGTTCGTTTCGAATTTGGTTAGATAGAGAGAGGAGCTTGGGCAGCGGAGGTGAGCGTTTAACGCGCGTTAGATAGGGGCTCCTTAAACCTACACCTGGGTCGCAGGTCACAGGCACTGTTGAAGCTCCTCTCCCTGTAACTATGGACCTGACACACGCAGGGTGAATCATGGATACTGAGAAATTTTGTCCATATATAATACACTATGGCTGTCTTGAAATGTGTTTTCTTATATTTTTTAATAAAGGTTTCCATTATTTATTTACATACAGGTATATAATGACAATAATAAATATCTGAATATAAAACAAACTTTATTGTTTCCAGTTGGACAAGGGCGCGTGTGCAGCGATGCACGCGGTTAATCTAAGAAACCTATTGGGAGCCAAACGCACCCAGAGACACGAGCAAGGTGACGAGTCTCCAGAGTTCCTCGCGCTGTTCCCGACACCCCCTGTATATATCAACGGCAGTAGAACACCCTCGGGCTTCTTTACTGTCGATGATCCGGTGAGATAACGTTAATATATATAACGTGTGTGTGTGCGTGCGTGAGTGCGTGTGTGTGTGTGCGTGTATTTGAATTACGTGAAAACACAAAGATAGTTTTTAAGCTAAACCTAGTTAATAAAAATAATAAATAAACTTTAATGAAAAAACACAAAGCTTACGTAATAATAGATTAATATATAATGTTAAAATTTATCTTCTTAAAATTAAACTATTACAATGTTTTCCATGTATGGTTGAGGTGCCAATGGTTTTAGCAAATTTTAAAATTTTGATTATCTTTGGATGACACTAGGAGACTTGTATCGTGGGGCCCGAGTATTCTAACTTATTACATCTGGTTTATTATTATTTACAAGTTTTTCTTCAATATCATACTATCATATGTAATTCTGTATTGTTCTTAATTAATATTTATTCCAGCATTACGTGACCCGTCTTTATCGTGTCCACGGCGCCGGTAGTTCCATACATCTGGAGCCTTCCCCCGTGTCAGCGAGTTCGCTCGACCCGAGATACGTCTTCGTACTTGACACGGGATTACGCATACATTTATGGTAGGCATTTATGACGTCATCGATTCTTCAAACACATACAGATTAAATGCTTTCAGCTTTTCGTGTATATCCTACTAATATTATAATAAGTTTGTAGGTGTGTGTGTATGTTTGTTACTTCTTCACGCTCAAACGGCTGAACCGATTTTGATTAAATTTTGTATACAGGAAGCTGACGTCCAGGAATAACACATAGGCTACATTAGATCCCGGAAATCCGCGGTTAACACTGCGAGGCGCAGCTAATCATTTCTAAAATAAAAGAATGTTTTGAAATGTTTGCTTTGGTGTTCAGTTCTGGATTGTCACCAAATATTACTTATTTTTTGGGGAAATATTTAATCTCGTTTTATTAACGACAATAACTTCAACAGGAATGGCAAAAAGGCGAAGAATACGCTAAAGTCGAAAGCGCGTCTGTTCGCTGAGAAGATAAATAAAGAGGAGAGGAAGAACAAAGCAGAATTAATAGCAGAAGTACCAGGAAAAGAAACAAAGAACTTCTGGCAGGTCTTGGGATATGAAGACGATACGCCTTACGTGGCAGAAGTAAGTCATTGCTTTAAATGAAAATATATTGAATGGCAATCCCTACTAATATTATAAATGTGAAAGTAACTCTGTCTGTCTGTCTGTTACGCTTTCACGCCTAAACCATTGAACTGATTTTAATGAATTTTGGTACAGAGATAGAGTTGACCTTGAGAAAGAACATAGGATAGTTTTTATCCCAGACTTTTGAAAGGTTCTCTTGGAAACGCGATACAACCGAACTGCACATGGGCGAAGTTGCGGGCGAAAAGCTACTTAATAATAAAATTGGACCAAAATATTGATTAACCGTTAGAACGGGTGTACTTAAAATTCATGAACACGAGATTTGTAAAAGTCTATCATAATAATATTATCAAAATCAAAATATTGAAATAAATAGTTTAAAATATTTTTGGGGCACTCTTTAACTGCTGTTGAACTTAAAATAACTAAGAATAAATAAAATCTACAACAAACGAATTGTTGTTAGAAATACTTGTGGGCTCTGGTTCGAAACCGGACGAGTGCCAATGTGATTTTTCCGAGTCATATGTACTTTCTTACAGTATTACGATACTACTGACAGACGGTTAATGAAAAAGTCGTGCGGAAACTTGGACATATAATTTCGAATCTAACCTTTCTCCATGTGAGAAGAGGCCTTTGCTCAGCAATAGGCACTGATAGGACGACGATGATGAATAATATTACAATTAAATCTTAAATCAATGTTAAATGATCACCAGGAACATGTCCCTGATAACTTCACGTGGTCGCCAGCGAGATTATACCGCGTGGAGCTCGGCATGGGGTACTTGGAACTGCCTCAGACTGAAGGAGCTCTTACAAGAACGATATTGGCCACCAGGAATGTGTACATACTAGACGCGCACCAGGATCTGTTTGTATGGTAATTATACAGGGTGATGATTTTTCATATATCAAAAAAGTACATAACTTTTTATATTTACGACTTAGTACCATAAAATATGTTGAAAGTTGCAAATAAGCTTCAAAGGGTGTTGCTAAATTTCTTCAGAATATTAGATGAGTGTTTTTATCACAGTGAAGCTTAACAAATAGCCTTTTCTTCTTTAATACCGTAAATGATAGTCTTTATTAAGTTATCGATCTATTAACAACACGTTTACTTATTATTTTATAGAATTGATGTAATGTATGATGACATATTATAGTACAGTATTGAAAATCTTTAAATAATATCAGGTTTGGCAAGAAATCATCACGTTTAGTTCGAGCGGCGGCCGTGAAGCTCGCGCAGGAGTTGTTCAGTATGGCGCCCAGAGAACCTCACGCACTGGTCACTAGGCTACAGGAGGGAACGGAAACACAGGTAATAAATATATACTTATTATAATAATAAACAGCGTTTTATAATATACAGGGTGACTGGTGAATTACTATCAATACTTGAGGACGTGATATTTGACGATCATATATGACAAAATAAAAATTAATATAACATAAAATATTAATAAACTTCTAAGTAAAGTAACCAAAAGTTATGTAATTAATTACGCATCGTATGAACACCCTACAGATTAGGTATACACTCACACTCACACATACGCGAGCGGGGCGTGGTGTTGTATCAGCACGCCGCCGCACGCGTCCACACTTGGAACACTTGGAACGTGTCAACACTTTATTTATTTATACGGAAATTTTGTCAAAAATTAAGTGCCTATTTTTTTACATAATTCGAATGAGAATCATGTACCGAGTATGCTCCTTAAATATTGATAGTAATTCACCAGTCACCCTGTATATAGATTATAAAAAAATATTTTTCTAATCAACTAAGTCGCGTTCAGAATTAATTATATGTAAAAATCAAAATATTTTTTTAACCATAACAGGTATAACAACTTTTTACTTATGATATAAAAATCCCAGCGTTTTACAACATTTTTTATATTTATATCAGTATGTATAGATTATAAAAATATAATTTTCCAACCAACTCTCTTACGTTCAGATTTAATTGTATATTAAGATAACAAAGTTTTTTTTTGAGCATATCAACTTTGTTATAACATCATACCAACGATTATGCAATCAAAGTTTCAAATATAAATATAAAAACATCATTATAATGGAAATGGAAATAGAATTAGAGACGTTTCGTCTCTTAGCATTCAATGTATTCACCGTGCGGGTGTCGGGTCCATCGCGTTGCAGGGAGAGGAGCTTCAACAGTGACTGGGACTACAACCCAGGTGTAGGTTTAAGGGCCCCTTATCAAACGCGCGTTAAAATTGAACATTTTATCATTAATTTATTAATTGGTATTATATTTAAGGTGTTCAAGACGTACTTCCAAGGCTGGGAGGAGGTGATAGCGGTGGACTTCACGCGAACAGCCGAGTCAGTCGCGAGGACCGGCGCAGACCTCACGTCATGGGCGAGGCAGCAAGAGACCAAGTTAGTACTACATACTACCAAACACTAAAATATGTGTCAGAATAGAGGTACTCTGTCATTTAAAAGTGTGACGTCATCATAACTGACGTCATCCTTGGGCACTAGGGGGCCGTTCAAGTATTACGAATGCACTATGGAGGGGTGGTCTTTGCTTTGCTTTGCTTATTTTGGATGACATGGGGGGTAGGGGAGTCTAGATTATGATTACGTCATGGGTAGTTATTAACTTTTTATCGTCACATCGAGAAGATCCGTAAAAAAATATTATTATAATTTTTTTATGGATTTATATTTTAAAAAAAATTTATACAGTAATTGAAAATGTTTACGTAAGCATGGGGGGAGGGGGTAAGAGCTTTTGCTTACTTTTGCTGACAAGGGGGATGGGGGGGGGTTAATAATTGTAATAAATCTGCTTACGTAATACTTGAACGGCCCCCTGAGGCTATAGAAAGTAACCTCGGAGCTAATTTGACGACCACCTCACTACGAAGACGTAAATCCCTGCAACGGCTCGAGCGAGACTTAAATTTTGTCGCTTTAAATCGCTATATTAATCGTATTTTTAACAATATTTAATATTTTTTTGCCTTTTAAAAATTATTCAAACTTAAATCCACACTCTCTAACGTTTCGATTACTTTACAGCAATTGATATCGGACAGACAGATGAAAATTGTTATTTACACGTTTAGCAAATTATCAAAGATTTTATATCATTGGGAAAGTTGTCCCAATACCTATTTAATGCACTTTTTTCTAGTCTTTTCCCTATCTTATATATACTATATGTAAATCATATGTTTCTAGGACGGATCTATCAGCCTTATTCACACCTCGTCAACCCGCCATGTCCCCAACCGAAGCGAAGAGTCTGGCTGATGAGTGGAACGAAGACCTTGAAGCTATGGAGGCTTTTGTTCTTGAAGGACGGCATTTCGTTCGTCTTCCAGATCAAGAGTTGGGCGTCTTCTATAGCTGTGATTGTTACGTGTTCCTCTGTAGATACATATTACCTGTAGAGGTGAGAACTTTATCCTTACTAATATTTATTATACTCACTTTAAACAAGACTTACGATTTCGTCAGTAATCCTTTCTATGCCTAAATGTTGAATTGTGATAAATTTTCATAAATCCTCATCATAATTCATAATTCAAAAGAGCAATGTCTTAAAACTTGGATAATGATTAAAAAAAATCTAATAATGGTCCAATTTGAATAAAAACCGATTTATGTTTCCTATGAACTAATAATTTAATTGCAATTTATACATACCATTTTATTGTATAAAAATATTAATATCCATTAATTTTTGGTCATATAAGATATATCAATATAAATAAGTTACTATGATTATTATATTAAAAGGCTGATGATGACTCGCCTGAAGCGGACGAAGTAGATTCAGAAAGCGACAGTGTTACTTGGGTAGTATATTTCTGGCAAGGAAGAAAAGCACCTAATATGGGCTGGCTAACATTCACCTTCGGCCTTGAAAGGAAATTCAAACAACTCTGCAAAAGACTAGATGTAGTCAGAACACATCAACAACAGGAGAGCCTCAAATTCATGGCACATTTCAGAAGAAGGTTCATTATACGAGATGGAAAACGGAATTTGAAACCGGTTAGTAATTATAATATTAGTTGGCAGTGTTTTCTACATTCGATGGGCACATTTCTAGGTACAATACCTTTGTTCTTGTATTAAGAAACCTTGAAAGAACATATAAATTTCTTACATACTTTATATTTACATAATTTCTTCTATACTCTATAAAATGTTAACTAGTTTTAGAGTGTTTTAAATGATTTTTATTTCAATTAAAAATAAAATGGTATTTAAGAATGCTGATAGTATTGTTTTATCTAAAACGTTTGCGTTAATTTTAATTGTTATTGAACGAATAAGAGTATATAAGAAAATTATTTTGATATATATTTACAAGTTAGCTACAGACGGAAGGCAAAAGGCAAAATATAAACTTAATGTGTCACCTACTCAATGTGACCCTACACAAATATAATGCTGACTAGCTTTCCGCCCGCAGCTTCGCCCGCGTGGATTTCGGTTATATCGCGTTTCCAAGAGAACCTTTCAAAAGTCTGGGATAAAAACTATCCTATGTTCTTTCTCAATGTCAACTCTATCTCTGTACCTAATGTCATTAAAATCAGTTCAGTGGTTTAGGCGTGAAAGCGTAACAGACAGACAGACAGACAGTTACTTTCGCATTTATAATATTAGTAGGGATTGGTAAAAATTATAATAAGGAACATTATTTCTAAGCAGTGATGATAGCAATTTTCTTTCTGACATCATAAGCTAGCTTGTACAAGTACATGTTTTACTTATCCTTGAATATAATAAATGTTTGAAATGAACTTCTGTGACAGGAGGGCCGGCCTCCAGTGGAGTTGTTCGAGCTCAGAAGTAACGGCTCCTCGTTATGTACGAGACTTGTACAAGTAAAACCAGACGCCAGTATGCTGAACAGTGCCTTCTGGTAAGAAGACATTGCCTCTATATAACACCAGTTGTACTTACCCTTCAATAACTTGACAACAATTACCGCTTTTTGACATATCGTCGGGGATATGCAAATCCGCCTAACTAGCATTGGATAATTCCGCGTATCTACATTAGAAGCAGATTTTTAGAAGAAAGTTTGAGCTGAAATATTTTAAAAATTAAGGCTTTTAAAATAATTTTCCCACAATTAATGTGTTTAATTTATTATTAATTGTGAAAAAATTACCTTAAAACTTGATAATTTTGAAAATATTTCAGCTTAAACTTTCTACTGATAATCTGCTTCCAATGTAGATATTCGGAATTTTCGAAAGCTATAAGTCCTTGTAATGTATCAATAATTCTAATTTCCTATCAGTTATATCCTGAACGTGCCTTTGGAGGGTTCTAAGGAAGAGTCATCAGCGATCGTGTACGCCTGGATCGGCTCTAAGAGCGACGCTGACTCCGCCCGTCTCATAGAACTCATCGCCAATGAGAAATTTAACAACGACTTCGTCAGTCTACAGGTATGTATCATGATAAAAAACGTCTAACGAAGGAGATCCCTAACAAAGAGGATTATGAATCCTTTGAAAATATCATAGAAGTGGATCTTTAAAATAGTTTAGCAAACTGTATTTACCATATATGATTAATTAATTATACTTAGAATATGTTTATATTAATGCTTCCATTATTCCAGGTGTTAACAGAGGGCAGTGAACCTGACAATTTCTTTTGGGTGGCGCTGGGCGGGCGAAAGCCTTACGACGAAGATGCAGAATACTTAAACTACACGCGACTGTTCAGATGTTCCAACGAAAAGGGATACTTCACTGTCTCTGAGAAGTGGACGGATTTCTGTCAAGTAAATAAATATTGTATACTACGTGTTTTGGCTCAAAAAACATTCCCAAATATGCTATTTGATTAGAATTTATCTAACAGACACACACATATCGGTACCTCCTACGTAAGTTGTTGTATGACACAAAAATGCTATTTTGCTTTTATTCTGACAAATATCCTATAATGGATCATTACATACATCCATTCCAAGTAAAAAAACAACAGAAACACTTTTTGAAGGATTTGTTAGACGTATAATATTGTAATTTTCAAACGCGAACGGATTACACTGTTGTATATGCCTATACAGTTGTTTACGCGGGGCGCGAGGTGGGTAAAATCACGCGCCCACGTATTGGTTACATACAACAGAGTTAGACTTATGTTTTCCAACGTATACAGTTGTAACTATCATATACCTGATGCTGCCTGAGCGCCGCGGTATAATGTTGTAAGTATCAGATACAACACGTTTTTTACCTTCTACTCCGGAGTAAAATGTCGTATGAACAATATAACAACAATATCTCCGTAAATAGGCATATTAATTAAAATATCTTTTAACGTAGTTGAGAAGACTATTAGGTATGTTAAATTTAAATACGAAATTTTAAAAAGATTCATCAATAAATGCAAATTTTAATATAAATCTTTGAAACACTACTGTAAAATTATATTTTTGGAGATACAACAACTTACGTGGGAGGTATCGATATACATATAGGATATATGTATATATTTTAGTCTCAGTAGTAAAATCCACAATGAAAATGTTTGTCGAAAGTCACTCATAGTATATCCATTCACATCTATATAATGTATATTATACAAATTCTTTTAAGGATGATCTCGCTGATGATGACATTATGATATTGGATAATGGTGAGCAAGTGTTCCTGTGGCTCGGTGCTAGATGTTCAGAGGTTGAAATTAAACTGGCTTATAAATCAGCTCAGGTAAGAAAGAGACAATGAACCTTTAATAATTGCCAATTACAATAACGTTATGTATGTTTTGTATCTCAGATACTTAGTCATTATCAAGAAGAGATTTATATGTTTATTATGAAGATTTTGATATTTAAGTTACAAACATTTTTTAATGACCGCTGCATATTAAGTTAGTTAAAAAACAAAATTGTTTAATTTATCAAATAACACCAACCAAAGGTAGTTTAATATATAGTGAAAATTTTGATCGGTTTTTCTTTTCAACATGAAAGAAAAGTCGTTTTCTTCATAAAAACTACTTCTTAAAGTTCCCAATTACATATAGAAATTATGACAGGTATACATTCAACATATGAAGACAACGCAACCAGACAGACCTCGAAAACTGTTCCTCACATTGAAGGACAAGGAGTCTCGGAGATTTACCAAATGCTTCCACGGCTGGGGGGAACACAAGAAACCTCCCGAATAAACTAGATAGAGTATACTATATAAATTATAAACCACGCCATAATTAACTCAGTAACATAATTAAGAAAAATACTGTGAAATAATTATACATATAGTTTTCTTTGTATTATCTGTATAAAAATATAAATTAATGATAATTACGATTTTTATGACGATTCATTTAAATAAAACTAACATTTTCGGATACTAAGTGTATTTTATTATTTTAAAAACTACATACTTCCAATATTTCCGGTTCTTTTGTAGTAGTTTTAAAAATAATAATAAACACATAGTATTCTTAAATCTTACTTTTATTTAAATGAATACACATGAAAATCTTAGATATCAAAAATATAAATTATTACTACACTATTGTTTACCTTAAAGAGTATTAGTAAATATGTTTTAAAGATTGTTCAACAAGATTATGTAACTCTTAAAGAAAGTAAGAGCATTTTCTTCTTATTTCCTATAAAATATAGGTCTTTTATTTTCTCATTTTCAGTCATTATATGGAAATTTAAGTATTAAGCAAAATTTTAATAATCTAGTATTGATTTAAACTCTAAAGTATTAATGAAATTTGTTTAAGTGAATATTAATGTTATATTCAACATTGAAATCTTCCCATTATGAGAACGTAAATAAAAGACTGAGTCATGCCATTACTGATATATTTATTCACAAATTTCTTATATTTATGCACAAGTCTATTGAGATTTCTTTAAATTCTGTTTTCTTTTACATTATCCTTTGACTAGCATAGCAGGGATTGCATAATTCATACATGTTACTATTGAAAATTTTTCATTAGTTGTAATAACTTAAAATGTATATAGATATATTATATGTATAAAATTATGCCTATCACTACATTGTAAATAATTTATGACTTAGACAAACCTCCATAACCACTAAAATTGTATTAATTTCGATAACAATATTTTAAGTATGCTTTTAAAAATAATATAGAATATAAGCACAAAATCATTACAATGTGTTTCTGTAACTATAAATTATTATTAATAAAATTAAAGGTTTTTTATTATTATACCCGCAAAGATCCTTCAAGTTATATTTAATGTTTTGTTAATGAAACTACTTGCCGTTTTATAAATCTTTAACATTTAGTCATCATCGTCATCGTCGTCAGAAGGCACGAAGAGTTCGTTTTCTTCTAAGAAATTAGCGATACTTTTGCTTATGGCCGCTCCGATCAGCAGGCCTGGAATAACAGCAGCCACAATACTCAGAAGACCGAAAGGAGTTTTCTCGGGTTCAGGTAAAATTGCCCCCGTAGGAGTGGTAGTTGCCGTTCTTCGTTGGATCTTCTTATCATGTTTAGTGATGTTTTTCGACTGAACCATAAGCCTGGTTAGCCTAGAAAAAGTCATTTTGAGTAAAATCTATGCAAAAATGAACAAAATTATTTTTAGCAACTGAGATTCAAGTTATTCCTGTGTTAGACGTTAGGGGATACGACAGTCCATAGGATTAGTATACAAATTGTCATATACTTTTTGACAGTTTATTTTGACGATTGCCCATAGATTATAGAAACCAAAATATACTTAGGTTTGTTTTAAATAATCAATAAATACTGGAATTAAAAATATTTTATCCTGAATTTTACAAGTATAGATACAAAAAACGCTTCAAACATAGGCTCCTATTTTCTTAATTGTGAATTTTTGGTATTTTCATTAAAAAAGCGATATTACCAAAATATAGTGAAATTTACATTAACCTTCATATTATAAAAAATCTTATTATATTTACCTCCAAAAGAAACCTGTGTATGACAAAAAGATGCATATATAATATTGAATCTGTTTCAATTCATAAACAAGTCAAGATATTAAAATAAAATGTCAATAATGATTGGACGGCAAAATGATGACATTTAGCAATAGCAAATACATTGAAAACGAATGAAAATAAAGAATTATAAAGCGCGTATAAGTGCTTTATTTTAAAATGAATATCACACTGACAAGCTTGGAAGCATTAATCTGTAAGTGACACTTTTATTATTATTTAAAAAAATATGTAAATGAGGTTCAATAAAGTCTTTTTCGCAGTAAAAGCAACTCATGAATCTCTACCACAACCTGATGTTGCTGCTTTGGAAGCTTTCTATACTATAATGCGAGAGTCTGCAGAAGGTCCACAATATGCCGCTCAAGCCTTGGCTGCCCGTATTCATTCACCAAATGCTCGAGAAGCTATTTTAGCACTATCCATGTTAGATCGTTGTATGCGTCGTGGAGATGCTAATTTTCACTCAGAGATTGGCAAGTTTCGGTTTCTTAATGAAATGATTAAACTCGTTTCACCTAAACATTATGCAGACAAAACTGCACCTGAAGTCAGGACAATGGTCAGTTTACGTAAATTCTATGTTATGTAAAAAAAATATAATTTATGTGTTGAAAGTCAAAATTGTAATAAATGTGTAATAATTTCTATCATACTAGTTACAGTTGTATATTACATCATTATGTAAGAATAAAATACAAAATTTTAACAAGCCAATGTTTTAAAAGAAGTCATTGTGTACATATTTAAAATTATTAGTAAATTCTTTTATAAATATAGTACTTCTTGCATTAATATTCTTTACACAATTGTAGGTTCTCCAACTAATACATGCGTGGTCAATAGAATTTCCAAAAGAAACCAAGTTTAAGGTTGCTTACGACATGCTTAAAAACCAAGGGGTAATTAAAGAAACTCCTCCGCCTTTACCTCCAGAGGATACAAATATTCCTCGCTTGAGAGCAAAAAATGCTATATTTGAAGATGAGGAAAAATCAAAGTTATTGCAGAAGTTACTCCAAAGCAAAAAGCCAGAAGATCTACAGCATGCCAATAGACTTATTAAAACTATGGTTCGAGAAGTAAGTATTATAAGAGACAATTACATAACATGTTTTTTAAGAGATACTAACATTTAAGAAAGATAATTTTATATAACAAGTGTATTAAAATATTTTGAAAAGCTAACAAAATATCCATAAAATATATTGCTATGTATGTCTAGACCAGTTTTACAAGAGAAAGATATTTTAAACAAAAAGCTTATGTAGAATTCTTGATTTTTTTAATATGTAAATGGTAAATGATTATATACTTTTTAAAATGCAATATAATATCTTATTTTAAAATGCTTAGGAGGAGAGGCGGACAGAAGCAAATTGCCGTAAAGCTCAAGAGGTTATAGCGGCTTTGGATAGTGCGGGTTTGTTAAAGGACTTGCTGGAACATTCATCTGATGCATCTGCCGACGAGGAACAGCTCATTCATGAACTACACGCTAGCTGTGTACGACTCAGGCCGGTTCTACAAAGACTTGCATCTTCGGATGCCCAGGGCGACAACTTATGTGAGTCAGAATAATGGTCTTTTATCTTCTTCTTCTTCTTCTACCTGACAATTTCCCAGCTTTTGTCAGGGTCTGCGTTACATGTTTTGAATCGTTTTGGCTAATTGTTTTTACAACCGGCCGCCTGCCTGACATCAACCCTCTTTGGGAATGCATTAATCAGTGATGTCTAAATACTCTTAGAAAGTATATATGACTTGGAAAAATCACATTGGTACTTGTCAGGATCGAACCTGCGGCCTCATGCATGAGAGGCGGGCCTTTTAACCACTAGGCGACCACTAACTAATGGTCTTTTATATAGTGAATAAAATGTTTTTAATATAAAAATGTTCAGTAAGATAATAGATAGAATAATGTGAAAATAGCATATTCGTTCTTAATTGTATAATAATTGTCAATACTTAAATTTCAGCTGAGATATTACACGCAAGTGATGTTCTCGACGAGGTGTTTGAGGAATACAATAAGTTTATTAATGACAAGAAAAACAAATCAAAGGATCCAGCAAGTTCTCAGACTAATAACAGTTTGTTAGATTTTGCCGGAGCTAATGTTAATTCACACCAACAAAAAAAACAAATCCTTCGACGATTGATGAATTAGGAGATATTTTTAATAATGATGGTGGAGTCAATAATATTGCAGAACCATTGAAACCTGTTAATTTGATGGCTATAGGTAATACTTTCACTGTAGTATTTTCTATATATTCAAAATTTAATTTGGAAATTTTAGCTATTTATGGATATACAGTTATTAGTTTTTATTATATATAATTGTAATTTGTAAGAATGTTTAATATTTCTTGTAGAAGATAATGAGAAACAAGAAACAAAAGACAAGAAAGTTGAAGGATGGCATGAATTAGACAGTTTGGGTGAACAATTATTAAAACAATCATTACCTAATAATGTAAAACGTCTCGATAATTTTAATAGGTGAGTTTATATTGATGAAAATTTAAAAAAATGTAGCATTATATTTTACAATGATTATAAAATATATTTACAGTAAACATTCAAAGAAGATACCGATGAATGCTTTGGAGACAACTTCACCTAAACATGACACACAAACTGCTAACAATAATGCAATACTAGACTTAGATTTTTTCACAAAGAAAATAGAGAAAGCCGTCAATCTATCCCCACAAGGACATTCATCAAAATCTATAACTCCAAATGACGATGTGATGGTAGATATCAGTTCCGATGATCAAACAAACCATGTGGAAAATAAATGTATCTCAAAAGACAGTTCAGCAGACAATATTATAGATATAGGACTAACGGGCGACAATAAAACAAATAGTATTATGGCAGACGATAAAAAGGAGATAATTAAGGCTGAACAAAAAGATATGAAAAGTAAATGTGATGTGAAACCTCTAACAGATATAAATGTCACCCTACAAAGTGTACACCCAAGTAAAGTTCCTCCGATAACAGCTTATGAGGAAGAAGATGGTTTGAAGGTAGTGCTGCATTTCTGTAAAGACAAACCGAGGCCTGATGTCAATGTTGTTGTTATATCAACTACAAGTAATAGTAAGATGCCCATTGAGGAATACAAGTTCCAAGCTGTCGTTCCTAAGGTAATAATGATTTTCTATCTTTTGCTAATTTCACAAACTCTGTTCACAATATTGGTGAGTGTAGAGTCTGAAGTTTTTAAAAGCAATGCCTTAATATTCTGAGCTACTAACAGATTTTGTTTTATTTTATGTAAAGGTAATTAATTATTTTGTTTTCATTAGTGAAACTTCAAATTTAGTTCCATGCAAATTCCATTTTGTCTTCTTTGTTTTTTAACCATTCCAAATTTAAAATTTAAAAACCTTTTAATGTGAATTCAGTTGAAATTTTTTCTGAATCATATTTGTCTTATTTCTAGGGCTGTAAGGTTCGTTTGTTAGAGGCGTCCGGTACGTCACTTCCGGTGTACAACCCGTTCCTACCTCCGCCAGCCTTAACACAGCTCATGTTGCTGGCAACACCATCGTCTACATCACTACAACTTCGTTTCGTACTCACATACACCATAGAGGGAGACACGTGCAGCGAAATGGGCGAAGTAGTATTGCCACTTCAAGATATATAAAATTATTAAAAAATAATATCTGGCAACACCGGTATGAATCATAAATGAGTTAGTGATTCGATAGCACAAAAGTGGCCTAAGTTATGTTCGGTTTTGAAACAATTTTAAGTGTAAATGTTTTATAATTCTCATATAATACCTATTTCCTGCGGCAAAAATCTTTTTAGTTTCGAAACAATGTTGACGTGTGAATTATATGAATTTAATGTATCGTTTCCAAACGCACAACATTATTGATCTCATTATAATTATTTCATTTGAAATAATACGTATTTTCTATATATTTAGGGTAACGTGTATTATATTTTCATTTGTATAATAAATTGCCACTTTCGTGCTCTCATATTTTTGAATGTAACTCGAAATGACATCAGTTATAAATTAGTTAATAATTGAGAACTATGAAAAGGCCAATAGTAACAAAATATATAATTAGACTTGAAAAATGTGACACGCTTAATAAAAAAGCATGTTTTTTTGTGATGTTTTGCATTTAATATTGGTTCTAGTCGAATTTCAAATTAAGTTTCGACATTCCATTGAAGATAATTAATTTTTTAAGTAATTTTTAAAATATATTTGATTAAAATTTTATAAGTTCATTGTATTTCTGAACGTCGTAACAACAAAGTATGTGTATTGATATAAAAATATTTTAAATTTTATTATTTATTTCGCTGTGCAATATTCAATATTGGAATTAAATACAAATATAATATTTATATGAAGAGTAAATAATATCTGCTTACTGATTGTTTTATTCATATATACCACCCAACTGAGACTACCATTCAAAATATATGCAAAGGTAAAACTAGTAAAGATTTTTTCTGTTACTTAAGTAAAATTCAAAAAATTACAGACAAAGAAAACATAGCCTTTATTTTTATACTTTATTCTGTATCAAATCATTATTTACAAAGTATGTCTAAATAATATTTACACAGTAAATGCATTGAACACATGTCTAGAGATACATATCCCGTAGCTGGATTTTTTAAAGCAAACAATTTTTTCTGTACCTCAAAAAGTTGTAACAAAAAGGAACTTATATATTACACAATTTTCATATATATAAACTTATACTTATGTTAACTATGACTTATACAGCTTGGTCTCTGAATGCAAGAGCTGTTATTGACTTCTGATGTCCACAGTATTCTCGTTCCAAAGTACCTTTTTCCAGATCCCAAAGACGAGCATAACTATCAGATGAACCTGTAATTAATTGTCATGTTAACCATTTATTTTGTAATAAAAACTACTTATGAATCAATGTTACATAATATTTATTGTTTAAAATAATTTTAATAGACAAATTTTATCATTCAAAATTAATTAAGATATATGTACTTTAATAAAAATTTCTTAAATAAAATACTTTTGAATAAGAATGTTAAGTACAGCAATCTGAACTAATTATTTGTGTGAGCACTTCAACATATCGTCGGGGATAATGCAAATCCGTTTAACTACCATTCGATAATTCCGTGTATCTACGTTTGAAGCAGATTATCAGAAGGAAGTTTAAGCTGAAATATTTTGTAAATTAACGACTTTTAACGTAATTTTTTCACAATAAGTAATAAATTAGAAAATATTTCAGCTTAAACTTTCTTATAATCTGCTTCCCATGTAGATATGGGGAATTATCCAACAGTAGTTACACAGATTAGCACTTTCCTCGACGATATGGTATTATTGTATTGAAGAGATAAGATGTCTTTATCAAATAATTACCAGTGAAGAGGTATCTTGAGTCGAGTGTGAAGGCAGCGTCCCACACCCAACGCTGTGAGTCATGTCTCAGTTCCCTCATGAGGCTCCAATCTGAGGTACGCCACACACGAGCCGACCAATCTCCTGATGTAGTAACTAACATACTGAAACAATATTAACATTTATATACTTGTGATACATTCTATAGACGAGACGAAACCTCTTAGCATTCAATGGATTCACATTCAGTGAGGAGCTTCAACACTGCCTGGGACTTGCGACTCAGGTGTAGGTTTAAGGGGCCCCTATTTATCGTGCGTTATACACTCACCTCCACTGTCCAAACTCCTCTCCCTACCTAACCAAATTTGAAAAGAACCTACTAGGGCTGCCTTCGACGTACGTTCTAAGAATGAATTAATGTTAGTTCTGGACAGGCCCAAGTCTGTTAGTAGGTTATAGAGAGATTTAGCTGTTATACCTCTCGCTCCCACCTCTACCGCGTACTATAGATATAGATTTCTAAGTATGGTGTAAAATTGTTATAGATAACTGATGAGAAATATTTGTATGGTTTAAGTTATTTATGAACCGAGGAGGTTAAAGATCGGTAATAAAATATCAATAAAATTTCCTTTTTTTACATATCAGCAATGTAATAAAGAGAGAGCATTATTTCAAAATAACTCTTGCCATCTTGAGGTATTAAGCAAAATACAATTTCCAAATCTTCTGACAAATCATAATCAATAAGACCAAACAATTTTTTAATTAATTAAAAGCATTAGCTTCGTTTACAGAAAATAAATGAAGTTAGAATGGTATAACAATTTAGGGCAATCAACTCAGAGGAAATTTTGGCTAAATGGGAAATGACAGTAAATAAATATTACTTACGTTGAATCATAACTGAATTTGCAGCGTAGTGCGTATTTCTTGTGGGCCTGTAGTTTAGTTCGTGGTACTGGGCGAGGCGGGGAGCCACCGAGTGACCACACATAACAGTTGCCCTTATTGTTGACGGCAGCCATCAATTTACCTTCAGGGTCTATAGCTATGTCCTGGATACTTGCTTCGGCTTCTGGAATCTTTATAAATACGAAATTAAGACAGGATTATAAGATTTCATAATTACAATTTTTATTTTTATACTCAAGACATTATTGAGTACTCCAACCAAGTATATAATATATAAGTATTCTCAAATGTTATATAAAATTCATCTAAGTATAAAAACAGTAAACTCATACTATATCATAATTTTCAACAACTTCAGTAAACTGTATAGAATTTATTGAATCTTCTTTTTTTTCCTGATCTGGTCCCACTTTATGTAGGGTAGGCACAATTCATCTATATTTCACAGAACATGTTGTTAATAATTTTGGCTAATTGTTTTTAAGACTGGTCGCCTGCCTGACATCAATCCTCTTTGGTAATTATATAGAATTTATTGTATATTAAAATTAATAAATAATGTTGAGTTGTTACCAACTGTTCATGATGATCGGTTCTTATATCCCATATATGTATGATGCCAGTCTGACCGCCCACAATGATCTGCGATTGGTCGGGATGAAGAACAGCCGCATTCACTGGTGCAGGGACCTCAAATATCCTTTGACATTGAAATGGGCGACCCACTCTGAAAATAGTAATATTAAGATGAAAATGAAGGTCACAGAAATGTTATATAATAGTAACAAAGTTGGTACTGTGTGATACTTTGAATTGTACCTCAAATCCCATATCCTTGCTGTGCAGTCTTCACCGCCAGTGTACATCCACTGACCATTTTCCTACAGAAATTATAATTTATTAGTAACTATTATCTCTTCTAAGCTCATTAATAGTTAATGATATGATAACAACTATATAATATACAAATATCTCACAATAATTCAATTCTAAATGACATACCTGAAAGCCTACTCTTGACACATTTTTAATTATATTTTCAAAATTCATAACTGGATCGGGATTGGCGCTGGCCAGGTCGTAGGTCCTGATGTGTTGATAACCGCAGGCCGCTACCATTTGACCATTTGGGTTTATTTCTAAGTCGTTGACTTGCTATAAAACATAATAAAAACCAATTATAGTATATATGGCTAATGAGGAACTAACTGACATAGGCATGCAATAGGTAATGATAATTAAGACTTCGGTCAGTTGAAAAAAAATAAATTTAGTAATTGAACAATAGAAATAGCAAATTGAGAATATAGTATATTGGGTTCCACGCTGCACATTCTAATGAACAATTCATGAATTATCGACCTTTCTTACAAGGCTCTAAGGATTAACTAAAATGTGCAAGCAGCGAGTTCGGATTTAACGTTTTTATATCGTATCATGTTATAGGTTACCGAATCTGGATGCTGCATGGTTCGCAAGCAGACGCCGCTGTGGGCCTGCCATAGCTTGATCGTGTGGTCATATCCACCAGTTACCAATGCCACCTGAGAGCCGCTTCCCACCGCGCTATCCCCAGACATATTATGAAAAACAATCGACACTCCGGCTATAACTAACATTAATGGATTTACTCAATTTGAATCTCTGTTTTCTCTAACATTGCAATTACGAAAAAATGTTATATTTCGAGTTCAATCTATTTGAAGGCACTTTATATCAAAATGTTGTTTATTTAAATGTTTAGTAAAAGTTAAAAATACAATATTTCAATTGACGTATAGAAACTGACAGCAAATGCCATCGAAAGTGTAAAGCTAATTTTTGGATTCCATAAATAGTAATAAATGTGAAGAACTTAAAGGTTTCATGTTGATAATAATGAAATTTAAAGAAATATTATTTTATTTCATTCATAATTACTTTCTACAATTAACTGTATAAAGAATCCTTAAGGTTACAAAATAAAAACATTACATGTAAAATAATCAATAATTCTAACATTTATATGTAATAGAATATAGATATTATAAGCAACGAAATTCTTCTCATTGTTATTATTGTGATACAATAACGCTATTGTTATTTAGTTTTGCGTCATCATACATATAGATTAAAAATAATCAGGTAAATGTCCCGTTATCTGTTAACGTGATAAATATGACAAAGCCTAGGCAATCGACGCTTACAAAATGGCGTCTTCAAATGAGTTGGACGGGTGGCGTTTAATTATTAATAATTAACTCAACCGTAGACTCATTAAATTAACGTTCAATCATAAATTAATAACGTCACGTCAACTGTTTATGTAATTGAATATTGTATATTTATTTAATTTTACTTTTTTAAAGGACTTAAGTAAGAAAGACAAGGTAAAGAAGAATGAAAAGACAAATTGAAAAATAGAATCTTATATGAAATTACTTTATTGAACATGTAAAATCCGTATTGACATGAGGAATGCTAATTCTCATTTACAAAATAACACAAATGTAAAATTTGAGAGACTAATCACATTGAAACCTACCTATAACTAACTAAAAATACAACATACACATCAATTTCCTAAATTTAAATTGCTCAGCGTGGGCCCATGTCCCAAACTGGTTCTTAGCTTAAAAGTTTGGTACCATTTATAAGCATTGAAATTTACAATGAGAGGTAGGTTTAATTAACAATAAGCCGTCACATCATTCATGAAATTGTCTCTAATTTTACATGTTAACACGGTTCGACCAAAACTATAATGTCAGTGGGCAAAAAATATTATATATAGCGTAAATTATACTTATGGCATATCAATTTAAAGCACAGCTTTACGACAATGTTGGGAGACATAACAGTTTTGATAAAACCATCCTGAGGTACATAAAAAACATGAGCATCCAGTAGTCACAGCGAACTTAACGAGGGAGGGCTAACTGTACAATTCCCCAGTGTATACATGCTAACACTTAAACATTATTTTTTTTGAGGCTTAGAAACCTAGATACCTAGCCTGTGGTGGAACTTTCCAAACTCTGCACTCACAACCTATCATTATCAAAATACTAAGATACCAAGCTGCGACACTCATTAAAATACCAACAAATATAATTGTCCATCAAATTTATAAAATAATCGATGAGTAATTTCATTAATAATAATTCACGAATTAAAATCTCTGTAATACTTTTATAAAAAATTAAACCCTTTCAGATACAGACTTTGGAAAGTCAGTCCCATTTTTATTTTGTAATAAATTAAGTCCAAGTAAATTATTCAATATGAACAGAAATGCCTATGTTGGGAGATCATTCGCTTTCTTCCTCTTCCTCTTCACCGGCTTCTTCTTCATCTGATTCCTCCTTCTTCTTCTTTGCCTTCTGGAACAAAGTTAAAGAATTAAACAACTTAATAACTATTGATCTTTGTAGGTCACCATTATGTATACAATCCTTATATATTTAATGTATCAGTTAAAAAGTTATTATTTACAGCAGGGGAAGCTTTTTTGCCCTTCTTTCCTCTCTTCTGTGCCTTTTTACCGCCACCTTCACCACCGCCTCCATTTGCGTTATATGACTCCAAGTCTTTTGTGTACTGCTCCTTAGCTTTAGCCGCCTTTTCCTCCCAAACCTTAATAAAATAGAAATTATAATTAATTAATATAATCAATTAGTACATAAATCGTGTTTAATTAATAATTCAACTGGTTTTATTAATGTGATATACACTCACACTCTTGTCTTTCATTGATCTCCATATTTCGCCTCCCTTTTTGGCAATTTCAGTAACTTTAAGTCCCGGATTCTCGGACTTAATTTGTTCTCGTGCACTATTAAGCCAAAGCATATATGCTGACATAGGACGCTTCGGCTTGTCCGTCATTTTAACTTTTTTCCTAAAACGAAACAAATAATTAATATTTAAAATACGACAGTAGCGTACGTAGTAAATGAATGGCCCGAGTTATTCGTGGTAACGTGCTTCCACGCTACTACAAGGCATTCTAAGACACGTTTTGGCGGGAAATGACCTAGAAGCTGAATACTAAGAAAATACTAATTCCATTTAATTTTATATGAAAAAATCTATCAAAACCCACTTTAATTCAGTATAATCCACTGCAATAATCAATGATTTTAGTTATCGCCCCTTATAACGAGTTCACTGGCCTATGCCCGAGTCGAAAGAGCCATTTTGTTTTCTCATATTTTGTAGAAAATACGCATTATCTAGAGATGACATAATTACCAAATAATCGTAAGATTATTGCTCTAAAAGTTGTAGAAGAACTGTTTTAGACGTTTAATGGAAAAGATTTGAGAAATTAATTATCAAAAATGGGGCGTCCTCGTACCCACGCGTAGTACAGAAAGTGCGACGAAGCCTATAGCCATGTTTGACTCAGAATTCCAACGTGGAACAAAACATATTTTATCGAATTTCGCACTCATTATTACTATAAACATTGTTAAAACACATAACTTTAGTTAAAATAACGCTTAGACTTACCTGATGGCAAAAATTTTGAAATAATTTTTGAACTGGTACACAACCAAACTGCAGACGTAGAGAACCAGAAGAAAATGTATGGAGCTCGAAGTAATGTTCCCAGTGCAAGCTAGCTTGGGGCCGTCTCGCGTCGCTACCGCAGCGCCACCTATCTTGTACGTGATTGGTTCAATAGATCAGTCCTACCAACATCACGGAATCAAGGAAGTATCTTGTATACGTATATCCGTGACATGCATGCTACGTATATCATTCAGAAATCAGTTTTAACGTCCCTGATATAAAGTTTACATTTGAGCATAAAATATTTTTCCCTACATTTTCTTCATAAATCTTTTTTACCAGATTGTGTTGTTATTATGTAAAATTACGTCACAATTACAACATATGAGAATGCTTAATAGATAAATTATTATTTTTTATAACAACTTTCATAACATTCATTTAAGAAGTACGTCAAAATTGCCTCAATCCACTTTTAGGTTTCCCTTATGAGACTCTAACAAAATAACTCGCGCCGGATTTTAAATGCCGCCAACGTTTATTACGAAATAGTAAAAAGCGCGGCAAACGTAAGTAAGAAAGGGACGCCAATAAAACAACATTTGTGAGCGCGTTTGTTTACGATTTGATATTTTGAGAGATCTTGAGAAATAGTTTTTATTTCTTGGCTTATAAGGGCGTAGTACTTAAGATGATGGTCATAAAATACATTCTAGATATTCATTGAATAAAATACTACGAATATTGAACATTTTTCTCACTCCAAATATCTTATCTTATGCTCCTTTAAGAACCCCCACGTATAAGTAACAGTACAAGACTATTTATTTATTGTAAATATCTTTAATAAACGAATATTCTCTATTAATTTAAATTTAATATATACTCAGTAGGATTGAAATAACTTTTTTGTGTGGATATATTACTTTATTAGATAATTATTCAGGTCCGATCCCAGAATAGTACAATGAACCTAATAGCGTCATATTTCAACAGATATATTATAAGCGTATCATATGCATATTTAGTTTCTCTATGTATGTAAGGTAAATTATTAGTTTTCAATAGTAATATTAATATAACATGCTAGTATGTTTTCTGCCAATAAGTACAGAATCTTATAACGTATATTACAAATGTTACCGTTGCGTGCTTACAGATACAACATAAACGGCCTTTGTATAGCAAAAAAGGCGACGCTTAAGCGCTGTGTCGATGTTTTCACTTCGATCAAGTTAAGCTCGTTATACCTTTCGCAGCTAACGATAGCCTATACCGATATTATTAGAACACCGTATAGAGTAAAATACATGTTTTACACCCTAATAGATATAAAGGTTTTACAATGTTGTATTATAACATGTAAATAGCTAACAAAGTCAAAGTTAAATGTTCCTAATAAAATTAGTTTGTGTCTCAATAGAAGAATTGGTAAATTAAAAACTTAAAACTTTTTGTAATGATTAAATACAAGTCTTTTTAACTTCATAAGTAGTAGTAAAAATGTTATGGACTTAAGTCGTTATTTTTTGAAACTCTATACTGTTTGGTGATCGCTTACCGATGCTACAAACGGCAACATAATATTAGGAGAGTATTAAAATTAAGGTCTTTAAAATAAAACGTCTCTACTTATAGTCTAAACACGTTTTTTCATGATTTCTGATTTCATTTCAAAATTAAAATGATTCCGTAAACAATACTAGGTAGGTAAGTATATATTTACCTAATTCATTTTTAAGCTCCGCCAAGGGATCTTTTCGTATAACTTAAATTTACATTCACATTGATCCAAAAATGCTCGTGTATGAAATGTAGATACAAATATTCTTTCGATAGGTGAAGCATGTTTTAAGATAATTCGTGTGAGTTTTGGACATCCATATCGTCCGATATAAGCAAATTAATATTTACTTTCCTACATATTACATTTATATATATTTACCATGCTTTATTTATAAATTAAATTTCTTTATTTTGTGACTTTTAATGACTTTGAATGTTATTTAAACCTAATACCTTCAAATACCTATACGTTATTTTCTTATCTCTACGGATACTTAAAAAATAAATTAACTCAATCCTCACATTGTTGGTTTTTAAACATTTAAATGTTATAGAAACTTAGTTTTCATTCTGAATTCATAATAATATATAAAATGTTTTATAAATGTGGTTCACTCGCCCTCCATTTGGAAGGCAACTTTGAAACTCCATTATATGTATGTATAATTAGGTATGTCTGTACAAAATTACGCTCCTTTTATGGCTGAGACGAAACCATTTACTTATACTACTATGTTGAAAAATATCACAATTATTTTGAATATATATATAAATTAAATGTTTGTAGGTACATGATTCCTATAGTAAATATGTAGAAGTAATTCAAAAATTTACATTTAATTTTATTTTACAAAGTAACGTTCGCTTTCTGTTAGAAGAATTTTAGGGGAATTAATTAAAGAGTATTCCCATGGTTCATAAAGAGCGGGAAAAAATCGGGCATCTTATAACACATAAATCAGAATGGTCGTTTAACAATTGCATAGCGTTAAATGCATACAATAATAATAGCAAGCTATTGTATGTGATGCACTTTAGCCCCTTCAGTAAAGCGGAAGGGAAGGAATTATTCATGGATCACTGTTATGCCTGTTTAACTTTAATATTGCACTTATTTTAAGATTATTAATTTAGTTATGAGAACATGTATATATTTAATAACCATACCTCCACATTTATCAATAACCAAAAAAGATTTAATTTTACAGATAATTTATTTCGTATTACCTAAAAGTATGTAACCGTTGCATATTATTTTGTTTTAAATAAGTTCTTCGTTTAAATGTTGTGGTATTTTTTAAGTCGTATAGTTTCGTTGCAAACCCCAATAGTTCCGAATGATCGTAAGGGTGTCTAAGGTAACATCAGGTAGTCAGACCCACATTAGGTACAATGGGCGTTAATTTTTTGCCCAGTAAAATTATATTTCACCAATCCGTTTCTCTGTTTGGCTTCGCATGTGTAAGGAATCATATATCTACGAAGATTCAATAGCAGTAACATTTCATACATTTGCACTGTCGTGAACGACGTTAAGAAAATAGACACAAACGCTTTCCTTTTCTTTAACAGAAAGGTGTTTTAGAATTCTTAAAGATTTTATATGTATGTGATATAATCTTTTGAAAGTTTTTATTGCGTCATTGCTAATATTAAATATATTTATTAATAAATATGCTGTAATTCAATAAATTATGGTTGTTTTTTCATAATTTTTTTATATGACGTAGAAACTAACATACCAAATACTCTCTTTTTTGCTTATTAAGTACAACACCAAAGTGTTATTTCTTATAAGACCCAACCGTATTTGTCCCCTACTATAGTCAGTATAACTGCTACCGACTAATGAGTTTACAAATACAGTAGTCAGCTGTCATTATTTTTTATATCGTCGTACATACACATATGTATATTAGTATAGAAAAACATTTTTTTAAAAATTTATATATTAATTCAAGTTTGCATTATATATTAATTCAATTTTAGTTACCGGCGTTTAGAAATTGGATAGGCAAGTATGGGATAGTCGACTTTTGTAAGACCAGAATTTAACTATATAGTTTTATTGGTTTCTAATATTCACAAGACAATATTAATAAGACCTTTTTGCTGCTCTCTTACAAAAAGGCAAAGACAATGAGGATTTCGTCTTTATATTTGCTTTTGTGGGCTTTTAGTAAAACCGTGATTGTATAAATCGTTTTGCATATACGACTTTCAAAAACTGCTTGAAATTTTAAGCTTATAAGACGTCTGTTTAAAAAGCGTGATATTAGTTGTACGAATTCACTTGTCATTTTTATTTACATTGTGGTGTAGGCAAAAATATAAAAACATAAATACGTGGTTCTGTTCATTGTGTAATAGCCACATGAAGTCTTAGCGAATATTATTTTTATCATCATCATCATCAGCCTATTAGCCCACTGCTGAGCAAAGTCCTCTTCTCACATGGAGAAAGTTTGAGCCTCAATCACCACGCTTGTTCAAGACGGGTTGGCGATTTCAAAATTATAATTTGGAGTTATAAGTCCAGTTTTCCTCACGATGTTTTCCTTCACCGTCTGTCAGTGATGTCTTAATACTCTTAGGAAGTAATTATGAAATAGAATCACATTGTTCCTTACCATATTTCGAACCCGCGCCCTTATGCACGAGAGGCGTGCCTTTAATCTCTAGGTCACCACGACCACATGTAATGATATTATTCTTATATCATCTCTTTATTATCTTGTACGGAGGAATTCAGTAAAAATTTTACAACACCATTATGATAATATTTGATCCACTTATATATGACAAATGAAATGAAAGTGATAGGCAGAGGATTTCGCAAATGCGAATAATAAAAATGTTTCCAGACTAATCTTGAGATAGATGAAATTAATATTTTTCGGATTTTACTTCGCGTTTTATTTTTGATTAAAAATACATAATCCCGACGTTTCGGCTACTTTTCAGTAACCGTGATCATGGGCAGACGAGATGTGGACTCATATGAGTGAGTGATGTAAAATCCGAAAAATATTAGTTTCATTTAAATGAGTACTCGCGAAAATCTTAGATCTCATTAATCTTGAGATATATCACGCCAAGGCAACGAGTTAAGACCATTCATGGAAAAATTAGTGGCTTAAAAGTTATAAGGAATTAAATCCAGACGGGAAATGTTGAGTTTTTAATTAAGAAAAAAGGAATAACAAAAATATATAGTCAATGCTTCAATCAGATTTCTATTGTTGAATACTTGACTAAAATAAGACATGGTTGATTGCAAAAACATACAAAGCGTAACAGTGATGTTATGTATAAACAATTGACACCGGTTTTTTGACAATATGGAGATAAAATAAATTAAAAATCGCATTAATGTTTTTGAAACAAAACATATGAAGATAACATTCATCATTTATTTCAGTTTTCATATAAACTAACTTATAACATAATCTTATTTAATCGCTCCCGCTCCCGCTTCCGCTTTCGTCGCCAGAGCCGGACGACTCCGCTTCTGATGATGAAGACTTGGCCTTGCTCTTCTTAGATTCCTTACTCTGAAAAAAAAAAACATTAATAACAAAACTATTATAAGATATACTTTGGTAACTGCAGAAATAATGTTTAATATGGGCATTTCTATTGTTAATCAAAATAAAATTAGTAAATCTGGTATTAAAGTTATTTTCAGTCATAAAATTCATTGGCAGCAGCGGGTTTCGAACTGGCAATCTCTTGGTTATTTATTAGTTATTAGGCTTTGACTGAAATCCTGATCGTAGAGATAAATTTTGATTACTGTCTACTATTTGTATCAAAAGTTAAAAAATAAGGTCAATAATCACTTAAAACATTAAAAACAAAATCATATTCCTTTTTTATAATCCCGAGCTATACTCAAGATTTTTATATTAAAGGTGGCAAACGAGCTGACCTACTTTTTGGGCAGTAGCTAGCATTGCCCATGGACATATACAACAACTAAAACTTTAACCAAGTTTTAAAAAACTCACATCTTTGGAATCTTTTTTATCTTTCTTTTCCTTATCCGAGTCGGATGAGCTATCATCATCCTCCACATATTCCTTGCTCGTAAACTTCCCAGATCCCGAGCCAGCACTAGTGTTCTTGCTCTGTTTGGGTTTACTTGATGGCTTGGACTTCTTCTCAGCAGCCTTCTTATCTTTCTCCGCTTGTTTCTTCTTCTGTTTGAATTCATCAGCCGCTCCACTGTCTTTGTACTTCTTCATAGCTTGATTATATTCTTCTTTAGCCTTGTTTGCTTTTTCTTCCCATTCCTAAAAATACATGTGAGTATAGAATGTTTTGTTGTTGGCAATACTGACATTAATGAAGGTTGCTGTAGCAAAATAATTAATACATATTTGTAAAAAATCGTCTAGTTATTTATTATGAAAAAATAATTCATTGTATAATAATGAAAGTACAATCTGCCTATATTAATAGTAATTAAAGCATAATTATATACAATATATATTTAAATTTGTGAGACTCAATGAAAAAAATAAAGCTTGCAAAAGAAATACATTATAAATTAAAATATGACTACATATAACTATTTCGTATGGTCTTTGAAGAAGTTCAATTGAAAATCAAAAATTACCACCTAATGTTATTTAACTACTATACATAACATTTTACTATGTACTTATGTTTTAAATATATATATACATTAAACCAACCGTCTTATCCTTCAAATCCCTCCACAGTTCTCCTCCCTTCTTGGCTATCTCAGTAACTTTAATCCCGGGGTTATCCTCTATAATGCCTTTCCTATGTTCACTGAGCCACAACATGAACGCCGTAGCAGGTCTCTTAGGCGCGTTCACGTCTTTCTCACGTTTCTTTGATTTTTCTTTACGTTTCCTTGGCTGTTCTGACTGAAATAGAATATATTTATCAATATTATCCATGTATAATTTAATATTTATAACTTATTAACCATATGAATGATATTAGACATTTTAAATTTCAATAAGTGTTACATATTTCTAAAAAAAGTTTATTTGATACATTACTTATCCCTACTAATATTATAAATGCGAAAGTAACTCTGTCTGTCTGTTACGCTTTCACGCCTAAACCACTGAACTGATTTTAATGAAATTTGGTACAGACATAGAGTTGACCTTGAGAAAGAACATAGGTTAGTTTTTATCCTAGACTTATGAAAGGTTCTCTTTGAAACGCGATAATATAAGCGAACTCCACGCGGCCGAAGCTGCGGGCGAAAAGCTAGTTATTTATAAGTATTTTAACTTACAATAGTGATGGTTTTCTTTGGTTTCTTTTCTTTTTTCTTTTCCTTTTTGCTGTCCCCTGAACCACCTGAAGCATCCGAGTCTTCGGAGGACGATGGGTTGGTGTCATACCTAGTATAGATAAGAATATATTTAGTTACAATTTGTATTATAGACAACTTTTTGTATACGAATTTTTGGTTAAGTGTATGTGAAATCTTCTTCCTCTATAGCCATATGTAAGCTTCGATTGTACAAATTAAATTGTATAAAATCAAATCATTAAAAAACTTTTTAATCCAATGAAATATAAAGTAACGCTATATTGTTAAAGCAATATTAACTGCGGTAATCTTTGATATAATTGTTTAAAGAATAAAAATATAAAATTTAAACAAATTATGTCCATAAGGAAACAGATTTTAAGTTTAACACAAATTAAGTAAAAAAATAATATTCATAAGTTAATATATGTAGGTTTATAACTGTTTAAGGGAAGAAAAATATATAATTCAAAGAAATTGTGTCCATACAGATCAGTGGTAGCTGGTGGGTAATCGCACTGGTGGTGCACTTTACAAAAATATTTAAATTAGAAAATGCAACAAAACATAACGAGATGACAATCATGATTTCGTCATACATAGGGTGCCTTCGGTAATCTTCGGCCGTTCGTGCGGCGCTCGAGAACCGGCTCATTACTCGGTACATTTCTACGAACTATCTTTTGTTTCACGCGTCAGACGTATTTATTCGTATCTCATACAAGATGCACTTTCATTTAGCAGTCCTCGTGCACTCGCCGAAGCGCACGATATGAGTTTAGTAAAGCGCTCAAACTTTTGGACCATAATTAGGAAATTCCATTTTTTTTTTATAAATTTTTGTAGGTTTAGTTAATAAATATTAAAATGGTAATTTAAAAATAAAGATGAAGTAATATTTTGTAATTTTTAAATCTTTTGAATTGGTGGTTCAGCGCACGAGTGCACTTAAGGTACGGCCGTCACTGATACAGATACTATTGTACTATGTTAGTTAGTATTTAGGTATAGTTTATAAGGTACACATGTCACATGTACTTTAGTTTGTGTGTGTGTGTGTGTAATGTACATACTCCTCGGCCACGTCGCTCTCCTTGGCCTTGTCGGGGTTGAAGTCCTCGTCTGTACTCTCATCAGAGTCGTCCACGTCCCTCTCCTCGGCCTCCGCCTTCACCCTCGCGAGGTACGCGTCCGGCTCCTTCTCTGTGTCTGAATCGCCGAAGTCGTCATCATATAGAGCCTTGTCCTGGAACCACGGAATTATTCACATCAATATATCGTATTAAAAGGTTTTATAATGTTGGCAACACTATTCATAATTTTAAAATTATATATTGAAAAACAGTTTTCGTATGGTTGGCAACACTAGATAGTTTTATACTTTCTTAGAACCCGGATAGAGTACATAAGATTAGATCGCTTTTTATATTTATTATTTCATATAACATGGTTAACTATGTATAATATAATACAGGATCTATAAGATCGGTGTTGATAATTGAAAAACAGTTTTTTTTTGTAGTTTAGACAGAAGACGAAACATCTCACAATTCACCATGCAGATGCGGGGTCCAGTGAACATTACTACTTTAGCCAATAGCAAAGTAAAGCCAATTAGTCAATTAGCCAATTAGTTAATTAGCCAATAGCAAAGTAAAGCAATATATTAGTAAGTAAAATCTTTAAAGCCTTACATTTTTGCCGGTGTTCTTGACGTGTAGCTTCTTGGAGGTGATATAGTCAAAGAGCTTATCGTATTCCCCTTTCTCAATACTGCTGAATGTATGAACGCTGCCTGACTTCAATTCTATTTCGAAATCAAATGATCTGGGGAAAAATTATGAAAATAAACTGATAAATAACATATGTATTTAAATAAATAAATATTATAAGGGAAACAGTTATTACTGAATTTATATTAGATAAATTAGAATAGGTATTGATATTTTCATGGTTTGATTCTCGAAACTGCATATTGGATTTAAATGAAAATTTTGATCTTGATTGATCAATATAAAATTATGCAAAATACCTTCCGCCAATGTCACATATTAAGATTTTTGATATCTGTGCTTACCAAATAATTATTTATTACCTATGTATATATAACGTTACTCATAACTTACTTAGTGGATGAAGCACCTCCTCTGGCGAAGTTAACGGAGGCTATTTCTTCAAACCGTATATGTACGGGTGGCTTGTGTACGTAAATGAAACCCTTCTCGAGTGGGTACAAGTAGCCAGCCGCGGCCTTGTATGAGCAGGCGATAGCTGGCGTCTTGTGATGTCTGGGGAAAATATACTAAATTATGATACATATGTAAATAATACACTTTATTTTATTGTGTATCTTTTTTTGGTTTCATTTTTGTAATTATTTTTTAAGTCGTTAGTCTGATATACAATGTATTTTATCTAGTGTTAAAAATTTTGTTTGCGTGAATAAATAAAAGACATTCATCTATCAAATATCCTGAATAAATTAGAAGTATTTTTATATAATAATTATTATATATATTAGTGTTTTGTTTATATAATATTGAGTTTGTTATTGGTTTTCATTTGTAACTAATACTTGTTAATTGTTTCGTGCTATCTAAATATTAAAAATGGTTTTTAAGAGAAATATTCTTGTTTTACATTTAAGTGACAAAATGGTTTAATCGGAATTTATTTTTTTGGTTAAAATTACATTTCTATTGCTCACCCCAAGAAATCTCCGGGACCTGTGACTCGTCTATTAATAATTACTTTCATAATTTTTGCCAGCACTTCATAAGTCGGTCCCGACAACTCCTTAGTGATCTTCCCTTCGTATTTCTCCTTCAGATCCTCCCTATTGGGAACGGAAATTCAAATTAAGAATTGTCAAAAAAAAATTGAAAAGAGGTTTTATTGGATGCAAAAAAAAACTCACTCAGTGAATGGCAGTTCCAGGCTGGTTTCTTCCTCTATACCGAAGAGTAACACCAGATAGTGGTATCTAGTTTGTCCTTGTTTGATAGGTGGGTCGAGGGACACCACGAAGAACATCTGCCTCGTGTCCTTATGAGGCAGTAAGAAGAGACGTAGTACAGTCGACATTGGTATTTTGTAATCAAACGTCTTACCGTGGAGTTGGAAGAACGTTTGAAACACTTTGATGTCATAGCGACCACTGGAACAATTAATTTATTATTAATAATATTCTCTTTGGTTACTTAATAGTTCATTATATCAAATATATTACATGATGAATAAATATCTGGCATTTATTATATAGTTGCTTTCGCTTTACGAATTGTCCGCGTTAGTTTCATAATTAGAAATAGAAAAGTCAGTGGTGGACTATAAATAAATAAATAAGCAGATTTTAGATTTTACTAGCAAATATTTTTTTTGGTTGAACAATTTCAAAATTATCCTATGTCCATCTCCAGATTCCAACCTACTTCCCGACAAATTTACGCCCAAATCCGTACAGCCGTTTTTGAGTTATAAATAGTGTAACTAACACGACATTCTTTTGTAAAACTTATAATAGTAAGTCATGTAGTATAACATCTTACCGAGGCGTGAGACACTGTAGTTCCCTGAATATAGCAATGGCGTCGCCGGAAACGGATATAACGCTGGCCTTGTTCATGACCTGCTGATGGAAGGCGTCTACTGCGTCCATATCGCCCGCCAGCTCACTCGTGGGTATGTGGAAACGCATCTCCATTAATGATACTGGAGTGTCATCGTTCTGAAATGTATTAGTTGTTACAAATAGTTTATATATGACACTTCATTTATTTGACAAATTATTTTTATTAATTTTTATTTTAATTAATTAATATGTTTTTAAATTTATAATAAATTTAAAAAGTTAGAATAAAGAAATTACGACATTTTTAAGTAGCAAGGTAAGAACAAAAAATCTCTTGCTACAATAAAAGAAAACTGGCATATGAATTTTAAGTTTCGATTTCAATCTTCACAACTAATTACAAAATAATTACATAATATGCAAAACAAATTTATATGTAACTTGCAATAGATATAAAACGGAATTAACCATTATTTCAATAAAATAGTTTATAGCATAGAAAAGTGTGTCTAATTAAAAAAAAGTTGTATGATATTCACAAAAATTTACATTGTATAAAAAAATATAAAATTTCAGAGCCATTTATTAAATCTATGGTGTCATTAGATGTTTATACTTTATACTTATAGGAACTAATCCTTAGCCACATTCTCAATGTATTTAGGTAAAATGACTGCCAAATTTGTTACATTTTGAGTAAATTTAAAACCTAAGATACATACTTAATATTAAGTGGCATACTTGGATAAAAATATAACACAATTTTTTATTTTTATTTTTTCTTACTATAGTTGAAAACCCGATGACGATTAAATGAAATCCAATATCTAAAATTTTCGAACGCCCTAGACTTTGTTATTCATAGTTTCTATTAATTTATAGCACAAATTATCTCATTGGAACAGATGAAAGTTATTATAATTCAAAAAGTACTAATTATAGCAGATATTAAAAAAATATTTGAATTCTTAAACATTTTAAGGAGTTTGAACAGTTGTATATGGAAATACTGGTTATATATAGTGATAATTACCTGATGAAATTCAAGTGTAACCTCATTCTTGCCCGTGTTACATTGTGACACATTGTGTAAGGGTATTTCAAAGGCAGTGTTTGAGCCTACATTAAAACTCAAGACTGCTCCGTTGAACTTAGCTGTACCCCAGTTCCAACCCTTGAGTGATAATTCCTTTTCTAACATATCCTTGTGATAGTTGCTTTTAAAGAATTTGGCAACTTTCTCTTGTTCCTGTAATAAATTATAGAATAAATAAATAATTATATACTCTAGTTTTACATATGTAATAAATATTTATATAAAAGACATATTGTTCTTTTATACTTAATGATAAAAATATTTTAGTTAAACTTAAATATGACTGAAATATTTCAGTTAAACTTAAAGTTCATCAAACATAATACACAAGCTATATTCTATGAGTAAAGTCTATTGGTTATTTAAAAAATGTTATTCAGCCTTTGTATAGATAATATTTTTAAAAATATTTTGTTATATATCCTTTTTGTTTTTAATTACAAAATTGATGTCTCTTAAAATCAGTCTCAAGGATATTTGTATGTGATTTGAATTTAGTTTTTTTTCTTAAATGCAAGCTAAAGTCATATCTGGATAAATCACTTTTTTAATAATGTGTATTTTTATCTCACATTCCTTTATTACTATTCAAACACTGCATTCAAAGTTTATAAAAACAAGGTCAATTATCACACTTAAAAGATCTTGAACATCTCACTCTTTTATTATCTTTGAGTCTTAATACAGTACAGTGTCTTTTAATTAATTTTTAACTTCTTATTAATAAATATGTCTAACCATCAAAAAGAAAGCAATTTTTCTTAAAGGATATAATAATTGACAAGTTTCAATAGGCTAAACTTTTTACAACTCACTCTCAAACAAATAAAACATACTTTTTACATAAAGAACATATTTTCTTAGAACTAAAATAATGTCTTGATATATACTTGTAACTTATGTTGATACAAGTATATAAGTACTTGAAGAGTAAATAATTGATAGTAATTAATAATTCTCTTTACCATATATGATAACTAAGTAATAGTTCACAACTAATAGATAATATTGCTATCATATTTTTTTCTTTATTTTAGTAATACCGCTGATGTTTTCCTCAAGTTATAGTTAAAAAATATGAATTCTAATTTTGATATAATATATATTGATGAATCTTACTCCTTCCTTAAATCCACCGTATCTGTGTAGTGTGCCATTTTTTAAGAATATTCGGAGACCCCAGGATCCTATGAACTTTTGGAAGTTAACGAGTTCTATATCATTTGACGATATCTGTTCCACTTTGCCGGTTTTGCTGTTTTTGAACACTATACTCTGATCTGTCATTTTTAATCTGCCGGGAACCTGAAATTATTAGAAATATAAAAGTTATTGTAACCTGAGATTCTTATACGTTATGTTGTTTTACAAGATAAAGATATTTATAAGGTAACATATGGCTAGTTTCAAAATGATTGATTGATGTTAAAATAACTGAGAATGTTTTGCCGTCACTTTCAAAATTTATAGTGGTAATAAGTTTGTAATAATGGTTTAATATGTAGTTAAGATGAAAAAAGTAAAGAGTATTTCTTAAACTGCTTGCGTAGTCGTAAGTCTGTTTCTTGCATGTAGCACTTTTGACAACAGTACCTTATTTAATCATCAGTTTTGATAGTTAATTACATACAAGATTTCACAACATTTTATTTTCTCCTCATAATTATTTATCATTATTATTTTAATTATTTTGTATGTATAATTTTCAACAAAAGTAGCGTACAATAAGTTTTATTAACATTGAGTCAGCCAATGTATTGATAAAAACTTTTTTAGTTTAATAAACAAGAATCAATTGGGTAAAACACGTTGTTTTTCTGTAGTGGACTATATAATGTAGGAGAATCATAATAGTCAGCAAAAAGCAGAAGAAATTATAACCGCTTAAAATATTTTCGTTTTCATTTTCGTTATAACATAGAAAGAATTTTAAACAAAGCAAGCAATGTTGGTTGTTTTAAAAACAAATTTTGTTTTGTATGTCGCTTACCATAGCTCCTTTAATCTCCGCAGAAACATCGTTGTACTCTAAAAATTCCATTGCTGTAACTATTCTCCTCCCAATAAGTTACCTTTCCTTATATTCAAAGAATTCCACGCGATTTCTTACCAGTTATAATTAAAAACTTTACCGGAACGCGCAAAATAATGTTATGTCAATGTCAATTTTATTCAGATGTGATTTTCCACAGAATACTCACAGATTAATGAATATCATTCAGTGATCGTAGAGATGTACCTACTTTTTGTTATCCGATTCTAAATAGTCCAAATATATTCCGATTTTAATAGATCATATCTTTTATTAGTTAATTTAAAAAAGGAAGTAAAGATTCGCTATCGCTCTCGAATTCGCAAAAGTAAACTATTATTGAAACGTGTTGCTGTAACAAAAGATATTTAAATAAAATAAATTATTTATAAAAAATTCAAAACATAAGTAAATAGAATATGTAGATAGTTTTATACAAAATACTTGTTAAAGTTGAAGTTTTACAACATCACCTGAAATTATATTTCCATCTATTACAAGTCGCATTTCAGTAGGTTGCGGAATAAGGTTAAAATGAAAGAAGTTCTACAGATCCAATTTCTAATAGTTAAAATATTTTGTAGGAGATGGAAAATAAATAAATAATATTCATATTGTTTTCATAATTGGTAAAAATGGTTTGGGATTAGAATAAATCTATTTTGATTAATAATTATAAATTAACAATGTAGTATCATTCAAGCAAAATCATGAGGGCAATTGACAAGCAAAAAATTATTAATAAAAACAGGAATAAGGTTATTGCTATGAGCCGGTTCGCTACAACACGTTTTTTTATAGTTTCAGATGCTTAATAGACATCGGCATTGATGAATATATATAATTGTTTTAGAGATCTGGTAGAAAGTTTGAATTGTTATTTCCATCCATAAAAACCGACATTAACTGGCTTCAAGAAACTGTTCTGAAGTGCCTAGCAGATATCCCTATGAACAAAAATATTTGCATTCATGATATCAAGATGATTGTTTCATTGATAATGTTTTTAATGGTATGATGAAAACATTATGTTCTATTCTGGAACTGCTCATAGCTTACTTCTACAAAAAGAGAGAAGAGGACGCGGCGAAATAACCCTCTAGACTACTCAACCCAACTTAAATAATTTTGCGAATAATTTGACATGGCCGTTTTAGATCATTTATTTTCTTTATGATAAATAATTTATAATATTTAATTAAATAATATTAATTTTGAACTTAAAATACCTACTTATTGACAAATAAACTGACAGCTTATATGTGTAAGAAGCGGTGTATCTAGTGAACTCATTCGGTTATCTGTCTTTTGCTTGTGTGCGTTTTGTGTTTGCAATAACATTCAGTACTCAGTCTGCTGTAACCTATCAGTGTGTTTCTGTATTTCGTTGTAGTTTGATGTGTTATGTGCCTTATTAGCATATGTCATAAATTTTCGAAAGTTTTAAATTCTGTTATTATTTATAGATAAAAAGTTTCGTGTATTTGTTAAGTGTCACGTATTCGTAATTATAGTTCAACCAAAACTTATCGGTGTTTAGTGTTTTCTACCTGTATTATTTAATACGAATTATTTAGGGTGTCCTTTGAATGAGTAAATCCTATGGCGTCACTATCGCTGCCTCGCGTACTTCAATTAAGAAAGAACAGCTTGGATGCTGAGCGCGAGCAATTCGAGAAGTTTCAGGTAAATCGATGTTCTATAAATCTCAGCTTTTCGCTCTTTCTACCGACTGTCATCAACCGGTTCATAAGAATATTTATCTTTTGGTGACCTAAACTAAATAAAATATATATGCAAACATAAAGATACCTTGAAATCAAAGAGCGGTGGAGAGGATTTAAGGCTGAAGACTGTGTTTAAGTTTAACAAAAAAAAAATAATAATAAACAAATATCAGAATGCTATCAATATTAAAATTAAAACTCAAAGTATATACCAAAACCATTATATTAGGAGATATAAATTGAAAGAATATTATATAACTTTATCTAATAAAACAGTTAATTGTTAAACATAAACAATTATTTTGCTGTCATATGTAAAACACAGTTCATTTACAAATAGTTTCTCAGCTGTACACACACTATCGCAAATTATATTATGTAAACATTAATCACATAAGTTCTTATGTCTGATCACATGTATTATGTAAGAGTAGAAAGTAGACAGAATTAATTCTGTTTAGTTGTACAGTGATAATAAACAATATTTACTGCAATACATCACTTAATAATTATTAAATATTGCGATTACATTATAATTAGCTAACAAATAAAAATGTTGACATTGGCATAATATTTAATGATTCCAGTGTGAATGAAGCCATTGCATTAAAAAAAATATAATACTTTTGATTCTATGTTCTAAATTCAAATAGTCCGAAGCAATGATGTATAAATTATATTTAGTTAGTAGGTTTCTTGTCTGAAATTTTCTTATGTTTTTAAGGCCGATGTAAATTAACCAACTGGTTGGCCATCCCTTAAAAGGTACCTTAACTAAACTCCTGGTACCTATAACATTTCTAAAATTGTTGATAAAAAAATTTTAGAAATTATACAAAATATATGTCTATATGTATGAATACATTTTTTAATACACTAGACAGGGTTTTACCTTTCATCCCACAGGATGATAGTTAAAAATGAAAAAGAATCTACTGTGCTATTACTATTGAAAGTAAAATACAGGATATAAATTTTTCAGTGCAGAATTGAGAACAAAATTTTGTTTGAAAATTGTTTCAAATGTTATAATAATTATTATAAAGAAAGTCTAGTTTTTGACATAATGATGTTTAATGTGAGATTTAAATCTTTTCTTTTTCATGTACAATTGTTGCTCTTAATTTAATATATTCACAATAACTATGAAATACAATAACAATGGCTCACAACAATCAACCTGATAAGGATTTAGACTGGTGTTGAAAATAATTGTCGGAATCAGATAAGGGTTTGAAGCAAAATATTGCAAATGATTTTAAGAGTATATATTACGAATTCGGCTTTTAACTTCAGAAATCATATTATTTTTTACATTTAGTTTGATGATATTTATAATAGCAATATCTATGGAAAATTTTATTAAGAATCAGTATGTTTTTAAGTGTTTTTTCTAAATGTCCAGTGTAGGTGTCAGGATATAGTGGTGACTGTTATCGTACATTAGATAGTACTGACGCGGTGTAAGCGATGTCGATAACTTATCGTTCCAATACATTTGTTGCTTTGCCCTTATTTAGTTTGTTTGTGCTTTGTTCGCGATTTAATAAACAGGTGAGTTATTTATTATATAATGAAGTTTTATAAAGTTCAATGACCTTGCTGAGCTGCTTTGTTTAACTCCTTTGTTCACGAAAATAAACGAGATTGAAACGCGATTATTTCTGCGTTCATGAATAACGCGTCTGTATCAGTCATTTTGGTTTTGGTTTGAACAATTCCTTTTACTTTTTGATTAGTATACTTATTGTATATTAAACAATGTTACTCATAGCAAAATTTGGGAAAGTTTTGGTGATAATCTTCAACTAAGTCCCACCTAGTTCCGGTAAAGTATTAGTGAATAATGATTAATAGCATTGAAACAGTAAAGCCATCTAGTTTGGTGTAATTTATATCAAAATATTATGGAGTCGGAGTGTGGGCATGAGATTGCTCGTTTCCGCCTACATCATTATTTATATATGTTCCCTGTACATTTTCACATTCAATGAATTTATGTTCAATTCTGATATCCTCCTTACCCGTTGTTTAAACTCGTATGAATCAAAGTTACTGGAAATAGCTCGTTTAATTCCAGAGAAAGGATTATCCCTGCTAATATTATAAATGCGAAAGTAACTCTGTCTGTCTATCTGTTACGCTTTCACGCCTAAACCACTGAACTGATTTTAATGAAATTTGGTACAGAGATAGAGTTGACCTTGAGAAAGAACATAGGATAGTTTTTATCCCAGACTTTTGAAAGGTTCTCTTGGAAACTCGATATAACCGAACTCCTCCACGCCGGTGAAGCGGAAAGGTAGTGTATAAATATAAAAAGAATACCCTTACTCGTCTCTAAAACGTTTCTCATTAATTCTATATTTGTATGAATATTTATTGTGTGGGAAGGATAATACAATTATAGTAAAGAGTGGGTTTAGAATATGATGTTCGTATGCTTGTTTAATCATTATGCAACAATATATATAATTTCTATAGAGAGAAATCTGTTCATACTGGACGTATGTCTTAGTAACCGCTTATAGTCTTAAATGTTCTGCGCAAGCGCATGAATCAGCCTTAACGCATATCCTAGTGGTTCTAATTGTACTTATACGATTCCTTTGACCTTGTAGTGATGACGTTAAGTAATTATGTTGATAGCTATGTATATTATATAACTAACACGTGCATACATGGTTTGTGAAGTCGTAACTTGTAAACACTAGGAACTATTGTCTATATAAATTATGATGAAGTATTAACAACGTACTACTGCCAAGCAATTTCCCACCTTTTAGCCAGGGTCTGCCTTACATGTTGTGAATAGTTTTGGATATTTGTTTTTACCACCGGCCGCCTGCCTGACATCAACCCTCTTGCTACTTGCCAGGACCGAACCCGCGCCCTCATGCACGAAAGGAAGGCATTTTAACCACTAGGCTACCACTGACTCTATTAACAACGTACTAAATACATATTAATAAAGCAACTGATTGCAATTTAGTTTGTTTACGAATTTTTGAGTTGATAATGAATTGTTATCTTCTATAGAGATTTAGACAAATATCGAGGATGTTGAACTCATAAATTTTTATGGAACCATCTTTCTAAGTGTTTTGTATCGTCAAAGTTAACACAGATTTTATAAATAAATATGCTTGTAAGAGATTTTACTTTGAGAAATTCTTAGTTATTTTCTTATACTTTTAATTGATATAATTTGTATGAGAGTTCTGTTTATTTACTCGGCTCTACATAATCAAGAGGTAAATTTATTTTTAAGGAAAACACTCACAAATTTATGTTAGATTTACAAATCTGTTCCTAGAATCTCGAATTTCGTAAGGGTTATCAGTTGGTTGTGTTAAATGTATGTATCTTAGGAAACTTTACTGAAAGCAATGTTAAAATCTTGCAACTATGTACTCTTTAAATATTATTAATATTGTTCTATTTAACAACTCGAAGATTAAAATATATAAGTGGTTTACCAACTAGCGTGTAAGGTTTCCGTCCTTGTTTGGAGACGACCTTTCCCACGTTATGGCAAAACCTATCGACTTTCACCTCATTAGCAGAACTTTCTAATTCGACCATAAATAGCTAACATGGCATTTAAGTACAGCACAGCTGATTACTGATACGGGTTTGTATAGTCAGCTAAGAAGTTTTTATTCGCAAAGTATCATCTAAGAAATTTTAATTGACAAACCATTGAATCGGTGTAGGAATTATATAATTATAAATCATTAATATAGCAATTAGAATGAATTATATAAACCAGGAGATTCCAAACTTATTTTGTCTACTGTCTAGTTTGATATTAAAATATTTTTAGCGCCCAAATTTTTTCATCTACTAAAAGCCTCTTGAACTTGTACTAGCTAACTGAAAATACAAATTACCCCCTAAGCTTCTATACAACGCCCCTCTTTTTTTCTGGGTCTCTTACCCCCCTCCCTTTCCCACTGCATCGTCTACAAGAGGGCGTTATCGCTAACTTTGATATAGATTGCTATATTTATTTGATCTAGCGTTTTACACTTTAAAGCAATTTTTTTTGTGTTGCTTGAATAAAAATATTTTGCCGCAAAAAATCTACAGCTGTGGATAATTTAGTCAAATTAAAACCGTCTGCACCTATTCGTGGTGAAATTGTAAAACTTGTTGCCTATCGGTTTAGCTTCGTACCGTAACTCATGAAACGAATAAGTTAATTTAAACTGTTACAACAATCGCGTGACGAATTTAATATCATGAAATTTTAATCAGACGTGAATTTTCCATACGTTTTACGTTAGTACAGTATAAAATGTTTAAACATACTTAGTTTTGTATTTTGTACGTAAATTATTATATGAATAATTCGCTCTTTTTTGTTTTATATTTTTCATAATATTACGATTACCTAATAATGATTATAAATACTTTAAAACGAATTAAGTTTCTGTACTTCGTAGAGTTAAAAAATTAAACTTTTTACCTGTATACATTGTTACCTACTTGTGTAAAATTAAAATATAAATATTATCATTGCATTATTATTATTTTTTTGAGAGTATTTCGATCTGAATATGTGTGTGTGTGTGTTTGAGTGTGTGTGTGTGTGTGTTTCAAACTGTATTGTAAGTGATCTCTATTGATGTAGGAAACGTCGAGCGTCAAATTACCTCTACATGTCCCCTTCCGGTCTTAACTAGCATCCCGTTTTCAAATGATACACCATGTGTCGGAATCAGATAAAAATACTCTAACCGTTACGTATACACATTACTTTTATTGTATTTCTATAATTTGGGGATACGATGACTTATAATATTATATAAATTTTGTTAAAGATTTCTTTAAAAGCATTTCTTATTTCTTTTTTTACTTCGTATTTGATTTGTTTTTCAATGTACCACTGTTGCGAACTAAAGAATCGTAAATATTATCCGGTTATATTACCAAATATTATTATTATTATGTCATGTCATCAGCCTATCAGAGCCCACTGCTGAGCAAGGCCTCTTTCTCACATGGAGAAGGTTTGAGCATTAATCACCACGCTTGCTCAAGACGGGTTGGTGATTTCAAACTTATAATTGTGAAACTATAAGTCCAGGTTTCCTCACGATGTTTTCCTTCACCGTATGTCAGTGATGTCTAAATACTCGCAGAAAGTACATATGACTCCGAAAAATCACATTGGTACTTGCCAAGGTTTGAACCCGCGATCTCCGCAACGAGAGGCGGGCCCCTTAACCACTAGGCCACCACTGATTATTATTATATAAAATCTTATAATAGACTTAGTTAAATTAAAGTTTTATTCAATAATCTATGTCTAATAAGCTATTGAACCTTGCAGTAGTGCTAGTATAGAAGTTTCCCGTTACCAACTGTTTAGCGTTACGCACAATTTGCAATATTACTTCAATCGACATTCCGCTATGCAACGAGTTAAAATTACACAATATTTTATTAGTGCGTGAATAAATTGAATTTATTTGTTTTTTAGAATCATAAATGTAGTGTCTATTTTATTTTTATTTTGCTAACAAACCAATAATACTTTTTACACATAATGTCTATAAATTTCATGTAAACTCCATAGTGTTAATTTATTTTTCGGTTTATGGAGTTTAAATAAATGTATTTTTATATAAAACTAGCTTTCCGCTCGCAGCTTCGCCCGCGTAGAGTTCGTTTATATCGCGTTTCCAAGAGAACCTTTCAAAAGTCTCGAATAAATCCATCCTATGTTCTTTCTCAAGCTCAACTCTATCTCTGTACCAAATTTCATTAAAATCAGTTCAGTGGTTTAAGCGTGAAAGCGTAACAGACAGACAGACAGAGTTACTTTCGCATTTATAATATTAGTAGGGATACTATGAAATTATCTATCAGTCTATGAAAATTAAATGAATGTTCTTCATATAAAATATTATAACTGGATAATAATGAATATTTAAAAGGACTTAAATTAATATCGTATTTATATTAGAACATCTGATACTACAGGTATCACGGTAACATTTACATGAAATTTCAAAGACTTTATTGTGTTCAGAGACAATGGCTTGTGAAATCTACTCCATTATATTTTCGTCTATAGTAAAGTTAGCTGTCTAATGTAGTTTCTATGGTCAGTACAACATGTACTACTTTGTATTATGAAAACAATGTATTAAAGTTTTACCTATATATTGTGTATATCAGATATTCCCAATAAGGGTTGATGTCAGGCAGGCGGCCGGTCGTAAAAACAATTAGCCAAAACTAATCACAACATGTAGGACAGACCCTGGCTAAAGCTGGGAAATGACCAGGTAGAAGAAGAAGTGTATGTATCTGATGTATGAAAGAAAGTGTAAAGATTGCATCTGTATACTAACCACAAGTTTCCTCGTTTAAACTGAACACGCACATTTTCCCGTTAATTAATTAAAAGGGATATCCCTACTAATATTATAAATGCGAAAGTAACTCTGTCTGTCTGTCTGTCTGTCTGTCTGTCTGTCTGTCTGTCTGCTACGCTTTCACGCCTAAACCACTGAACTGATTTTAATGAAATTCGGTACAGAGATAGAGTTGACCTTGAGAAAGAACATAGGATAGTTTTTATCCCAGACTTTTGAAAGGTTCTCTTGGAAACGCGATATAACCGAACTCCACGCGGCGAAGCTGCGGGCGGAAAGCTAGTATTTTAATACGTAAGCCAATATTTTAATTTGCCATGGATTCAATTGACGATATATTTGAGAAGACCTGTATCCTAGTTGCGAGGTGTTTTTTAAATGATCTTTTGCTTCAAATTTAAATAAAATCATTGGTTTTTAAATTATTCTATACTACTACCACATCAATGTAGTAGAAATCTTCGATATTAATATTAATTCATTTACACGTAGTGAATTTAGATTCATCTTTGCATTAGAACGGGATGGCTTTTAAGTGTAACAAAAATGTGCATCCATGTGTTACTAAGTCATTAAATTTTTATCCAAATTTTCTTTTACTTTTTTTTATTAAAAAAAAAAAACAAAAATTGTTTACCTTTTGTGTAAAAGATAGCGCTCAAAAATAGTGTTAAATAAAACAATTGTTTTTTTCTAATCAATCTCTAAACTAGAGGAAATTTAATTAAAATCCAAAGACTTTGAAACTTTTTTAAATAAAATCTATAAATGTAACTAAATCTCCGTACTGTCTTCTCTTAGGATCACATAAAGTTTATGACTTCACCCGCCACCCTACTTCAATGTGGGGTGACGAGACATAAATAAACATCAAGTTAGTTTATTTCGTGTATTTCTGTACCGTTCCTTAAACATGTGTATTTATTAAAACTATTAGAGGTGTTTTTAAATTGATTAGTACAGAAACTTCTCAATATAATAAAGTTTTATATTTGGTCACTAATTTGATAATTCAATTTACTTTAATCAAGTATAAAGTATAGAATAAAACTTCAACGACAGTACTAGGATTCGAACCTGCTAACTCCGGATAACGCGTTCCAGTTACTTAGCCAACTTAACTATCGTGTCCCGACTCTTGTTAGTGATTTGTTAATTCTATGTAATCAACTTTAATTTCGAACACTTACTCAAAAGTATGAACATAGCTGTAAAAACTCTATCTTAATTTGTTGGAATTAAAAATGTATCTTTAATAACAATTAGTTTTTTTTTTGGGAATATGTAGCAAATATATAATTTTGATAATTCAACGTAAAACGATATAAGTATAACAATATAAAACAACCTATCTATTTTTCTCAAAAATCTTATAAGTTAAAAACCATAATAAATTGATCTAAGCTATTTATGTCCAGTATTTTATTGTAATATCTTTAAATACAATAACTTCTTCTTCCTGGCAATTATCCCAGCTTCAGCCAGGGTCTGCCTTTGTTTACTTACAATAACTATTTGTGTATTTCGTATGAATATAGTATAGTGACAATTTATCCACCGTATCAAACACATTATTATGACCGGATAGTGCTTATTGTTTAAAGCCTTTCATAAAACGTAGTTTTAGTGGGAAATGTTACATTCAACACTTCGTCCGGAGTCCATATTGTGTTGCTATTGTCAGCCTTGACATAAATGCTGTTTCCATTTTTACGTATGCTTAGTTCCTAGTACTTTATTCATAAAACTTCTCACACTAGTATTAATATAGCTCATTGAGTGATAAACGTAAGACAAATCGTATCTTCTTCTACCTGGCAATTTCCCAGATTTAGCCAGGGTCTGCCTTACATGTTGTGAATAGTTTTGGCTAATTGTTTTTACGACCGGCCGCCTGCCTGACATCAACCCTCTTTTGGACTGTAATAATTAGTGATGTCTAAATACTCTTACAAAGTACATATGTCTCGGAAAAATCACATTGGTATTGGTCAGGGCCAGGATCGAACCCGCGTCCTCGTGCGTGAGAGACAGGCCTTTTAACCACTAGGCCACCACTGACTTTAAACAAATCGTATATATTGAATTAACTTTTTAACGACGATGGTAGTTTAGACTAAAGTGTTGATAAAGATAGCTTAGAAATTAAATGTTCCTGTATTGCGATATAAATATTTGTATTATAAAAAGTATGTACGTCTGATCTTTCGTTTGGATAAAAAATTATCAATGACCTATGACTTTTGTTTGAGTACTTATGTAATATTTCTTTTTATATATTATACTTATATTCTTTTGTTTCAGGTACTATATCGTCGAGTCATAAAAGATCGTAACAAATGCCTTAATTGTATCCTTAAAAGTATTCACATTTTTATTGTAAATAAGACATATTTGCTATTTTTTTTCTAACCAAACATAACTTTAGTTGATTTAGCTTGCAAAATGAACCGACGTACAAATAATTCCCACCAAAACCTGTATTTTAGTTTCGGTGATATAAAAACATACACAGCAAGTTGAGTTCTTTTTAATATCGAATATTGCCTGTAACATATGTTTGTGATCGCACGATACATATTAAGAGAAGCATGATGATTGAATTTCATTTATAAAACATCGCATTCTTCATTCCACTTGCTTTTCAAAGAATTTGTTTTGTATGAATCTTTACCACATGTTTGCCTAAATACATACCGTTTCATGGTTTTCGTTCTTAAAATAGTCGATAATCATATTTGAGGATATTTAAAATTATTTATTTAATATGAAAAGGTTCCGTATTTTTTTATCATGCGAACTTATGGTACGAATTCAAATTTTCAATACTATGTTATGCATTCGTCTCTCAAATCGTTATATAATCAATAACACATAATCCTTAATTTTAATTCATTTGTCCATTTTCTAATTTAATAATATTGAGAGCCCACTAATAAAAATATGTCATTAATGTAAACCATCCCTAATAATCTCATTTCAGCGTGCTAACTAATGCATGTTGAAGACTAACAATGGCAAATCCAGCTGAAAAACGCTTCTATCAATTGGTAAGTTTAATTAAAAAAGAACTTATTAACTTTTGTATTATAAAATATATTGCTTATATATAATTCTATGTTATTTTTTCTCTACGATTCCATTCAGTTTCCCGGAAAGGTGAGATAATAATGTCAAAAGTATCTAATACTATGCCTATTCTTACTAAACACTGTTCTAACCATCGACGTATACTAATGGACATGCCGTACGCGTATAATCTGCAATATTTTTTTGTTTTGAAAAGAGTGAGAGAGATGGCCTATGCTTTCGGTCTAGCACTATCTCTTTCCTCATAGATGTCCTCCAGTTTTCATGACAAGCACCGCATATAAATTTGAGAGAGATAAAGATAGACCGAAACTTATTTTCCTCTCTTTCTTTCGAAGTGCCACAATGCTCATCTCTAAGGCATTTCCATTAGTATATGTCGATGGTTCTAACAAAACGCTAACAGCACCTTGAGCTCATCACCTAGCTAACGAAGCTGTACATGTTTAATGCATTGATTAAATCTGCTTAACTTGTAAACTAACAGCTAGAATGTGTATATAAAAATTAATAACACAATACAATACCCTATTACGAGTCTTCTTAAAAATAAGACGGAAGTCGAAACACATTTTTTTCATTCATTTACTCATGTTGATGACTCACGCGAGTTTTATGAATGAGAATTTAGTTACCATCGGTTTTAAGTTTCGATGACTGTTAACTTGTAGTAAAGGTGTTGAATTACATAGAATTATCTTTGAATAAAAATTAATGTGTTTTAATAAATGTAAGACATCATAAGCCAGCGCCACCGAGTCTATGTCAATTGTTGTACAACTATATCTTGTAAATTTTCTTTTTTAACCAAGTACTATTAATATATTAAATAACGGGATGACTCATAAGTCTATATAATATAAATGAGTAATTTAATTAAATCAAGTATAATTCTGGCAGTTTTTTTCTATGAATAAGTAAAAAAATACCTACTTCCATTAAGATTTGTTCGAAATCGGACGTCAGTGACAAAAAAAGCGGTTGTCGAATTAAAATTAATTATTGCATACATTTTGTGCTTAACTCCTATGTTAGACCTAGTTTGAAAATGGAAGCGTCTTGATATGAGAACTCACAATGTGACGTCACAAAGTACACAATACATGACACGTTATAGTTCTAAGAAAACATGTGCGCTGGAACCAACAAAGAATTCAAATTAAGGTAGAATTCCATTACAGTAATTTATTAAATAATAAGGCCATACCTATGCAATGAATTTCTACGTTCGTCATTTAAATATAAATAATACAAAGAGTTTTATATACAATTTAATGTCATCGCTAGTATTAGTAATTTTTTTTACTCAGACCATTAGCTAAGATTAGTTTCAAAATGAAAATGTATGCCACTTATATATAAAAAAATATAGGTCGTATAAGATATAGATTTTAATACACAAAGCAAATATGTTGTGCAATTGAAGTGTGGAATGCGCATATTTTATACAGCCAATGTATAGCCAATACTCATTCCAAGCATTGTATGTGAGGTATACAACATATTATGTATAATTAAAATTTTATACCTGTATTATAACTAAAACATTTTTTTCAATGTTACTGATCATAATAACGCTACGGTTGTTGACATCGGCTTTGTTTACAAACGCCGTTCTAATAATATGGCGCGCGATCAACGCAACGAAACGCCGTGTTCTAAATTTGAAATGAGTTTTATACGGTATAGAATATAAAAGTTTTTACTGTTATTTTTAAGTAAAAATAATCTCACGTACATCGTGTGAGCGTAAAACGTAATATCATTAATGAAATAAATCCCATTTAATACCTAGTATTTAGTACGGATGCTTGGCTCAATAGTATTTTTACATTAAATTAATATATTAATAATATTATTTTGTGTTTTCCAGACGTTAGCAATTCAAAAGGCTATAAATTCTATAGAGACGCCGGTCAAAGAGAAACATGTCCGCAGCACAATCATCGGAACCTTCCAGGAACAGAGCGCCGTCACTTACTGGGTATGAAATCATAACAAATAATATTATCTTTGATATTGATGTTATAAGCGATTGCATTAAGTTGGGCCATTGTCCAATTTGGAATATTGGTCAACTTGGGATATTTAACTGGGGATGTTGTCCAACTTCTGATATTGGTCAACTTGGACCATTGGCCAACTTGGACAATTGTCCAACTTGAACCATTGGCCAACTTGGGCTAATCTTTTTTGGACTACCTATTGATATGTTTCTGTATCATTTCCAGATGGTGGCAGTCCGTCTTCCTCTCCAGGACAACAGGATCGTGTCGTGGAAGTTCTGCCATGTGACACACAAGCTGCTCCGCGAGGGTCACCCCGCCTGTCTCGATGACTCGCAGCGGCATATTAACATGATAGAGAACTTGGGGAAGCTATGGGTATGAACATACATACATATGTGCACCAGATTTACCTATAGGAATGGTTTATCTAGAAAAAAGAACTTATCTCTAAAGTTCAAAATTGAAGGACTAAGTTTTGATACATAATACTACATAAATTATTCACTATTATATTTTCTAAAATTAATAATATTCAAAATTTTCACGAGTATTAATTGAAATAAAACTAATATTGTCGCATATACTACGCGTTTTTACTATTTTACATTACATACCCACTAACTCGGTTTCGGTTACTTTGCAGCAATTATGATCAGACGACATTAAAATATTCATCTACCCACAGGTTCATCTTCGTGAAGGTTACGGTCGTCTTATAAGCTTGTACTGCAAGCTATTGGTGACTAAACTGAAGTTCCACGCACGCAACCCTCGCTTCCCTGGAAATATGCAGCTTACTGTGGAAGAGTTGGACGCTATAGCTGAGAATGATGTGAACAATTAGTAAGAGAAACCCATATATATTTATATGTTTTAATACAATATAGAAACTAATGAGATCTAACTTTCGCAAGTATTCATTTAAATGAAAGCAATATTTTTGGATACTAAATGTCATTTTATTATTTTTGAAAACTAAATACTCCTGAAATTTTGATTATTTTTGTCACAACATAATATACATATAATTATAATGAAATGAAACGTAATTAATACGAAAATATTAGTTTCATTTAAACATATAAACTAATTTATATGTTCATTGTTTCAGCTTCCAGTTGTGTGTTGAACTCTTCGACTACATGGACGACATTCTTCAACTACAAGCAGCTGGTAATAAATTACATAATTTATTTATACTTGAGGCTGGTTATTTAGAATTTTTTCCATTGGCAATATTTATTATACAATATATAATGAGTTACGTGATACGTCATATATACAATACAGTAGGACCCCGATTATCCGGACCTCGGTTATCCGAATTCGCGATTATCCGGACTACCAATCGCGACGAGTTTATTCTAACATTAACATGTCAGAACTTGCATAACGCCACGCCACTTATAACTAGGGCCCGGATAAATATGTATTAAAAAATCTAAAATATGTACCTAAAATATGGACGAAAAAATCAAAAAAATATGGAAAAAATATGGAGTATAAAATTAAATAATTTCATAATTAAACATTGTTTTACTATAAGAAAGGGTCACTCGTGACGTACATCGTTAAGAAACATTTAAAAAACGATGAAAAAAGGAGTGAAATATTTATTTCAACAAAAAATAATAGTTTTATTCAACTTCCATTACACTAGCTTTATCAAATTGGTTTCAATACACAATGACGTCCTTCTTTAAATTATCAAAATTAAAACTGACCATTTGGTCGAAATATAGCCTTATATTTGCTGTATGACCTCTCCACTCACATGACGTGATGGATGCATACTTAATTCAGTAATTGTGTAAGCCATGTCTACAGCCCTCGAAACTTTCGCACAGAATTTTGTTAATTTTTTAGCGTTTTAAATCCTTTATTTTTTATGTTTTCTTGTAAAATATGGACTTAACTTTGAAATATGGTAAAATATGGAAAATAAAAGTTGGTTTCTCACAGTCTAACTATGACAATCCATGTAAAAACACATTCTAGACCGAAAATCGCGTAAATTAAAAATATGTATTTACATATTAATCCGGGCCCTACTTATAACACTTATACGTACATTATGTGCAATTTCTAAATAAACGTTGATTTTCGCTCATATGTATTTGTTGTTTTAAATAAACACCTAACATTACATATGTATGGTACAGACTACATATGTACATATGCATAAAGCGCGTTTTTCTTCATATATTGGATTATCCGGACTTTCAATTATCCGGATGCCTACCGACAACAATTAGTCCGGATAATCGAGGTCCTACTGTAATTACAAACATCCCTTTAGCCTACAGCATCGCTTATAATAACTTCGTATTGTTAATATAAAAACAATTATTATCTGTAGTATATATTCCGTTATCCATAAACGCTAAAACATAATTTGAAGCTCAAATTAAATTGTCATCTGATATGGTTGCCATGACAACACTGATACTATATCCTGAAAATCGCAAAAAAACTGATTACCGATCACATTGATAATTAATTAATTCTATACATTTTTTGTATAACATTTTTAATCTGTTTAAAATTGCAAGTGGGATGTATGATACTAGAGGGACGAGTCTCTATCCTACCAGAAGCTTCTAGAAACTTCTAGAATTAATATGACATTCTACGCGTTGTTTATTTCTAGAACCGTCTATAAGCTACAAATGTTATTCTATGTGTTCATTGTGAATTCTAAATTAATTACCATGAATTTGTACAATGATAGGAATCTGATATGAATATTTTAATTCCCCAGTATTCGACAGCCTTGGTAACGCTCGAGCTAACTCCATGACAGCGAGCGGTCAGTGTCGACTGGCGGCGCTCATTCCGTGCGCGCAGGACTCTTCTCATATATACGACTGTATCGTGAGACAGATGTTCAGACTGCACGCCTCGCTCCCGCCCGACGTGCTTGATGGACATAGAGAGAGGTTTGAATATACATATATATGTGTATGTATATGTATATGTCTTTTATTGGCTTACTAGCTGCGCCTAGCGGTGTTACCCGCGGATTTCCGGGATGTAAAGTAGCCTATGTGTTATACCTGGACGTCAGCTTCCTGTATACAAAATTTTATCAAAATCGGTTCATCCGTTTGAGCGTGAAGAAGTAACAAACATTCACACACTCACAAACTTTCCCAATAATAATATTAGTAGGATGTTTAATGGTCATATTATATTTAATACTCATGCTGATGTTCATGATTTGTGACTTTTTGGTTTAGTTTGCTATATGTTGGATTTCTTATTAGATTATATAGTAGTTGTATCCTGTGCACATTTAAGTATTTTAATTTTTTTATTATTATCCAATTGATATCACTACTTTGCATGTATCTTTGCGTGATTTAAAACAAATTATCTAATAAAAAATCAAATAAAATCTTTTTGTACCCCATTAATTTGATAGCTATCTCAATAATATATTAGGTTTACCTCAGCCGTATATATAACCATACATTTCCATGCAACATAATGTATTTTGAACAGATTCAGGACACAATTCAAGAAGTTGAGTTCGTTCTACAAGCACGCGAGCAGTTTACAATACTACAGAAACCTTTTAACATTGCCAGTACTGCCTTCCAATCCGCCAAATTTTCTGCAACAGGTAACTACAAACTAAATTTTTTTCTTCTGTATAACTGTATAATATAGGTAATGTATGTGTGTAGCAAAAAATAAAAATAAATAAATAAACTGACTAATCTTACTTAGTATCAAAATTTCTTTATATGTTATGTATTAATAATAATAATTTTCAGAGTGACTTCGGTACTTACGTCACACCGGTGGTAACAATCCCTGAACTTCCTCCAGATGAGGTTGATGCTGTCGGTTCACTTATAGATACTTCTGACACAGTTAGTCAGGTATGTGTGTTAATCTTATTAGTTTGCTTACGATTCCAAGTTTGTTAATAAAATTCCAGAGAAAAGATTTAGCTTTCAATTAGACTCTAATATTGTTAATTTGTTTCCATACTTTTATTATATCTTAAATTTTTGGTAGATAGTTAAACAAATGAATAATATTTATATTCTCTTTAAAATTGTCATAATTCCAAAAGTAGCAAGTAGGTTTTAATTATTTTACATATGCTCTGATTCATGTGATATGAAAATAATAATATCAATGTTAATGATATGATAATGATATCAGAGCCAGATGCACACTGAGGTGACTGATACTCGCAGCACCAACTCACCAGTTCCAGATCCCATTGTTGAGAGAGACCGACTCATTGAACACTTACAACATGAACTTAAACGGATGAGGTATGATATGATATAATAATGATATGATATGATACAATATAAAATAGTATATATTACATATATGTATTAAATAGTTCCATCAAACAAACATACATTAATTAAATATAATGGTGGATCTATTGATGTATTATTTGAATTAGGTATTTATTAAATGTATTTGAATTAAGAAATTTTGTAAAATAAATATTTTTTTTAATACAATTTTCAAGTCGTATGTCCCATGATGTAAATATAGTATAGATATTAGTTCATATGAGCTTTTATATGTAAATATTATTTCTAAACATATGTCTAACAAAATTGTTTGCAGATCTGAAGTGTCACAGATAATACAAGAGAGGAACACGATGCTGGGGTCTATGAGAGAGCATTGTACACGGTTGGAGGCACAGATGCAAAATGTTAAGGTAATTAAAAAAAAATACATACTAATATATACACGGTGACTGGTGAATTACTATCGATACTTGAGGACGTGATATTTGACGATCATATATGACAAAATAAAAATTAATATAACATAAATATTAATAAACTTCTAAGTAAAGATAACCAAAAGTTATGTAATTAAATACGCATCGTGTGAACACCCTACAGATTAGGTATACACACACACTCACACATACGCGTGCGGCGGCGTTGTGTTGTATCAGCACGCCGCCGCACGCGTCCACACTTGGAACACTTGGAACGTGTCAACACTTTATTTATTTATATGGAAATTTTGTCAAAAATTAAGTGCCTATTTTTTTTACATAATTCGAATGAGAATCATGTACCGAGTATACTCCTTAAATATTGATAGTAATTCACCAGTCACCCTGTATATATAAATCATATTTAATTTAATATTTTCATTGATATTTCTATAAGATGTGTTTTATTTTATATATGTAATAATTATTTATTTTTTAATTTCAGTTTGAATTGGAGGATGAGAGGCAGAAGGCTGAAAATCTAGCGGCTGAGACACCGGAAATCAAAAGTGAGAAACTGATATTAGTGTGATTGGTTCCTTATTTATTTATTCCTGGGTTCCTCCACAGGAAAACCTATATGAGAATTACATACAAAATTTTCATTAAAATTATTATTTATTGAAAATTTTACATTTATAATATTGGTACTATGTAACAGCATACTTGATCCTGAATTATATATTGTTCTTAAATTTATGGATAATGTTGTATTTTATATTGCTGAAAGTGAAATGCAACATTTTTAGCCATCTTATATGATGTAAAGTCAGTACTAGTTTTTCTATCTACAAATTATACGTGTACACTCCAATTATTCATAAAATATCGCATATGATGCTATTAACGTAAATATTATGTACATAGGAATTAAACCAGTGGTAAGGGTCTACCCTTCTACCATCTCTAGATGAAATTGTGTATTAAAAGAAATGTCACATAAAAGGCTAAGGCCTCGGCCTCGAATTTTGCGGGCAGCGGAGCGGCAGCGGCGGCGGCACGGAAACGCATACTATTCTCCAAACTAGCGGGCAGCGGGCACCGCTGTATTCGAGGGTCGGTCCATTTGATTATACGCGTAAGATCTTGCCGCTCCCGCTGCCGCTCCGCTGCCCGCAAAATTCGAGGCCGAGGCCTTAAAGTTTTAGGTTAATCTATAAATGCATTTTTCCTCCACTTTGTAAATTAAAGACTTGGTAATGTCACAGTGTTAGTAAAATCTTAGTTTAATTAATACAGTAAATAATTATTCCAGAAAAATTGATGGATACCGAGGATAGGGCAAAGGTCATAGATGAAAAGTTTCAGAAGTTAAAAGGAGCTTACACGCAGCTGAGGGAAGAACATATAACTTTGATAAGACAGGTGAACAAATAGTTATGAATACAATATAAGAACTCATAACCGAATTCTGAGAAAAAATTATAAATTAACTGTTGACGGTTGGGTCAAAGTGAACCTAGTTATTAAGGAAATGAATTCTAGTTAATTCCATCATCTGGTATAATTTATAATCATATGACTAACTTTCTATTTTCATATTCTTTGAGCAACAAAGGCCGTGAAATTGCTAACTATAGTAAAAAATATACAACATTTTAAACGTGAACATCAAATTTTAACAAATATTTCGATTTGAAGTTATTTAATAGTTATTATTGTATAGAAAGCCGAGGTGGACAAGCTCGCGTCAAAGTTGCGAGGCGAGGCCGCTCAGCACGAGGGCGCCACCAGTCTGTTACAGCAACAACTCAACGATCGAATGAAGTAAGGAATGTTCATTATACAAGTGTTATATAAAAGATATTAAAAATACTAAGTCTTAAGTATAGTGTTAATATTTTATATAGTTTTTGCTGCATTCGTTGATACAGAAAGGAATACATGAATCTGGTAAACTGAATCGAATAAAAAACTGATTTGTATGGGATTCTTATAGAGAAATATAGAATAATCACTGGTAGTTAATTCCAGTATAAGTAAAATTCGTTCGCAGAGTAATAAAATTGCATATAAAATATATCGTACGATTTTGATATATCCTTTGGTTGTACATTGTACAAAAAGTGTGTCGTTCGAGAAAAAATAAAGTTTTCTAACAAAAAACATATAATACTCTCAAATAATGTAGTACAAGTGACATTTGTTCACAGAGACGTCGAGCTCTTGCAACAGAAGGCGTCATCTAGTGAAGAAGTTGAAGCTTATAAAACTGAACTCACTAACCTAAGAAGTGAATTAGAACAGGCGAGACAGAAAGAAGTTGAACTACAAACATTGAATACTAACTTCGAAGCTCTGGAGATTGAACACAAAACAGTCAAAACAGTACAACAAGACAAACTTACAGCTCTCACTAACGACTTGAAAGATACCACTGAGAGTTTAGAGAAGTTAAAGGCAGATTACGAAGAAAAGGACAAAGAACTGAGTAGAACTAAAGAAGAATTAACAGCTGTGTTACAGAAGAGTGGTGACGAATATAAAACAGCGATTAAAGATAAAGAAGAGGCTTTGAAGCAATTGGCTGAAATGAAAGCGCAGTATCAAGAGGAAAGAGAGGTTAGTATTACTTCAATAGATTAGATATAGATTAAGGTATAGTTAACATTGCATGCACTAGATTAGATGTAGATATATACTAACAATGCATGGTAGTTTAATTTGTAGTAGATGTGATAATACTAATATCTGTTACTAGGAACGCATAATCCAAACTAACAATTTGCAAGCCGATTTAGAATATTTCAAATCAAAATTAACCGAAACTCAAAATAATTTCGATTCTCAATGTCGCAAACTGAACGAAGAATTGAATTCCAAAAATGAGGAGTTGCAAGTTATATTGGATAAAAAAGACACAGAAGTAAACGAGGCCATAGATAAACTAAGTTTGTTACAAACACAGATAGAAAACTTTCAGAACGATATCGAAACTTCGAAAGCGACCATAGACAAACAGAATGAAGAAATAGACACACTCAACAATAAAATAAATATACTCGAGAAAGATAAAGAAAATTCGATCATAGAGTTTGAAAATATAAATACGTTAAATAATATGTTAGACGAACAATTACAAGAAGAGAGACAAAAAAGAAACTTACTTGACAAGGAAATAACAGAGAAAGTAAAGGAGGTAACGAGACTAAAAGAAAATATAGAAGAATTGAAAACAGATTTTGAATCTAGACTACGTATCAAAGATGATAATATAGAATCACTTAGAACTGACATAGAAAAATTGTTTGTTGAAAGAGACGAAACATTACACGAGAGAAATAATTTACTATCAATAAATCAGGTTGGTTATCACTTATCATATAAATATACTATTTTAAAATTTTAAAAATTCATTTTTGTTGACAAGATTAAATTATTTAATAAAAATATAAATGTATCATATTTAATATATTTGTGATAGGGACTACAAAAATCAATTAAAGAACTACAGAATAAGGAAAACGAATTAACAGCTGAGATTGAAAAGGCAAGAAGAGAAAACGTTACCTTGAAGAATACATTACAAAGCGAAATAGATAATCTACAGGCCGCGGTTATTAAAATGGAAATAAATAAAGATAATATAGTAAAAGAACTGACGGACAAATTAGAATTAAACGAGATCGAATTGAACAAAGTGATTGCAGACAAAGATATAACATTGGCTAAAGCTAACAAAGACTTGGAGAAATTAAAAGCTGAGGTTGCAAAATTGACGGAAATTCGAACTGAAGAGAGACAGGAATTGACTAGGTCTATGTCTGAGAGAGAGAAAAATATACAGGTTAGACTAACATAGGTGGCGTCTGAAGCGGGTTTTTGGTTATGGTTTTGGACTTGGGTGTGGTTAAAATATATAGCAAGCTTCGTTAACCAAGTAAAGTTAGGGATAACAGCTTTTTTGGTAAAGCTACCGCAAAGGTCTTAGGTTCGATTCCTGCTAATGCTAGTGGCTATGAATCTTTCATTCTATATTTTCTATTCGAATCTTTGCTATCTATAGTGGCTACTAAAGTTGTGTTTGTCCGATCTTAACGCTTCTCTATATATAATCTTTTTTCTGTTGCATGTATTAATCGCATGTTTTTTCTTTCTGCCTCCTTCCCGCCTCATCTGCATGGACTTCTACGGACCGGCCTTGCGTTAAGTACATTAAACGGTTTAGTTGACCGAGGCTAGATTAGAGCACACGGAGAGCGAACGACTCACCGCCGAATGTGAATTACAGGATCTGTTGCAGCAGAATACGATTATGGAGGCCGATCTGATGGCCTTGAAGATACAGTTAGACGAAAAGGACCAGCTCATCAAGAAACGTGAGATATATACTATTACGTATTGTAATATCGGTATTGTATGGGGAGGGGGGTCATCTAATAAATATATGTACTATATATGTCAATATAATATGATAAATAATATATGTATTTTCTATAATTAACTGATTTTCTTTAATAATCAGAAGCTAGTAAGATATTGGCATGTGCCACTGAAGCTGCCTTGGATATAACGAATGAGGCGATCTCGGCGTTTGAGAACTCGAACGCTCAAGATTCCAACAAAAAAGCCGGCGAACACGCGGCTAAGGCGTTTGAAACAATCGCCAGGAAACATAAGGTAAATATAACATAGTACATATATGTATGTGTGTGTGCGTGCGAGCGGTCGTGGCAAATTCCTTAAATATAAAAATTGGAATCTAACTTAAAACGTATTTCTAACAACTCGTTAGTAGTCCGTTTAATCGTTTTATATATATTAGTTTTCTTTCAATTAAGTTGATTTTATTTCAACACCTTTTTTTTATACAGGGTGACTGGTGAATTACTATCGATATTTGAGGACGTGATATTTGACGATCATATATGACAAAATAAAAATTAATATAACATAAATATTAATAAACTTCTAAGTAAAGTTAACCAAAAGTTATGTAATTAATTACGCATCGTGTGAACACCCTACAGATTAGGTATACACTCACACTCACACATAGACGTGTCGCGACGTGGTGTTGTATCAGCACGCCGCCGCACGCGTCCACACTTGAACACTTGGAACGTGTCAACACTTTACTTATTTATACGGAAATTTTGTCAAAAATTAAGTGCCTATTTTTTTTACATAATTCGAATGAGAATCATGTACCGAGTATTCTCTTTAAATATTGATAGTAATTCACCAGTCACCCTGTATAATCGGTGTAAGAAAATGGATTTTCTGTTGAAGACACAGTTTCGCCAAAATCTGTTTGTTAAATCTAAAGCATTAACTAACGAAGCTTTAAAAATAAAATTGTTTTCCAAAATATTTAAATTCCACGATGAAAAATTAACAACACATTTTAAAAATCACGTTTAATGACCGGCTACCAAATTATTATTTATTAAGAGTAAGACTAAAAGTTGTGTCAGAAACATGAATAAAAAACAAACCTTACAGAGAAATGTACTGAAAATTAGATTACTTTCTTAACCCGTACTTTATATATATCCTTACTAGCTTTCCGCCCGCAGCTTCGCCCGCGTGGAGTTTGGTTATATCGCGTTTCCAAGAGAACATTTCAAAAGTCTGTGATAAAAACTATCCTATGTTCTTTCTCAAGGTCAACTCTATGTTTGTATCAAATTTCATTAAAATCATTTCACTGGTTTAGGCGTGAAAGCGTAACAGACAGACAGACAAAGTTACTTTCGCATTTATAATATTAGTAGGGATTTATTACCATAAAAATATCTCAAGATATATTTCGTTCTCGATATATTTCACATCAACCAATGATATCTTAATACATTGTTTATGATCCAGTTGGAAGGCAACGAGGAGCTAGTGTCGCGGAGCGTCCTATCAGCGGCTCACAACACGGCGCGGGTGTCGCACTACGTGAGTGACGTCACCAACATCACCACGGACATGGAGTTAGCTGAAAGTATGAACATACACTATATACATGCATATTTAAATAAGATTAAGATTTTTAAGTTGGTAAAGCCTGTGTGGTCTAGTTAATACAACTCGAACATGGGCTGGCTCGACCGGGGAAGTACCACTTTCACAGAAGATCGACGTGAAGTAGCTTTTAATGGCTGCGTTTCGTCCGTTTTTTTTACTGCCTATTTTCTATTCAAACTTCGACTTAAGTATTATCTAGGAACTGATTTGATATTGGCAATACAATTATAAGTGTCTCTTGTAATTTTAGTCGGAATGTTCTAAATGATAAATGCTGGTATAAAAAGTATATTATGTATACAAGTATAAAGCACGTGATGAGTTTTCAGTCGAAAGTATATCAATTCTTATATAGTAAACTAACAACTCGTTCTGTAATATAGCCCTTAACGCCAGTTTCTAAATATGGAAGTGCAGAATAATACAACTTTATTATAGTGATAGGCAAACTGATAGATAACTTTGAAAGGCTTCATGTTTTACATTAGTGTAGCATATTTTATTACATAATTACACTGGCAAGAGTACTTCATGCTATTTAGAAATTTCTTAATGTCCAAAACCAAATAATATATTTTATGTGTATGTATATTAATCTTTATTTACGTTTCCTTTAGAACTGAGCAACGACTGTCGCACGATGTTGTCGAACACGAAGCAGTGTCTAGAGAATCTATCGACGGGTGTCATAGACGTGACGCAGTGTCTGGCAACCGGAGCCAGTGTCACCAGGATGACGCGAGCCGCGGCTGATGACGTCACTGACACTAGGGGCGTGGATGACGAGCTCGCTGACATGGACAGGGCTATAGAAGTAGCGGCCAAACAGATTGAGGTAGGATGGCACGCTTTATAGGTATATCGGATATGGATATAGCAGAGTTTCTCAAAGTGGACTATGCGACGCTTCATAGGCATGTTAAATTGATATTGATATAGTATTTCCCAATGTGGACTATGCGACGCTTTATAGGCATCTTAGATTGATATGGATATAGCAGAGTTTCCCAAAGTGGACTATACGACGCTTCATAGTCATCTTAAATTGATATTGATATAGTGTTTCCCAAAGTAGACTATAACGACTTTCTTAAAGCGTTGTAGGCCTAAAAGGAAGAAACAAGAGACCCAGAAAAATTTGGCGTTGTGTAGAATCTTAGGGTGATTTATGACTTGATTTAACTAGAATAAGTTGTAGTGGTTTTTCAGTAGGTGAAAAAATGCCAGCGTCAAAAATAATTTACTCTTAAATTGGGCAGTTGACAAAATAATTTTGGAAACCACTTTGATATATGATATAACATCTTCATGTCCCTATATTAGCATTAAATTAAAAGACTTTTACATGATTAATAGCCCTAAGTCATATCATACCTTTAATTTAAGAAAAAATTACTAACATAAGCAATTGTCTATGATTTATTAACAATCTATTTTTAGGACATGTTAGCCGCAAGTCGTGCTGGTGACACGGGCGTCAAGTTGGAAGTGAATGGGAAGATATTGGACGCGTGTACGACACTCATGGCTGCTGTTAAAGTGTTGGTCCAAGATTCAAGGAAACTACAGAATGAGCTCGGCGACCCCAAGACCAGACAGAACATGTACCGTAGAAACCCTCAGTGGTCGGAGGGACTTATATCTGCTTCCAAGGCTGTGGTCTTCGCGGCTAAGCTGCTTGTGTAAGTCGATATTTTTAGGGTGTTTATTCACTACAACTTTACTATTAACTTTGCACATACATATGTATAATGTATAGTTACAGGTCTTCAACGGTCATTTATAGACTTAAAAAGCTCTATATGTATATAAGGAGTCAATAGATTGGTTTACATTTAAAGATTTGATTGAAAAAATAAATTTCATATTTGGAATCATGATTTATCATGTATAAATTTTTTTAAATAATAAATTTTCAGTTTTAAATCTCATTCACACAGATATGACCTAAATATTCGACTATACTAACACATATTTTTTTGCATAATTAAAAATTATTAACGCCCAAAATGTCCGAACTATACCAAAAATGAATTAATATTGTATTCGGTGTTGTATGTACAGGTCTTTTTTCCGACTTTCCCTGACATGGTCAAGGACCTTGTTTGCAATTTCACTTTCATTCCAGTTCTATCAATCACGATGGCCTTTCGTTCCGCATACATCTTTCTATCATTCCTTAACTATTTATATGTACCTGCCTTATATTATCTATTCTATTTGTATCTTTCGTTCTATATTTAAGATTTAATACTTTTGAGCCATTTGTAACATCTTTATAAAGAAAATTATTTTAGTCTTTTTTTTGTTTAGTACTAATATACAGGGTGACTGATGAATTATTATCAATACTTGAGGACGTGATATTTGACGATTATATATGACAGAATAAAAATTAATATAACATAAATATTAATAAACTTCTAAGTAAAGTTAACCAAAAGTTATGTAATTAATTACGCATCGTGTGAACACCCTACAGATTAGGTATACACACACGCACACACACGCGTGCGGCGGCGTTGTATCAGCACGCCGCCGCACGCGCCCACACTTGGAACACTTGGAACGTGTCCACACTTTATTTATTTATACGGAAATTTGGTCAAAAATTAAGTACCATTTTTTTTTTACATAATTCGAATGAGAATCATGTACCGAGTATTCTCCTTAAATTTCGATAGTAATTCACCAGTCACCCTGTATAGTTATCTCCTGCATAATAATTGGCAATCCTGTCATGTTGTGCATGCACCCTTAGGGTTACAATCTGTTCGATACTATTAATGTTTAAGAAATATTCTCTATGTGATTGTGACCTGTTGTGTTTGCCTTAAGAAATAAATTTAATAAAAAGCCATCTACCGTAGGTGAAACTTGTTATTGTTAATCGTAAATAAGGCATCCACGACACAAACTCGCTTAGTGATGACGCTCCTGGAAATCGCGCCATGTTGTCACTTCAGCAAAATATTGTTATGTTTGTAATTGTGTTCCCTGTTAACATTGAGTTATTGCTGGTAATAAAGTATTTTTTATTTATTTAAAAGGGGGTTGTTGCTTGTATTTATTTCGTTCTTTGTATGTGCAGATCATCAGCGGACGAGGCTGTGGGCGCGGCTGGTCGTGTTGAAGGTGTGTCAGCGGCGGCCCATGAAGTGGCGGGCAGTACTGCGCAGTTAGTGGCTGCTTCCAGGGCTAAGGCAAAGCCCGCCACGCCAGCGCTCGCCAGACTCACGGCTGCTTCTAGGGCTGTGGCAGCCGCCACTGGTGCTGTAGTAGCCGCTGTCAGGGGCGCCTCCGCGCTAGTTAGAGATCAGGGTTAGTACATGAGATATTAAAAGAGATGGTCTAGTCACTGGTAGCCTAGTGGTTAAGGGAGCGTTCAAGTATTACGTAACGCAATTTTCGAAGATTTTTGACCCCCTCTTCCCCCGTCGTTTTCTGTAGCCCCCCCCCCCCTTCTCAAAACGTTACGTAACACTCAAGTGATCAATTTCATCAAAAGACTTACAATGCAATCTAGGTATTCCCCGTAAAATATCAATTATGAGGTTTACAAACTTGGAATAACAAATAAAAATATCGACCAGACTACTACAATCTGGTCAACAATGTAATGTATATGAAAAGAGTTGCCAGTTTGGGGGTTTTTATTAATATTTTTTTAGAAACAATGCTACGTAACGTTTTGTAAGAGACACCCCCTCCCGCCCCAGTAACGCATCGTAACGTTTTACGAGGACCCCCCCCCCCCCCCCCCAAAATTGCGTTACGTAATACTTGAACGCTCCCTAAGAGGTCCGCCTCGAGAGCGCGGGTTCGATCCTGGCCCTGACAAGTACCAATGTGATTTTTCCGAGTCACATGTACTTTTTAGGAGTATTTAGACATCACTGATTAATGTATTCCCAAAGAGGATTGACGTCAGGCATGCGGTCGGTCGTGAAAACAAAAAGCTAAAACTATTCACAACATTTAAGGCAGACCCTGGCTAAAGATATTCGAAGAGATGGTGGTTGAAGATGTGTGGAATGAAATAACATATTGGGAGAGCTGATATAATTTTAGTTAACATTAACAATATGATCTTCTTGACATTTACTTTAATTACAACCCTAGCAATACTTCATACATCAATCATTACTATTACTTAATTCATTTATGTTTACTACAACCCTAGGAAACTATACACCAGCTTTATATACCTACAAACTTTAATATTACTTAACTTAGTTAATAAGTGTATAAGTATTGTTTATATCGTTATTTGTATGTTCATCAGAAACCTTGGATACTTCGAATCTTTCACTGACCGCTACCCGGAGACTGGAAATGGAGAGCAAAGTACGTGCGTTAGAACTAGAGAGTGCTCTGGATGCTGAGAGGAACAGACTATCTGCTCTGAGGAAGAGACACTACCACCTGGCACAGATGAACGAGGTAATATATAGTATATTGAACAGTATTGCCAACGTTATAAGGTTCATTGTAAAGAGTTTTTATATTATAAATATTTGATATTAATTACAGAATTTTAAAAACCATACAGTTTTGAGTTACATTTTTTTTTGTTTGACATCTAGTTTTCAAACTTTATGTTCTCTAACTTCTAACCTTACTTAAGTTCGATTCCATTCCTTTTAAAGAAAGCATTAAAAGAATCTGTCAGTCTATAATAAAGGTTAAAGTTTAAAACTAAATAAAATAATTAGGTCCATATGTACTTAGATAACTACGTCAATATTTCAAATATTTCATACATGTACTTAATTATATTTATTAAAATTATAGTTGCTAATTCTTTCAATAATCGACTTACCAAAAAACATATTTTTATTCTTTTAATACAATAGAATTAATCTACGATAAACATTTTTTTTCAGAACGGAACGATAACAAATGGCGATGAATGAAACTGGCCAGTGTTTATAACGAAAATAAATAAACCCATGACAATATGACATTCTGTAAAAAAAATCGACCCAATCATAATAATACTGAGATCAACGAATTATTTGTATGAAGATTTGTAACATTTTTATTAGTTTATTATATTTTTATTTGATTTATCTATATTTCAAGACAACCAAAAGATAGGTTTAAATCGGATGGAATTATAATTTTATTATTACTTTAGTAACTTTTGTGCCCTGTAAACATAGAAATATGTTTTCCATTTTTAAACCATTGACAACAGTCCATTCCAAATATAATGGCATTAAATTATGACTCGATGATATCAATTACATAATTGTAGGTAAATGTGTTCAATGAGTGTTTAGAAATACATGAAAATATAGAAGATTTATTATTTTGTTACTTTTATTCAATTCTTACCGAAATTATACTGGCATCATCGTTAATGATTTACTTTACTATCAATCTGTAAAAATATATTTATATAAGCTTTAAGTTGTCTACAGTTTGCTAATGTTATTTTTGGTTTTTTTTGAACTCCATATAAATCATTAAAATATAGACTATATCATGTAACTTATAAGAATCTTAAATTTAAAGGAATTTTGTAATCGATAATGTAATATTTATAATTTATTAGTTTATTTACTAATAAAAGTATTAACGAAATTTGTGTTTAAGTTTTTTCCTATCAACTTACGCTTAATGGTATGTGTGCTCTCTATTTTATTAATATTATTCGCTTACACGAGAATAGTTTTTATTCAAAAAATATACCTATTCAATCAAAGAAAAATGTATATCTATTGTAGAATTAATTATAGTTACTGAGATCAAGATATGCATAAATCTGAGTCATCTTCCATTATTAAAACTCGTGACTGAAAAAATCAAGCGTGTGGCTGCATTACAAAACGTTATCGTACTATAACCGCTTCAGTAATAAAAAATAATTAGGCACAGCTCACGCTAATATGTTTGTGGATTAAAAAAAAATCCAATCATTTCTTCATTTTTTTTTATCTGTATCACCATTTTAAGTGCTTGATAACGATAGAATATGTAACATTATTATAATGTGTTTATTTTCATGATAATAAATGTGTCCTTGGAGCGAGCTCCGAGCCGAGGCTCATTATGACACATGATAAACCTGTAGAACAAGTGCGTCAACGAGGTTTAAATTACAATGAATTTGTTTTTGTTTTATAATTTTTGTCAGTCACGAATTTGACACAAAACTATTGTTTACTTTATAAAAATATTACGATAACCCAGCGGATGACCTAAAAATAAAAATTATCATTGAAAGTAGTATATAAATCTTAATCTTACTTTCTGTCAGACTTATTAAGATGATAATGATAATAATATTAAGAATTATTTGGACAAATAAAACACTGTTAAAAGCTTACACATTTTATTTCATTGTATTTATGTTTGTCATAAAGCTATATATAACATAATCACAACAAGCAGGACGTCATACTACATTGTATTGGAGTTTAAAATATATACTTCGAAAAATAATTTATAATTACTTGTACATAATTGTATTGAAAATAATAAGTAATATTCTCATTTGACTGTAAGAAGCTAGTAAAGTAACCTCAGCCACTAAAAACACTTAAAATTATCACTTGTATTATTCTAAAATACATACCAAACACACATCAGATATTTACTTAGGCCGTTAACAAATACTATGCTAATGTGAAAATTGTATTTTCTAATTTGTGCCGCAAGATTGTGTTTGAGAAACTATAATTATCAAATTCGTACAAGATGGTAAAACCTTCAAAAATTTAGCACCACATCTTATCTTTAAAATACTGTATTACACATGTTTCAATCGTTTATCACATGTCAGATGCATGTAGAACATGTGTTTAGGCCTCTTAAATTTAATGGCTAGTGTGGGAGAGCAAATGATAATAATGGTTTTAGAATACATAGTAATACTTCAACTTAATATTGAAATTACACATTACAGAGGTGGCTCATTCCACTTTAAATGCCTTTCTCTGACTAATTGGACAATCTGGACATGTACAGCTTGGCATTTTTCAAATTTTGGTGGTATTGGACACAGGCGATATGTAACTTCATCACCAGGCAACGGCACATACTCCCCTTCAATGCTGAAATAATTATTTAGAATTCATTTCTTTAAGAATTGCAACAGGAATTAAATCCAGATCTTTTCATCCAAACTTGTTTAACTTTAGATTAAGTAATTGTTATAATAATGATTTTCCTTGTCTTCATATATTAACTGAAGTAACTAGTTCTATAAAAATGCTGAAAGTTGCAAAGAGGAAACTTAATTAGTTACACTTACTCAGAAATATGTAGGAAAAGATCTTCTCCGCCTTTTAGTGGAGTTACAAATCCATGGCCTCTCTCACGGCAAAATGATTTTATCTTGCCGTATTCTATGGGGTTCTGAAGTGCCTTTTCTGATCTGAATCGAGATGTAATATAAATTTAATGTTAATTAAGTTCAATAATCTTAGCATTCAATAAAAGTATAAACTCACGTCGAAGCTGTTCGGTTTCTTCGAGTTATAATAGGGCTGGGCAATTGCAAATGTGTGTGGGATTTGTTTGGAGAATCATCGTTGTTAAAACCATTGTCGCTAGACATTTTAATGTTTATGTTAGAAATACCGTGAATTTAGTTTAATTCAATAACGAAACAAGAAATAAGAGAAGTTCGAAACATACGATACATAAAATAATTAAAAACTTAATTTAAGTGAAACAAGGAAAATAGCACAAAAGTTCACTAAGTGTAATGAAAGCGACGATTGATAAATCTGACTGAATATGATAAAAAAATACATCACATAAGAGGGCGCTAGTAGTGTCACGTTTTGGCATGTGACAATTACATACTGTGCTGCCATTAAAATATTTATTTATAAAGCTTACTAAGTTATGTAAAGGGGTGAATGTTTTAAGTATGGGATATTTAAGCTTTCTATTCTTTCATGTCTCACACATGTGTAAACTTTAGACAAAACATTTAATTAACTTATAAGAAGTTTTGCTTCTGCATTTTACAACACTTTCATTTTACAACAATTCATAAGTTTCTGCACTACATCTACTTATTGTAGGGACTCTTAAAGCATTTTTAATCAGCTACACAAAAGGATGGTTGTCGTAAGTCTGATTTCGATATCAGTGTATATTGATGTATATGTATATGTTGGTAGCGTCATAATTCTCAGACGAATGCACTGATTCCCATGAACTTTTTTCCATTTGAAAACCAGTTTCTTTTCGGTTGGTCTGAGCTATGAATAGTATCAGTTTTTCACCGAAATTATATAAGGAATTTTAGGCTAACACTTACTCAATTAAGTGTATATATCAGTATAATCGTAAAATGAAGATGGACGTGTAGTGTTTTTTTTAAAATTGATTTAGTTATTAACCATTTGTAAAAAAGAAATATTGAAAAGGAAAAACAAAGTCTTTTTTACTTAAGGTGTAATTATAAAAAATGATATTCTTAAGATTAAATATATTTTAATGACCTTTAAAAAATTTAATTATTATTAATTTATTCTACACGTATGAGATCGGATACATTAAAATATGTATGGGGTTTGGTTCAAACTTTTAAAAAAACTTCACTTATTTTATAATAACCATGTTTATAGCAGCCAATATTTTGAACAAGTAAATTGAAATACAAAAACTTTTGAATACATTTATTTTTAGCATAAATAACAAACTGCAGCAGTGCCAACGTAATTACAGAAATCTTTTCTGATTATTCCTTATGTTATGATAATGGAGTCATTATACTAAGAGAATTATATTACACCGATAACAATTATATAAGAACATTAATTATATAACTTGTAACTTTAATGCATATTGAATATGTTTTATTCATAAACAGATAATCGTTACTTTTTAAATACATTACGCTGTATTGGACAGGATCTCGGATTTTCAGGCAATGGCAATTTTATTTTTGACACATGAAGTCCTTCCCATTCTCCCTGTAAAAATCACATGGAATTTAAAATTTTTATTATAATATCCGCATAGAAACCTTAAAACATTTGGAATATTAGTAACATTCAATATATTATAAAATAAATATTATAAATTTACAAAGTACTCGTAACATAGAAATGAAAATAAAAAATATATGGAGATGCACATTCGTATTTTTTTCTGGTTTTGCTTGAAAAAAGCTCTCGGTGCAAGTTGAATCAACTAATTTCAACGTTTCGGTGCCTAACCATTTTTTTTAAGATATGGGTTCCATTTTCCGGCCCTAAAATTGAAATTGGTGGTCCGTTCAAATTTTTGTTTTTGGTAAAAACAAGTCTAAAAAAAACCTCGATCGGGAGTTCGTCGGTCGGAAATCATCTCCATGGATGAATTCCTGATTTGCCAATAAAATTTTCTCTTCGCTTCATTCGCTTGTAGCTTATATAGAACGAGAATTTAGTTATTACAAAAGGAAAATACCTGAAAGCGGTTTCCATCTGATTTATTACACTGCATAGATATAGGCGACTCAGTATACAGTTCGTTGAGAGCATTAGACCTTAATGGAGTCCATGGTTGAATAGCGAGGTAGTTGGCTCTGGGTGGAGATGAAAACGATATGGGCATGTTGTCCCAACTGAAAGAAGATGCTATAGATAAATGTTAAAGAATTACAACTTATCAATACGACTGCATTTCAATTAGTTTGTTCAAGACTGTAGAAGGTTCCAGATTTTATAAAATAGCACTTCTCAAATAATATAAGTGTTTTTAATTCTTACAATCAAGTCGATTGATCAGGAAATATTATTATCACATATTTTTATGATAAGCATATTTTAACAGTTTTCAAGTACGTGCTCACATTTTTTCAAACTTGAAATAGTCTTCCAACGCCTTATTGGAAACCGCGCTCTTGCAGACTTCTAGTTCTGTGGCTGGGTAGTAGTGGATGTAATTAACGCACATCTCGTCTGTGATCGCGTGTCCGCCGACAGTAGCGTTTATCTTGTCTTCAGTGTTATATATGCACGTTGTTTCTAAATAATCTCCCTGGAACCAATTTATAAATATCTCAACAATTTCCTAGACGGCTGTCTTAAACACTTTTTCTTTTGTCCTATTTATGAACAAAAATAGTAACAAGTTCCTCTATAGTCGCCAATATTTGAAATGTCTGCAAATTGTAAATAGGGTTTATTAGTTTATTAGGTAAATCGGCCTTGTTTATGGCTATATTGTTACTATTCTAAAATTACTGTAACGCTGTTGGATTACAAATAAACAAAATATATAAAAAAAAGGTTTCAATGAACCTGTCATTGAAAGGTATTGTGGTAGTTACCGGCAGTATCTCCACAGGACGATGTAGTAATCGTATTTCTTGGAAGTGGGTTGAGTAGTGGAGGTCTTTATTGAGGTGGGGTAGTTCGATGCCGGCCCTAGCGTGCCTCGTCCACACCGCCACGCCAGTCAGGTGAGTGTGGAGCTGACTGCCAAACACCATGATACCGGATAATGGGAGACCCTAAGAAAGAGATTTTCTCTGAGTAAAGTGCAAATTATCCTTTGACATGTTTAGTATAAAATAATCAGGGATTGAATCTATGAATGAATATGAAATGGCATTAGGTAAAAGATGATGCGAAATTCTAATTATTCGTGAGGATTTTGATCTCTTAAGCGTGTGTCGTTATAATGGATCTTAGTAATAAAGGAATCTCGAATCGCACAACTATATGTCGCAACACTATATACTTTAGGTGTATAAAAAAAAGGTATACATAACGCGATTCTGCAAGATATAACGCAAGCTGCTAGGATCCCAAATTATGCTGGATTTGGTATCTTAATTTCAATAATAACGGCCTCGACTAACTTATGTTAGTGATAGTAATTATTTGGGCATTTTTGTAGAAAGTTGTTTTTAGAAATGTCTAAACTATAACTTACGTCTTATGCCGAGTTAACCACCGAACGGTTTTATTGAGAGAACTAAAAAAGATAAATTAATAATTCAATATATAAGTAAAATTACATACCACTCCAGTACATTGTGGAATGCAGTATCCAGTCAAAGGAAAAGCCTTTTGTCCTCCAGGGATGGCCATCTTATCAGTATATTCGAGCCCCAATTCCATAATCGCAGCGTCGTACTTTCGTTTATTGTCCGTTATGGATAAAAGAATTCCGGAACTATCCACCCAATCTAGTGAATAAAAACCAAAAAAATCTCTATAATTTAAAGCTCATTTATTCAATGTAATACAAGCATTGAATTAAGCAAACTAATCAGTTTCATTATGTACATTTACTCTGGATTTCATCTTCTGAAAATAAATAAAATTTGTTACGCTTTTTTATAGAATTTAACAAGTTTTCTGTGGTGGTAGAGCCTAGCTGTAGTCAATTTACTACAGCTCGAACATGGGCTGGCTCGACCGGGGAAGTACCACCCTCTCACAGAAAATCGGCGTAAAGTAGTCTTTAAAGGCTGCGTTTCGTCCGGTGAGTGAGAGAGCCGGTTGCCCTTTCCCTTTTCCCAACCTCTCCTTTCCCTCCCTTTCCCACCTTTTCCCCAATCAAGGGCGGCAACACATCCGCAAATCTGCGTTGCGGATGTCCATGGGCGACGGTAACTACCTATCATCAAGTAGGCCGTCTGCTCAGTTGCCCCCTTTTCCCATAAAAAAAAAAAAAAAAAAAAAAAAGTTCGAACATACCATCTAACATTTCAGGATTATTATAATGCACCTCAAGCATGACATATTTGTTAGCAGAGGGTCCTCCAAACGGCAATCCCGCTTCTTTCGGGTATATGAAGGGTGGTGCACCCATGGCCCAAGCAGCTTTAACCTTTAAAAATAATATTTTTGAACTTATTCTCAGATAATTTATATTTATTACAAAACACAAATTATTATCACAACAAACCTTAGAACATAACTTTGTCGTTTCTGGTCTTTCCTTAGCGAAGCAATTGCCTTCGTATAAAGGAATTTCAGCGTCAGTTTTTGCGTCGCAATAAAACACTTCCATATGATGAACTAATCCTTCGTTACCTTTGGTTATGACCGATTGAAACTGGAAGTATTATTACATAAATAAGCAGTTCATATCTAGAAAAGTCTTTTTACTCCCTGACTAGTGACTTCGTTTCTTAATTTTTAATGTCATTCCAGTATGTACACATTCAATAACATGTCTGTATTTTTTAAAGAAATAGAATAAAGAATAAAAACAAATATACCTTCACAATGTGATGTTCGGTCTTCGCTACGAAATCGGGCAGTTTAAATACTTTACACCAATACGTTGTGTCTGTATTAGGAACCTTCAAATTGTGTGTAGTGAAACGTAATTCCTGTGCATCTGATATGTGCGATGTCAATGACATCCCTGGTATTGTCAGCAAACGGACGCGAATGAAGCTGCGATCCTGAGTAGAAGTGCAGGGTAGGCAGAGCCCTTTGGATGAGAATAGTTTATCGGTCCCACGAGCCCATATTATATGAACTGTTCCGTCCTATAACAATGTGAGGTTAAAATACTACAAAGTCTTTTATCATATTTGCGTCCTGAAACAAGTTGTAGATACCTCAATAAAATAATCATCATCGTCGCAGGTATCAAAATCTCGTTCAAAATGTAAGCTACGAGTCCTTGCATTGACATAAAAATGTTTGCAATCTTGTTGTTTGTCCCTTATTAATCTTCCATTTGAATCAGCATGCATGTCCTAAAATTATAATTCCACATTTAACTAGAAAATGTAATATGGTTAATAATAATTTAGGATATTTAATTTTTTTTACCTCAAAATGATCTTTGCCCTTGTAATCTGTCCAAACGAGACAAACATCGGAGTTCTCCATATTTCCTCTGTCAGAAAATCCCAGAGCAAACCAGTTAATATGAGGAGTTTTATCAGAAAAATCCACTCGAAACTGTATCTTCTTATCTTCATAGTCAACTCTCCATTTAAGCGTCATTTCTCCTTTAGCATCTAATACAGATTCACTTTCCGCAAATCTCTTTTCTAGAAAATAGTTTTTTGTGTCATATAAATATGTAATTCAATTGTTCATGTATTAAAAATAAACACTAATAACATTGTTATTTTGAGCAGAATAAAAGTAATTTAACTAAATCAAACCACTCACTACCTTTGGTGAATTATTTACTGACAAATAAATTAAAAGCAAAAGAAAATTAGAGTTGCTATTATAAATTCAAGTCAAAAACTTACCTGGGGCATGATGAATGGATAAAGTGTGATGAAAAGAAATTAAAGACATTAAAAATATGATCAAACACTTCACTTTCATATTGATATCAAGTATGTTCTCAAAGAACCGAATAAGTCTGGCTTAAAGGGAGGAAGAGACTTTAATGAAGGAATCCTGCCTGCAAGGAACTTAAGCTTTCAGAAAACTTGGTGGGGATCGTTTGCGCATGTGTACATTGAGACACAAAAGTGATATGAATTAAGTATTGCGGAATTTGAAATATAGTATAAAATTATGCTTTATTTTTTGTGTTATAATTTCTTTATATTAATCGTTTTTGTCAGTTTAATCCTTTAATAGTAGTATAGTGACATCAGGTGGGTCAAAATAAAGCCGAAATTTGTGCTAGCCGATATTATTTGCTCCATTACCAATGTTAAGAAGGGGTTGAAAAAATCTTTGGGAATGTGATAAAATATATCAGGACTTCGATATTACTTTTTTTACTCCAAAATGTTTAATAATATATTCGTTTATTTTAAATTAATATTTAAATTAATTTAGTGTATTTAATCAAAGAAAAATATGCAATGCTATAATTATAGAATCATTATAATATTATTAACGTCTGTACCTATCTTTAAAATTTCAATAAGAAATGTCTGTAGGTACGTGTGAATATTTGCGGTATTTTATGCGACCGTCTCTACGGTTGAGGGAGTCTTTATTAAATTCCATCTGCATTACTCCTCATACCCTCGAGCCAGTCTCGTTCAGGGCGATTAAGATGTCTAATGAACATTTATCCAAATTATTTATTATAATTTATCCAAATTGATTACATTGATTTGATTACATAAACATCTATTGAAGGTCGTTATATAGGGTGCGTTTCACGGCAGACACGGCTTTCAAAAAAACATACGAAAATTGCTTATATGTATATCTAAATCCCTCTAGAAGCTACTAAAAGACTTGGGCCTGTCCAGAACTAAAATCAATTCATTCTTAGAACGTACTTCGAAGGTTAGTACTAGACGTATAGTGTTAGGTAGAAAGGAGCTTGGACAGTGGAGGTGAGCGATTAACGTGTGTTAGATAGGGGCTCCTTAAGCCTACACCTGGGAGGAAAGTCCCAGGCACTGTTAAAGCCCTTCGCCCTTTAAAGCGATAGACCCAGCATCATGAAATACTGAGAAATTACGTTTCTAACAAGAATCGAAACATAAAAATATATACAGGGTGACTGGTGAATTACTACCAATATTCAAGGAGAATACTCGGTACATGATTCTCATTCGAATTATGTAAAAAAATAGGCACTTAATTTTTGACAAAATTTCCGTATAAATAAGTAAAGTGTTGACACGTTCCAAATGTTCAAGTGTGGACGCGTGCGGCGGCGTGCTGATACACCACGTCATGACATGCGTATGTGTGAGTGTGTGTGTATACCTAATCTGTAGGGTGTTCACACGATGCATAATTAATTACATAACTTTTGGTTAACTTTACTCAGAAGTTTATGTTATATTAATTTATGTTATATTAATTTTTATTTTGTCATATATGATCGTCAAATATCACGTCCTCAAATATCGATAGTAATTCACCAGTCACCCTGTATAGGTACTTAAAACTACATGATTAATCAATTTTATTATAACAATGCCAATTCTGGTGGAGTCAGGAATCTTCAAATTCAGAGGGCCAAGCGCTAGTTCCAATAAGTCGGCGTCGCCACTGGTTCTATTAACACCTTATCATATTTTATCCATACAATTATGATGCCTTGTCGATGTCCGGGTAATATTTAACATTTAGTCTTCTTATTTACATTGCAATTTGAACTTTGAAACATAAAAAAAATATAAGATGCATCTTTGTTTATTAATGAAGGGTGTTAGAACGAGTTCTGTAACGCCATGAAGATGATGTTCAACAAAAAAGAAAAAAAATGGTAATAGTTTCGTATACCTTTAATTAAGTTGATAATTGAGAATATAGGTATGCTGGTATTATTTTTTTTACTTTTCATCTCGTCTGACTATGATCACGGTTGGTATTAACTATTAAGTAAGTGAAATGTCAGGGAAATGTAATATAATATTTAAAATAAATTACGTATTATACCCGATAATCATAGCTTTATCTAAATGTGTACTCGCTATGATCTTAGACTTCGTTTTTCTAAAAAAACGAATGGGGAAATATAAAAAAGGTGGGCCGTATTGATTTCCATTGAGTGAATTATACACATAAATATATGTATAGTGTCTGTATTAAATCTAATTTTAAAAGCGTTTCCTATAAAAAACAAAGACTATATGTATAACTCGGTTAAAGAATTAACCAAGAGTTCTTTGGGAATGATTCTGTCCTTAATTCTGAAATAAATAAAGTTTTAGTAAATAGAAGTCGCCATATACTCACATAAGATTTCTATTCAAAATATTTCTATGACCTTATATTTGATGATATAATATTCGGAATACCCTAGGATTATAATAGTTTTAATTTGTATTCAAATTGTAACCTATCTACAATCTAATCTATAAAAGGTAAGTATAAGTAAGTCGTGTGTCAGTCAAATCTCAACCTTGATGTTTTATTTAGAAAGATTTCTTTCATTTTACTGCCATCAATTAGAAACTTGTAATTTATAAATACCTTTTAGTGTTGTAATATCAACGAACAGAAAATTTCATATTCATAATAAAAAATAATAATGGTATCTAGTTGTTTAATAATATCATGTATACAATATTTAATAATAATAATTAATAGTTTTATTCCAAAATCACTTTAAAGCGTTACCAACTTTTTTTATTTCCTTTTTAACGAAAATTTAAACTTCCTTTACCGTTCATTTAAAAATAAAACCAAACATAGAAAATAGTATTGATTTATTTTATAAAATTTAACATCGAAATGTCACTACGTCTGTACATTTTCTTCCAGAGTAACATTAGTTTCTTCTTTCTTAATATCAGTGTTCTCTTCTGCTTTAACTTCTTTCTCATCAACCTTGCACTCATTTCCATCACTGGGTTGAACCTTTTCCTAAATATAATAAGTAAAAAAGTTATATTAGACCAATGTTGCTACATTTCCACTAAAAAAGTTTCTTTAATGATTGCCAACATCATTGCAGGATCAACTGTCAATCAATTCATCAACAATTTAAAAACTCAACTCTCACCCTATTCTTAAGGCTTATTACTATAAAATCTCAATTTATACAAATAAATAAAATAGTAGTATCTATCTGTAAGTAGTAAAAAGACACTATTTTAATTTTACTACTAAAATAGTCGCTTTACACGAAGCATATTAGAACATAATATTATACCAAATATTTTTTTCCTTTTTTTCTGTTCGTTTCTCTGTGTGTCAGCTAAACTCTGAAACAGCTGGGCCGATTTTGACTAAACTTCCATTTACGAAGCTAATATTAATATAAGGAATAAAATAAGCTACTTTTATTTGTATAAAAAACTATTCTTGTTGGTAGTCTTTAGTAATAAAATTTAGTCAGTGGTGGCTCAGTGGTTAAAGGGCCCGCCTCTCGTTGCCGAGGGCGCGGGTTCGATCCTGGCCCGGGCAAGTACCAATGTGATTTTTCCGAATCATATGTACTTTCTAAAAAGTATTTAGACATCACTGATTAATGTTGATTCCCAAAAGAGGGTTGATGTCAGGCAGGCGGCCGGTCGTAAAAACAAATAGCCAAAAACTTTTCACAAGATGTAAGGCAGACCCTGGCTATAGCTGGGAAATTGCCAGGTAGAAGAAGAAGTCTTTAGTAATAAAATAAACAACCTCTCTTTCAAATAAAACAGCTAATTCAACATGTTTAGTGTATGGGAACATGTCGACCGGCACTGCCTTTACGGGGACGAAGGCCGCTCCTCGCAGAGTTTTAGATGAAGGCCGGGACAGATCCACAAAGTTCTTGACGGCAGACGCCGGGGAACACGATATGTATATCAAACGGGACACCTTCTTGGTATTACGGAGTTGAGTCACGGCCCGCATATCTGTAGATCATAGATACATAATAATAATAAGAGGTTTTATACAAAAACATTTTAATTTTCGGGACGTATTCCTTTGTTTTTTATATAAATTCTCTATCTTTATAGCATTTCATACTAACATACCCCACTCCAACACATGATAGGTATACTATATAAATTTACTTCACCCAGGGATGACAGAAGCTTACAAAACTTATCTCTATAATTAAAAAACTCACGCAGCCCAGCCCTGGGCGGGTCAACGACCGCGATGACGTCATCAGATGTCGCCCTCGCAAGTACAGAGGGCAGCACATCTTCAGCACGACCGGAGAAGAACGAACAGTTATCGATAGAGTTCCACTCAGCATTGAATTTCGCATCATTGACAGCTTCAGACACAAGCTCTATACCAAGGACTTTCCCTACATGCTGGAAAATAAAATAGCAATATATTGATACATAAATATAGTTTATTTTATATTTATACTAGAAGACCCGGCGAACTTCGTATCGCCCTATAATCAAGAAATATCTGGTACCTTTTTTTTTATTTATATTTTTGGAGTTAACCTATTAAAGCCATAAATCTCCGTTTTTTGAATTGTGACAGAATGATTGACATATTAGTTAGTTGTCAAATCTAATGTCAAAAAAAAAACGTTTGTATCAACAACTACTAATAAATTAAAAATTAATTAAAAAAACATTGTCCAGCGGACAAAATTGTGAATCTAAGCCATTCCCAGATCCCCTTGAACACAAACAAAAAATTTCATCAGAATCGGTCCTGTCGTTTGAGAGAAGTTCAGATACATACACTCTCACAGAAGAATTATATATACATATATAAAGATAGGTTAAATCATTATATACCTTGGCAAAACATAATCCAATGGTACCAGTCCCACAACAGATGTCAATTAATGTGGACTTGTCATTAACGTTACTGAGCTCTATTGCACTCTGATATAATATGTTAGCACCCGCTGTGTTGATCTGAAATAATAATATAATAAGTTTAGATCATAGAAATCATTGTTGATTAAATGGGAAAATAATTTGTGTAATTTGATTATCTATATAAATGTTTAAGAGTGATTATGTAGAAACATTACTTGCAAGTTTTATAAGAATAAGGAGAGAACTTGGTATGATTTAAGTAGCGCCAGAAAAAATAAATTAACTTTCTAATTCATAAATTGTTCATTCATATAATTAAAACTAAGATTTTCGGATGTCTTTCCGTCTCGTGTAACCGTGATCTCGGTTGCTGGAAAGTAACTGAAACGTCGGGAGTATGCAGTTTTAAATAATAAAAAATGCGTAGTAAATCCGAAAATACTAGTTTTATTTTAATGAATACTCTCAAAAGTATTAGATCTCATTTTTATTCATATTTAGAGAGTAAAAAAATTTATTAAGATTACCTGAAAGAAAGCTTCTGGAGAAATTCTGAACTGTAGACCCAGTATTGTGTCCACAATATGAGTTGAACCCATTAAATGTATTGGCTTTGAACCATCTTCACCCAGCCTCCTGTAAAATGAAAAATATTATAATGTATCATAATATTTCAGTAATAATATTTTTGTTTATATGTGGACTAACTTTTTAGTAATTCCTTCAAAGTACACTGATTTAACTCCGCATGCCTGAGCCTCTTCCGAACTGAAATGTTCAATCAATTGTCGTTTTAATTCTTCTAATTTCTCGTTTGTCAAATCCTGTAACAATGTTATAATAGTAGCAGTGGCGGCTGGTGGGTTATAAAACTGGCGGTGCACTTTACTAAAATATTAAAATTAGAAAATGCAACAAAACATAACGCGATGTCAATCATGGCTCAATTCGTCATACATCGGGTGCTCTCGGTAATGTTATGTCGCTCGTGCGGCGCTCGAGAACCGACTCATTACTCGGTACATTTCTATGAACTATCTTTTGTTTCACGCGTCAGGCGTATTAATGCATATCTCATACAAGATGTATTAGCAATCCTCGTGCACTCGCCGAAGCGCACGAGATATTAGTTTAGTAAAGCTTACAAACTTCTTGACTATAATTAGAAAACTTAATTTTTTATACGTTTTTGTATGTTTAAAAAATAAATATTAAAATGGTAATTTAAAAATAAAGGTGAAGTAATATTTTGTAATTTTTAAATCTTTTGAATTGGTGGTTCAGCGCACGAGTGCACTTAAGGTACAGCCGCCACTGAATAGTAGTATTTATATATATTACTGTTGATTATTAAAAAATATGAGATTATCACAATTCAAGAAAAATCCTTATTAATTTCGTATTTTTCCTACTGCTTAAATTTAATAAATTCTTTTGTTTTAACTACAGTTAAAAGTTTCTATAAATTAGTTTTGCTAATTGTCATATCTCATATTTAGCTTAATTTTATTTCGTATTATTTTGAATACAAGGATTTTTCATTACTTGAACTTTTCACTGAAAACGCAAATTTTAATAGACCTAAATAATAATTAATGACAAAAGTAAATCTTCATAAATAATTTAATTGTTAAAAAAATTCGAAAACCAGAAATTACTTCGAAACACATATTGACCAATAATAATGTTAATATTTTCTCAAACATATTGTCCTCATGAATAGACAAAGGAAATATTGATGTTTCAAGTATATAGTTTTGTAATTTTATGTTTTAATAAAATCTGTTAAATTAACAACTACCTACCTGTGGATACATGGCCACAATCAGCATAATATCTCCATTATGAGTTGATTCCCTAACAGTGAGATAACGCCAGTAACCTGAGTAGTCTGCGGGTGAGAACGGTGACATATTGGATTTTCTTACAAAATCTTGGAACAGCTGTAAGAAGATATAAGAAGATTCCTCTAATTTACATAGCAAAAAAAATATTTCTCATTTAATGAATAAATGGAATTTCTGTGAGTGAGTATAAGGGGTAGGTTGTGAGTTTTTCTTTGCTTACCAAGACTGATTGTTTCATTTTGTCTGATATATGAATTAAACTGTCAACCGGCGCTACACCAACTGTTCCGGTAACATAACTCCCCAATCTGAATCCCACAGTTGGCTTCCCTGTCTCATCATCGATCCCAACAGTGAATTCACATTTATTCCTATACCCAGCCGTGATTGGCGACTTCTGAATGGGCTTCAATTCAAAACTGAGTCCATTATATAGTTTACGATTGGATTCTATTAAATTACGTTTGTTCTTATCTGTTTTCCATACTTCATTGTCAAATTTCATTAACAGGTTCTTCACTTCTTTCTCTTTTAGTGCAAGCTGAAAATAATATATAGAATTAAATAACAATCTCATTAATTCAGTGAAGATAGAGAAGCGAGCAGAGCACTATAATGACAACTCAGGTCATACATTTACGGATTCTCGGCAACTAAAGGTTCGATCGAGTCGAGATTTATTATAATAACCTAGTTATCGAGTTATTATATCTATTAAAAAAATGATCGAACAACCAATTTAAATTTCACGCCCGAAAACGGAACACATGTCCAAAAAAAACTGCTAAATACCGCAACCCTGTGGTTTCTTATTAGAGGTTTTCTTGATATAGTCATTAATTCAGTGAAGCCAGTAGAAAGTGATACTGGCGATTGAGGTCATTCATTGGCGGAGACTTGGCAACAAAATGTCCGATCGATTTGAGGTAATTTTGTGGAATAGAACATATTTTTCTTAATATATCCAATATTACCTGTTCTTCGTAAGGGATATTCCAATATGGGGTAACAGCGTCTTTTAATCTTTCTTCTTGACTCTTGTTCTCATCTTCTTTCTTCCTTTTATTGTTTACTGAATCTTCATCCCTCTTTCTCTTCTTCACCAATGGATCTGGAGCTGGTTTTGCTTCTTCGGCTATCAATGTTTTACCTAAACACAAAATTCTATTTGATTCTTGATATTAAATTAAATACACCAAACATAATGCAACTGATATAAATCTTCGTTAATCTGAGTTAATATTTTCGAGATCTGAACTGATAATTATGAAACTTACACTTAATGGTTACAGGGATTATATAGAGAAACAAAGACTATTTTCTGCAGATATTTATAGCAAAATGCAAGTTTGACCAGTAATTCAAGGGCTGGAATAATAATATTGGTGCAGAAATCCAAAATCATGGTGTTCAGATTTCATAACATCTACCTGAATCCACGGAAAGTGTAACAAACTAAATGGAGAATAAACTTCCTTATATCAAGATATAATTTTATTAATAAATAATTAATAGATATGATTTACTACATTAAGACTTTTTTTAGTATTCAGTAATCATTTTAGCTGTAAACCTAAAAGCGTTCCTAAGAAATAGTTTTGATAGAAAATAGAGAACACAAGCAAAACCTTGGTAAAAAGCTAAGTAATTCATATTATACCTTTCCAAGAATATCCATTAAGAGCACTTATTGCCTTGGCTCTGTCCTCATCATTTTGGAAACATGCAAACAACCAGTGACTGCCATTCTTCGGTCGTTTGATTTTGCTGGCATTAAGACCCAATTTTTGATTCATTAGCTTCTTCAGTTCCTTAAATTGATATTTAGAATATTATTGAAAAACACAGAACATTTAAATGAAAGCTAAATTAGAGGTATAACTTATACAACAAAAAAATTCTTACCACTATTCCATAGAATTTAGGAAGTCCTCTAATTTCAACTTTGAACTTTTCCGAAGAAAACCCACCACGGTCCAGATATGCATATTCTTCTTTTATATTATCAGTTTCTATGTTATCCTCATTATTGTCCTTTAATAATTCAGTTTCTGACATTGTTTCAAGGTCCAAAAAAAATTTTGTAATATATATTTACAAAATTCCACCAATCTTACATACTCATAGTATAGTAAGAGATTGAGTAGAGGTCTTTGATAATTTTAATTATCAATAAATATTGTTGAATAAAGTCACTTACATGTAAAACATTAATTTTATATCTAGAACAACACAAATTTTCATTATATTAATACATAATTCTATAAATTATATGGAAAGGCTGTTTGATTAACAAATAACCATTTCCTTGAGTATACATTGTTAATTATACGACGCCAAGATAAAAGCAACCATTAAAAAATATTTGACTGTTTTCTTTGCACTTTCTGTTTTGATTTTGATGGTGCTTTTGTTTAATAACTATTCACATAGTAGATATATTTTCATGACAATACTTAAATCTATAACATTCAATATTTTTTACAAACTACACATAAACAATTTTTAAAACTGATGCAAAATTTACATCTTCTATATATATAAAAATGGATTGCTGTTCCTTAGTCTCGCTAAAACTCGAGAACAGCTGAACGGATTTATCTTATCTTAGTCTTGAAATGTTCGTGGAGGTTCAGGGAAGGTATAAAAGGTGAGAAAAATTGATTCTTTACTGGGAAAACCATAAAAACAGGCCTTTTCTATTTCCCATACAACGTTTTTTTTTGTCATTAGATTTGACAACTAACTAATATGTCAATGATTCTGTCGCACTTCAAAACACGGAGGTTTAGGGCTTACAGGTAAACTCCAAAAATATAAATAAAAAAACGTAATAGACATTTCTTGATTATAGGGCGATACGAAGTTTGCCAGGTCTTCTAGTAGTTAATATATTCTTAAAATGTTTATACATCTATAATATAGGCACAAAACTTTAATCTAGGAACATTTAACAATTAAGGGTAAGGAATTTTATAAGGAAGGATAAAAATATTTTTTTGTGGACCATAGTAGAAAAATAGTAAATAGAAAAATCTTTAACTCTTCAAAAGGATGATATTTAATTTAAGGATGATATTTAGGATGATATTATTTTAAAAATATAGGGTAATGAGTATACAAATTATTTACATTAGACCTAAAAATGTTTAAGGATAGTCATCACAAATAATGTGAAAAAAATAGAGAAAAACAATGTTTTTTGAGAACATTCCGATGACAAGAATGGATTTGGATTGTAGGACAGAAATGTAATTTGGTCCATTGAGACTCTTTGGATGAATAATCAAGATTTACCCCAAACTGGGAAGTGAGGTTTTGACTTCTTACTTTATTTATGTAAAGCTACACCATTACCAGCTTGTTGGTCATTACAGAAAAGATTGATGCCTTCATTTAAAAACTAGAGTGTAACTTTAAATAGCGCTTAGATAAATTCTGCTCTTATATAAATTATATCTATTATGTACAGGACAATAAATTAATTCACTATGTACATATTTTAAAGTAGAGCATATTCAATACTTTGTCCACTATTTGGCATTTACTTAAACTAATAGAGTAACAGACAATTGTTTTGTAAACATTCTGTTTAGGTATAAAGGTACAACAATTTTCACCTAATCATTTCAAACTATTAAGGCTTGTTGATTAGGTTATACTGATATTTAATTATATTTCTTGGCCTTAAGAATAAGGGATACGGAATGATGTATGGATTGCTTACGCGGAGGAAAGGTTTAGGAATAATTCTAGATTAATTCTATTAATAACGCTCCTAATACGCTATTTTATCACTATATAAACACTGATATAAAAGGTAAATGTTATTCTTACCAGTAAGTCACAGGTTAGTACTTAGTACTACAAAAGAAACGTGAATTCTATATCTACTATAGATTTAATTAGAATACACAGTATGTAATTAAATAAACATGTGTCTAAAACACACTTAAATATATTGAAGATCCTTTTTATTTATATTTCCCACGTCTTATTTTAAGGTTAATAAACAGGCAACGAACTAATGTCATTCTTCTGACGTTACTGTGATACGTTCAGAAACTTGAATATTAACCTTAATATAAAATATGGAAGTTTGCTTTCTATAATTATTTCATATAGACTACTTTGACACGTAAGTAAAAATAAAAGAACTTAAAGTATATTGCACACATAAATATATTACAATAATTTTTATTATAGTTATATTCTTTATAGTCTCTATAGTTTCAGTATAAATAGAGTCATTATACAAGTAAATATTATAGCACAAAATACGATAACTTTAAGGTTTTTCTTTAAAAGTCGTTTTAGTCGCTTCGTTGAATTATTGCTCTTGCAATAATTCATTTTATGCTAGGAAGCCGCAATCTCTGTACCAAATAAATTCTTAAGAGCATCACGATCTTGTTCTGTTTTCTCGTGGCGTAATTTTTTGAGATATTCCAATTCTTTATCACATATGGCGGTCATAGCTGGATTTAATTTTTTTAATCTTCTAAAATCTTCTTCTGCGGCATCTGGATTCCAGGCACCAGTGTGAGCTTTAGCTCGTCTATATAAAGCCTTTTCATTGTCTAAAATAATTAATTATATAAAAATTTAGTTTTAAAATTATTTACATAATAAGCTAGTACAAGTACCTTTATCATGTTCCAGAATTGTGTTGCAATGCTCTATAACTGAGTAATACTCTTCCTTGATCAATTTGCACTGAGCATAGTTGAGTAGAATGGGAATTTTGATTTTGTTTAGTGTTATCCATTCATTATCACATTTTCTTTCCCTAAAAATAAAAATTTCCATTCCATATAATAAATAATAACTATAAATATAAAACATTTTCCACACTACACTCTTCACTTTTAAGGTTTAAATTTAACACAGCCACTAGTCATTTAATGGTTTGACCAAAAAATAATTATTACCTTAACATCATTTGTTCTAAAATAGACAAAGCCTCGGTGTATGCCTTCTCTGCTTCATCAAATAATTTCTGTCCATACAGCATATTGCCCTTCTTTTTTAGCTCGGGTATCATATTAAATCTCTCTTCAGTACTCATCTGCCATAATTCCTTTTCATATTCACTTGAGTTTTCGACTTTTAATAATTCTATATCAAAAGAAAATATATACATACACTATTAACACACTGAATCTCTATAACATCTTTAAATTGGGACACTATTTAAAAATTGTTTTATATCGTCTAAAACAGTTTTAATATGGACAGTATATACAGGGTGACTGGTGAATTACTATCAATATCTAAGGAGAATACTACATGATTCTCATTCGAATTATGTAAAAAAAAATAGGTACTTAATTTTTTACCAAATTTCCATATAAAAAAATAAAGTGTGGACACGTTCCCAGCCTTGGCGGCGGCGCGTGCGGCGGCGTGCGATCTATATACGCACGTATATAGATATCAATATCATATTCATATATCATATATCAATATCGCGTATACCTAATCTGTCGTGTGTGCGTGTGACCCGTAATTACTTATTAGTAATTAAGTATGGCTTATCAATACACAAATGTGTATCACACGAGAAGGAGCTCACTTGCTACCTACCTACCTACATAACTGTTTTGTGTCGATAACGCAGCTAGGGTGTCCACACGATGCGTAATTAATTACATAACTTTTGGTTAACTTTACTTAGAAGTTTATTAATATTCATGTTATATTCATTTTTATTTTGTCATATATGATCATCAAATATCACGTCCTCAAGTATCGATAGTAATTCACCAGTCACCCTGTATAAAATTGAATGACTATAAATGCTTTATAGTCCTTATGGTACTTTTAAACAAAATATAGCTAGTTTTGTAGTTACCGATAACAAATTCCAAGTCACTTGGTTGATTAATAAGACCATCTAAATCAGCATATCCGATACCCTCTGTGTGCAATGTCATTGTACAACTATGCTTTACTCTCTGCTCCTGACCTAATTCTCTTAGAGTTTTGGACACAAAGGGATAGCTATATACTAACTGTAAAAATTATGTTACATTATTACTCTTGTTTTACAAAATATCTTTAATATTTGTGTGGACATTTAATAATTAATCATAAAATATATGTAGTGGTATAAAAATTAATCACCTCTTTTTTCACATGAAAACTTGCAACTTCCCCGATAGCCATCATCTTAATGATTGCTTCCCAGACTTCAAGTTTAAATTTGTGTCCAATTACCAGCACCATAGGTTCCTTTTTCCCTATTTTCCTACTGTCGTCTATTAATATCCTATCCTTCCCCAACTTCCATGTTTGAAAGTGGAAATATACCTAAGGCGATACAAGGTAATGTTTAGTTTTTTTAAAGTAGAATTTTGTTCCAAACAAATATTAGCAATTACTCACTTTACTTCCGTCTTCGATGGGAATATATTTTTGTCCGACATGGATAATATTCTTCGTTATTGGAGTTGCAGTAGTCATTTTCATTAAAAATATAATTTATAAATTTAAATTAAAATGTGTACCGATATAGTATATAGTATGGTGAAATATAGTATGGTGAAATATATATAACTTTGATTTCCTCCTTTCGACCTTAATTATTGAATCTTGTATCAAACCACTATTTGTATTCGTAATCTGATAATCTATATTCTAGAATGTCATGTTTATATTTATGTTTTATTTTCACATGACCATTGAGATTTGTATTGAGCTGAAAATGTCACTAAGTTATAGACAGTAAAAATATATTTTGCAATTTAAAAATATACAATTTTAAATTTTAACACGATATGAATTCCAATATAATAATACGATTTATTTAAATAATGTTTTTTTTTAAGAAAAAGATAGGAATTGACTGAAACTAAAGTATAAACAAACAATGATTTAGTAAATGGCAGCATTGTTTTCCTTGAATTGATTATCTGTGTGTTAACATTAGTGATTTCTATTCGTATTCGTAGGCTTTTTCTTTTCTCATTTAGATATTCATATATTATTAAATTATTTAATAAGTTAGTTAAGTTTAGACTTTTCTTTAGAATAAGTAATAATGGCAGATTTTTTGGATTCAGAAGCTGAGAGCGAGGTTAGTTAAAATAGTAACAACGCTTATGTGAACTTTATTGTTGAAAAGTCTCAATATAAGTTTGTTCTTTATTTTATTAATTCAACGGAGATTCATATAATAATTATAGGTAGAATCTGAAGAAGATGAGAAACCAACTGAGCGTAAAAAGCCTAAGCGTAAAGCTGCCGTTCAAAGTGACGATGAAGACGAAGAGGAAGAGGGTTAGTGCTTTATTTACATCTTCGAAAACTTCAAGTTCCACTCAAGTAAAGACATTAAAATTAATTTAGTTTGCATTCTGCACCTTTTACAGGTTATATTGTTGATTGTATAGAAGTAAACAGGTTTCCACAGTAAAATGGAGCACGAAATTTCAGGTTATTTTTAAGCAAACAATGTTATTCACAATGTGAATTATTGTAGATGATGAAGAACGGCTACGCGAGGAGTTGAAGGATCTTATAGATGACGCACCCATAGAAGAATCTGGAAGTGATGGTGAGGATTCAGATGCCAGTGTTGGGCCAAAGAAAAGAAAAAAAAGTGATGACGAACTCGATGATAGATTGGAAGACGAAGATTATGACCTCATCGAGGAGAATCTGGGTGTTAAAGTTGCTAGAGTATGTTATTTGTATATAAAATATTAAAAAAATTATGTTTATTATGTTTAAAGATGCTAATCGACTATATAAATATTAAATAGTATTATACTATAGTTATACTTAACATAAGTATTTATACATACTTTGCAGAATAAATTTAAGAGATTGAGACGTCTGGAGGACGATGATAGTGACAATGAAGGGGCCGATGACCCCGATCTGGAGAGGGAGGTTATAGCTGAGAAACTGTTCGTTGGTGGCTCGGATGATGTAAGTAATGACGAGTTAGCATAATACTACAAAGATTAAAAAGTCTAATATTTATAGTGATATATTAGCTGCGCCCTGTGGTGTTACCCACAGATTTCCTTGATTTCCGTGATGTAAAGTAGCCTATGCGTTATTCCTGGTCATCAGCTTCCTGTATACAAAATTTTATCAAAATCGGTTCAGCTGTTTGAGGGTGAAGAAGTAACAAACATACACACACACACTCACAAACTTTTGCAATTATAATATTAGTAGGATAAATATACAGGTAATACTAAATTATACTTAAACCATGAAATTTGTATCAAAAAATTTGTATGGTTATAGTACATTCAGTGTAGAAAGTATTTTCTGTTTCTAGTATCTATACAGTAAGTTTGGTAATATTGATATTGATGTAGTGATATTACAGCTAAAAATATAAAAGGAAGATTGATGTGAAATTTGAAAAAGCCTACAAATAATATGTTCATATTTTTTATCCTTATAATGTAAAAAATGAGAAAATATCTATTATAAATTGCAAGGAAAGAACAAATTATGAATAACAAATTATTTGACCCCTTTGCCAAAGCTATAGACATAGCGTCGATATACTTTTTTGATATGGTCACATGTGATTAGAGAAGACTTATGTTTACAAACAATTGAGATTAAACAATTTTTAAACATTGACATATATCTCATCACACTATTTCAGACTTTAATCTCATACTCTATTGATGAAATTTTACAGGAGGATGAAAATCGTTCAGAATCAGCTGCACCGAGGGAAATAGAATATGACGATGAGAATGAAGATATGGAATCAGATGCTGATGACTTCATTGTTGATGACGATGGTAGACCCATCGCTGAGAGGAAGAAGAAACGCAAACCTATTTTTACTGATGCGTAAGTTATTATACCAACTTGATATAATTTTTTGATGTTCATGTAAAAGTATAATTATAAATTAATTGTTTTCTTTTAAATATTTATAATATTTAATAATAAATTTTTAACAAGGGGAGTAAGGTCTTGTCTTAACTAGTAAATGTTTTTTGTTGTTCCTACTTATACTTATACTTTTGAGTGTAATAATCAAAAAATAATTTTTGAGCAGTAGAATGGTGATTAATTACACTTAAAATTAGTAAATACTAATTTTAAACTTTTAGTCTTCCACTGTACAATTTTTCTGTTTTTTCTTTTAAGATAAACATAGACAATAATGACTAAAAGAAACATAGTTCTAACTTAGAATAATTTGTAATATGTTTTAGTATAAAAATTAACATGTAATAAATGTTTATACAGGTCATTACAAGAGGGTCAGGACATATTTGGTGTAGATTTTGATTATGATGAGTTTGAGAAGTATGGTGAAGAAGATTATGAAGATGAAGATGACGAGGATTTAGATGAATATATTGAGGACGAGGAAGAAGAAGGTTTGTACACAGACAAACATTATACACATACATATGTTAAACCTAAGACATTATAGTCTATAACTCATATGAAGGATCATGCTTTTAAGTACATATTGTATATTCATATAAAAGAACTGTAAATCTTAGTTGAAGTTTGAATCATCTACTTTCAAATATATTTTGATAGTTATAATCTCATTTTTGATAAAAACATGTTCTGAAATTAAATTTTAAAGACTCATAGAAATGTTTAAAAAACAATTACTATATCATCCTTTAATACATAAACATACATAATTGTTTTATCTATTTGAAATATATATTGGCAAAGTTTTTATGAAAAGTATTATTGTATGCTAATTGCAGGTGGAGAGAGAAGAAGGACTAAAAAGGGTAAAGCGAAACGTCCAAGTAAAAAGTCTATATTTGAAATATATGAGCCTAGTGAGTTGAAGAGGAGTCACTTCACCGATTTAGATAATGAGGTTATTTACATTATTTATATCTATATTATATACACGATATTGCGTTCAGAAATATATATATATATTTAATATATTAATGTTTTTGCAGATAAGAAAAACAGATGTACCAGAGCGTATGCAAATCCGCGAAGTGCCTATAACGCCAGTTGAAGAAGGCAGTACGGAGTTGGAAGATGAGGCTGAATGGATTTATAAACAGGCGTTCCTTAAACCGCCCGTATCCAAAGCTGACTCACAAGATGCAAGGGAACGAACTCGGCGGTGAGATATCAAAATACTTTAATGAGATCTAAGATTTCGAGTATTAATTTAAATGAAACTAATATTTTCGTATTTTATTATTTTTATAAACTATATATTCAAGACAATTTGGTTACATTGCAGCAAGCAGGATCGCGGTCATACAAAATGAGTATTTAGGTTTTAAATATAATTTAATCGCGTAATAATCCGAAAATATTACTTTTATTTCAATTAAAATATTTTTCTTGTCTCTACATAAATTATTTAGGATTTATTTTACTTCTGAGCTATTTCTAGTTTTTATATATATGTATTAGACTAATTAGTATTGAAATTACTTAAGTGTGTCTATTCATACTACTCTCAAAGAACAGTAATTATATATATGAAAATGGCATATGATTTGTATAGAATGTTAACAAAATTAAATGAACATTGTTTGTAAGGATTAAATTTTGTTTTAGTACTGGAGGTACAGTGATAAAGATTCGTCAGGCGTTAGATTTTATGAGAAACCAGACATTAGAAGTTCCTTTTATAGCGTTTTATCGTAAGGAGTACGTGCAGCCCGAATTAAGTATTAATGATCTGTGGAAGGTTTATAAGTATGATGCCAAGGTGAGTGGAATATTATGAAAATAAATTAATTTATTAAACTCATACAAAATATGTCGTGTCAAGATATTAAATGGTTATTTGGAATGATATTTATATTCATTGTTCAAAAGTTTTGTAATTTTGAAACGACGCAAAAGTTCCAATAATTAATAAATGCATTTTTTTCTGTGCACATTTTGGAAAATCACATAAAATGTAAATTTTAGACATAACAGTAATACTGAAATAATATCCGTTATGTTCTCAGTGTTGCCCACTGAAGAAACTATTAAATGATTTTATTTTTATTTTCTAGTGGTGTCAATTGAAACAGCGCAAGGAGAATTTATTGCGTCTTATAGAAAATATGAGGGAGTTTCAGCTTGATAAAGTTATGGCTGACCCAGATGCACCCATACCTGACACCATGAGACTTATTAAGGATGAAGATATTGATAGGTGGGCTGTTTACAATTGTTATTATTATTATAATTTCTGTTATTATTATAATCTAAATCTCAATATTTTAGGTTTGTATTTTCAATTCAGTTTTATGTATTCAATACTAAATATTTGTTCTCCACTGGATGTAGTAAACAAATTGATTTTATAATTTTATTTCTATATAAATAGAGTTTTGACTGACTGTAGTTGGTGTGATAAAAAGGCAATTTATTAAAAATACATATATGTATTGTAATTTACTATTTAATTATTGAGACTAATTTTGGATGAGCGCAGAAATATACCATAATTTATTGTATTGGTTTGTTTTTAAGTGGCGATATGGATAGTGATTTTCGCTTACATTGATTACGTCATAGTATATAAGAAATAGACATATGTTGGCACGGAGTAATATTATATTCTGAAATGTTTGTTTTTATAGACTGAAGAACATACAGACTCCGGAGGAGTTGCGTGATGTCCATACACATTTCCTTCTGTACTATTCACACGACTTACCTGAGATGCAGAAGGTACAGAGAAGTAAGGAGAGGAAGAAGGAGTTAGAAGAGAAGAAGTAAGAAGTTATTATTTAGTATACTTAACAAATTGTATAGAAATGTATTGGTGGTTTTGCATTCAGTTGTTCAAAAGATATGGACCTTTATTAATATTATATTGAACCATATTAATTTAGTGAGAAAATTAATGTAAATTTTCTTGTTTGTTTCTTAAAAGAAAATAGTAAAACGGAACTCTTGCAGAATCACTCTTTGAAAATCTGCATCACTTTTTACCTACGCCTTATATCTAGGGAACATGTGGAATATCTATTTAGTAATAATTTAACTTCATAGTTTAATGAAAATGTGAAAAAATTAAACGTCAAGGTTTTCTGTCCTTTTACTTAAAAAATAAATATATTTTGATTAACAAAATTCAGAAGATATTTTCGGTTTTCCGAAAAGTATAGAATGTTACAAGTATTATCGTATCTTTTTCGAAGCATATGTAAATCTAAAAACTATGTACCTTCTTTGTAAATTTAATTGAATCATAAAAAATATATTCACGGATAAAATACGTTATAAATCTTTAACTGTAATTAAAAAATACTGTTTGTACATTATTCTAAATACTTTCCATTTATACAAAATCCTCAATACGAGTCTAAATTAACAAATGTGATCTAATTTTAACAAAAAAAATGTTATTCTCCAGGAGGTTAGCACGTGAAGAAGCAGAGAAGAACGGAGAAGATCCAGAGGAAGCGGCGGCTGCTGTGGTCGCCGCTGAACCCGAGGAAGAAGAGGCCACGGAAGTTAAATATGCTGTGCGCTCTGGACCTTACGAACTCTGCAGGAAGGCTGGCATCGGTAAGTGGAGTCTGGATATACTACTAGTGTTCTTCTACCTGGCAATTTTCCCAGCTATAGCCAGGGTCTGCCTTACATGTTGTGAATAGTTTTGGCTATTTGTTTTTACGACCGGCCGCTTGCCTGACGTCAACCCTCTTTTGGGAATCAACATTAATCAGTGATGTCTAAATAGTCTTAGAAAGTACATATGACTCGGAAAAATCACATTGGTACTTGCCCGGGCCAGGATCGAACCCGCGCCCTCGGCAACGAGAGGCGGGCCCTTTAACCACTGGGTCACCACTGACTTAATATACTACTAGTGTTATGAATGAGAAAGTTTGTTAGGGTTTGTGCATGTTAGGTGCTATTGCACGTAAATATTCAGCTAATTTTGATGAAACTTTCCCATGATTTATCTTGATCAGAATAAGATTTTGGTGATAATCTATTTCGCAGTTAGGAGTAGTACCTGCCGTAACCGGGCATAATCATGGTATTTTGTAAGAATTCATTCGAAAATTCGTGACGTAGATTATAAATGACGCTGCATTTTGGTTAATTTCTATGGCACTCTTTTTATCTGAACCTAATACCATTTTTAACGTGGAAGAAACCACGGGCAAGACAATAGTTTTTAATTATCTACATTTAAAGTTCTTATAGTATTAAAAATTAGAAGTAGCTAGTGTATCTTGATAAAAGAACTGGTGTATTTTGCTATATATTAAATATGTACGTTGAAAAATTTCTTAAAGAATGTTCTTTTTGAATAAAAAGTACGTCGTCATCAGCCCATCAGCGCCCACTGCTGAGCAAAGGCCTCTTTCTCACATGGAGAAGGTTTGAGCATTAATCACCACGCTTGCTCAAGACGGGTTGGCGATTTCAAACTTATAATTGTGAAACTATAAGTCCAGGTTTCCTCACGATGTTTTCCTTCACCGTATGTCAGTGGTGTCTAAATAATCTCAGAAAGTACATATGACTCCGAAAAATCACATTGGTACTTGCCAGGTTTGCACCCGCGCCCTCGGCAACGAGAGGCGGACCCTTTAACCACTAGGCCGCCACTGACTTAATATACTACTAGTACAAATAAAAAGTACACCAAGTTAAAAAGTGTATCAGCATATATGTTATATGATAATAATTTCAATATTCTTTATATGGTTTTAGAGCCTCTGGTGAAGAAATTCGGTCTCTCCCCGGAGCAGTTCGCTGAGAACGTTCGAGACAATTACCAGCGACACGAGGTTGAACAACAACCTGTTCCGCCGCTAGAGGCTGCTGCCGAATATGTATGTTACTACATATATATATTGTACATAGATTGACCATATTTTTCCTAAATTTACGTACATGCCAAATACCCACCAGGAATTTTTGAAAGAAAAATATTATATATAAGGTGTTTTTTTTTGTCATTGTAACAGATCGTTTACCAATTTTTGTTATCTACGCACGATTTTCTTTAACACAAGAATTGAATTTATTATATTACCATAATATAATTTTAAAAGTCACAATTTGGACACCTTAGTTTTTTTTTAAATCAAATTGCTTCATAATCAGAGATCAATTTATCTTTATTGCCTCTAACCACTGTAACTTGAACCTTTGTTGTACCCACAGGTTTCTCCAGGCGGTTCTTGCAGTGAGGTGGTCCGTCGCGCCGTGTATATGTGTGGTGTACAATTAGCTAGGGAACCTCTACTACGAGCGACGCTAAGGGACGCTTTGAGAGAGAGGGCCACAGTCACAACCAAACCCACGCCGCGAGGTCTTAAGGAAATCGATGAGGGACATCCCTGTTATAGGTGAGGTATTACATAATATAGCTAAGACGTCATCACACATCCCAATGACAATACTAATATTCGTCGTTTCATTACTAGAAATATATTTATTGTTAAATAACTACAGTAATTACAGGGGCCGTTCAAGTATTACATAAGCAGATTTATTACAATTGTTTACACCCCATCCCCCTTGTCAGCAAAACTAAACAAAGTTCTTACCCCTTCCCTCCATGCTTACGTAAACATTTTCAATTATAGTATTGTTTTTTTTTTTCATATAAATCCAGAAAAATTTTATAATTATATTTTTTTATGGAACTTCTCGATGTGACAATTAAAAAGTAAATAACTACCGATGAAGTAATCATCATCTAGACTCCGCTACCCCCCATGTCATCCAAAATAATCAAACCAAAGACCCCCCCGCCCCTCCATAGTGCTTACGTAATACTTGAACGGCCCCACATATACGTACAAATTTACTGATATATCCTATCTTATAAAATTATAACCTTCAGCATGAAATATTTGAAAAAGAAACCTGTCCGTGACCTTACTGGAGACCAGTTCTTGAGGTTGACTATAGCCGCTGATGACAAGCTGTTAGAACTGACCATCAGCGAACAGATAGAAGGAAACACAAGCCCTAGCTACTTGGAGGAGTTGAAACAGTTGTATCAGAAAGTTAGTACATACATTACCTATAATAATACCTAAGATTGTCATATGTATATATCCAATTGAATTTAGATTAGATAGGGATCCTTTAACCTACACCTGGGTCGCAAGTCCCAGGCACTATTGAAGCTCCTCTCTCTACAACGATGGATCCGGCACCCGCACGGTGAATCATTTAAACGCTGAGAGGTTTCATCTCATATATTTCATATATAACACTCGAAATTAAAGGACAATAGTTACAACGGTGTAGTTTTATTCATATATTACAATGAAGTATCAGACAAACTGACTGACAATGCAATTTTTAGATATTGACGTTTCCAATTGAAGCCATACATTCGTATATAACACCAAATGTAAGGCCAATGTTTCAAGTCTGATAAAGTGAATAAATATAGTTTTTTTTCATTATAATGAAAATGAATGCCATCTTTTTATTCATTAATATTTTAATATAATTTCTATATGTTATATAGGACGAGTTTGCGGCCACAGTCCAAGCGTGGAACGAATTGCGGGCGCAGGCCGTGACTCTGGCGCTCACTAAGATAGTTATACCTGAACTGAGACGAGAACTACACGCGGTGCTATTACAAGAAGCTAAGGACTACGTGCTCAAGTTAGTATATATAGGGTGTAGAGTGAGTTTTGAGTACTCAAATTAATATAAAAACTTTGTAAATATTTGAGCACGGACTTAACATATATGCTCAAGTCATTAAAAAAACTACAATTATTGTGTACATAAGCTTAAGATATTACATACATATGAGTAGTGAATGTGTATAATTATATATTAGTGTAATGTAGACGCAGTATTGATCTCCGAAAGTTGGTTGAAACCCTCACTTAATTCCACCTTATATAGTCTTCCCGGTTTTGTGCTGATTCGGAACGATCGGGTAGGCAAAGGGGGAGGAGGTGTTGCTATCTACCTTCGTTCGGATATTGCTTATACTGTTCTTTTTACTTCTCCTTCTTCTTTCTCGTTTTCTGCTGAATTTATATTCCTTGAAATCCGTCTCAGGGGTGTAAAAGCTGTTCTTGGAGTTGTCTATTGTCCTCCTACTGTTGACTATTTCTCCTCACTTGAACCTATCCTGGAATCCCTTTCTTCGGATTACTCACATCACATTATAATGGGCGATTTAAACACGGATCTGTTGAAAACCACTCCACGTTCTCTTAAATTTTCCCAACTCATAGATTCGGTGAATTTCAACATTCTTCCCTCTGAACCTACACATCATAACTCTGACTCGCCTGACACTTGGTTGGACGTTACCATAGTTTCTTCTAAAAATTCTGTGATTAAATATGGTCAACTTGCAGCTCCCGGGTTTTCTCGTCACGACCTTATATATTTATCATACAAGCTTAAGTCACCTAAAGCTAAAGCTCCAATAGTGTTGATGCGAAACCTAGCTAAAATTGATCTTGAGGCTTTGAAAGAAGATGCAAGATCGCTGGACATGTCTCTGATGTACCGTTCATCGACAGTAGATGACAAAGTCTCTCACTTTAACTTGTCTATTTTATCACTGTTCGATAAACACGCACCTTTGAGACCTGTTAAGATCAGACGTCCACCTGCTCCTTGGATTACCAAAGAAGTCCGAATGGCCATGTCACGACGTGATCGCGCTTTCCGCAAGTTTAAGCTTGATAGGAGCAAAGAAAACTGGGATTTGTATAAGGTAGCTCGCAACAGGTGTAATCTAATGGTAAGAACAGCCAAACGCCACTATTGTCACGTTAATGTTAGCAATGCATCTTCGGCCTCAGTATGGAAATTTCTTCAAACACTAGGTATAAATAAACGGAATGAAGACATTGCTGTCTCTTCGTTTTCTCCTGATACATTAAACAGATATTTTTCTTCCAGTTCTCCGTTATCTCCCAATACTAAATTATCAACTATTTCTGAGATTGAATCCATGGCCTCTCTTCCTTTTAACGACTTAGTCCTTTCTCCAGTGTCTGATGAAGAAATTCGTAAAATAATCATCTCAATAACATCTAATGCTACTGGTGTCGATAGTATCAATCGACCTATGATTTTACCTATTCTGGACTATGTACTGTCGGCTATTACTCATATTGTAAACTTTTCCATTTCATCTGGAGAATTCCCTTCCTTGTGGCGTAAAGCTTATATCATTCCACTTCCTAAAGTTCCCAATCCTTCCCAACTAAATAATTTCTATTTCTATTCTTCCTTTTCTATCGAAAATTGTGGAGCTGTGTGTTTACAAGCAAGTCTCTTCCTTTGTTTACAATAATAATATTCTCACCTCATATCAGTCTGGCTTCCGACCAGGCCATAGCACAGCTACCGCTCTTCTCAAAGTATCTGAGGATATTCGGGTTGGCATGGAGAATAGAATGATCACCATTTTGGTCTTAATTGATTTTTCCAATGCTTTTAACATGGTTGATCATGATATCGTCCTGGCCATATTCAAGCATTTGAAATTTTCTGCATCAGCTCTGGAATGGTTCTCCTCTTATCTTCGCGGCCGCCAGCAAGCGGTTAGGCTGAATCAGTCCCTCTCCGAGTGGCTTGATCTTTCTGCTGGCGTTCCGCAAGGTGGCACTTTATCTCCTATTATTTTTTCTCTTTTTATAAATTTCCTTTCATTACATCTCGACTGTTCTTATCATTTTTACGCCGACGATTTGCAATTATACTCTAATTCCGAGATAGACAATATCGAAACAGCTATAATCAAAATAAATCAAAATCTTTCTTACGTTTGCAACTGGTCTAATAAATTTGGCATTGTAGTTAACCCTGCTAAGTGTCAGGCGATCATTGTTGGTAGCTCACGTCTCATGTCTAAGTTAAATATTTCCTCTTTGTCACCTATCGTTTTTAACAATACGACTATTCCATACTTCCACCACGTTAAAGATCTTGGACTTCATATTGATTCTACATTAAGTTGGAATGTGCATATTTCTGAAGTTAGTCGTTCTGTCACTGCCACGTTAAGATGCCTTAATCGTTTAAGAAATTTTTTACCTATTAAAACTAAAATCTTACTTGTACAAGCCCTTATATTTCCCATTATAGATTACGCTGATGTGTGTTATCCTGATCTCAATGAAACCCTTTTGAACAAACTTGATCGTCTCCTAAATAACTCCTTACGTTTTATCTTTTGTCTTCGTAAATTTGACCACATCTCTCACTGTCGAGCAGAGCTCAAATGGCTTCCCATCCGCCAACGCAGAGAATTACGTATATTGTGTCTCCTTTTCTCCATTCTTTTTGATCCCCAATTTCCTCCTTACTTAAAAGATAATTTTAAATTTCTCTGTGACAATCATGTTCGACAGCTACGCTCTAATGACTCTCTCCTCCTCTCTTTTCCCAGCCACCACTCTAGTTTCCTCTCTAACTCCTTCTATGTAAAATCTATCAGACTGTGGAATAAACTTCCATTAGAACTAAGAAAGGCACCTACAAGGGCAACTTTCAGGCGTCGTGTACAGGAACATTTTGCTCAGAATCTGTATTAAGTCTCTGTTTTTATTATTGTTTTGGTATATAGTATATATCTATTGGTATGTGTGTGTATGTATGTGTATATGTATGTATGTGTATGTATATGTATGTGTATGTATATGTATTTGTATGTGTATGTATATGTATCTATATATATGTGTAAATATTATTTATATAACAATAGAAATTTATATGTATATTTTTCTTTTACATACTGCAACCGTCTTCATGTTTTTCTGCTTTTCCTAAGGTTTGACTGGCAGAGAATGCCTTCAGGCATTAAGTCCACCTATTGTATCTACGTGTGTAGTTTGACAATAAAGTTTTTTAAATAAATAAATAAATAATAAAGATCAAAAATTATTGAGCTGAATTAATTTTATTTAAGATTAATAAATTGTATTTGTATAAATAATATTTTTTTATAATTTCACACATTTCTTTTATTCTATTTACTAATAATGTTATATTGTGTAGGTGTTGCCGACGTCGTCTATATGATTGGCTCAAGGTGGCTCCTTATGAGTCTCGGGTGTCTGATGAGGACGATGAAGAATGGGACTCTTCAAATGGTAGGTTACTACATAACAAAAATATTTAATAAGTGACCATATCTAACATGTATTTAATTGTTCCATACACGATAATATAATATGTTTAATCCATATTTAATTTCAATGACTATTTTTAAATCTGATTTGTTAAATTATTATAGCTTTTTTTTTTCAAAATTGTATTTAATGTTATGTGATCTAAAAAGTGTACATCAACATTTTTGTAAAAAAAATTTAGTATATAAATCTGGTTTGTATAATTTATTTATCAATTATAAAACTATGCAGTACTGTAATATTTGAAAAATTAAAACTAATGTACAAATTACACTATAACATAAGCTATCACTTATCACACAGTACTGAATACATGTTCTATTCATACATATAAGGTCTCCATGTAATGTGATGTACAAAACTATACTTCATAACATAAAAGTTATCACACAGTACTGAACACATCTCTATTGTTACATATAAGGTCTGCGTGTGATGTCAATCGCCTACGTGCCGGAGCGGAGTCAGTGCGCGTTCGCGACGGTGGTAGCGTCGGCCGGGGAGGTGGTCGACCATCTGAGACTACCGCACGTACTGCTGAGGAGGAACGCGTGGGACGCGGCGGAGAGACGGAACAAGGAGTCTGATATGACGGCGCTCAGGCGGTACTTGATACATAGATAGTTAATATAGTAGGAGAGTCAGTGGTGGCCTAGTTGTTAAAAGGCCCGCCTCTCATGCACGAATGCGCGGGTTCGATCCTGGCCCGAGCAAGTACCAATGTGATTTTTCCGAATCATATGTACTTTCTAAGACTATTTAGACATCACTGATTAATGTTGATTCCCAAAAGAGAGTTGATGTCAGGCAGACGGCCGATCGTAAAAACAAATAGCCTAAACTATCCACAACATGTAAGGCAGACCCTGGCTATAGCTGGGAAATTGCCAGGTAGAAGAAGTTAATATAGTAGGAGTTAGGGGGGAACATAGAATGGAATTTATTTAACATATCTCGTCCGCTCGGTTGCTGAAAAGAAGTCGAAACGTCGGGAGTATGTAATTTTTTATAAATATGAAGCACGCGTAGTATATTCTAAGAAAATTGGTTTAATTTAAAGAATAAGACTCGTTAAATTCTTAGACCTCATTATATGTACTATGGAATTCTTTATTTGTATATAGTGGTATCTAAAATTTCGTTACATTGACAAAAATCACTAAGTATCATTTATAGAGAGAGTTGGTTATATGTTTTCTATGATTCCAATATTATCTTCGATAATATATATGTAGTAATACTAATATACTATATATACACTTCTATAGTACATGTACATAATAATTCCAGGTTCATCCAGCGTAAGAAGCCCCACGTGATCGTGATCGGCGGCGAGTCTCGTGAGGCGTTGTCAATAAAGGCGGACGTCGCGGAGTGTGTGGCGCAGCTGGTGGACGACGAACAGTTCCCGAGGATACCGGTCGAGATAGCTGACAACACGATCAGCAAGATATACAGCAATAGTATAAGAGGACGGGTCAGTATAGATTGGTTTTGAAAGGGGGGAGTGACTTGGGAGGGGTTATTTGATTCTTTACTGGTTTTGAAAAGGGGTTAGTGACTTAGGAGTGATTATTTGATTCTTTTTTCGCCCTGCCCTAACCTATTTTAATGTAACCAATCAGTGATTATACGAAATTAAGCGTATTTTTCATATGCTATAAAATTTTGATAATTTAATTTTCACTAGTTTTTAAATTTTATTATACGCGATTAAAAGTGGAGTTAATTTATTTCAGTCGATTTTAATACTAATTGTACTACTTTATATGCTTTTGTGCTGATTCGTAAAAAACGTATATTTGATGAGAAAAATGATAGTAAAATATGTGAATTATATTTCTTTCAGAATGACTTCAGAGAATATCCAGAAACATTAAGGCAAGCGATTTGTCAGGCGCGCCTGTTACAAGATCCTTTGATGGAGATTTCTCAGCTGTGTGGACCAGATGAGGAAATATTATGTCTACGATACCATCCGCTGCAAGACCAATTAGCTAAAGAGGATCTGTTAGAAGGAATCGAGTTGGAATTCGTAAACAGGATTAATGAAGTCGGTGTAGATGTTAATGAAGCGGTGTTAACCGGTCGAGGGACGGAATTACTACAGTTTGTTTGTGGTTTAGGACCGAGGAAGGCTCAGGCTTTGATAAAGTTATTCAAACAAACTAATCAGAAGCTAGAGAATAGAACTCAATTGGTCACAGTCTGTCACATGGGACCGAAAGTATTCATCAATTGTTCCGGTTTTATAAGGATCGATACAAGCAGTCTCGGTGATAGTACGGAAGCGTATATAGAGGTATTGGACGGTTCAAGAGTTCATCCGGAAACGTATGAATGGGCGAGAAAAATGGCGGTAGACGCTTTGGAGTATGAGGACGAAGACGCAAACCCCGCCGGAGCTTTAGAGGAGATTCTGGAAGCGCCCGAACGGTTGAAAGACTTGGACTTAGACGCATTCGCTGAGGAATTAGAAAGGCAGGGCTTCGGTAATAAGAGTATAACGCTATACGACATCAGAGCCGAATTGAACTCTAGATACAAAGATCTTAGAGTCGCATATCGATCGCCCACACCAGAGGAATTATTCGATATGTTGACCAAAGAGACTCCAGAAACGTTGTATGTGGGTAAAATGGTGTTGGCGACTGTCATAGGGATCTCGCATAGGAAACCTCAAAGGGAAATGTTAGATCAGGCGAATCCAGTAAGAAATGACGAGACAGGATTGTGGGAATGTCCCTTCTGTCATAAAAACGACTTTCCCGAACTCTCTGAGGTAATATATAATGTGTTTTAAATATCTCTTTCTTTTTCTTTAAGTGTTGCTTGTACTTAATATTAAAAGCCAAATTTAACGTTGTGTTGTTTTTGAAAGTGAGAGACCTTAATGTTTATTTTTTTTTGGTTTTATGTTACTCTATATAGATATCACATCATAATGCATTAAGTATTTAATAATACCTTGTTACCAACATAGTTTCAATTGTGATACTCTCATTGTTTAACAAAATTAAATTTGTTATTCCAAGTTAAACTCGTCTTTAAAGTAAGGCTTTATTAAGTTTCTATTATACAGGTAGTCAAGTAGATAAATGAAATTTTGCTAATAAATTGCATCACACGTCAGTGATTATAGTTGTATAAACACTAGAATTAAACTTAAACCCTGATATGTTTAGCGTTTTATAACAGTTTCAGTCACGAAAACAACTCTGTATTCTGTACATTTTTTATTCCAACTATTTTTTAAATTAATATATATTTGCTTAATTAAAAGTTCACAATTTTCCCATATACAACTATTAATTATCTCCAAGTTTTTCCATTATAAAAAGTGATACAAATTTTTCTACCATACATTGAAAATAACATACACCTCAGCCGCTTCTAGGCTGACATCAGTCAAATAATTATTTTTTTATCTTGGTATCATATAAATAGCAATACAATTACAAGAAATAAGTATTGTAATCCAAGAAATATCTTAATATAGTATATTTACTATCAATTACTTAATTGCAGGTATGGAATCATTTCGACGCAGGCGCATGTCCGGGTCAAGCGACGGGGGTTAGAGTCAGATTAGATAATGGCCTTTCAGGCTACATACATATAAAGAACCTTTCAGACAGACATGTGACTGACCCCACGGAAAGAGTCAGAATAGGTCAAACCATACATTGCAGGATATTAAAGATAGATGTTGAAAGATTCTCAGTAGATTGTTCTTCTAAATCATCTGACTTGTTGGATAAAAATAATGAGTGGAGGTTAGTTATAGTTAATAGTTAATATTTTCTAATGTTTATATTTAAGATGTAAGTAACTGTAGTCAAACGACTGTAGTTCGTTTATTACCCAGTCCTTTGGATATAGTACCAATTTGTCTATTAAACTTTAAATTATTACTTGAGAGAGAGACGAAAATTCCCTCATTTTCCTATCTCCTATAGAGTTGTAAACGTTCTATACGTCATCCTTTCAATATCAAAGTATTGATGACAACGTTAGAGGTATCCTTAAGCGCTTTCTACAAAAAATTGCCAACATTATACATAATGGTTTTTTTTAAATAATAATTTTATTGTATTGATTTCAGACCACCAAAAGATCCTTACTACGATCAAGAATCTGAGGACAAGGATGTCAGAAAAGATACAGAGGCTAAGCAGACAAAGGAGCGGATGCAGTATGTGAAGCGAGTTATAGTACACCCAGCATTCCACAATATAAGTTTCGCTGAAGCCGAAAAACTCATGGAGAATATGGCACAAGGGGAAGTCATAGTTAGGCCTAGTAGTAAGGTAATATAATAGTCCAAAGTCAATGCATGCATTATGGCTTTTATAGTCCAGTATAGTCATTATTTTTTGTTTGCAAAATTTTTTGTTTAATAGCGTTGATGGCATAAATTCCAAATCCTAAATATTGCAGGGTTCTGATCACCTGACAGTGACCTGGAAGGTGGCAGACGGTATATGCCAGCACATTGACGTGCGGGAAGAGGGCAAAGAGAATGCCTTTTCTTTAGGTGTGTATTAGTTACCATTTATATTTATTTCCTCATATGTTATGTATAGACTATAGATAGAAAATATTGATCTGTTTTTTTGCGTTCAGGTCGTAGTCTTTGGATACAAGGATCAGAGTTTGAAGACTTGGATGAAATTATCGCGAGACACGTTACACCCATGGCGGGCCATGCGAGAGATCTCATCGCTTACAAATACTACAAGAACCTCGGCGGCATGAGGGATAAGGCTGAAGAGATTCTCAAAGACGAGAAGTCGAAGAATCCCAATAAGATACACTACGTCATATCCGCCGCCAAGAACCATCCCGGAAGATTCCTCCTATCGTATCTTCCCAGGGCCAGGTGTACACACGAGTATATATCGGTGACGCCGGACGGATATAAATTTAGACAGAGGATGTTCGACTCCCTCGGCGGTTTGCTCAAATGGTTTAAGGAGCACTTCCGGGAGCCTCCGCCATCAGGCACCCCCGTGACCCGCACCCCCGCCCTGAGGACGCCTCACGGGCTCGCCTCTGCTCTATACCACACGCCCGCCGCGCACACACCTGCCTTCCATACACCCGCGCACACTCCCGGCCCCGCATACATCAACACTCCTTACACTCCATCTGCACAAACTCCCTACATGACGCCCTTCGCGACCACGCCTCGCCAGCCGGACTTCCTGACGCCAGCCATCCCTCGCCACAAACCACAACCCTCCGTGTACACCGAGCCATCGGACTGGCAGAAGGCGGCGGAAGACTGGGTGCGTCACCGCGCCCGCGACGAGAGCACCTCCACCCCGCGTCACGCCACACGCACCCCCCGCCACGACGCTCGCGCCACGCCACGCCACGACGCCCGCGGCACGCCCCGCCACGACTCACGCGGCACACCGCGTCACGACGGCCGCTCGTCGGTCCACAGCACGCCACACAGCACGCCACACGCCACGCCACACGGCCACACGTCCTCAGGCCGGTCGTCACGCTCGCACTCAGCACGTTCCACGCCACACACGAACACGTCGCCGCGCTCTATGTCGTTAGGGGACGCGACACCGCTCTACGACGAGAATTAGATAGATATGGTTTTTACTTTTGTATGAGACTTATATGGTCCGTGACGACGGATCGCTCCGATGACGTCACACACTCGAAATACCCCCCTCCCCCTCCCCTCACACAGCTCACTCATGTGAGTGCACGTCGTTGGTGTTCGCAGTGAGTGTGCACTCGACGCTCAGCGAACGGAATGTAAGTTTCGAGTTATATAGATAGCCAAGGTAATTGTAATAGTTAAATAATGATCTTATATCGAAATCGTAATCCATCATGGTTCGCCGAAGATGTAGCGCGCGTTATTTATATCGCCTTCTATTAACCGGTCACGCAATTTTGTCCGTATAATTTAGTGACTTATGACTATTTATTGATTTGATTCGACGATTTTAGGCAATAATTGTAATTGTATCTATATTTTTTTATTATACCGAGTTGATTGGTAGACATGACAACAAACGAATTGTAATACCTTGTTACGTTAGGACAGACCGGCTCGTACTCGACCGATCGATAACAATAGAAATGTGTTACAGGTTAGTAACGTTTCATCCTTATGTAATCAGCCTTTACCTGATAAAAACTAATAAAATTATGACAAATTGAATCGCTGTTATTTTAATCTACGTCCAACTCGTCACATTTCTTCCGACTTGGCCATTGCTGTTAGTGTTACATATTTGATTTGACTTAATCACTGCCTGGTAATTCTAACTCTTGAAATACAGGTCTGAAGGGCCTATAAAAGGCCCAACCTTCGCTTAGAACGTCCTTGAAAGGATTAAATCATATATGGTCTTATCTCATACATATTTTAAGTGCACACTGTCAATGTAGATACAGAACCTACTATTCCTATGTATCTAAAAAGGCATGTTGAGAGGACATGTTCTAGGTTAAGTTTGTACGTCCAGCAATTTCCTGTATTTTTTTTTTGTCTTTATTATTCAATATCAAACCACTTTGCCAAGGTCCATACAAAAATAGTAGGGGCTAACAACCTTAGATGTAACAAAAATACTTGATATGCCTTTAAAAGTCGTGGAAAAAGAGTCTATTCGTTTTTCTTAATAACAACATTATTTTAGTGATAATATTTAAAAGTAATTTTTAATTTACAATTCCCCCACATCATTATATAATAAAACTCCCAAATTGATAGTTTTAATATTGAAGCATTCCAGCTAGGTTTCACTCAGGATGTATTTACAAATAATGTCTAAATGTCCTTAGATGCACAAAAATACATTAAGAACTTTTGTAAATACCAGACGTATATGGATCCATTAAGAAGTAAAATTAAATTTAACATCTGTAAAACGATATGACGGGAGTCTTTATAAGATTTAGCGTCTGATTATTATCAATAACGCATTTAGCTCCAATTTGTTCTAATTTGTTTCTAATCTAGAGAATACATTATTACAACGCATTCCGAAGAAAAGCCAGTTCAAATTTTAGAGTTTGAACTTGCTTTAATATATATATATAGTAAAATAAGTGGATTAGGCAGCCTAGAATATTGAAATTTGCAAAGAAACAGTACTACGTCCGGACAAGTAGAGAAGATTTTCCGAGAACCATGATTTTTTTTTTAAATTTCAAAACATGCTTGTTTAATAGACACCTATAAACAATGAGACTGCAGCGAATGTTGTTGTAGTGGAAACAGTTTTCTACGGTGTGAGCAAATTTATTTCTCATTATTATGGTTTGGTACTTTTTTGTAATAGATTATTAACACACTAATAACAATTAAACTGTCACTATAATTCGTTTATCCGACGGGAACCTTGGACTTGCAAGTCGGACTTGCATGTCCATTTTTTCTTTTAAGGAAGGAAAATTTATTTTAATTTGCCAATATAAGGTCGTTCAGTCCTAATTTATTTTTACAAGTCTTAACTGTGTCTTAAATATTTGTCTTTGTAATATCCTCATAAACGTGATAGCCTCGTTTAGATGGATTAAATGTAACTATAAAAAATGTTATTCTTAAATCAGGTTTTTTGATCCTTTCAATCGTTCCAACTGTCAAATCGGATATAGCTTTTGAAGGATTTTAATTCGCACTAAGGGGTACCTGTTGTTTAATTATAATTATGTATTTGTCTTCAATGTATTTACGGTCATGGGAAAGATAAGTTGATAATAATATACCATTGTATTATTTATGAAAAAATAATACTTACAAACAATACCTTATTTTAAGCTAGCTTAAAACTGTTAGTGCCTAAGTACTTAGGTTAAAAATCAAATTGTACAAAAATTTTAGCGAGAGTAAATATGTATTTGCCATATAGCACGAACCATTGTTTTGTTAATTTAAGTTTCGTTTCGAAAGTTTAAATATCTAAATTTTAAATGGTGTCTGCCTGTTCTTCTGACAAACACCCTACCTCAGAAAATTTCGAGATTTACCTATTCTCATCCACTATAAGTAGGAGCAGCGTAATTATAAGAATTGAGTATAAATAAATTTCCGGAGTCTCTAAATTTTAAAGCTAATTTTAGCTAATTACGTATTTTTTAATAGTTGTATGGAAATCAAAACCCATAGGACTTCCTTTCGACCTCGAATTATGAAATTATTCACAATAGAAATATTATTTAAATCTGGCGTCTTGACTTAATTGATATTTGATTGACCAAACTAAAACCAAACTTACATACAAGTATGAGATTAATTTTATAGAAGAACAGGTGTGATAAAGTATGTGCCATAAAAGTATATACAATAGTACCCACATACTACCTAACAACAAAATTACGAGTAAAGTGAATAATGGATGACAGTTGAATGTGATCTTAAACTATTATTGTGATGAAAGGATTTACATATTGTCTATCCCTGGTAAGAATAATAAAAATATTGCACATACATGTATTGTAATAAGAGAGTAAAAGGTTTTACTTTGTGTTGGATGTATGTACATATGTATATACATTATAGGTACATGTAACAAATAAAAAGAATGGAAATATTTTTTTAGCTCTCAAATCGTCTTAAAATATTCAACAAGTTATAATTATATTCATAGAATTTAACACCAACAAAATTTGAAGGTGTGTCTTCTATTTATAAATCCATTGTTACACACATTTTAAACAAGCACAATAAGTTTTATATTATGAGATCTAAGATCTTCGCGAGTACTCATTTAAATGAAACTAATATTTTCGGATTTATTAGGTGATGTGACACTCACATCTCGTCTGCCCGTGATCACGATTGCTGTAAAGTAGCCAAAATATGTACTAGTACTCCTGACGAGTATGTATTTTATAGGATCAAAAATAAAATTCGCGTAGAAAATCCGAAAATATTAATTTCAATTAAGTTTGATATTATTTAATATAATGTTTTATATTCACTATTGTAAAAATTACTTCATTTACGAGGAATTTTAATGTAATAGCCAAGGACTGAACGCGAATCTTTTTCTTGGCTTTAAAAATTTGTGAGAGGGTATGCATTATAATGATTATCATTTCAAACATTTATCTAATGTTATCTGTAAAAAATTGCATCGCTTTCCATATCTATTGCTGAAGGAGTCACGGCACCACACAAAGCATTTTCGTTCATTGGTTCTTCAGAATTAGATAACGCAATCATTGCATTGATTATCGTAAATCAATACTGATATGCTATAGATTTATTATGGTTAGTTTAATATTCTATATATTTTTTTTCTAGGTATAAGTATCAGTTAGTGGCGTAAATCTATGAGAGATTTTCACCTTTTGTTTAAGCACCAAAAATTTTATAAAACTTTACCGACTTCATTCAATCTGCAACTAAAATTTTAATAATAAGTTATTATTACTATTCAAAGGAAATTACAGTGTAATATCAGTGTATGTCAAGTTTCATACCTTCTGAGTTCAGTCTGAAGATGTTACTAAAGAGACGCGCACGCGCATTATAGTTAATCCTCACCCACACTAGTTTATTATCTTGGAAGTAAAGTGTTATGGAATTGATCCGGATTTAAAAAAAACCTTGGTAACTATTACATTTATATATTATACTCTAATAAATTTTAAGTTTTTGTTATTTTTTTTATATTTTTCAAAATTAAGGTATCTAGGTAAAATATATGTTGACGATCTTAATTAGTTAAGTCGTTTTAGAATTTTATCATTAACCAATTTAAAATTAAACGTAATGAGTCATTAAAATATTGATGCGTTTGCATATACATATTTTAAAACAGGAATATTTAATTAGAATTTTGTTAGAATTATTATTAAAAATATCCTGCAGCGTTCTTTATGGTGTAATTAAAATTACGTATTTTATTATTCATTTTATGTATTCTTGATGAAAGACGGTAAATCTCATTATTTCTAATAATAAAAAGATTTAAAATTTAAGTTTGCGGAGTACTATTAATGTGTACAATATAAGTTTGCTCCGGCTTTTTGATGCATGATTTCTTGATCACAATACTTCATTTTTTAATATCTTTATTTATCCATTCCTTAATTGTTTGGTAATCGTTTTTTATTATGTGTTTTGAAGCTCACGTTGAATCTCATTTTGTTAGAATAACAATAAGTATCTTATTCGAGATTAGTAAAAAAGTCATAACAACCTTCCATTAAAACCAGTTTGATTTTTTTTTGCGGAATCCAAGATGTTAGTAGGTTTTGAATCGATATTTTTAATCATTCCACAAGTTCGTGTTATGTAAATAACTGAAGCTGATTAGTACAGCCTCCGTATAACATAACCTGTTTCAATTATAACATATACATATAACTAATACAATACTAAAACTATATTTAAATGAAGATATGAATATGTAGATTATATAGATTTATAATTATTTTAGTCATGTATACCACTAAGTAGTTATACTGTTAAGGTAAAAAGGATAAAATATGGTAAAATAGACTTGAAATAAAATCTGATTTATTTAAAAATGTGCAGAGTAAAAATTAAAACTTAGGAGTATTGTAATGTTCGTATTTCAAAGACTTTAGTCAGTAGTTCGTTGTTTAAAAGTCTTTAAAATAATAACACAAAATACAATTAAATGGTAGACAAATAATGAAGATTTAATTAAAGTAGGTAAAAGCTTTTTTCCCTTTCCTTCGCAATAAATCCATAATCCATTAGGTTCATGAAGAAAATAAATGCTCAAATATTGCTTATTCATAAGTATTTATCGACTGTTTGAAGCTGAATGAATAAAAATCCGATATGACATTTGCAATGAATATATGTTACACTATTTGTGGCTTGATCTTGAAATATCAGATTCCTTATTCCTAGTTGCCAGTTGGCATCCTGACGTTATTAATAGAGCTAACGGTTTTTCATATACCTATAATTTTCTCACATTATAGTATTAAGTATTAAGATAGATTCTTATATAAGAAACAGGAAACGCTTCCTATGTAGTGTGACGATGCAAATTTGGACTAAGCACATTTAATTTAAGCTATTAGGTAATAATTTGTATTGTGTTCATTATTAATGAATATTCCCAAATTTACCTTAAGACTCTATATTTTTATTGCTAATCATAAATACAGAAGCATAGACAATCTAAGTCTTAGGATCGAACTATTTTTTTTGTAAATGTTTTACGGCTCTGGATAAGAGTCCCTTTGAGTCTTAGATCGAACCAAAACGGTTCAGTGCTGCCATCTAGTTAAGCTTAACCATACATAGCAGTATGATTGCATACTACTTTTCTAGGTCCTTGTGCAATACAAGGGATATGGTACATAAAATAATGGTGTCGATTAAAAATAATGTACTTGTAAATTGATATACAATTCAACAAATGACGGTGCAAATGTATTTATAGTCCGTCGTAATGATATATTTATCTCTTAATGTTAGTTTTCACGTAATTATTGTATTAATAGAACTAAATTATAGTTCATTTTTATTTATTCAGCACAATTTTAGTGTTGCTGCATTGAAAAAGTGATGATATCTTATAACCTTGAAATTGAATAATTATATTTAAATATAGTTGACAGGTAATTAGTTGAGACGTACGCTTTAACAAAAGATGTTTATAAAACAAATATTGAAAAAAATTGTTATATTATTTTATATTAAGAATGAAAAATTATTAATGGATTTTTTTAGAAAAATAATCTGTATTTACAATTTCAATGGTTTTTTATCAAATCGTTGATGTAACAATGGGATTATAATTGACCTTAAAATTTTTGTTTGCCTGTAATCGTTCAGGGCCTTTTTACAGATGTCAGTTAAAAAGATATAAATATGTTTTTTTATACTAACTCCTAACTCTTTAAGTTCAGACGTTTGCGAGTTAAGATAATTTTATAAGTTTATTTCGGATACTTTCCCCATTTTGTTTCAAAACGATTGATATGATTAGAATTTGTCTTTGACGATCTTTATAGGAAATCAAATAATAGCGTGAATTAGTTAATGTATTTTTTAAATGTCATTTCTAATATTATTTTTATTCCCAGAGATTTTTTCGTTTAGAAAACAAAAATAGTATGTACATTTACCTCTGTATTATATTCACCTCTGTATTTACCTCTGTATTATATTCACAACAATTTGGCTGTGGTTGTAGTTTAGGACAAGATATTTTGTTGTTTTTAATGAAAATTGCTATTTGCTTATATATTAAAATAATCCAAATAATAATATCAGTTTTCTTTAAATGATATTATTTTACGAAATCTAATTTCAGAACACCCAGTTTCAGTTGTTGAAAATAAAACAGTTTATTTGTTTCACTGATTTGAAATACTTTAAGTAGGTACATATGTACATGATACAGTGTTTATCTTAAAAAACATATCTAAAATTGTAAAAGTAATGTAAGAATACGTAACAATATTTATAAATCTAACAAAACCAATGTTTTCCTTATCAAAACCAATTCAACATCAGAGATTCTGTAGGTAAATAAATTATAAGTCGCATCCCCGGCAGAGGTCGTACAAGGTACATATATGCGAGTATTATCCGTATTAAGACTGGATTAAACAAGTCCTATTGTCCGGATTTTATTATTTGCAAGCACATAAACGTATATCTACAACACTGTTGACTTACACAGCATCTGTTGCATTCCGTCTTTTATTATTCTATTGCTGTAATCTTAACGAAAACGTGTATTTTACTAACTACACGTTTTTGTTCTTCCGTATAACATAGTGATCTAAACGAGTCTTAGTGATTTTACTTAGATTAATTGTTCTAACTAAGAATTGATATTCTTTAACTAAGCGATCTTTTTAAAATTTCGGGATATTTAGAAAAATTTCTTAAGAATAAATATTATTTAAAATTAAGTGGTCAAAACGTGTTAATGCTCATAATTTTAGTCATGTTGGAATATCTTTGTTTTATTGTACCGGGAATCTTCTTGGTTAGAATGGCTAGGAGACCGTTGTAGTGACGCCTCACGTTGTTTAAAATAAATAAAAGTCTTTAATCTAGAGGAATAAAAGAGTAATAAAACAGGAATAGAATGAAAATATTTTTTAATCGCAAATAACAATTATCATCTTCATGGAATGTGTTAACAGCTTAGAATCTTATTTATCTTATTAAAATATCAATTTTGTAATGATATTAGATATTGAATTATCTTCTGCCATTTATAAGTTCATTCATCCATTAACATAATTCTTTTTTATATTAGTTTTTGTTAATAGGCCAATCATCTAATTAATGCGGATGTTTTTATAATAAAGGTCAATTATTTAATAGAATTCTATGAATAACTTTAAACGGTTTAAAAAAATTCTCAGTGTCAACTTCAAATTCGGTAATTAATTTATGTTTAGTGTTTTTGGAAGGCTTTTATTTGAATTTAACTTAGTTTATTTTACAAATGAGCCTGGAAATATTAAAATATATATGCATATATCTCTTATTGTTTTTTTTATTATACGAGTTTCGAAAAGATTCGTTTATAAGTTTGAATTAATAACTTTTTTGTATAACTTTCTCACTTATTTATGTCGACTAATATTTTTTAAAATTAAAAGTAACTGATTAAAGGTTTTGACTTATATAATGAAATAATTCATTATATATAGTTGTTATATCTTATTCTTAGTTGTTATGTGTATTATGTTTAAGAGTAATTGTAGGTCATAAATAATATACAACGTCTAGTGTTCTTGCTACTCGAAAGAGTAATAACTCTTGTATATACAAACTATATACATACACACACGCACACACGCACACACACACACACATATATACACTACAGCATTCAAAACATTGTATGCTTAGCCATGACAATAACAACTAAATCAACAAATAAAGAATAAGATCCACTAAATATTACAAATAACAATGTAACAAAACTGAAGCTAATGAAATGTCAATAAATATTATCACGTGTAAGATTATTTTTCATATAAAGTATGTTTTGTATATGTCTTAAATTTCTTATGTTTAAATTTAAATTGACATTATACTACCTTCACGAAACCGTATTTAACATTCATCGTTTAAAATTCATGCGACTTTGATGCAATTTTCCTTATCGATAGGAAGTAGAAGATACTGTCGAGGATACTTGAAACAGTAGATACCTATTTAGCTACAGCGACTAATTCATTACTGGAACGTAGAGTATAAAGCGAAAAACATTATATTCTTAATCAACTATGTTTTAATAAATTTAGTAATGGCTTGTTATTTAAAGAGTTCATCGAAAAAATGAAATTATTTGTAAAAATTATATTAAACAAAGAAATTAAATAAAACTAAATATAAATATTTTTTCATATTAGAGTTATTTTTGATAACTTCTCAAAATTGCTTATACATGAATGAACAACTTGTATTAAGTATATAACAAGTAATTGAATAAAATTATACACGTTTCATATTAAAACCCAATAACTCGTTATATAAATAATATATAGAAGGTGAAAGCAGAATTGCATTTATTCTTTTAGTTATGAAATTCCTAGTATTCATAGAGTAAGTACTCGTAAAAGGGCTGAACTACCGCCATTGCCTTTCCAAATATTTCAAGTATATATATATATAATACTAGTTTTTGTTCGCGACTTCGTCTGCGTTAGTTATGAAATTTATTTATTTCTTTATTTGATCGACCAACATTTGTTCACATCATCACATACCTAAGAAAAATCTAAGCGCACGGTAGTGCGCCGGCCAAGTTCCACAGGCCGGCGCATGCCGTGCACTATATTTACACGAACCGTTTCGACCCACTTTTGACCCCCCTGTAGCTCAGTGCGTATTGCAAGTACAGAGATAAAATTTTACCTATACGTAATCATATACTAGAACTAAAGCAGTATGCCAAATTTCATAGATAAAGCTTCAGTAGATCCTGAAATATGACCCTGTGAAAATAGCTAATTTTGGCACTGACTCACTGACAGGTAATCAAAACCTCTAGGCCACTTCCCATTGTTTTAGCATTATGAAATTTGGTACACAGGTTGTGTGTTATATGTAGATTAACAAAAAATTAAGAAATTTAAGAAATCGGTCAAGCGTGAGTTGCCTCAATTCTAAATATCGAATTTTTAATAAATTCGATCCACTTTTGACCCCCTGTAGCTCAGTGTCTATTGCAAGTACAGAGATAAAATTGTACCTATGTAATCATATACTAGTCCTAAAGCAGTATGCCAAATTTCATAGATAAAGCGTCAGTAGATCCTGAAATATGACCCTGTGAAAATAGCTAATTTTGGCACTGACTCACTGACAGGTAATCAAAACCTGTATATAGGCGCTCAGCTCAGCACAATCAAAAAAAATAATAATGAAATATTAATAATTAATAATATGAGTACATCTATCAATCGGTGATAAATGAAACTAAAAAATAAAAAATAAATATAGTTTAAAAAAAACTAAAAAACACGCTCCAATGATGAAAGAAACTGCGTGGAAACTAATTTAACCTTTACAACCTTGGAAATCAATTTAATTTAAATTGTTTAAAATAAACAATAAATGGTATTATTGAAAAAAAAGCGTGGGGCGCTTCTCAAGAAGTGATATATGAAGCTCATCACGCTTTTTTTTCACAAAAATACCATTTATTGTTTGTTAATTTATTTTTAAATTAATTTTGGCAGGTTAATTTAATTATTTAAATTATATAATATTTAAATTATATAAATATAAATAATTATATAACTAAATAATAAATTAATGATACAATTAATTAAGTGTTACGTACAGCACAAAAACCTGACAAGTTCAAATTGAGAAGTATTATAATTTTAGATATTTTTAACCAAGCACCTACGTATTTTCACAACTATACCATATTTTAAGTTGGGTGTATGGTAAGTGAATTTCGGTCAGATGGACCGTTGACGTGAATAAGGTGGCGGGTAGTGGCTGGATGTGGAAGGCAGAGGACTGGGTGTGGTGGCGAGTCTTGGGAATGGCAAATGTTTACCAGTGGATCATGCTGTTGATGAAGATGATTATGATCGATTTCAAAGTGCATCTAAACTTGGCATTAGATTGGATTTCACCCCTTTTTTAGGCAAACAATTAGCCGATTGGAACTTGGCCCCCTTTTTAACAGGCATGTTTTTGGTGATATACAATACACATAACTTAAAACTCGGTGTGACAAACATTTATAGGTAGATACATCATGCTAACGGGCGAACTTTATTTCTCGTTTAAGACAGTAGATAAGAAGATTTTGGTTTTGATCTTTTCTTTTCTTTCTTAATCTAATGTAAAGTATCTCGTGGTTCCACTCTATCTTTCCAGCCAAACCCGTACAGCCGGTTTTGAGTTATAAATAGTGCAACTAACACTGCAAAATAGTCACTTTTTATATAAAGATTTTATACGTTTATTCCTTTGCTTAATCACTTTTACGTCATTTAATATTATTTTATGAAATTGCTTCATTTAAAAAGTATTTGACAGCCTAACAAGTCTAGTTAAAATGCGTCATTGACTTTTAAATATAAGTATTACTATAAAGTATTACTGACAAAAATTTATAAAAAAGTACCGTATGTACTCAACACATAATAATTTTAAAAAGAAATATTTATTTATATTGTTAAGTTATAACTTGTGAACACAGATCGATTGATATTCAAATTAATATTTTTCTAAGAAAAAAGGTATGTTTATTGTTAATATAATTAAGAAGAATAATAAGACTCATTGAAGTTGTTTCTCAGTGCAATGGCATTTCATATTTACTTTAAATAATTAAATTTAAATCATTCAGTCTAAACTCTGTACTAGACAAGCGTTTCCTTCGACGTAGTTTGCATGGTATTCGAAATTTTGTTCAGGAAGGCATGTCTAGCAGCTAAGAATTAAAAATATGTGATTACCAGTTAGTGAACTATCTCTGATCTGTGTCGTGTGATTTAGTTTCTTTATGTTTTAACATCAGTTCTTAACCAATAACGTATACGAAATTAAATATAGACAAGACAGGTAATGCTATTAGTAAACTAGATGTACGCAGTACGAAGATTTCTGAATGGGAGACACTTACAGAGTTTCGTTGTATATTTTGTCCTATTCGTTTTCCCGATGTAGAAAGTTAGAAACTCGTCTTACCTACATTTAATTACTAGCTTTTGCAAGACCGTGTCCCAAGCACTTCTATTTACAACCATCCATTAATAAAAACAAGTTTTATAAAAGCAGGATAGAAACGTTTTCTGTTTGTCTTATATACTTTTGACGAGTCGTTAAAACAAACAGTTAACGTTATTCGTCGTTACCTTAACGGGTAAATTCGTTTCATTTAACATTAACCTTGCATCCGTTGTTAAAGATATTTAGACAGTGTGTCTGTGTATTTTGTAAAGATACTTAATTTTATGTGCATATATAATCAGTTCAGTGCCACTCACATAAACGTGACAAAGTTATGGCTGTTACAATTTATTTGAAGTTACGTTTGTTTCCACCGAATCCGTTAATATTTTAATGACTGAAAATGTTAATTTGTATACAATATTGTTGGAGACAAACTCTGCACGTGATTTCTTACACGTGATGCTTGGAGTTATTAACTTTTTGATTGTTTAAATCGCGATAATTTCTGTATTAGAAAAAATAAATGTAAAATAAATAATTTATAGTTTGTGAGATAGCTTTACACAAACATATTGACAAAAAAATCTCACAATCATTGTTTCCGTTTTCATTTCGTTGAAAAAGTCAGCCATTTATAGCTTATATAATAATTTTTTCGTATATCTAAAATCTGGATATAAAAATTGATTGCTGTTCGTTAATCTCGCTAAAATTTGATTTGGCTAATTGTGGTTCTGAAATAATAATCGTTCAAGTTCAGGAAAGGTTTGAAAGGTTTATAAACATTAAAGTGCTAAATAAAAACGATTTCGTTTTTCCTGTTATGTGTCTCCCGTCATTTAAAAAATGGTTAAGAGGAATAGCTTAAAATGAATAACTTATAAGAATTTCATATATTTCCATCTACATATTTATTCTCATTATGTAAAAAAAAAAAAAAATTGCCAACTGGATAGTTATATGTCGCGTGTTCAAGCGTCGATAAACCGTCATCTTTGTTAATTTACGCAACAAATACCAAAGCAAAAAATATAGTTCATTACAAAGCTTTGAATTGACTAATAGATATATCCAAGCTTTTATCACAAATGCGAAAGTAACTCAGTCTGTTTGTTACGTTTTAACGAGTTTTTTAAGACATAGTTTAAACCCTATAGAAGTACATAGCCTACCTTTAATCCCAGTCCCAATCCCGAAATTAAGCGTTGTCACGCGTGAGTGGGCAGCGATGAGCGGGACGTGGGCAGCAGGGAATAGAGGACACATAATATTATGCTTATACGAACGTGCAGACTAGTTGTTGGACATACCTACATGATCTTTGACTATGACAAAAATTGCTTGGTTTTACGTTTTACAATATTCTTTTTACTTTCGCATTCTCTTCATTGAGCATTAATTTATGTAGTTTACGTTGATTTTATTAGTTTAGTATAAGCGTTTAGAATAGGTACAGATCAGTAGATACTACTGATAGTAGCTGTGTTTATCCATCATATAACACTTAGTAGTAGGTAGTTTGTGTGTTTTATTTAGTTCAGTTACATAAGTATAAAATTAGTACGTACTAAGCATTTCGAGAAATTGAACAATGTTTTGTTCCTGTGCCACAATTTTTAGGGCCTTATTAAGTTTGTCAATATGTATAGTCTATTTTTCGTTATAGAATTTTAACCTTCTATTTTAATTAGATTGTTACAACAGGACATTTAGATATTACACTTGTCTTTTTGTCATTATTCGCAGCGACCAAAGCTTAAAACTTTACAAAGTAATTAATTAGAGGCGAAAACAAAATACATTTTCTGAAGTATTTTCCAATATTAAATCAAGTGATGTACAATATAAGTAGACTATCTAATACGTAAATAATATTAGTCTCGTAGAAAATACATCTTAAAAATTTATGAATATTAGGTACTGTATATTTTATTCAGACATTTTAATTTTCAAGTGTACGTGTGTTAGAGGCACGTATGTCCGATAAAAACACGTCGAACTGTTATTATTATATGTGATTGTTTCAGATTGAACACGAGGAACCTTTGGCATTATTACACACACACAGACAGGTGAAGAACTTTAAAACGTTTATCGGAATCGGTAATTACTTATTAGTTTTATAATTAACGATGTCATTAAGAACTATTTTAACAGCTACATTTAGTTATTGATACTTGAAGTTAATAGATATATTGTGATTCATTGATGTACTTATATTTCATTATCATTGTAGCATCAGTGAGTGATATAGTTGTGAAAAATCAGACTGAGTATCAAATTCTGGTGAAATTAGTTGCAATGAAGGATCCTCAAGTTGAATACAAACCGAGGGAAACATGGCGGATAATGAAAAACGCTATCATCATCAGCATAGCTTTCATGGTGCATTTTACTGCCTACAGTGTGAGTTGATTAATATACATATATAATATGGGAAATGGTTGATATAAATTAATACATTCTATAGAGAAACAGAGTAAATCATTACTAAATAGATTACCTATAACTGTTGGGTATCAATAAGATAGAAGATCAATAAGACAGATATTTAAATATTTAAGTTTTTGTATAAACATGCAATTATTCGAATAATTTTCTAGGTATATTAAATATTTAAAATTTTGTTCACTATAGTATTGTTTCAGATAACACGTACCTAAATGATAGTTATAATGCTTGGTATATACTATAAAGAGAGAACGTATTTTTATCTAACTTTTTTTTTAGGGCGCAGCAAATCTTCAAAGCTCCATCAATGCGGAGTCCGGTCTTGGTACAGTCTCCTTAGCGGCGGTGTACGCTGGTCTTATATTCTCTAATATATTCCTACCTGTTGTTATTATCAAGTAAGTTCAAATATATAAACAAATTATTACTTACAAAGTGAATATGAATAATGTGACCTTTTTGATGAGAGCAATTCCATTTCCTCATTTGTACATACAGTCTTATTTTATTTTCTAAGAGATTTCCTGAGTTGTACACAGATTTGTACCTCATATTCCTAGAGATTTTTTTTACCGATTAATTTTATTTTAACCATTCTCTATTTTGAAAATCTAAAGAAGTAGTTAAGAAATAAGAAATGAATGATAGAAAACCCTACAATTACTTATTTGAATACCTTTGATTCTGTAGTTTCACATTGTTTGTAATTTGAAACATTTTAAGCAATTCATCTCAGGTGCAACATAATAGATCTATTTTACAGTTCAGTTGTTAATTTTCTAACTTTTTAATATGTATGTTTTTAACATGTTAACCTATTTATTTTATTGACTCCGTCTAGCAAAGAGATTTTTTATCTTCCTTAGCTAAAATTTAATATGAATTTTTCTTTTAAGATGGCTGGGCACAAAGTGGGCGATATCTCTATCCTTTATAACTTATATGCCGTACATAGCTGCACAATTGTATCCAACTTTTTACACACTCATACCAGCTGCTTTGATAGTTGGTTTAGGAGGTGGACCTTTGTGGTGCGCCAAGTGCACTTACTTGTCTGTGGTAAGTTATCAAATTATAAGCAATAGCTCTCTAACTTGATCAATAGGACCTGGAATTGTGAGAAAATCCTATATATTTCTTCATTAAAACGCCTGTCAAAGATAGTTGTCTTTACAAATTTTTAAATACCTATTTGTGTGAATTTAATAAAGCATGTTTTAAAGAAATATTGTTGCATATTATGCGACAGACTTCCAAATGATCTTTTATGTGCAAGGCCATGCAATATTCATAAGTATTTATATTTAATGTTTTTCTTTTCACGTGAACTAATGGCTGCATATTTCGTTATTCAGAAAATAATTTTTAAATAAAAAGTATACAAAAAATGTACAACAGTTTTGAATTTACAACTTCGGAACGAATTAAACATGTCGTTAATATTGATTTCTTTTTGTTTCATTGAAAATAAAAAATATTGTTTATGCATTTAATAATATACAGTAACAATAATAATATGTCATTGTTCTAATATTACAGATATCAGAGGCACATAGCATGATATCAGACATTTCACCGGAGGTGTTATTAGTCCGATTTCTGGGCTTGTTTTTCATGATCTTCCAATTCAATCAAGTATGGGGGAATCTTATTTCATCTTTAGGTAATGTTAAACATTTATACATACATGCATGCATTGCTTGATCTTTTTCTTCTACCTGGTAGTTTTCCCAGCTTTGGCCAGGGTCTGCCTTGCATACTGTGAATAGTTTTGGCTAATTGTTTATACGACCGGCCGCCTGTCTGACATCAACCCTCTTTGGGAATGCGTTAAGCAGTGATGCCTAAATACTCTTAGAAAGTATATATGATTGGGAAAAATCACATTGGTACTTGCCAGGATCGAACCCGCGCCCTCATGCATGAGAGGCGGGCCTTTTAACCACTAGGCCACCACTGAATAAGCATGCATTGCTTGATATAATGTGTATAAGAGTATGATATGGATCTTTATAAAGTATTTGTTAAACATTTCTTGGCTGTTCTACTTTGCAGTGATATCATCTGGTGATAATGTGGCGGCTGTGACAACAGTCAACGATTCTTTCATACCTCAGCTCTGCGGAGCCAACTTCCTACCCACCAAAGACGCGGGACAGGCTCTGCAGCAACAACCTCCAGAGAAGATACAGATGATAGCCGGTAAATAAGTTATTGTATACCAAATCATAAAGAATATGCTGTAATTTGGGCTTCAATTATTGACAACAATTTAATGCTCCTTGATTTGGGTCATTTTTAAGTTAGAGAATATGTTTGGATTAATAATTTACTAGAAATATAATATACCTAATCGATTTAATATTTATTCTATTCATCACTGAAAAACGTTAAACAATTTATAACAGTTGTTCTGACCACACGATTTCCACATAACTGGACTGAAGTTAATTTTCTATTTGTTGCTTTTTTATTTTATTATAAATGAGTAGATTTCGTTCTTACTGTGAATAAGAAAAATGCCTGAAAAATTGAATCCATTGAATGCTAAGAGGTTTCGTCTCTAGTACAATTTATAAGAAGTATTTAATATTAATAACTTTTATTTGTTTCCAGGCATTTATTTGGCGTGTATGGCCGGTGCCGCACTCATTGTTGCTATCGGCGTGGACTCAATGAAAAGGTTGGAATTTCAGAAATTTTACAACAAATCTCTCAAGTTTAATTTGAAAATTAAGACTTGCTATAATAATTAACATTTCAAAGAGACTAGATAAAACTTCTTACCATTTAATGGATTCACCGTGTGGGTGCCGGGTCCATAGTTGCAGGGAGAGGAGCTTCAACAGTGCCCGGAACTTGCGACCCAGGTGTAGGTTTAAGGGGGCCCTATCTAGCGCACTTTAACCGCTCATCTAAATTGTCCAAGCTCCTCTCTCTACCTAACAGAATTTAAAAGAAATTGATTTAATGAAATTTTAAGAATTTTAATTTTATGTGATATTTGTTATAATTTTTCGAGCTTCAACTATTTTTAAGCTACATATAAGATATATTTCATCTATCATCATCAGGTATAAGACAAGTCGTAGCGAGACCGGTTCCAGTCTCACGGGCATGGCGCTCCTCGCGGTCACAGTCAAGTTACTGGTGGAGCCAAACCAACTCATGCTGGTTATCATTAACATCTTCGTGGGCATGCAGCAGGCTTTCTTCGGGGCTGATTTTACTGCGGTTGGTTCTTCCTATATGCTAGTCCAGTGTTTTTGAATATTTTTGATATTACGACCTCTTTACGGGTTGAAACATTTTAGCTAACCCCTTCTGTCATAGACAGGCAACGAAATTCTTAAATTAAGAGTCTAAAGACATAAAGTTAAAGACATTCTCTGTAATGGTGGACATCAAAATAAAAAGGAGAAATAAACTTCAATTACAAGTTGATTTCAAATATAATATTTAACAATATAGCACCACGAATTGACGTATTTTTGAATAAACAAGCCCATCCTTCTCATTAAAAATTAGTTTTTATTGTAGTGTAGAACTTTTTACCTTTTTCTTTTTGCTACCGATCCTCCGACTAAGTCTTCGTAACCCCACTAGGGGTCGCGACCCACAGTTTGAAGTGCTAGTCCATTATTTTCAATTGTCAAAATTACTTTAAGTATAATATCTCTATAGTTATAATATGAGTAAATTATTAACTTTTTTTATAGGCGTTCGTTTCATGTGCCGTTGGTACGGGAACTGTGGGTTTTGTCATGATGGCCTATGGTTTGGCAGACGCTATTGGATGTGTCGTGACTGGATATTTAGCTAAGGTGAGGGGAAGAACCGCTGAATATATATATTAATAATTAAGTCAAGCCAATACCCAAAAACGTTAGACTGTACTTTTAAATTTCGTGACGGCTTTAATTTTGCTTAACCAAAATTTCCAAGATATTTTACATTAGATTTTATACTTATAAAAGATATCTATATGGCAAAAAGTTGTAGATATATATTACAAATATTTATTATGTTGTGTAGTTAGCATTGTTTTTGATATATTTCAGTTAACTGGTCGTATGCCTATGATCGGTATGGCTACGGTCCTACACAGCCTCTTATTGATATCGCTGCTGGCATGGAGTCCACAACAGCACCAACTATACATTATGTACATCATCGCTATTTTGTGGGGATTTTGTGATTCTATATGGCTGGTGCAGATCAATGGTAATTGAAGTTCTACAATAAATTTTAACTAAAACTCAGTTCAAAGACATCCTTCTAGAAGTAACACATTTTAATAAGGTTTTCTAGTTGTGTAGCGTATAAATCAGAATACTAAGTTTGAATTTGTGAATTGAAACTTGCATTTGGTTGTTCAAAGTTATTTACTACGTCTTTATTATTTTGGTATACATTATTAATTTCTCTATAAAGCCAATTATGAAAAGCACGATGACGAAGTAAAAGTATAAGTACTGAACGAGAATAATCTTATTTTGCCAAAAGTATCGTGATCCCTATTTAAAAACAAAATAAATCAAAAACTTAAAATTTAATAATTTCTGTTTTTATTCCCAGCCTACTACGGAATTCTATTCAAAGGTAGAGAAGAAGCTGCATTTTCTAACTTCAGACTTTGGGAGTCAGTGGGCTACATCATCGCATACATCATATCACCGTTCTTGAGAACCAGTATCAAGACTTATATATTGATTATAGCTATGGTTGTAGGAGTAGTATTCTACTTCATAGTGGAATATAGAGACAGAAAGGCCAAAAGATTGATAGAAATAGAGGAAAAGAAAACAAGAAAGGCGAAATATTTGGCTGGTCAAGAAAATACAGCTTATATTCAAGGAGAATAAATAAAAAATAATTTAGGCGTGAATCGGATAAGTTCGTAATATATATGTAAATATTATTATATAAGAAATGATGTTAAAGAAAAAGTTAGTGTATCAGAAAGAATGACTAGGAATTGACTTTAAGAAAAACGTAGGAGTGCAGTTAGAAATATGCGACACTGTACATAGTAATGTTGAAAGAAATCAAGAATTTTTGTAGCAATTATACGAAAAGACTTTATGTCGTTGGGATTTCAGTTTTGAGAGTTTTTGTTAATTCCAAATTGATTTTGTTGAAAAATTAGCTTGACTTTTCACTTTATTTGACATCTTTTCAAATCAAGTACTAACTGTGAGCATTGCACCAGAGTCTGTGATATTTGTGATTTTTTAAATATTTTCCATTATAATTACGATATAATATTATTTTTGTATGTATTAAATAAGAATTTTATAGTAATTCAACACCATATATATTTTATGATGGTTACATTTTTATCATTTATATCTGGAAGTAATAGTCGAGAAATTTATACATATATTGGATGTTTCTGTAAAGGTGGCACTTCAAATGGCGTTGCGTATTCGCGTTTCGTATTCGCCGCATTTGTCTAAATATTTGTACGTAGTCCAAATAGCGCAAATACTACATCCACACTTGGCATGCGAACAACATGTCTACGCATTTTCGCTTATTTGTGTATGTGTCTTATTTGTGCAAATATGTCAAATGAAGACGAATAAATCCTCCACACATGATCATATTTGCCTGAACACAACAAATAAATGCCAAGTGAAGTGCCACCTTAATAATGAGTCTCGTTTGTGGTTACTAGAAACTGATATTTGGACAAAATACAATGACGTAATAATTATAATGACTTGTGACGAATATCCTATTAAAATCATTAAAGTCTTGTCAATACTGCTATATGTTTTGATAGCAAATTAACTTGGAGATGTATTGCTAATAGTTTTATGTAGGAACAGACATGTACTTTATAGACACAGATATGTACTTTATAGACACAGATATGTACTTTATAGACACAGATCTTGTTATAGATTGTTATCAAAATAAGACAATACTAGTATTATATTGTAAAAAAAATGCTGGTTTATAATTTTTATTCAAAAATCTTGTAAATCTGATAATCTACTGTAACAATAAGCAATAAAAATTGATAATTTGATTATTATGATTACTTTTATTGGTCGTTTATGAATTAAACTGAATAAATAGTAATATGATTAACGCTAAAGAATAATATACTAGGAATAGTTTTTTTATATTATTAAGTCTTTATAAAATTACTAAAAATAAAAATATTTGATGTATGTAACTTTATGCCTCTTATTGTCCAATGAATGATATGATATAATTATCACTATTTTACCCTCTTATAATATATTAATATAAATAATTTGAATACCAAGCTGTTAGATAATGTTTTATTTTAGGTGTGATTGCTTCTTTTGTTATCGGCCTCTTGAAAACTATTAATCCTGTACTTTCTACTATGACATACTAACGTATGGATGTAAAGATGCTTGTTGCAAACATTACTCATATTTTGAACTTTTTTTAGAAACAAGCAGACGGACATAAAAAATAACAGTAAGCAAATGTGAATGAAAAGTATAACCGGGACTGATGGGTTAGAAGATCGGTACCTTAAGTGGCGTTCGCTCTCACACCTTTAAGATTTCTTAGCAAGGGCTACTTTCAGCACTAGTCCAGAAAGGAATAAGGTTTCCATAATATAGACTGGAAAACTGAAACGGAAAACACAGAAAAATTACTGTTGTAATACTTTATACATTTGAAGGTGATAAGCTCATTATGAATCTTCATGTCATCGTATAAGAATAAGGAGTTGGCCTAGATCTTTTCACAGATATTCAAATCTCATCTGCCCGTGATATCGGTAGCTGAAATGTAGCCAAAACGTCGGGAGTACGTACTTATGTAGTTTATTATATAAATAAAGTCGCGTAGTATTATCCGAAAAATACTAGTTTCATTTAAATGGCCTAGATCTAGTTTAGTTTTAACTAAGTGATGATCATTAACATAATCTAGAGTCTGTGACGGTTCCGAGGTTATCATTTGTGACATGAAGATGAACGCATATTGTTTTGGAGCGTAGACCAGTGTTTTTTGGTGTCAAGATTCATTATAAATTTTATTCAATATATTTCTGTGACAAAATGTTAATCATGTATACCTTGTCAATTACTTTACTATCTTTAAAATGCTCGTAGTTTCTTTAATAGAGTAAAGTTAACCTTGAAACGAAATTGCTAGGTGAATGTCATGAGAAAAATAAATCAAGGTAAAGAAAGAATCTGTTAGTAAAACTTTAACTAAAATATGTAGTTGAATATAGATCATTTTTACAATTAATACGACGAAATAATAAGAAAATATTGATTAGGTAACTAAAACGAGCGATGTAGAAAATATGTATAAAGATGAACATGAAGAAAGAACAAGTAACTATATAATACAGATCGTAAAGTATCAAGCCCATATTATTAGATATGCATTGAAAATTTAAAATAATTATATACTAACTACATGTATTTTAAAGGAAAATTTAAGAAATGTAAATTTACTACAAAAATAGAAAAGTTAGATATTCGTTTAAAACTAATTCATAATAAATACACTTGAAATTATAAGAGCAAAACTATATCATGTGTTCGTATATCAGCTAGTGAGAAAAATAATATATTTTAAATTAGATAAAAATAAATATCAGTTGAAATTAATTCCAAGTGTTAATAATTACTTGATATTCTTTTATAATTTATATAAATATATCCAAACCGATATAAAATCAGAGGACTGTCATTTCCTACCTTTGTTTATGGATGACAGATATTTGAACTGTTTTTTATAATTACTCCAAGATCTGATAGTATTCAGATGATCCATTGTATTACTCGTATTTGCATAAACTATTACCAATAATTACAGATTTAAAATGTATTTGTAAACAAATGACCATTAATTTTAACATCTATAAAAATAGCTGAATAAGTTTTAAATACTAATAGAATTTAACAAAGTATTTACTGATTATCAATCGATCAAAGTTGTAGTGTATTACGAGACTTCTAAGTACGTTGTTCTTTGATAAAAGAATTAGTGTTTAATTTATTATCACAAAGTTAGTTTAATTTTAATGTAAGTAATAATAATCTAATCGTTACCTTTTTTGAGATTACAGATTTAGTCGTTAAGATTATATTTTTCTCACTTTATAATTTGATCGTATTTATTATTTAAGTTAAAATCACTATTTAAAATTTTCATAAAAATGTATTAAATTTAATGACCGGAAGAGTTTTTTAAAAATTTATCATAACTTACTTTTAAAAGTCTAACTTTTTCTTTTCATATAAGTTACGAGAAAAAATATGAAGTAATTATAACTTATTATATATTGAATAACTTATTATTTATTGAATATCATTATTAAATCAAAAAGCTAAAAAAAGTTCTCTTAATTTTTTTATATTGTACCTCATTCACAATTGTATAAGCCTATGATTAGTTTAAGGTTCAAAAAAACATTTCTATTTTTGTCTAATATATGAAAATGATTAACACAAAAAGAAAAAAATGTTGAAATTTCGAACAGAAAAGTTTTATAGGAAATAACTGTTGGGTTGATAATAAGATCTAAGACTTTTGCGAGTTTTCATTTAAATGAAACTTTACGTATAACCATTGTCGGATTATACTATACGTATTTTTTTATTTTAAAAAACTACTACTAAAACTTGGGACCGTCCAGAACTTATATTAGTTTATTCTTGGAATTTACTTCGAAGGCCCTGGGTCGCAAGTCCCAGTCATTGCTGAAGCTCCTCTCCCCACAATGTGATGGACCCGGCAACCGCATGGTAAATCTATTGAATGCTTAGAGGTTGCGTCTCAAACGTGTAGTATAATCAATATAAGAAAAATATTAGTCTCATTTAATATTCTGAAATATACTGTATCAGTCTAATATTTATGGCACTGAATATTCATGTATCTACAAAGTACAACTATATACATACATATTTGGTCTTTTTAACGCGGTATCGAAATAATAAAAACAAAATTTATTCAAATTTGTAAAGATAATATTCCGGGTGTCATAACTCATAAAATAATTTATTATTAATTTTATCGACACTTTTTGACTGTTCCACCTTTATAGTTTATAAATTAACTCATTTAAAAAAATATCTTTCTATAACTAACTTAGAAATGAAGTTTCTATTTAGATTTTTAAAGTTTTTCCTGCTTGATACGAATTTTATTGGGAATAAACATAATTATGACTTTGCGAACATTAAAAGTATATTATAAGAAGAGAATTTCCAGAATAATACAAAGAAGATTTTTGTTTAACGGCTCTTTTGAATGATTAAAAAAATATTTATATGTATTTATTTATGCTTGAAGGTTATTTTTCTTTTGATGTAATTAAAAATGTTTTCATGTATTAAAAGATTGAGCATTTGTGCTCTAAATAAAATAAAATAAAAGTAAACGTAAATGTATTCGTGACGAAATACCATAACCCAGTTAAAGTCATCATGATAATCTAACTATTCATAGGCATATATTTTTATCTAGACAGTGACCTCTTTTACTGTATTTAATTATTCAGGTAAAATTAATTAAAAACACTAAGACTAATATTTAAAATAAAAAGGCCAAGGAGACGAGATAAAAAATATAAACAACCATTGTGAAATTAATAACGTCTTTCCTCTCTCGCTTTATATTAATAATTAATTTGTATTGTATAATGTTAAAGACAGTGTTAGATAGAGTAAGGAGGTATTATATTTTCAATATACGGCTTAGAAGATTATGTTATAATTTTTTTAAACTAAATAAAAGATACACAGAGTACTATACTTTCCCTACACTCACAAAAAGGAGATTAAACAAATTTTACGACATATGCACTTCATCAGTTTTCTTTCAAAAATTGTAATGAAACTTTTGAAATTTTTTCTATTTATTCTAAAAATCTTATGACAATTTTTGGTTCATTTTCAGAGCTGTTAAAGTTAAAATTTAGATTTTTTTCAAAATTGTAACATTATCGTTGGTGTTATTTTTATATACTTATAAATTATACATATTTTTTATAGATAACGTATCTATATACACATATAAATTACTATGTTGAAACTCAATTGCATATACGTGATAGCTTTTCAGTAAAGTGCACCACAAAGCCGCTTGGGTTGTTGGATTGTAAAGTTCTGTTCTTTTTAAGCCAAAAGAGTAATTCCATAGACTAATGTAAATATAAATTTAGGTCTATGGCATGAGATTTTAGGTTTGATTTGTTAGTTGGGCCATGTTGAAGTATTTTTACATGCAAAATTTACATTTCCTAACACTTCCATCTTTTCTTAACAAACCTTTTAATTTGAAGCCTTATTCAACTTGTAACCGCAGTTTTTTACTGTCAGTAATATGGTTTTCCAGTGTGTTATGTGATCTCCTTTCCTATGCCACTGTATAAATTTTTGATACATTTCCAAGAGAAATCAGAATTTATACATTGATTCAAGTCAAGTGTCCTCCTTGTTTTAAAAGTTTCACAACTTAAAGAATAATTAATCACGTCTCATTGTTATTATTATAAGTGAAAATATGGAAAGATTGTATTTAATATTTCAAATGTTAAAATGATACATTTGATTAATAGACACATTTTCAGTGGCTACAAACCTCTCTGATTTTATTGATTAAGCCTTGATGATTGAGCTACAAAATGATTGTTATCTCTTTAGTTAAAACTATAACAACGGTGTTCTTTAGTATTTCAATTAAAAAAGAGTTCATATTCGACTAAAACATTGTTAACTCAGCTAGTAGAGGATCGTGTTATGGAAGAAATATTCTGTAATATATTAATTAGTTGATCTTTCTTATTTTCGTAAGCGTAACTATATTGTTATAACTACTGAATGTATTTAAAGTAAGAGACAAGGTTTTATTTATATACTGTAACAGAGCCTTTATTAAGAATATTACTAAAAAGGTCATTTTATTATTTGTCAGGATGTATGAAAGCATCTAGATGGCTGCATATTATAAACCGAAAAGTTACAGAATTTATTATTCAATTTTAATAATACAAAAAATTTAAAATTAAGTTTATTTGAAATAAGCTTAATATTTCTAATTAGTATGTAAACTGAGTGATCTCTTTAATATTATGTCAATATACAAAATTTGTTATATTGAAATAAAACTACTTGAAATTTTTCTTAAGTTTTAATATGTATTGTAAGTGACCGTCTAAAACTATAAGAAATAAGATCCATAATATTTATTTTCCTTCTATCTTCATTACAATAGTATTTGCTCGTGGCCAAGCCTCTTGTCAGCATACAGTGATTAAAACCTTATGAAAGGGAGTCTTATGTCTTACGTACATATAAAAATGTTATCAGATACTAAAAATTTATATTAATATTGTTAAATTTATCACACAAACTTATTTGATTAACCTCCGAGAGAACATACCTGTTGTGTCAAAGGTTTATTTATATATACTGGGATTTGAGAGAATAATTATTTAAAAAAATATGACGAGGTTTTTTGTCCAGTTGGGGTTATCCTACTGATCAAGAATGGAAGATCCTGTTGTAAGCCCTAAGACATCATGGAAAATTTTAAAAAATGCTGTTGTGATGAGCCTGGCGTTTATGATTCATTTCACTGCATATAATGTTAGTATTACGTATAAATCTATTTAAATAATTTGTATCTTATAGTAAGAATTGCGATTTTTTGAACACTTATATTTGTGTAAATTTCAGGGTACAGCGAATCTTCAAAGTTCTATTAATGCGGAAGCCGGTTTGGGAACAACGTCACTAGCAGTTGTTTGTGCAGGATTTATTATTTCTAATATGTTCCTACCAATTATAGTCATCAAGTAATTTGAAATATCATAAGTTTTAGTATTACTCCGTGATTAAGGCATTAAAGATGTTGTTTCCTTTCAGATGGCTCGGAACTAAATGGACAATATCCTTGTCATTCCTAGCTTACCTACCTTACTTTGCTGCACAGATGTACCCTAGTTTTTATACTTTAATTCCAGCGGCTTTCATAATGGGAATAGGTGGAGCACCTCTTTGGTGTGCAAAGAGCACTTATTTATCTGCAGTAATTAAAGTTCCATTTCTTTAAAAACGGTTTTCTAACCTTAACTTGAAGTTCAGCCTTTTAAATAAAGTTCAAATACTTTTCAGGCAGCAGAAGCTAATACGAAGACATCGAATCTACGCTTAGAGGTTTTATTAGTGCGTTTCTTTGGAATATTTTTTATGATCTATCAACTGAATCAAGTTTGGGGAAATCTTATTTCATCGTTAGGTTTGTTTGTTTTACTGAGGACTGTGTAATTATTTATGTTTTTTGTAACTTAATAAACAAAGTATTGAATTAATTTTATTCTATTGCAGTTTTATCATCGGGTGATAATTTAGCAGCTGTGACGCCTATAAATGACTCCATGATAGTTCAACTTTGTGGTGCTAACTTTATGCCAAGTGCACACGCTGATGAAGCATTACAGCGACAACCTCCAGAGAAGATTCGAATGATTTCAGGTGAAATTGTTTATAGTCATAAATAATTTTATTTATAAAGTTATAAAGCACTGAGTTAAAGGAAGGAATGTACTGTGACTTGCTACATCGTCATTATTCAGAAGTCTCATCCTATTAGCCATATAGAAAAGGTAATTTGCTAACTAAGGGTAGGGAATGGTACAAGAAAAAACTGTTAAGAGTGAGTGCTGAGCATTTATGACATAGAAGGATCTATGGACGGCGATTTTGTTCCTCTAAACGCAAATATCATGAGCTGCTACCTTAAAATGCCTAAAATGTTCAAACATTTAACAAGCCAAACAACTTATAATGGGTTATTGGTAATCATTCTCAGGAAATTATAAAAGTGTTGAAAGTTAGGCGTCACAAGGTTTAAAAATATGTTGCTCATATTTTATGAGAATTTGAATGTTAACACCTAATGCTTTTTTTATTTTATTTATAGTTTTCCCCGTTCTTTAATTTCATTTCAAGAAATATTATTATTATTAATATTTTGAATGTTTTGTTACGATTACTGTTTTTAAATAAAATCTCATTTGGCTGACAGTTTAACTACACATTTTAATTTTTAATGATTATTTTTTTATATAAATTATAAATTTCTAAATTGTGTACAGGCATATATTTGGGGTGTACAGTCGCTGCATCCCTTTTAGTTGCTGTTGGTGTAGACTCCATTAAGAGGTTTGTATTATGGCAAATCTTCTAAGAATAATCAGCGTTATAAAAACAGTTAAAAGATTTAAATTTTATACTTTTTTATGATGCAGTAATAAAAAAGATCAGAATAATGCTAATAAGTCTGGAATACATCTGCTGGCTACAACACTTAAACTATTCATAGAGCCTAAGCACCTTATGTTGGCCAGTATTAATGTTTTTGTTGGCATGCAACAGGCTTTCTTCGGGGCCGATTTTACTGCCGTAAGTGTTCTTTGAATATACAGGGTGACTGGTGAATTACTATCGATACTTGAGGACGTGATATGTGACGATCACATATGACAAAATAAATATTAATATAACATAAATATTAATAAACTTCTAAGTAAAGTAAACCAAAAGTTATGTAATTAATTACGCATCGTGCGAACACCCTACAGTTTAGGTATACACTATACACACAGATACGCGTGCGGCGGCGTGGTGTTGTATCAGCACGCCGCCGCACGCTTGGAACACTTGGAACGTGTCCTCACTTTATTTATTTATACGGAAATTTGGTCAAAAATTAAGTACCTATTTTTTTTACATAATTCGAATGAGAATCATGTACCGAGTATTCTCCTTAAATATTGATAGTATTTCACCAGTCACCCTGTATATATTATTTATTTTGTATATAGACTTTTAATTCATTACCATTTCTACAAATAGAAAATCACTCTACACATGATTTATTTTACCATGATGTTGTTTTAACAATTTTATATAAAAATCTTTATTTTCTACCAACTAACTGTAATCAAACTTAGTACATATATGTAAATTTTGTAACAGTAATGAGATTTATTTTATAGGCATATGTCTCTTGTTCTGTTGGTGTTGGAACTGTTGGATTTGTTATGATGAGTTTCGGCTTTGCCAACGCCTCAGGGTGTGTTGTTATGGAGCAAATGGCTAAGGTATTACTATGACTATTTTTATGAAGCATAATTTTAAAAAGATACTTATAAGTTTTTTTTACAATACAATAAAACTTAATAAATTATATTAATCACTTTTCAGACGGTAGGACGTTTGCCGCTTATAATAGCAGCTTTTATTATCCATGGTTCATTAATGGTGACGCTTCTCACATTTAACCTGCAACCAAATCAACCAGCAGTCATGTATGTCATTGCAAGTTTGTGGGGATTCTGCGATTCTATTTGGGCTGTGCAAATAAGCGGTAAGGTACAGAGAAAGATTTAACATTGTGTAATACATATTTTCTTAGCAAGATATTTTGTTTTTTAGCGTTTTATGGAATAGTTTTTAAAGGCCGAGAAGAAGCGGCGTTTTCCAACGTAAGACTCTGTGAGTCATCAGGTTATATTATCGCGTACATCATTTCTCCGCACCTGAGAACTGGTGTAAAGACTTATATCTTAATGGTAACTATGTTAGTGGGAGTGGTGCTATACATTATAGTGGAATTCAGAGAAAGGAAAGCCAATACATCGATCAAAACACCAGAACCTCAAGAGAAAACAATTGATTTTGATAATAAAGCATTCGAATATTCTAAGTAAATAACGCTTATTGATAAGATGTGCAATGTATGCAATTGTTATTACGAAATAAAAAAAATAACTATTACCAATAAGAAAAATATTCTCTACCACCGTTCATTTTAGATATTTATAAATTACGCTACTGTAACAAACACATTCGATGACGAAATATGATGATGATAGAAAAAATAGTTTCAAAATTTTATGTTATTGCTACAGTTTTTCCATTAAGTATTATTAAATGCTTCAAATCTAGAGCTACATTATCTAATTAACTTTCTGGATTTGTTTAAATTTTTGACATGACAACTAATTCTGGTAGAATTTTTTTATACAATTTAACATTGTATACAATTTAACACCTCAACAGATAGACAGCATAGTCAGCATGAATATTAAAATTTTGTCTTATATTATGTAAACAATTGTTTCAATTTAATTTTATATAACAACTTAAATTAATCAAATAATATCTAAAAGAATGTGGAAAGAAATAGAGTTTTAATTTATTAATTCACAAAAACATACTGCTACCTACATACGCACGCACGAACGCACACACATACATACACACACACACACACACGCGCACACACACACATATTGACGTCAAACCCACGTAACTCTTTTGACATTGGAGTTTAAAGATAAAAGTTGAGTAAGACCATGACCAAATGAAATATATATTTTCTTATTTATGATTTTAATATGTGCGTTTTCATATATTCATAATTTAACAATATTTCATGTTTCACCCTCAAGAAAACATCTTTTTTAAATTATTGAAAAAAATAACATTATTAACAGTTCTGTATTGAAAAAAAAATTCAGGGTTTTGAGAACAATACTAAAGGATTTTGTTAAAAATAAAATAAAACACTTCTATATATTTCATTTTAATGAATTTGTTTTTGGATAAATCCGGCAGAAATTAAAGTCTATGAATAATAAACAAAATGAAATGGGATCTTCTTAATCTTCTAATCAATGTTTGTTTGGTCTTGTATAAATTATTTAATTACTAATAAAGTATAAAATACACACAATAATATAAAGGAAGGGTATTGAAAGTATCTTGAATTTTGTTTTTGAAGTTTAAACTAAATTATCGTTTTACGTGTTCAAAACTCCTTAATATCTACATATATTTTATCCTGATACATAGTTTATTTGATGTATAAAAACATTACAAATAATTACTACCAACATTGTTTCTATTTCTGGTAACATTCTAAGAATACTCGTAGTCAGTGGTGGCTCAGTGGTTAAAGGGCCCGCCTCTCATCGCCGAGGCAAGTACCAATGTGATTTTTCCGAATCATATGTACTTTCTAAGAGTATTTAGACATCACTGATTAATGTTGATTCCCAAAAGAGGGTTGATGTCAGGCAGGCGGCCGGTCGTAAAAACAAATAGCCAAAAACTCTTCACAACATGTAAGGCAGACCCTGGCTACATCTGGGAAATTGCCAGGTAGAAGAAGAAGATTCTAAGAATACTCGTAAATTATACTCCATAGCACGTCGTTTAGTAACTTGTTGAATTTAAAATGTTTAAAGTTTATTTGTAAGTAGACTTAAATATAACAATAAAGTAATTATTTTCATCGAACTAGGTGTATTCATTATATTTGTTCATTTTTTATTCATTTATTCGAAAAGGCGTTAAAACTAACTCGCTTATTACAGGAATTGTGATTGTAAGTATATTTTTGTGACACACATTGTTCTGTTGTAGACCATAGATACGTACACACTTAGTAAGATTGAGGACTTTTTATAATAGTCTAATATTAACAATAATCACGTTTACTTATTACAAAGTATTTTCGTGAAGGTAAATAATTCAAAAAAAGCAAATCCTCAAACTTTCTTCATTATAATCATCATTAGCCTATCGGAGCCCACTGCTGAGCAAATATCTCTTCTCATATGGAAATAATTACCACGCTTGCTCAAAGCGGACTGGCGATTTCCAACTTTTGATTTGAAATTAATTAGTCCAGGTCCGGTCCAGGTTGAAGTCCAGGTTTCATCACGATGTACTCCTTCACTGTCTGTCAGTGGTGTCTAAGCACTCTTAAAAAGTATGTAGGACTCGGAAAAATCACATTGGCACTTGCCATTTTTTGAACCGGCACGTCAAACAAGTCATTATGAATTTCTTTAAATATTTCTCTATTCTACAATTAATACGTTTTATAGGTTGGTAGACGGTCATACGAAATAAAAAAAAATATGAAAGGAGTCTATATGAAATTTAATGTGGCAATTGTATTCTTATTTCTAGGTCTCACAACACCGTATCTCCGTCCGACATACTCCTTTTCGTCTTTTTATTTTGTGTACCCCGATCACAGAAATCTAATTCCATATTAGAACTATTAACCTGAGGCGTAGGAGCTATTGTAATGTTTTTTTTCTCTTTATATTCCAGTATAAAATAGAGCAAGACTCCTACAATCATTGTTAACAATAGGACGTAAGTTTTCACTGAAGTACGTAGATAAGGTGACATAATATATGCAATGACAAATCCAATTGATTCATAGAACCGAATACTTGAAAATGCTGCCTCTTTTCTATCTGCGAAAATAATTCCGAAGAAAACTGAAAATAATTAAAATAAAATATCAAAACAGGCTTAAAAGAGAAACTGATTAAACATTTTTATGATTAAGAAAATCATAACATTATTAAATCTCGCTTTTTTTATCTTAATGAGAATTACATAAAAAGTTTCCTATATAACTGATTAATCAACAACAGCAATGGGTACTGAAAATTTTAGGTTCTCATTTTAAAAAAGTTCTATTTTAAGAAGCAAATAAAATGTTTAGCCTACCACTGCTTTGTACCATCCAGACTGAATCGCACAGGCCCCACAGACACGCAAGGATGTACACAACAAATTTCTGATCAGACTGTGGGCTCCAACACAAAAGGAACACAAGTACAAAACAATGTGTTACAAAGGCTGCAAGCATAAGAGGGATACGTCCGACATTCTAGGACGTAATTTTATGTTAATAATTTGGCTACATTAGTTCTGAAATGAAAATCTCATAGTTGTTTAAAATAATACCTTGGCCAATTGTCCAACCATAACACTTCCTATGGCGTCGACTAATCCGTAAGTCATCATAACAAATCCCACGATTCCAATACCTATTGAGCATGACACGAATGACTGAAAAATATTTTGTCTCCATTTAACTTTATTGTTATACTAGTTACTAGTTTTTACCCGCGACTTTGTCCGCGTTAATTTCCAAATTAGATATATGTATATAGTTGACGGGACAAACTGTATTCCGCCCTAGAGGCCACAAACAAACAAATATTGGAATTTATTAAGTGTTTTTTCCTTTTTCGATCGAAGAGCATCAAATATCCTATTTCAGTCTCCTGGTTCCAATCTATCTCTCCACCAATTTCTAAACCATATCCCTACAGCCTAATTGAAGAAATGATACCATTGAAAACGGCTCACAATATCTATTAAAAGTATTTTTTCGATAGAAAGGTTAAAATGTAATAGATACGAGAAATGATATGAATTAAAATCAATTTTTATAGTACAATAATACGTAATCTCACCGCTGTGAAATCAGCTGCAAAGTAAGCTTGTTCCATCCCTGTGAAGATGTTAAAGAAAATCAACATGATTTGCTTAGGATCGACAAGGTGCTTCAATGTTTTTAATACTACGGAACCTTTCACTGACGTATTTTGGTTATTTTGGTTTCTGAAACTAATGTCAGAAGAGTATTTATTCAAAAAAATATTTTTGTTATCTAAGTCAATTCACGAACAATTTAATTTTTCCTTCAATAACTTTCCTTCAAATATATTTTCTTTACGATTTTTACTTTATTATAGAATTTTTCTTAAATAATTGAAAGAATCTGAAAAAGTGATCTAAACAATACTTAGTTAACAGCTTTTTACCTTTGTATAGGATCAACAACAATAGCAAGAATGAGGGCTGCAACTATCGTACAACCCACGAATATACCTATTAAATACAAGAAGTGTTAGCGTTATATATACTCGTATAAATAACTATTACAAGTGGTAGAATTTAAATTTATTATATAGAATGTAAAATATATCAACACTAGCGGAATTCAAGTATTTACTAAACCTGAATGATAAAAAATATACATATATTATAATCATATAGGTTTCATTATTTGTTTACATCTCAAATCAAAAACTACCTGCAAGAATTTGTATTCTTTCCTTTGGTTGTTCCTGTAACGCTTTTTCTGCATCTGTGCTTGGAAAATAGTTAGCACCACACAATATTGGTATGATGGAATCATTTACAGCTGTAATTGCTGCCTCGTTATCTCCTAATGAGAGAACTGTAAAAAAGGCATGAGGAGCATGAATATGTAGCTAAAAATAACTTAAAAGAAGAAGAAAAAAATGTTTAATAGAAAAGCCATTAAAATCTAAAACTAACCGACCTAAAGATGAAATAAGGTTTCCCAAAACCTGATTTAATTGGTAGATCATAAAGAAGATTCCGAAAAAGCGGGACAATAGAATATCCAAAGCGATGTTTGATATATTTTTATGATCCTCGGATGCCTGAAATGTGTATTGAAAAAATTACTCTATGCTTAGTCTTAGATTGTTAAGTTTACATCGTCATAGTCTATACGAAGGCGTGGGCGTTTCTCAATCAAAAATCTATTTTAATACAATAGTGTTCAATAGTTTATGAGCGAAAAACTATTAAATCTTCGTATGAATTGACACGATGAAAAGGACGAATAATATAGAAATCGACACTATGTCCATGTTTTCGTACTGATTAATTATTATTTGTTTAAAATTTTATTATTTATAAAGAACTCACTGCACATAGATAAGCACTCTTTGCACACCAGAGCGACGCTCCGCCAAATCCCATTATCCAAGCTGTCGGTATGAGAGTATAAAAATTTGGATACACCTGCGCAGCGTAATATGGCGTATAAGCTAGAAAGGATACACATATCGTCCATTTGGTGCCGATCCATCTGCAGTTATTAAAGATTTTGTATTGTAACAGTAACATTAATAGAATCAGTCTTAAATAAACTACAATTAAATTACTTAATAAGCAGAACTGGTAAAAACATGTTTGACACTACAAATCCTGCACAGGAGATGCCCAGAGCTAATGTACCTAAACCAGCATCCGCATTGATTGAACTCTGAAGGTTTATTGTACCCTGCAAATATATTAAGTCGTTATGTGATTACTCTAAAAGAGTAATGTTTAAGATACATTTCAAAATAAACTAACGCTATAGGCTGTAGAACTTATCATAAAAGCTAGACTTATCGCCACAACATTTTTCGTAATTTCATATGTCGTCTTTGGACGGTCTTCAACTCGAGAACTTCTAATTGTTATCTTCATTTCCAAGAAGACAATGATCACTGCGAGTAATTTAATAATCCTTGTGTGCTCTGAAAAAAAAAGTTATGCAAAACATATCATTGTAATAATATTTTGGTTTACTTTAGTATTTCAGTTTAGTATATACAGTTTAATTATAATGACTTAAAGTCCTCTAAGATGATCGTCAGAAATGATTTTTCTTACAGCCAAAAAGTAAAAACGCTAGTACAATTAGTAAGAGAAATAAGATTTATATAAACATACTTGAAGACCTGGCGAACTTCGTATCGCCCTATAATCAAGAAATATCTATCACGTTTTTTTATTTATATTTTTGGAGTTTATCTGTAAGCCATAAATCTCCGTGTTTTGAAGTGCGACAGATTGATTGACATATTAGTTAGTTGTCAAATCTAATGTCAAAAAAAATGTTTGTATGGGAAATAGAAAAGGGCTGTTTTTATGGTTTTCCCAGTAATGAATAAATTTTTTTCAGCTTTTATACCTTCCCTGAACCTCCACGAACATTTCAAGACTAAGATAAGATAAATCCGTTCAGCTGTTCTCGAGTTTTAGCGAGACTAAGGAACAGCAATCCATTTTTATATATATAGAAGATTTATTTATTTATTTTGGAAATACCATCGGCTTATTCACAAGCCATATGTGGAAAAAAAATATAAAAAAGTAAACTTGTTCAGTGTGATACACCATTACAGGTATTTACATTATTACTTACATGATAACAAAACTAACTAAAGGTAAGGTAAACACTACACTAAGACATTTAAGAATCTGAATACAATGAGATAACAAACGTTTAAGTATCAATTACTAACTAAAACAAACAAAATAAGATAACAAACATTTAAATATCAATTATTAACTAAAACAGTATTTATTATTTTTTTTAAACTATCATTACTTTGGCTGTATGTCGACGACATGGGTAGGTCCTCATACAGCGAATTAAAGGCGAAAATTTTCCGACATTTGTGTGAAATCTGGGAATGGCGAAGGTGCTTTTAATTGGATATCGAGGAATGGTTTTCGGAACATATAAATTTATTTAGGAAAGTAGGTTTGAAGAGTCTATTGAGTTGTGAATGACCTTATGTAAAAACATTAAGTCTTTCAGAGACCGTCGTTTCTCCAATGTATCTAGCTTGAAATATTTTAAACGTGTTACATAGCCTGCTTGATATGGACAGCGCCTGTCTTTATATGCTAAAAATCTTGTAAAACCCCGTTGAATTTTTTCAAGACGACTTTTATAAATTTTGTAACTTGGGCTCCAAACTGGTGATGCATATTCTAAAACACTACGAATTAGGGAACGATACAACGTTATAATAGCTTGAATATTTTTAAGGTCGTGACATGTTCTTTTAATAAAACCAACGAGTTTCAAGGATTTTTCTATAATTTTGTTGATATGATTACTTAACTGTAATTTTTTGTCAATAACTACGCCCAAGTCTCGGACCTCTGCAACTTCCGCTAATTCTTTATTGTTAATAGTGTAGTTATATGAAATTATGTTTCTGTTTTTAGTGAATCTGATATATTGACATTTGTTTGCATTGAGTATCATTTTATTGTTATTGCACCACTGTTGTACTGAATTTAAATCGCGTTGCAGAAGTTCTGCATCGTGAATAGTGTTAATATATATATACAGGGTGACTGGTGAATTACTATTGATACTTGAGGACGTGATATTTGACGATCATATATGACAAAATAAAAATTAATATAACATAAATATTAATAAACTTCTAAGTAAAGTTAACCAAAAGTTATGTAATTAATTACGCATCGTGTGAACACCCTACAGATTAGGTATACACCCACACTCACACATACGCGTGCGGCGGCGTGGTTTTGTATCAGCACGCCACCGCACGCGTCCACACTTGGACCACTGGGAAAGTGTCCACACTTTATTTATTTATACGGAAATTTGGTCAATAATTAAGTACCTATTTTTTGTACATAATTCGAATGAGAATCATGTACCGAGTATTCTCCTTAAATATTGATACATAGTAATATATATACAACGTGTAACGTAATTAACGCACACCCTCAAATACTCCAATGTGAATATAATAATATAAACGCAATGCATACACCAAACTTACTTACTTACTTACTTACTTACTTACTTACTTACTTACTTACATACTTTTATTTGTGAAATTAGTTATCCCAATTTCGTGCAAATAATATGGTCAGCTATTCATGTACTCGCCGCGCCCGCGCCTCTCTCTCCGAGTGCCGTCCCACAATAATAAGAAGTAGGTAATAATAAGTACACGAAATAACTACATACATCATGATTTTTCTTTCCATCACACTTTTCAAGCTTTAGATTGTTGACATTGAATTTTCTTTTTAATGTGAAGCCAATATTTTATAATTACTGATTTGTTAAATTAAATTTGTAAATAAGAATTATTAAACAGCTGATAACGTGTGATTTGATTAGACACCACAATACCTACGACAAAGTCAAACACAGTCGGCCGGTTTAAATGTTGTGTATCAAAATATTAACAATAATTTAAAGATCATAAACAAACTTACAGTTTAATTTGCACTCGCACGGCGTTGTCGTTTTAAAATATTTTCAAAATGTCCACCGCCTTGTTCAATGCACTTTAATGACCGTTTTCGCAATTGTGGTTTTATTTTAGATAATACTGCAATGTCACTTTTCACTTTTACAAAGGCGGTTATTATCTTATTTTTTAGTTCCTCGGCACTTGTTATCTCTGTGTTATAAACTAGCGATTTAATTCGCCCCCACACAAAAAAAAGTCGAGTCGCGTCAAATCAGCTGATCTAGGAGGTCAATGGACACGTGCGTAGGTATTTGATGTATTGAATGTTAGTGTACCGAAACGACACAGCGAAATGCGCGACTAAGATTTTATTTGCACTTTACACTTGACCTCTTTTCGATAAGGTGGACGCGGCGTGACTAACTTACCCAAAACAAATTTTGTTGACTTCGATGTTTAGTTATTATTACTCTGATTCCCGGGATAAGCCTGCCGTCTCGCTCTATTGTAATGTTATTAAGCCGAAGAAAGAAGGAGAAAGTAATAATTTTTGTATTACGCGGCTTTCTTTTATGCACTGTAGTGACCTTGCTGTGTGCCGGTTGTCGCTATGGTGTTGCGTGCTTAGTTATTTTTAAATACTATTTTAGCCTTGAAATAAGTATCAGTTTTTTTTAATTGAATGATGATTACTAATTTAATATTTCATTTTAAAAATCTTAATACCCTGACTTACGATCCATTTTCGTTTCCATTAATTTTCGTTTCTATGAAGTGTTTAGATAACTGTGTGTAGGGTGACTATAATTTACTTAGTTCTATCTAAATTTGAGAAAAAAAATGACCTACATAAAAAACTATCAAAATCGATCCAGTATCCGATTCTGATCAAACTACTTTCAGGGTGTGCGTTAATTATGTTACACGTTGTATATATATATATATATATATATATATATATATATATATATACAGGGTGACTGGTGAATTACTATCAATATTTAAGGAGCATACTCGGTACATGATTCTCATTCGAATTATGTAAAAAAAATAGGCACTTAATTTTTGACAAAATTTCCGTATAAATAAATAAAGTGTTGACACGTTCCAAGTGTTGCAAGTGTGGACGCGTGCGGCGGCGTGCTGATACAACACTACGCCGCCGCCGCGTCTGTGTGAGTGTGTGTGTATACCTAATCTGTAGGGTGTTCATACGATGCGTAATTAATTACATAACTTTTGGTTAACTTTACTTAGAAGTTTATTAATATTTATGTTACATTAATTTTTATTTTGTCATATATGATCGTCAAATATCACGTCCTCAAATATCGATAGTAATTCACCAGTCACCCTGTATATATATATATAGTATTCACTCCTCAGTTCATATCTCTTATTTTCAAAATGAGTCCTAATTGTAATATGGTATAACTACTGTAAATGTGGTTAATATCCAATTTTTTGAGTACCTGCAGATAATGGGTCTTTATTTTGCCCATCTAACACTACATTACAGCAACACACTATCCCTTCATAGGAGCGGAGTAATACAGAAATAATATATAAGGAATGTTATAGTCCATAGACCTACACCTGAATATACAGATACACTTCACCAAATACAAACACTTTTTCAACTTCACTACCATACCATACCAGTGTAAATATGTACTAGTAGTAAAAACTACATATATGTGAGCTAACAACGATATGAATGCTGACGACAATTAGAAGTATGCCACTTGTTTCATTATTTTCATATAAATTAAAAGAATAATGTAATGTACTTATCGTTTTTATGTCATAATTAAAGAACCTGTTTTTATTTGATTAAGTATATACTGCTTAAAAATTCTAAAATATAAATGAAGTTTATTCGAAGTAATCTCCATTGGCTGCAATACAGTTCTTTAAACATTGAGGCCAGTTAGCCTTCTGACTGTAAATCATTATGTTGATTCGGAAAAGGAGGGCGCAACTGTTCCGCTAAGTTTGCTCTATCTCGAAATGGGTTAGGCTTCTCATACGGTAGAAGATGATAGTTGGCTAGATAGGCTTGATAGAGAGAGATTATCCCGATATCAAACAAGTCCACTCCAGCCGGGCGTAGCAATTTAACAAGAAGTGACCCATTAGTGTAAGTACAGTCCTGATAGCCCATATCGGAATATGTATTACACGACTTCCCTGAGACCACATTATGACGGAGAAAATCGCTTTTATATAAAATAAACACAAAAAAACACCCTACGTTGTTGAGCTGATTAAAATTCAATTGATAATAAAATTGAGGAAAATATGATATTTGTTATTACCAAATTCGTTGCAAATTCTTGATTATATAATCTTCTAATTCATTGATATATATGTACATAGTGCTGCAAATAATAAACATAAATGCCACATTATACTAAATTATGCAGTATGGTAACTAGCATATAACATTGATAACTAACCAATTTATAATTATTTATCTCATTTAATTGTAATTGGAATTGTATTTCTTATAATGACTATCTTTGAATCATTATTATTTACGAACTGTATTTTTTCTTTTTTTGTGTCATTTTATAATTTTAGTGTAGCTTTCTGTTGTGGATGATCTTGTGGTTTATCTTGGTTTACTTTGAATATTTTATTTCGATACTGTTACTGAAACAACGTTTTACAATATATTAATACGCATAGTGTGGAAAAACTGAGTTAAATGTTCTGTTATGATGACGTAAACAAGCGTCTAAGAAGTGTTGTCTAAAGTTAATACAAATAAATTTCTCTGTTTTTTTGACAATCCACAATCATTAATTAAGTCATTAATGACAATTTCACGCCGATCTTCTATTAGAGGTACTGTGGTACTTCCCCGGTTGAGCTAGCCCATGTACGAGCTGCAGTAACTTGACCACAGCTAGGCTCTACCACCTTAAAAACTAAGTTATTGTTTTATGTGTTTATAAAACTTTAATATGTATGTTTTATCTTGCTACCTAATGTATTTGACGTATGACGTTGTTTAAATTTTTTTAAATACTAAGAATAAATTATCTTTCATATCATGCAGTTCAATAACTTGTTCATTTTAAAACATGTTTCAACTTTATTTGTAAGTTAAATTAAATATAACAAAAAATTAATAAAATTTAACACAACCGAGTGTATGTAGTGTATTTATTCTTCGCAAAAATTGTAAAAAGTAACTCGCTTAATACAAGAATTATGATTGCCAGTAAATTTTTGTGACATGAATAGTTCTGTTGTAGAACATAGAGACGTATGTATATTTAAACTTTGTAAGCTTGAGAATATATTTTTTATAAAGTTTTAATATTAACATGAATCACGTTTACTTATTACGACGGATGGGCATTAAATAAAATAGTTCAACAGAAACAAATCGTTAAACTTTCAACATCATCATCACCAGCCTGTACTCACATGGAGAGGGTTTAAGAATTAGTCACCACGTTTGCTAAAGCGGATTGATTATAATATTGGTTTTAACAAGCTTATAATTTGAAATAATAAGTCCAGGTTTCCTCACGATGTTTTTCTTAACCGTGACTCAGTGGTGTCTAAACAGAAAGTATGCATGACTCGGAAAAACCACATTGATACTTGCCAGGTTTCGAACCCGTACCCTCATGCCCGCGAGGAGGGCCTTTAAACTTTAGCTGATGTCAAACTTTATTGGTTATGAATTTCTTTAACACTTTCTTTATTCCACAAACAACTCTTTTTTGTTCATAGGCGATCATAAGAAATAAAAAAAATATGAATGGAGTTTATATGAAATTTAATGTGGCACTTGTATTAATATGTGAATTCTTACTTCTAGGTCTCACAACACCGTATCTGTGTCCGACATACTCCTTTTCGGCTTTTTATTTTGTGTACCCTGATCACAGAAATCTAATTCTATATTCGGATTATTCAACTTTGGAGTAGGATCTATTGTTATTGATTTTTTTTCCTTATATTCCAGTATTAAATAGAGCACCACTCCTACAACCATTATAAACAATAAAATGTAAGTTTTCACTGTAGTACGTAGATAAGGTGACATAGTATATGATATGACAAATCCAATTGATTCATAGAACCGAATAGTTGAAAATGCTGCCTCTTTTCTATCTGCGAAAATAATTCCGAAGAAAACTGAAAAGAATAAAAATAAAACATTAAAACAGGCTTAGAAGAGTAATTGACTAAACATTTTTATGATTCAGAAAGACATAACATTATTAAATCTCGTTTTCTTTTATCTTCCTACAAACTACGAAACTATCTATCTACTACTTATATATAACATGAAAATCTTAGATTCGAGGATAGAATTTCCAAGTACAGCGTGATGTTTTAATAATTTTAATTGATAAAAATTGTTCCAGACAACAGGTTTTTTAAATATATGATAAGGGTATATTTTAAGCGAATGTCAAATGTGACTGAAATTGTAAAGTACCCATCCTGTGAAAAACTAATTTTGTGTTACAGTTTGTTAAATATCTTATAAGTTATTGAAATGTGAAGTCCAGGTTAGGCAAAACCAAAGATACTACTAGCAAAAGACCCCATTAGAACAATGCTACAAAAGTTCTTGAGAAATGTAAAACTGTTCTATACTTATTAAAAAGAACAAAAACAAGTAAATTGATATGAAAAGGCTCAAAACGAAAAAAAAAAACATAGTGACACTATTTACTCTCACGAATCGTACTTACGGAATTTTAATTATTAATGAGAATCACATAAAAAATATATTATATTACTAGCTCATCTAAAAATAAACAATGGATACTAAAATATTTTAAATTTGATTGAAGTAGATGAATGTTTAGCTTACCACTGCTTTGTACCATCCAGATAGCATCGCATAGGCCCCACAGACACGCCAGGATGTACACAACAAATTTCTGATCAGACTGCGGGCTCCAACACAAAAGAAACACAAGTACAAAACAATGTGTTACAAAGGCTGCAAGCATAAGAGGAATACGTCCGACTTTCTAGGACGTAATTTTATGTTAATACTCGTAATTTGGCTACATTAGTTCTGAAACGATAATCTTAGAGTTGTTTAAAAAATACCTTGGCCAATTGTCCAACCATAACACTCCCTATGGCGTCAACTAATCCGTAAGTCATCATAACAAATCCCACGATTCCAACACCTATTGCGCATGACACGAATGACTGAAAAAAAAATTGACTCGATATAACTTTTTTGTTTTTCTGGAGTTGGTAGAGCCAAGCTGTGGTAAGTAACTACAGCTCGAACATGGGCTGGCTCGTCCGGGGAAGTACCACCCTCTCACAGAAGATCGGCATGAAGTAGCCTTTAATGGCTGCGTTTTGTTCGATGAGTGAGAGAGCCGGTTGCCCTTACTCTATTTCCATCTTTTCCTGATATTCCCTTATTCCTATCCTTCCGTAGTCCTAAAAAAAAAGTTGGTAACGTATCCGCATCCTTGTTGCGGATGTCCATGGGCGAAGGTCACTACTGCCCATCAAGAAGGCCGTCTGCTCGTTTGCCATCTTTGACATAAAAATAAAATAAATAAAATATAAGTTTCTACTTGCGACTTCGTCCGCGTTAATTTCGGAATGAGATGTATGTATGTGTAAAAGCTGACCGAGCAAACTCTATTCCCCCCTAGAGGCCACAAACAGTCAGATATTGGAATTTATTATTATTTTTCCTTTTTTGATCGTATTTAATGCTGAATAGCCTGTGTCCGTATCCTGATTCCAACCTATCTCCCCACCAATTTTTAAACCATATCCCTACAGCCTAATTGAAGAAATTATACCATTGAAGACGGCTTACAATATCTTTAAAATATTTTTTCGATAGAAAGGTTAAAATGTAAAAGATTCAAGAAATCAAATGAATGAAAATCAATTTTTATAATATGTATAATAATACACAATCTCACCGCTGTGAAATCAGCTGCAAAGTAAGCTTGTTCCATCCCTGTGAAGAAGTTAAAGAAAATCAACATGATTTGCTTAGGATCGACAAGGTTCCGGACGGGGTGCACGGGAGAGTTCTCGCTCTCTCCCTGGTGCACCTCGGTGGAGCCCTCAAGGAGCTGTTCGACCTCTGTCTGAGGTCCGGGCAGTTCCCGAGGGCCTGGAAGGAAGGCCGGCTTTGCCTTCTTCCAAAAGGCAACCGGCCTCCGGACTCGGCTTCGGCGTGGCGACCGGTGGTTGTGCTGAACGAGGCGGGGAAGGCCCTGGAGAAAATAATGGCCACCCGTCTCGTTCGGCATCTAGAGGAAGGCTCGGGCCCGGGACTGTCAGAGTTCCAGTTCGGGTTCCGAGCCCATCGGTCGACCGTCGATGCTCTCAAACGCCTGAGGGCGGTGACGGAAGAGGCGGAACGCAGAGGAGAGGTAGTGGTTGCGGTGTCGTTGGACATCGCAAACGCGTTTAACAGCCTCCCACACAGCGCGATACAGGTGGCACTCGAGTATTTCGGAGTGCCCCTGTATCTGAGGAGGCTGATAAACAGCTACCTCTCCCAGAGGAGGGTGGCAGTCGAGAGCCGGAGGGGGTCCATAGAGTGGTGGACAGTCGAAAACGGCGTGCCACAGGGGTCGGTCCTGGGACCGGTCCTGTGGAACGTCGGATACGACTGGGTCCTGCGGAGTCGTCTCCTCCCCGGGATGGGTGTCATCTGCTACGCCGATGACACCCTCGTCTTATCCCGGGGACGAAACTACAGGGAGGCGGCGCGGCTGGCCGAGGTCGGAACTGACCTCGTGATCAGCCGCATAGAGAGGTTGGGGCTTCGGGTGAGAATAGACAAGACCGAAGCCCTCCTCTTCCGCGGGACTGGGCGGAAAGGACCCCCGCCGGGTGCCACCCTCCTCATAAGAGGAGGGAGGGTCAGGGTGAGTCCCACCATGAAATATCTGGGGCTCACTCTTGACGGAGGGTGGACCTTCGTGCCTCATTTCAAGGAACTGGGGCCGAAGGTCGTGAGGACGGCAGGTGCGCTGGGAAAATTCCTCCCGAACCTCGGAGGACCCAGCGCAGCTTGCAGGCGGCTATACTCTGGGGTCTGTCGGAGTATAGCCCTGTACGGTGCTCCCGTTTGGGCTGATCGCCCAATGAGCCGCAGGATCAAAGCCCTGCTGCGCTCTGCGCAAAGGGCTCCTGCGGTGAGGGTGATTAGGGGGTACCGTACGGTCTCCTGGGCCGCAGCGACTGCCCTTGCCGGCGATCCGCCTTGGGATCTCGTGGCGTCGGTTCGAGCCGAGTTGTTCTCCTATGTCTCGGGTAGGAGGACACTCGGCGAGAACCCTTCGTCGGAGGAGATCCGAGCGGTTCGTCGGCAGGGGGAGGAACGCCTTATGCGGGAGTGGGGGGAGGACCTGGCGGAGCAGCCGTACGGTAGACGTACAACGGCAGCGCTTCGCCCGGTCCTAGAGCGTTGGATGAGGCGGAAACGCAAACCCCTCACTTTCCGTCTGACGCAGGTCTTAACCGGGCACGGGTGCTTTGGTTACTACCTGTGTCGGACGGCCAGGAGAGAGCCGGGAGAAGGCTGCCATGAGTGCGGCGCTGCGGTGGACTCGGCCCAGCACACCCTCGAGGTGTGCCCGAGATGGGCTGCGCAGCGCCAAGACCTTGTGGCGGCTCTCGGCGGAGTGGACCTGTCGCTTTCGAGTGTCGTGGAGAAGATGCTCGAGAGTGATGGGTCCTGGTTGGCGGTGTCCTCCTTCTGTGAGACGGTCATGTCCACGAAGGAGGCATCTCAGCGGGAAAGGGAGAGGGCGGCTGATGCTCCCTCCCCCCGCAGGCGACGTACGGGGGTGCGACGGAGGCAATTCCTACGCCTCCAATAGCACCCCTGCGTTCCGGGCTGGGGTCGGCGTGGTAACCCGGCCCTTTTGAAAGCCCGGCGTCGTCGGGGTGGTCCTAATTGCCGGGATCGCCCCCATGCTCTGAGGGAGTAAGTCCGGTCTTTGCCAGGACCGGCCAGTCGCTGGTGTGCCCTGTCGCTGACAGATCCGGGGTACACCGACATAGCGGCCGATGGCTTTCGCAGTGGTTTTAGTGAGTAGGGGCCTGCCCAGGCCGAGCCTCACACATCCCTTCCGGCCCCACCAAGGCCGGTTGGACGGCTCGTAAAAAGAGTTTCCACTACGTCAACAAAAAAAAAAAAAAAAAAAAGGATCGACAAGGTGCTTTAATGTTTTTGTTATTACGGAACCATTCACTGACGTATTTTTGTTATTTTGGTTGCTGAAATTAATGCCAGAATAATGTTTAATTATTTATATTTTTTTTTATCAAAGTCAATTCAGGAGCAAATTTTATTCAATAAATAAATAATAGCTTTAACGATTTTTACACTATTATAGAATGATTTTTAAATAATTGAAATAATATGGCAAAGTAATAAAAAACAATACAAGTTTAAGAATAACAGCTTATTACCTTTGTAAAGGATCAACAACAATAGCAAGAATGAGGGCTGCAACTATCGTACAACCCACGAATATACCTATTAAATACAAGAAGTGTTAGCGTCATATATATAAATAACTATTACAAGTGGTTGAGTTTAAATTTATTATATAGAATGTAAAATATATCAACACTAGCGGAATTCAAGTATTTACTGAACCTGAATGATAAAAAATATACATATATTATAATCATATAGGTTTCATTATTTGTTTACATTTCAAATCAAAAACTACCTGCAAGAATTAGTATTCTTTCCTGTGGTTGCGCCAGCAATACTTCTTCAGCGTCTGTGCTGGGGAAAAAGTTACCACCACACAATTTTGGTATAATGGAGTCATTAATAGCTGTAATTGCTGCCTCATTATCTCCTAATGAGAGAACTATAAAGATAGAAATTAAGAGCATGAAGACACAGCTACAAATAAAGTAAAATTTTAAAGTCGAAAAAAATATTTATGACTAGTTTTTGCCCGCGACTTCATCCCCGTTAATTTCGTCCTAAGTAATATATGTATAGTTGACCGGGCGAACTCTGTGCCGTCTTAAATAACCAGGTGTTGGTATTTATTACAACACGCAAGGCAGACCCTGGCTAAAGCTGGGAAATTGCCAGACAGAAGAGATTGACATATAAGTTGTCAAATCTAATGTCAAAAAAATGTTTGTATGGGAAAAAGAAAAGGGCTGTTTTTAGCATTTTCCCGTAAAATGAATCAATTTTTTTAGCTTTTAAACCTTTCCTGAACCTCCACTAACATTTCAAGACTAAGATAAGATAAATTCGTTCAGCCGTTCTCGAGTTTTATTGAGACTAACGACTAATCTATATATTATATATATAGATTAATATGAAAGCGGTTCAATTAAAAACTACAATTAACACACCTAAAGATGAAATAAGATTTCCCAAAACCTGATTGAATTGGTAGATCATAAAGAAGATTCCGAAGAAGCGGGACAATAAAATATCTAAAGGGATGTTTGATATTTTGTTATGATTCTCGGATGCCTGAAACGTGTATGGAAAAAGTATTATAACGATGGAAATATGGACTAAGAATATAAAGATTGTTACTATTTTCATGTGTACGTTTGACGTCCGAAGTCCATTATGAGAGTACATCGCAGTCTTCGCCTGGCTTGGCCGCTAGACGTCGCTACCAATGGTCGGTATTTTATTACCGACCATCCTTCCTGTCACTTCCAATCATCTAGCTTATAAATGCAAGCCACCAATTTCTTCATTGTTAGGCTCATAAAGACACAGCACCAGGAAGACATTACTAGGACTTCGAAGAGAGAAGAGTCCGTATTAGAACCGAAAACGGGATACAAGGTTATCGAATTTATATTATCTACGAAGTGAAGTTCATCCACATGCTAAAGAGGAAGGTCATGTACTGTACGACCAGATCATAATAATAATATAGCTTCTGTATGTCTGGATACTTGACTATTTAAATTTATATTGTATCTTTTCAAAGAACTAATCAATATCCTGGCATCTCAAATCAAAATCAGCTTAGGGGGTTTAGGTTTTGCCAACGAAATAGCTTTGAGTATGTGTCTTACTATTGGATTTGTAGAAACCTTAATATCGGATATCGTTTTTCAAACAGATACAATGACTGGTTTATGCACAAGAATAGTTCGGTAGGAAAGACCATGGGTTAAAATAGGTAGACTGACGACCTTGCTACATTTGCTGGCTTTGTTAAACGAAAATTAATGCTATTTCCTTGTACCGTATCGTATCGTACCCATCTACTCCAAATTAGGGCATATGTCTTTATGGTAGACTGCCTCCAGCAAAATGACAATAACTGTGTCTCTTGTGGTGTCCATGTCTCTATTAAATCGTCCCATCCAAAATCAGCTTTGTGTGCCCTACAAGCTTAACAACCTTGAAGTTTCTTTGTCTCTGATAGGCCACTAGACGGGCGCGCAGTTTCGAGGCAGGCGGTCGGCTTCGGTGTTTAGGAGTCTTGGCAAGTGTTGCGGGCGAAGCACAATTTTAGGGTGGTAGGTAATCAGTTACCGATCATTAGTAGCGACGTCTAACGGCCAAGCGAGGCGAAGACTGCGATGTACTCTCATAGTGGACTTCGGACGTCAAACGGAACTCGTTATATAATTTGTCTTTAATTTTATTTTTTATAAGGACTCACTGTACATAAATAAGCACTCTTTGCACACCAGAGTGATGCTCCGCCAAATCCCATAATCACAGCTGTTGGTATGAAAGTGTAAAAATTTGGATACACCTGCGCAGCGTAATATGGCGTATAAGCTAGAAAGGATACGCATATCGTCCATTTGGTGCCGATCCATCTGTAGTTATTAAAGATTTTGTTTTGTAACAGTAAAATTAATAGAATTAGTCTTAAATAAACTACAATTTAATTACTTAATAAGCAGAACTGGTAAAAACATGTTGGACACTACAAATCCTGCAGCGGCGATGCTCAGAGCTAATGTACCTAAACCAGCATCCGCATTGATTGAACTCTGAAGGTTTATTGTACCCTGCAAATATATTAAGTCGATGGACAATCATTTTTATAGAGTTATATTTAAGATAGATTTCAATGTAAACTAACGTTATAGGCTATATAACTGATCATAAAAGCTAGACTTATCGCCACAACATTTCTAGTAATATCATATGTCGTCTTTGATCGTTCTTCAACTTGAGAACATCTAACTGTTAGTTTCATTTCCAACAAAACGATGATCAATGCGAGGAATTTTATAAACCTGAAATATTCTGAAAAAAAAAACAAAATAAAATATTGTAATATCATAAGTTAATTTATGTATATGTTACTAGATCGATTTAAAGTCCTCTCAAACTATTTTCAGAAATAAGTTTTGTTGAGGCAAAAAGTAAATAGATAGGACAATTATGAGTAAGAGAAATAAACATCATATAAACATATAATATTAATTCCTTACTTTGTATTTTCCAAATGAGGCCTTATTGTACTATTGTATTTCTGATGTGTGATTAATATCCAAACTTTTCAAGTACCTGTAGATACTCCGTTTTTATTTTAAGTTACTCAGACTATATTTCAGCAACACACTATACGTTTGGTGAATATTATTACTAACTTTATTTGGTGCATAGTAAAAACTGATATAATATAATTATAATGAATGTCATGGTACATAGACCTGAACATAAAGATACTGAACTAGACGTGTCTAGCACCGATATGAAAGCGGACAACGATTAGGATTATGGCACCTGTTTTATTATGTTGATATAAATTAGACTAATAATTTAATGTAGTTATCGTTTTTATATCATAATTAAAGAACCTGTTTTTATTTGATTAATAGAGCGTTTTAACTACCAATAAAACTTACCTAATAATTTTCCTTAAGATATCCGGAATCCATCTTGAGTCAAGCACCTGTCTCTTTAGCCTTTTTTGTCAGGTTTTCGCTACCTTTCGGTGCAACTTCAGCCCTCTAATATCAATTTAGCAGGAGGAAACTAGCACATTTTAACAAATTGATATTTTTTAGCTCATTATACATACTCGAGGTGAACCAGGTGAATCAAAATAACATGACAATGAATTTTTTATATTTTCCTGTGACTGATTTAATATTACTCTTTTAAAGTACTCGTATCTTTTAAAGGTATGTTCTTGCCTCCAGTTTCCAGTTTCCAATATTTTATCTATTGGAAAACATTCTATCCAGTTAAGAGAAGCTATTGTAGATCGTACAGATCCAGGAGAAGCGTCAATACCAGCTTCTTTGAGTTAAGACTTAATCCAGCCTCCAATAACAGTTTTCGACGCCGCCTTAGGTTTCCCTCTCGCAGTCAAAAACAATTCATTAATCTAAGCGCACGGTAGTACGCCGGCTAAGTTCCACAGGCCGCGCGCATGCCGTGCACTATTTACACGAACCCTTTCTACCCACATTTGACCCCCCTGTAGCTCAGTGCCTATTGCAAGTATAGAGATAAAATTGTACCTACGTAATCATATACTAGTACTAAAGCAGTATGCCAAATATCATAGATAAAGCTTCAGTAGATCCTGAAATATAACCCTGTGAAAATAGCTAATTTTGGCACTGACTCACTGACAGGTAATCAAAACCTCTAGGCCACTTCCCATTGTTTTAGCATTATGAAATTTGGTACACAGGTTGTGTGTTATATGTAGATTAACAAAAAATTAAGAAATTTAAGAAATCGGTCAAGCGTAAGTTGCCTCAATTCTAAATATCGAATTTTTAATAAGGTCGACCCACTTTTGACCCCCCTGTAGCTCAGTGCCTATTCCAAGTACAGAGATAAAATTGTACCTACGTAATCATATACTAATACTAAAGCAGTATGCCAAAAATATCTAAAATCATAATACTGCTAAATTTGAACTTGGCAGGTCAATTTAATTATATAAATAATAAATACAATTAATTAAGTGTTACGTACAGCACGGAAACCTGCCAAGTTCAAATTTGGAAGTATTATAATTTTAGATATTTCTAACCAAGCACCTACGTATTTTCACAACTATACCATATTTTAAGTTGGGTGTATGGTAAAGTGAATTTCGGCCAGATGGACCGTTGACGTGAATAAGGTGGCGGGTAGTGGCTGGAAGTGGAAGGCAGAGGACTGGGTGTGGTGGCGAGTCTTGAGAATGGCAAATGTTTACCAGTGGATCATGCTGTTGATGAAGATGATTATGATCGAATTCAAAGTGCATCTAAATTTTTCATTAGATTGGATTTCAACCCTTTTTTAGGCAAACAATTAGCCGATTGGAACTTGGCCCCCTTTTTAACAGACATGTTTTTGGTGAGATATACTCTTTCTGCGGCGGTCTTTGGATATATCCACCAATCGGTGAACCCAGTAAACACAATCAAGGGCTTTATACGGGTTCTGTGAAAGTTTCCACCCAGACTGCCTGTAATTTGTACTATCAGTCTTAGATCCTAAACGTGGCCAAAATGTAATGGTGTTACGCTGGTCAATAAATTTTCCGTCTTCAATTGTTAATAAACTTAGATCGTGGACTCTACGCCCTGACGATAAAAGCAGTAGGATACGTTTTTATCTATTTATATTTATCAATATTTGATGTTTCTCCCTTTTATGAAAACCTCTTTGAATGCTCATCAATATTATTTATAGCATTTTTCTAAAATTCGTGGAAAATTTCAAATTGTTAAGTACTTTTATTTAGAGAAAAGAATTTTAAGGGGTAAAGAGACAAATACTGAAGGATTTCGATATAATTAGAATAGAAACACTTCTATTTATTTCATTTGAATGACATTTTTTTGGGTTAAGCCAGCAGAAACTAAAATCATTTTCAATTATCTTTATGGTCTTCGATAAATTAATGAAATATAAATATATTTTGGACATTGGTTTTAGAGTTTTTTTTTATGAGAAAGGCAGCAAACGAGCAAACGCCCTTTTTAATAGGCAGTAGTGACCGCCACCGATCTACATCTGCAACATAGATGTTGAGAATGCATTGCCAACCTTGATCGTTGAGGAAAAGGGATGGGTGGGTATAAAGGAAAGGCAGGAAAGGGTGGGATCAGGAAAAGGGCAACCGGCTCTCTCACTCATCGGACGAAACGCGGTCAATAATGACTACTTCACGCCGATCTTCTGTGGTACTTCCCCGGTTGTGCCAGCCCTTATTCGAGCTGCAGTTACTTGACCACAGCTAGGCTCTAGCATCTTAAAAACTAAGTTATCGTTTTATGTGTTTATAACACTTTAATATCTATGTTTTATCTTGTTACGCAATTTATTTGACGTCGTTTAATTTTTTTTAAATACTAAGAATAAATTATCTTTGATATCATACAGTTCAATAACTTGTTCATTTTAAAACGTGTTTCAACTTTATTTGTAAGTTAAATTAAATATAACAGAAATATATGTATATCCAGTGTATTGTATTTATTCCTCGCAAAAGTTGTAAAAACTAACTCACTTAATACAAGAATTATGGTTGTCAGTAAATTTTTGTGACATGAACAGTTGTGTTCTAGAACATAGATACATATGTATATTTAAACTTTGTAAGCTTGAATTTTTTTTATAAAGTTTTGATATTAACATGAATCACGTTTACTTATTACGACGGATTGGCATTAAATAAAATAATTCAACAGAAAAAAATCGTTAAACTTTCAACATCATCATCATCACCAGCGTGTCAGAATTCACATGGAGAAGGTTTAAGAATTAATCACCACGTTTCCTAAAGCGGATTGGTTATAATATTGGTTTTAACAAGCTTATAATTTGAAATAATAAGTCCAGGTTTCCTCACGATGTTTTTCTTCACCGTGCTTCAGTGGTGTCTTAATAGAAAGTATGCATAACTCGGAAAATCACATTGATGCTTGCCAGGATTCGAACCCGTACCTTTATTAACAAGAGGCAGGCCTTTAACCTCTATCCGATGTCAACCTTTATTAGTTATGAATTTTGTTAACTCTTTCTTTATTCCACAAACAACTCTTATTTGTTCATAGGCGATCATAAGAAATAAAAAAAATATAAATGAAGTTTATATGAAATTTAATGTGGTAATTATATTAATATGTGTATTCTTATTTCTAGGTCTCACAACACCGTATCTCCGTCCGACGTACTTTTATTTTGTGTACCCTGATCACAGAAATCTAATTCCATATTCGGACTATTCAACTTTGCAGCAGGATCTAATGTTATAGATTTTTTTTCCTTATATTCCAGTATGAAATAGAGCCCTACTCCTACAATCATTATGAACAATAGAATGTAAGTTTTCACTGAAGTCCGTAGATAAGGTGACATAGTATATGATATGACAAATCCAATCGATTCATAGAACCGACAAGTTGAAAATGCTTCTTCTCTTTTATCTGCGAAAATAATTCCAAAGAAAACTGAAAAAGAATAAAAATAAAATAGGCTTAGAAGAGTAATTGACTAAACATTTTGATGATCAAGGAAGACATAACATTATTAAATCTCGCTTTCTTTTATCTTCCTACAAACCACAAAACTACCTATCTACTACTTATATATGTATAACATGAATATCTTAGATTCGAGGATAAAATTTTCAAGTACAGCGTGTTATAAGGGTATATTTTAAGCAAATGTCAAATGTGACCGAAACTGTAAAGCATCCATCCTGTGAAAATGATCCCATTAGAACTGAATGCTACAAAAGTTCTCGAGAAATGTAAAACTGTTCTATACTTATTAAAAAGAATAAAAACAAGTAAATTTAAACAAGAAAGCCTCAAAACGAAAAAAAACACGGTGACACTATTTACTCTCAAGAATCCTACTTACGGATTTTTAATTATTAATGAGAATCACATAAAAGACTAATAAATAAAAGATATTATATTAGTCACTCATCTAAAAAAAACAATAGATACAAAAATATTTTAAATTTGATTAAAGTACATGTATATTTAGCTTACCACTGCTTTGTACCATCCAGATAGCATCACATAGGCCCCACAGACAAGCAAGGATGTACACAACAAATTTCTGATCAGACTGCGGGCTCCAACACAAAAGAAACACCAGTACAAAACATTGTATTACAAAGGCTGCAAGCATAAGAGGGATACGTCCGACTTTCTAGGACGTAATTTTATGTTAATAATTTGGCTACATTAGTTCTGAAACGATAATCTTAGAGTTGTTTAAAAAATACCTTGGCCAAGTGTCCAACCATAACACTCCCTATGGCGTCAACTAATCCGTAAGTCATCATAACAAATCCCACGATTCCAACACCTATTGAGCATGACACGAATGACTGAAAAATATTTTGTCTCCGTTTAAGTTTATTGTTATAAGTTACTAGTTTTTACTCGCGATTAGGCCGTGTTAAGTTTGGAATTAGATGTATGTATGTGTAAAAGCTGACCGGGCAAACTCTATTCCTCCCTAGAGCCCATAAACAGCCAGATATTTTTATTTATGAAGTTCTTTTTTCCTTTTCGATCAAACAAAATTAAATATCCTATACCCGTCTCCTGGTTATAAGCTATCTCCCCAACAATTTTCAATCATATTCCTATAGCCTAAATTGAAAAAATTATACTATTTGAAGAGAGCTAACAATATCGATTAAAATCCTATAGAAAGGTTAAAATGTAAAAGGTACAAGAAAGTAGTTGAATAAAAATCATTTTTTATAATATAATAATACACAATCTCACCGATGTGAAATCAGCTGCAAAGTAAGCTTGTTCCATGCCTGTGAAGAAGTTAAAGAAAATCAACATGATTTGCTTAGGATCGATAATTTGCCTTAATGTTTTTGTCATTACGGAACCATTCACTGACGTATTTTGGTTGCTGAAATTAATGCCAGAATAATGTTTATTTATTTATATATTTTTATAGAAAAGTCTATTTACGAGCAATTTTTCTTCAATAACTAAATAATTGTTTGAAAGTTATTTACTCGAATCTAAAATGTTTATTAAATAATTGAAAGAATCTGGCAAAGTAAAATAAACAATACTAAGTTAAGAATAACAGCTTATATATAATCATATATTACCTTTGTATAGGATCAACAAAAAAACCAACAATGAAGGATGCAACTATCGTACAACCCACGAATATACCTACAAAATACAAGAAGTGTTAGCGTTATATACATATATGTACAACCATTACAAGTGGTAGAATTTAAATAGATAATATGGAATGAAAAATATATCAATAGTCTCAGAATTCAAGTCTTTGCTAAAACTGAATGATAAAAAGAAAATAGTTATAATCATGTTAGTCCGGTCAAATTAGACCAAATAATAACAGTAAGGTTACATAAATTCCCACCAAGCTAAAAATCGGTACGATTGTTTGAAATATCATTAAAAACAAAATTTGAAAGTTCCCCAGATTTTGAAGTTACGACTCAGACGATTAAATTTCACTACTTTTTTTAACTTAAATTGCTTTTATCTTTTCAATCTCTGCTAATATTCATTATTTTTCAATAGTTTTCATATTATGCCGATTATAACTTTTACAACTCTTTGAATCGTTATATCTCAAAAAAGGTGGCTCGTAGAAAAAAAAGTATTAATTAATTCTTTGTAGATAATTTTTTGATCTACAATTTTTGTCTGAGATATTTTTATGATAAAACTTACTTACCGTTTTGCTGAAAATCGCGAAAAACTCATTTTTTTTACTTTAGACCTTGAATAATTTTTTTTACTTTAACAGGGGAAAGATGGGGAACTTTCAAATTTTGTTTTTAATGATATTTTAAACAATCTTATCGATTTTCAGCTTGGTGGAAATTTATGTAACCTCGAATGTCTAATTTCACCGGACTATATAGGTTTCATTATTTGTTGATATCTCAAACCAAAAACTACCTGTAAGAATTTGTATTCTTTCCTGTGGTTGCTCCAGCATTACTTCTTCAGCGCCTGTGCTGGGATAATAGTTACCACCACACAATTTTGGTATAATGGAGTCATTAATAGCTGTCATTGCTGCCTCGTTATCTCCTAATGAGAGAACTATAAAGAAAGAAATGAAGAGCATGAAGACATAGCTACAAATAACTTTAAAGTAAAAAAAAAATATTTTTGATTAATATGAAAGCGGATAATAAAAAACTAAAATTAACACACCTAAAGATGAAATAAGGTTTCCCAAAACCTGATTTAATTGGTAGATCATAAAGAAGATTCCGAAGAAGCGGGACAGTAAAACATCTAAAGGGATGTTTGATATTTTGTTGTGATTCTCGGATGCCTGAAATGTGTAATAAAAAAGTATTGTAACGATATAAATATGGACAAAGAGAATAAAGATCGTTACTATTCTCATATTTTCGTAGAGAATATAATTTTTCTTTAATTTTATATATTATAAGGACTCACTGTACATAAATAAGCACTCTTTGCACACCAGAGTGATGCTCCGCCTAATCCCAAAATCGCAGCTGTTGGTATGAAAGTGTAAAAATTTGGATACACTTGCGCAGCGTAATATGGTGTAAAAGCAAGATAGGATAAACATATCGTCCATTTGGTGCCGATCCATCTGTAGTTATTAAAGATTTTATATTATAACAGTAAAATTAATAGAATAAGTCTTAAATAAACTACAATTAAATTACTTAATTAGCAGAACTGGTAGAAACATGTTTGATACTACATATCCCGCAGAGGAGACGCTCAGAGCTAATGTACCTAAACCAGCATCCGCATTGATTGAACTCTGAAGGTTTATTGTACCCTGCAAATAAATTAAGTCAATGGACGATAATTTTTATAGAGTTATATTTAAGATAGATTTCAATATAAACTAACGTTATAAGCCGTGTAACACATCATAAAAGCTAGACTTATCGCCACAACATTTCTAGTAATACCATATGTCGTCTTTGATCGGTCTTCAGCTTGAGAACTTCCAATTGTTAGTTTCATTTCCAAAACAAGAAACGATGATCAATGCGAGTAATTTTATAAACCTGCGGTGTCCTGAAAATAAAAACACAAAAATAAGTTATTTATTTCTATATTACCAAATCGAAATAAGGTTCTCTCAAACGATTATCAGATATGAGTTGGGGCAAAACGTACATAGATAAGACAATTATTAAGAGAAATAAACTTCATATAAACATATAATATTAACTCCTTACTTTGTATTTTCCAAATGTGGCCTTATTGTACTATTGTATTTCTGCTGTGTGGTTAATATCCAAACTTTTGAAGTACCTGTAGATACTCCGTTTTTATTTTAAGTAACTTAGACTATATTTCAGAATGACACTATACTTTTGTGACTATTATTAGTAATCTTATTCGGTGCGTAGTAACAACTGATATAATATTATTATAATGAATGTTATGGCACACCTGTACATACAGATACTGAACTATATGTGCCTCGCACCGATATAAAACTGACAACAATTAAAATTATGGCACCTGTTTTATTATGTTCTTATAAATTAAAGGAATAATTAAATGTTCTTATCGTTTTGATGTTATAATTAAAGAACCTGTTTTTTATTTGATTACATATATATTGCTTAAATTTTCTGTATACAATATTTATATATTCACAGTTCTGCCATAAATATTGCTAAAAATTTTTTTTCGAGGTGGTAGAGCCTAGCTGTGGTAAGTAACTACAGCTGGAACGTGGGCTGGCTCTTCCGGGGAAGTACCACCCTCTCACAGAAGATCGGCATGAAGTAGTCTTTAATGGCTGCGTTTCGTTCGATGAGTGAGAGAGCTGGTTGCCCTTACTCTATTTCCACCTTTTCCTGATATTCCCTTATTCCTACCCTTCCCTAGTCCTAAAACACAAAGGTTGGCAACGCATCCACAACATCTCTGTTGCGGATGTCTATGGGCGACGGTCACTACTGCCAATCAAGTAGGCCGTCTGCTCGTTTGCCATCTTTGACATAAAAATAACATTATTGATCTGTGTTAATTTAATTTGTTGATATGAACAATTAAACATACATAAAGTTTATTTCATTTAGTCTTCATTAGATGCAATAGACTTCTCAAAACATTGAGGCCAGTTAAACGACTGACTATAAATCATTATGTTGACTGGGGAAAGCAGAGCGAAATGGTTCCCCTATTATTTTAGAGATGCAATGAGTTTGGTTTCTAACACGGTAGAAGATGATAGTTGGCCAAACAGGGCTGATAAAGTGAGACTACTCGAGATCAAATAAGTCCACTCCACCCTCGAATACAATGTAACATGAAGTGACCCATTAGAGTGAATACGGTTCTTATAGCCTATGTACATCGGAATATCGTAGAAGGGTACTTCATACGGATCTTCTGAGGCTGCATGATAACGGAGAAAATCGCTTTTATATAAATTAAACACAATAAAAAATCCTACTCTGTTAAGCTTATTAAAATTCAAGCGAAAATACAATTGAAAAATATATCTATATATATTTTTTGTTAGAAAGTAGGTTATAAATTCATGATTACACAATCTACACTTTCATTAAAGCATACATAATGTAGCAACAAAATACAGATAAATGCTACATTATACTAAATAACGCAGTATGGGTCGTTAGCAACATTAAGTAGCAAATAAAATTGATTATTAACCTATTATAATTATTTACCTCATTAACTTCTAATTTACTTGACTATCTTTGAATCATTATTTACGAATTGTATTTTTCTTTTATTTTATCATTTTTAAAATTCATAGTGTTGAATCGCGTTATCTGGTCTTTATTAACTTTGAATATTTTTTTCTAGATACTGTTCCTGAAATTTCTCTTTACACATTGTTATACGCATAACGCATAGTGTGGAAGACTGGAGTTAAATGTTTTTTTGCTACGATGACGTAAACAAGTGTCTGTGTAAAGTGTCTTCTAAAGTTAATACAAATAAATATCTCTGCTTTTTCGATAATCCGCAATCACAAGAAACTTTGATGACAGTGTAGGAAAACCAGATATAGTTTATTTATAATAGAATCAAGCTTGCAATAGATATTTGCCAAATATGCCAAATATTTTTTTTATGACACAGGGTGCAATCGAGCAGAAAGTCTACCTGACGGAGGTAGTACCGTCGCCCATGGACATCCGCAGAAGTATTTTGCGGATGCCTTGCCACCCTTGATTAGGGAAAAAGAAGAGGAAAGGATAGGAAATGGGAAAGGGCAACCGGCTCTCTCACTCATCGGACGATGGTGGAACTTCCCCGGTCGACCCAGACCATGTTCGAGTAACAGTAATTTGACCACAGCTAGGCTCTAATGATTGTATGTCGAAAACAAAGAGATGACCTTAGGTTATTTCTTGTAATATAAAACATAATAATATAAATAATAGATATACCTGACTACAACTAATATTTATGCCATGTACAATTCTGATAATTTCTATAATAAGATAAAATTTTCAGAATTATTTTGTGATGATGATGGGATGTAACATGATGGAATCTTCGATACGATAGTGATTAGAGGCCAAATCTTCGAGATTACTTGTCAAATATAAGCTGTTTCTTTGCAAGAAATTCGTGCAAAATCTATTACATACTTATATCCTTGAAAGACTTGAAGGATTACAATTAGGAGATGACACATGTAACACCTGTAGGAATTGTACTTATGTAATTGTATTTTATGTGTTTTTAAATCAAATTAAAGCCCCTTTGCAAGAAGTTCCTATTTTAAAAAATACTTTCTATAACATTTACTTGTTTTGTTGTGAAATTTACTCTGCATAACTAAACCTATTAATAACCTATTAACAAAAGAAACCTGGTTTGATTTGGTTAATTATTTCTCATTAGGCAAATTAATTATCTCTCTCGTCCGCGATAAAACGGAACTGATAAAGATTTTGTTGTAGATGTGTAGATACTAGGGTCGTACATAGAGATTTGGGATGAGGTAGGAAGGATGTATGACAATGTTTCAATTATTTAATCTCATAAAACCAGAACTCACAGAAAACATTTTCTATAAACTGATACTTAAATAACTAATGACATAATTAAAATATATTCACTTGTGAGCAAAATAATATTAAATACAGAATTGCGGAAAATATAGCCAGACATCACACCGGGTAAAATATGTAGTCCCTACACAATGAAGTGTACAATATCGACGACACTATCAAAGCCCACACATACGTATGTTTTTACATACAAATATTTTCTACATTCAACATAAGGTTTGACGTGACATATTTGTATGGAGAAGAGGCAGCCTGTTACTGTTTACGGCCACATCGGCCGGAAGCCAGCTTTAGTAGCGACTGTTCGAAAACGTTGCCATTTACTTGCGATAGATGGCCGTCTTACTAATTTTAGCGAAATGCTAATGAAGTAAAATTATTATCAAAAATTTTCGATTAATCGTAAGTACGTAAGTTAGAATATAACCATTTAACTTTATCCATTTTATGTTTAGGGTGCATTTTGCATAAGGCGCCAGAATATGATGGAAGGAATATATCGAAAATTATAATAAAGGACTATGAAATAAGATTTTTTTAAACCATTTTATAAATTATAGGACGCAGGCGTCAATAATCGTTTAACAATTTTAAGAGCTGTAACAAAATTAATACCTTTGAGTCAAAAAAAAGTAAGTACTAAAATTTTCTTTGAGCGAGTTCAGCAAATTGTGAAAAAGTAAACAGGCCTGAAACTACCATTTGTCTAGGAAATTATTATTTTAAAGGAGCAATTATTAGTAAAGACCAGGAGTATAAAAGACATCAGGCGTTGATTTATCTCCTATATTTTTTGAGTTTTATACAAGTCATAATTATTCGTTACATTATTACACAAAAAAATATCCTTTTAAACTTTGTATAACAATAAAAAAGGTAATTATATAATCATCAATATGACAAGAGTAATTCAGTTAATGAGATATAAGATTTTTGCGAGTTTTATTCATTTAAATGAAACTAATATTTTTCGGATTATATTAAGCAACTTTATTTTACCGTACCGTAAAATAAAGTGGCGTACCGCTCTGGATGCCGGCAGAATACGCTCACGGTGTTCCGAGGTCCTGCGGTGAATGTCCGTGACCCTACATCCGTGGCACCCAGAGCGGTACGCCAGAAAATTTAGAAATCAATAGCGGTAGGTGATAAATAACAAGACCAACTGAAAAACATTCACATTTCGTCTGCCCGTGATCACGGGTGCTGAAAAGTAACCGAAACGTTGGGAGTATGTAATTTATTATAAAAATAAAATCGCGTAGTATAATCCGAAAAATATTAGTTTCACTTAAAAAAATAATTCAATTTCGAAACTTTTTTAGAATGATGATTGCATCAACCTAGTTTGTAATAAACACTCGTACAATGTAACCAAATAAAACTCTAAAATAAGTAATCAAGAGCCCGTAAACTAATTCTCAGGTATTATCTGGAAATTTTTCCATTGAAGTCTTACCTTTTTATGATTTTAGACGTCGATATTTAAATTGTCTGGCAAAAATTCTAATAACAGGAAGTGTCTGGTATTAGCAATTTTAAATTCTTTACAATATTTTCTATAACATACGTAAAAATCAGACCTCAGACTATAAGTAAGTAGTACCAGAGAAGTGGACGTCCGTGTATGATAGTAGAAATTTACATATACGTTCACTATATACAGAAATACAACAAACATATTTTGTCCGTCAGAAAATAGGTAAGGTCTGGCGGCTTCGAGATGTTGGAGTGATATGATTTAATATGATGATAATCTACCCAATCTTCTGATGGAAGTAACAAGCAACAAGTTTATTCTCAGGGCGCATATCATAGGTATTTGATAAAATAACGTATTGAGGGCAAAAAATTCTTCCCTTTCATAAAAATGAATTCAAAAACTATAAAGTATAGAGGTTAAGTCTTAAAAGGGATTTGATTTAATACACCTCTTATAAGTATAGCACTACTGAAATACCATTTTTTTTGTATGTGTTTCCTATTGATAGACTTAAAGTCGGAGCCAATACCTGAACAGACTAAGATTTAATATTATTTACAACATGCATTTACTATTTATTCATTACTAATGCTTCTCTTTAGTGAGGTAATGTGAAATACATAATACTTACTATAAAATATATATACAATGAGTACCTGAATGACTCATGAAAACTATAGCCACATTCTATTTACGAGTTAAACCTTCTTGGTTTATTTATGTTATTTTTAAACTTGTTAAACATCATTTTTACTTAAAAAAATACTTATAAATGTTAATATATTTATCAGTAATAATATCAATAATACATTCATAATAATATTCCAGAGATTTCTCTAAACTCTCTGGAGAATAGTATTATTTTCTACAATTTTAATGAATTATTCAATACACATAACTCTCTAGTATATTTTAAATAGATAACAGTTAACTGTATCTAATACTCATACAAATAATTTAATTTAACAGAAAATATATACGAAATATATACGAAATATTATTATTTGTGAAGATTTTAATTATTAGTGCTATATATGTAGTTATATATTTCTATTTATAAATGTATATATCGATCTACATATAATTTATTGCTTGGACATTACAAGACTTAAGTATCCGTATTGAGAATCAAGAATTCTATCGTAAAAGATATTGAGACATAAAACCAATAGTAATTTATATTTGAGTAATAGTTTTAAATAGGAAATTGTCTCTAATAACCTAATGATAATAATTATTATAATGATTTAATTCTTCAGTTGGTGGTTCTTTTTATTTGTTTCTTGATAACGGCTAAAAACTGTTGCAATTGTATTAGTTGTAGAATATGTTTATTTCTTCACTTACTTAAGCAGGTTATTAAACAGGAAACGGGAAACATTTTTCGAGTAGTGTGATACTGCAAACTCATTCTAAGGATAAAGATAGTAGTTGCTTAGAAGTGAAAACTTATTTTATTTGAAAGAAACGGAACGTTTTTAGACTAATTTTTAATATATGCTTAATTACATCGTATTACAACTTGTAAATATTGTTACGCAGTACATTTTAATAATACCAATTAATTCTATAATTATAAGAGGTTCTTATAGTAGTAATGATTAATAAATTATTTACGTGGTTATATTATTAGTTAATATTTTATTTTTAATTGATCGATTAACGTTAAGAATAATTGTATTGGGACACGAATATATGTATATTGAATCCTCGTACTAAGAGATCATTGTGTTTTAACAAAGATTCGTGATTCATAATATAATTACGGCAAATTGATAAAGTTTATCGACAGTTTTAAAATAAAATAACTTTAATCTAAGTTCGTAGTAAAGGTCTTTATTGGAACAATGTTATAAGTTAACAGTTTAAGGCAATTCGCGGTCAAACAATCACTGTAGACCATAGAGCATTCTTATTGTCAATGTGACTACGTTTCCATTGTTGAATATATAATGATAAAATTTTATAAAGAATTCTATTCTTATTATATATAAATTTTATTCAAGCAATAATACGGAAAATAGTAAAAGAAATATGTAATTTTATTATCAATTACCTATGTAATGGTTTAAATATTACTATAATTATTTCAATTCTTCACTAAAATTATTATATAGTAATTTATTTTAATGTGTTTGTGTATGTCCAAAAAGTTTGTCATATTTGAAAGGAGTGCAATGGAAACAAATCGAGTTCTGTGGGTCTCAAGTCGTTGTCGAGATTTAGTTAGGGTAATATAATGTTATCGATCGGTACACTACATATTAAAATATGAAACTGTTTACTCGAAAACTGATCTGAATAACATTTTTTTAAATCTTTTTAACAGAATATTTTCGTGTGTGTGTGAGAGTAAAAAGGTTTGTTGATTATATATTTAAATTGTTTATAAAAGCTTAAATTTTTGGCAATTTTTTTTTCATTATTGAAATTTTTTCTTTACAAATTTGTTTTGAAAAATTTGTATGTAACGTATTTTTGTGAATATTTTTTTATTGTAACATTCTGTACATCTTATAAATATTTTTTTGTATTCAATATTTTAATTGTCCTTGTACCATCATACATTGTAAGTAAATATTCAATAAATTTTATATAAACTAATACAAAAACTAGTTTTATAACAATAATATCATTTACCGTATTACAACTAGCATTCGTATGGAATATTAAATAATTTAATGACTTTTGCATATTTATAAATAAAAATACCCATTGCTAGTTATGATTGAGGTAATATTTCTATGAATTGTTATTTATTGAAAACGTGTAAGTAAGTCCCCTTTAATATTAAAATTATTTTGTTATAACTATAATGAGATGAGTAACAATACTCAGTTTATATTTAAGGTTAGTATCAAAATATTTAAATGTGTATAAAAAAGCTTAGAGTATGTAATATATTTTGTCAGTTCATTTGTATTAGACTGTATAGGTTAATATTCACGCATGTTTTCGCTTTTTATAAAATCATTGTGATGTTTATATTTTATACATTAGTTTCAGTTTGATATAAAACTGCTTATTATGATTTTTTTTCATATTCCGTTGAGGTGCTTGTAATGAAGAAAAAATTCTTTTCCGTCATTGCTACCAAACAAAAATTTTTATATTTCTCATAACATTACTTTAATATATTTAATACTGTTTAAATTTTTATAAAGAGAACGTTAATCATGTGCTTTTTTATTTTTTTCACTTGTTTATACGGAAAATACATATATAAAAAAAGTTGTCGTTTACGCCCGTCTGTTATGCTTTGAAATTTGCTTCCATTTTCGTTGTAACAAAGTGAATTTCGTATCCGAAATTAATTACTTGAAGCACATATCCTTATTATTAAAACTGATATTTACTATTTCGAAAGTATTAAGTAAATCATTCCTCCCATTTCCTTAATTAAAGTTTGAAGGGTGAAGGTTGAATATAAGGTCCAAAACGACGAAAGAAAATTTTGATATAATTAATCAGGCTTTGCTTTTAAAGAAGTTTTATTTACTTACTGTTATGATAAAGAATGTTTATAATATTCAAGTTTATAAGAGGAGGAAAAGTTTTGTGGAGAATATAAAATCCTTATTCATATTAAAAACACATTTTATTATATCTGACCGCATGTCATCTAGGCTAAATGTAGCGATGCTGGGTTTTTTCTTAACGATAATACAATTGTAATCATATACATGTAAAAAATACATATATACATAAGGAACTATATTACTGGAAACAACATTTTTGTTTTTTAGTTTTATATTCGTACAAAATCCTTATTTTTATAATACATAATGTGATCGTTTTTAATTTATATTCGGTTACTTGCAAATTTCTTGCAAACTAATTTGGTGGCATTACACATAATATATTAAGGACATTTATTTATAGCTATATATACTCTAACGATAATACCAGATATTTCAATGTAAATATTCACGAGATTTTTAGAATGTTAGTTCAGATCCAGGGTCACATTTAGGTTTTGGTACATTACTACTATCACTTGCAGCGAGAGAGCTTTCAAATCAAACAAAACTCAAGATCGAGTTTAAAATTGCAAGATATTAATTGCTTGATATAAAAATATATGCCTTAAATAAAAAATGTATATCATACTATATTGAGTGCAATATTAAAAATCACTTACATTACAACCGGAACTAAATTTGTTACAGAAAAGGATATGTAATAAAACAATAGAATAAATTATTTAATTATATATATAATTGGTTCCATATATAGTAAAGGTTTTGTATAATATCGTTAGTTTTTGTAAGACACGTTCCACAATAGTCGTGACATTGTTTTATGTTGATTTATCAAAGGTCGATAAATGTGTGTCGCTAAAATAGAACGGTTTTTTATGAAATCTGAAATGATTTAACGTTTCCAATATTTAGAATCATTCATGGAATTTTATAGAAATATTATTGTCATAATATTTTATTAATTTGAATATAAATTATATCACAAAACAATCCTATTATTGTGACTCAAATATTAAAAAATATTTAATTTTATTACATTTTTTGGGAAATTTAGATATTTTTTGTACTAATATATTGTTAAAATAATAGTATTGTTCTATCATTAAATAATTTTTAATCGTTTACGGATCTAAAGTCTGCTCTTGGCCTTTTTAATGTGAGGCCATTTGAGTTTTATTTGCATTAAACTATTAAACATGTGTTCTTATGTATGGAGTTTATTGTTCTCCAATAATGTTAATAGAGAATTTTATTTGTTTTTAATATAGTTATTTCTTGTATCAAGAAATTGCGTTTTTGAATGTATAATGTAATTGAATGAAAAGGCTTACCTCATTGCGAATTTTGGTGTATAGTTTTGAGAAAATTCTGATAAGTAATAAGTAAGAAAAAACGAGTTATTGTATTAAATATACAATACTTAAAATGTTACATTTTTTTATTGGAAATTGTTTTATACTGAACGTCTTTATTTAAACTTATATAATCTTTATAGTAATACATCATACATATTTTGATATTAGAAGTTAAGCTCATATAACTGGTTAAGTTGTTGAAAAGTTACGGAAGCTATTAGATGATAAATTGAAGCTTACAATTGCTTTTTTATAATTTTATATTAAATTTGATTAATATTCATAATAAAATTGTTCTATAAACCTCACCAATTATATTGGTCATTGTCAACTGTAATTGTTTTTGTCAATGTTTCTAAGCTAAGGTATTAATTAGACCATATTAGTAAGACCTATTTGTAGATAGAAATAAATCACTATGGTGACTAAGTGCGAACAAATGAATAGAATAAAAAAACTGGAAATATAATGTATATATACACTGTAATAATATTTTTATTAATTGTTATTTTATATCGGTTATTTATGGCTTATAATAATCACAACTGTTATGTATTTATCTGATTGTAAACAAAATACTTCTTTTTATATTTATACTCGTATCTTCTATATGATTTTTTATTTTTAATTTTCGCTCCCAATTGTAAAATATTATAGGACGTAAATGATGTGGGGCGATACACCAGGTACTAAGCCAAAACAATTTATAAAATGGTCCAACATTTCATATAAGTCAAATGTGTATCGTTCTATTAATATGTGCATGAAAACTGTAACCGACAAAGATCTGAAAGACCATCAAAGACAACCAAAAGAAAAGCGTAAGAAAAACTTCATAGAAATTCTGTTGAAAGGCATTTTTTGTATCCTGGGTTATGAAATATACAGAAAGCGGTAAAAAAGCTTTGCAGTTAACAGATTACAATATGGACATTCTACGACTGCTCTGATGGTTTGTGAGTTATGGGCTAAGAAGAGTGACTGAGTCGTAAAGATATCAAACCTCGGCAGAAGATTATAAAGATAACATCCTTGAAAAGGCAGTCAAGCCTCTAATCAACTAGGTTATAACATAAGAATGTCCATGTTCATGGACTTTATTGCAACTATTGGAGACCACTTTAACTAAACTTAACGCACTTTTTATAGTTTTATATAAATTTATTAAACTAATACTGTAACCGAAATAAATGTTACGTGTAATAAAAAAATGTTATCTTTTTTTGCAACAACATTTATGAAAAGACTAATAATATCTATATAAAGTAAATTTTGTGTTCATATTATATTTTTCGATTAAATTTAAGGTTTTGTTTGTAAATAAATCCATATTTGTAATATGTTTAATCTATATTTACCTCTAATTATTTCACAGATAGACAATGCCGGCGTCAGTAGCATTCGGGAGGAATGAAAAATGGCGAATAAATCGGAACATTTTCATCCTCGGCTTCGCGTTTATGGTGCACTTTACAGCCTTCCACGGAGCTGCCAATCTTCAAAGCTCAGTGAACACTGACGATGGAGCAGGAACCTTCACACTGGCAGCTATTTACTTCTCGCTTATCCTCTCTAATATATTTTTACCAGCCATGGTCATTAAGTGAGTGTGAAGATACCATTATTTAAAAAAGTAATATTTAAAATAATTGGTCAAAGGGATTTACTTGATTCGCCTATAATTACAGATGGTTAGGATGTAAGTGGGCGATTGCGGTATCTTTCATAGCGTATATGCCCTTCATTGCTGCACAGTTCTATCCCTACCTTCATACCCTCGTGCCAGCAGGAATGATGGTTGGTTTTGGTGGTGGACCACTCTGGTGTGCCAAGTGTACATACCTGTCCGTGGTAAGTATGCAAATTGTTCAAAACTAGGTAGAAATTAAGTCAAATGTAACTTAGCAAGATTTATCAGAACATTCAATTATTATGATTGCCAGATTATTTCGTTAAGTCATTTATTATTACTTCCTGAATAAAATTGTGATCATTTAAATTCATTGATCGATCGTGTATGATAAAGAGTATTAAAACTATTGATGTACAGAGGATATTAAATAAGATGTTTAAAAATCATTCAGCGTATGAACACTCGGTAAGAATAATTTATTAGAAAATTTGAATTAAAAACAGCATATATGACTGCTAGATAATACTAGTGGTTCGTACCGGAAATATTAATTTGGCAGAATGACGTGGTTAAAATTAAGCAATTATATTTACATATATAGGTTGCGGAACCATATTCAAAACTGTCAGGAATATCATCCGAAGTGCTGGTGATGAGATTCTTTGGGCTGTTCTTCATGTTTTATCAGATGGCACAGATATGGGGGAACTTGGTGTCGTCTGCAAGTAAATTCATTTATATTATGATTTTTTAAGCACTTTTATAAAGTATTAGTAAGAATAAAGATTTTGCAGAAAAAAATCACCCTTCTCTTTCGCCGTTGACTTAGAATTAACACAGAATGTACTTTTATAAGTTTTCAGAATAGATGATGATGATGTTTATGTAATATTAAGGTACAATTATCATAGCTTTCTTTCAACAAACTGTACCTTTACTTTACCTACTCCGACATTATATGTATACAATCAACACCGTTTTTATATACACACATCTGTGTGCTTTTATTAAGAATTCGACTTTTGTCTGTTTTCAGTATTATCATCATCTCTAGGAGAGTCCACTGAATTCTTGCTAAATGAAACTATCGCGTCAGATGCAGCCTCATTAAGCAACATCTCTGTTCTAACACAAGATTTAGGAGCTACATGTGGAGTCAACTTCTGCAACGGTGGTGATGTTCATGTATGTCTAATATGTAGAAACGTGGTTGTTTTATATTAAAGCTATATCCCTAAAAACTGTTCATTATGTCGTAATACATCACCTTATAGGTCGTTTTAAGAAGGATTTGTTTAATACATATGTTTATAACCAAGAGTAAAAATAAAAGAAACTATCACGATGAGATAAAAAAAAAAAGCATAAATATATTACTTGTATTTATTACACTTGAGTACAGTTTCGTTTCCATTAAAATGCAAAAAATAATCATTTAATTTCTTTTATTTCACGTGGGTACTAGTTCAAAAATTCGTTTAGTCATATCTTAATTGGCGATGTTCCTCTGTGGGAAAACCTGCACAGACAAACTTCTGTATGAACCTTATTTATGAGGCAACTTTTATGATATTTTTAGGAGAACACTAACCTGAAGCCTCCATCAGCATTGAAGATCCAGGTGATAGCTGGAGTATATCTAGCGTGTATGGCTGCTGCGAGTATTCTTGTAGCTGTTGGAGTCGATTCTCTGAATAGGTTTGGTTTGTTTATAGTACTTTTGGCGATTTATAAAATAATAAACTATACATACATGTATTTTTTGACATATTACTTCCAGGTCCTATAATGGATGCATACAGTCATCTTATTTATGTAACTTATGAACTACTTGAAATTCTCTTTCAATTGCCACTGCCACTATCGTTACTTTTCCCGCTCCTCTTACGATTAGATTCATAAATATTTGCTATACGTAATCTAAGCTTAATAAACTCAAATTATAGGTACAACGCAGGTCGTCAAACTGCCAGTCAGGGTAAGTCCGGTCTCCATTTGCTGTCGGTGACGCTGAGGCAGTTAAGACACAAGTATCAGTTGCTGCTGTTGCCGGTCATTGGATATATTGGAGCTGAGCAAGCGTTCATGGCCGCTGATTTCACACAGGTTAACATTAATCTGGTATTTAAGGTTGCAAATGCATAAAGTAATAAGCCTTTGAATGATATTTATAGAGACATTCAAATGTTTCTGTTTTCTAAATTATATTAATATAAGGGTTACAAAATTTTCAGTGTCTTTTTGAGCAGTTAAATAACCTTGCCTTTATGTATATTCATTGTTCGGTTGGAAGATACATATATTTAGGAAGGGAAGGGGGCGAACAGTAGGGTTTTGTGTGGTTTTGCTTTCGTTTATTCCAAAGTTATTCTGACTTTCCAGACTATATTATTTTGTTTAATCTTTATTTTAACATATATTTAATAAGGTATAATGTTTATTTTAAAACTGTCCTAGTTTAAAGTAGTAATATCCTAAAGAGACCAAAACAATAGTAAAACGAATTACGTGATTTCCTGTTTGCGGTTTAACACGCAGACTTTGAAGGTTGAGTCACAAAACTCCTTTCACAGCGTTCATTTATTGTTAAGGTTTAATATTCTAATGTATGTTATATTTTTTTAAAACCAATAAATTTCCAACTCCAGTCGTATTAATTGGAAAATAAATCATTAACTGTTTTACTAAGAAAAGATTGTTGTTCTTAATATCACATTTTAATTGTATATATTTCGTTTGTTCTACAGGCGTTCGTGGGTTGTGCATACGGTATCAGTAATATAGGCTTCGTAATGATATGTTTCGGCGTGTTCAATGCTCTCGCCGCTCCTATAGCAGGAGCTCTTGTCAAACTAACCGGCAGATACCCGGTCATGTGTACAGCACTTGTAAGTCTTTATTTATCCTTAATAAAGGCATTTGGCCTTCGAGTAACACGTGCGAAGCCATTCATATTTGTTACAAAAACTATGCATACGTTCAAAGTATATAAATTTGTTATTTTGAATGAGATTAAATATTTTTATTTATAACTATATTAAATATACAGTCAATATTTTCATATAAATATTATATTAAATAGAATTTTATTCATATGCTTCTAATAATATTTTCCAGTTATTAAACCTATGTCTATTGTCGGCGCTCATCTCCTGGCGTCCAAACCCTGATCAATGGCTGGTGTTCTATGGCCTGGCAGCCATCTGGGGCTGTGCTGATGCTGTGTGGCTGGTGCAAGTTAATGGTATGGTAACATTTGATATTTCCCTATTTTCGATGATATACCCTTTAATTCTTAACGAAGAACAGGTATTTTCTGTGATCGTTTCTCCACTGTCAGTCGTAATTCATCGTCATGACAACCTTTTTCAAAGTGTTCAGTAAGGGAGTGGCTGTCGCATACTTGATAACACATTACATATTTAAAAAAGACCTGCTAATTATACTTATACATACATATAGGCATTTTAACCTGCATGTAATAAAATTCTGAATTTTCTTATGAACTAATTATTTTTAATTAGTTTCTACGGTAGATCTTTTTATTTAACTCATAGCTTTTTATTTTAAATTTTCGAATTTAAAAATGTATTAATTAACTAGTTTTTGCCCGCGACTTCGTCCGCGTTAGTTTCGTCATTAGTAATATATGTATAGCTGACCAGGCGAACTCTATTCCGTCTTAGAGGCCATAAATAATCAGGTTTTTCCTGTTTCAATCAAACAGAATGATTGACATATTAGTTAGTTGTCAAATCTAATGTCAAAAAAAGCGTTTGTATGGGAAATAGAAAAGGGCTGTTTTTAGGGTTTTCCCGGCAATTATTCCAATTTTTCTCACCTTTTATACCTTCCCTGAACCTCCACGAACATTTCAAGACTAAGATAAGACAAATCCGTTCAGCTGTTCTCGAGTTTTAGCGAGACTAAGGAACAGCAATCCATTTTTATATATATAGAAGAAGAAGATATAATTTTGTATCATTATCTACGTCTAAAGGTGATTTTTAATATATATTTATTCCTTTACCATAGAAAACCGATTTTTTTACACATTCCAAGTAGTTACAATATTACGGCTAAATTAAAAGAAAAACTACCGGGTAGTGGCAAATATCCAGCCATTTATTTTATTTCATGTTGTTCTGTTCTTTAATGTATTAATTTCATCAAAGTAATATATTTTATTTCTTGGTAATAAATGTCAGGAAAAATATAGAAAATATTGTTCCCACAGTTCCTTTTTATTGTATTTTAACATAAATGCAAATGAAACTGATATTAAGTCGTAAAATTTTTATTGTTTTATCTTATCCTAACAGTCCTAAATTGTACTTACGTTTCAAGTTTTCTAATGCAGTAACTTTATACTACTTCTTATTTGCCATTTCCTAAACGTGCATTGAATTATATGAAAATTATACGTTTTCACTAAAAAAAGATTTTAATTTTAATACGACTAGTATTATAAATTATTTTTTATTTCTAGCTCTCTCAGGTATATTATTCCCTGGTAACGAAGAGGCAGCGTATTCTAATTTCCGTCTCTGGGAGGCGACAGGTAGCGTCCTATCTTATGCTTCTGCACCTTATCTCTGTGTTCGGACAAGGTTAATACTTATTTATTTTTTATTGGATTATAAATATTTTTTATGACATTATTAGTATATAGTTTTTTTGTTACTATGACCATTTATTATCATGAATTGTCTTTATACCAACAAGCTTATTATAATTATGTGTCATAGTTGGTTAAAAATATTTCAGATTGTACATTCTATTGGGATTACTGCTAATGGGCTTCTCAGGATACACTACGATTGAAGTCATGGAATATCAAGCGAAGAGGAGACATCACCAGGAGAGAAACTTCGAGCTGGTCTCAGCTAAGGAACAGGAATGATGATAACTTTATACAAACTTAAATTACAACATTTGAAATACTCTTAGATTTAGGCGTAATTTATAGAGCACGTAACACAGTCCATGTTAAGTAGATACTATATATTTACTATTTATTTTCGTATTTTTTTAAATATCATTACATACTCATTCATTAATTTATACTCAGTTTTTATTTTTAAAACATGATCTTCATATATTAAACACTCAAACATTGATGTCAAACATTCAGTTAAATAATATTTAATTTGTTAGGAATGTAACTTAGAATTAGTAAGATTAAAAATAGGTATAAATAAAAGGTAAAAATGAAAACATTTCGTTTGAATAAATCATTCGTTTTATTCTCTTCCACATAAATACTTAAGATCGGAACAATGTCTCATCCGTATTATATCTAATCAAGCTTAAAACAAACTAAGTACTTAGTTATATTAAAGGAAATTAACAAGTGACTAAAACCACATCATACATTATAAAACACAACGACACACACGCGAATATATTGACAGAGGATGGAAATACATTTGAAAACAGATATTATTATAAGCTTCCCAACATAACTCAGATTCATACAAAATTGGCAGTAGTAATATTATGGACACGCCCTAATATGAGTTAGGTAAAAGTTTTTAAACAAAACAGTTATTTACATACATTAATACAGTCCGAGTCATTCTACGGCATGTCCATATGATTACTATCATAAAAATTCGCTTCGATCTTCCGAGTTGTATATTTTTTTTTGAGGAATGCTTTATTATTTTGATCTGAATGTCATCGTTCATACAGAATACAATCGCTAAGTAAATAAGTCACTGGTCCGTTAGTAACTGATGGATATATTGTCTTAATAATAAACTATTATTAATCGACAAATTCGTTATATTCTTAATGTTTTAATTAGTATTATCATCGTCCGATTTAAAGCGTACAACCGTAATACTTTTGAAAAAAATATTCATTATATATATAATCTTAAAAATGTTTAATCGGGAAGACATCGAATAAGGCACGAAATATATTTCTTCTGTTACCATTAATTAGCACCTCATTTCACTTAATTATAACTATTGGCTAATCGAAACTTGTATTGGATGAATTTTATAGAATACTTACAGAAACAAAAAATACAAATCAAATTTAATATTTAAATAATTCAAGCATAATAATTATAAATATTACCATTTCGAAATATGTATATCGTTTACAAAATATACTATTTTGGCAGTTAAGGAGATTACCACAGAACAGATGTTATTCAACTATAATATTGTCGCAATAATCTACTTATACGATTAATAAAAAATAATAATTATTATTATAATAATGATTTTAAAATGTCGTACGTCCGTATTTACATTTTCTTACGATAGGAATCCAACATTTTATTATGACGAGTCGATATATAATGTAATACACATACAAACATACAGTCTTCAGCGATCTCCATTTTAAATATAAAAATCGCTTTCGACTGTAATACTATTAATGAGCTTTCTTCAGGTGTGATGAGAATAAATGCTATCTATATGATATAGTTACAATAATTATAATTGTATATACGTATATATATATTTATATACAGACATTTTGTAACTTTGTGACCCTGTAATAATAAGACGTACATATGTAAGTTAGCCTCGATAACTTTCAAACGATTTCTTTACAAAAAAAGGCCATTATTTACAAAATAGATTCTATAATTACATGTATAGACAAATATTCTATCAGGGTCTTTTAGCACCGAAAGTTATAAAATTCTAACAAGAATTCTGTATGGTCATACAAAAATCTTAATGTTTTAAGGACACAACACATTTTGGACGGCAACACGATTATTTACATAATTCTTATACACTATTTATTATAAACTAAAGCGTCTTAAATGAAACTAAATGCAAAAAATTATATAAACAGGAAGACTATGAAATTGACACTAAAATTTAGTTACGGCATGTCATATACAAAAATATAATTTTCATCAAAGTGATTGATCTATAATGATTATGTCATCATTAATTATATTTTTATTAAAGAATTAAACATATGAACACGAATTAGGTTCAATAGAACAACATCAGTTAAATGTAGTTTGAGTTACACCAATCGAGTTCTTCAAATCGTAACTAAAGCGTAGTAAAACTTGCGTTGGCTCTACAAAAACAAAATATTTTCCTATGCGATAGTTAATTGCTATATAAAATTATGCGTAAATTACCATTCGATACTAAGAAATGTTCTAAAATACAATAAAAGCACCAACATATTTCTATACACCAACGAACTACCGCCGTACAAACACGCAATATATTCTAAGGCAATGTTTCATAAAAATATAATATACAACCTGTATCAAACTATATGAAACAAACGATATATTAGCTACATATGATTTAAAACTAACTGGGACTGGTTGTGTTACTTCTGGGTTCTGTTTTGAGTGACGATCCGTTGACTTTGGGCGCTGTGGTCGTCGTGGTCGCTGTGGTCGTTGTGGCCGTGGTCGTGGTCAAGGCAGCTGCCGCCACGCACTGTGAGCACGGTTCCAACCGCCTTGCGACCACTGCTCTTAGTTTCAGAGCTGGTCCCAACTTCATTTGCAACATCCCTGTGAGATGCTCTTCTGTAAGCAGCGGTAATCCCGACCCATCTATTCTCTGTTCGCGGAAATTCTGAAAAGAGATAAATTATTTTATTACACAAATCGTAAACCTCGTAAATATACACACGTTGTCTGCATAATTATATCTAAATTAAATGTATAGATGATACTGGTAGGATAAACGTAATGTGTATACTATATCAGCCCAAAACAATGTCCCGCTAAAATGTTTTTTATAAAATAATTTGCAAAACAAATGGACGTCGATAAAAACTGTGGAGTCGGTCCGGCAGGTTGTGGGAAGCTCGACAAACTTTAATAGTTTATAAGAGAGAGGCCGGTTGGCGAGCACCTGTCGCGGTGACACGCACGATACAGCGACTGGCGCATCTTGATCTTTGTTATCAAATTCGTCAATTCTCAATCAGAGGCATGACTACGGCTGGAAGAGAATTTATTTTGAATATATCTCTGTCTATTTAATTTTCATTCAAAATCATTTTATCTGGACTACGTATGAACGATCACACGGCGAGTGTAATATAAACTGTAATATCTGCCAGTGACTCTCACGTATCAAAACTGTTCAATGTGGTCGCCACGGGTCGCGGCCGCTGTGTGCACCGTCCAGCGTCCAGCGACCTGTCATCTCCGCGGGAACGTTGACAAAAAGCGCGCCGGCTACGTGACGTCCTGTCGCCCCCCCCTCCCCCCTCAAACCCCTCACCACACCTCTCCCTCAGCCCCCCCTCGTTCATCTTCACGCTCGACCACTTTTTACCGCGCGACATTTGCCCGGAGTTCGATCCGTGTCATCCGACGTATTCCTTTTTTAAATTGCGATGGTATTCGACTATTTTATTTTTCATCTCATTTCATTTTATACATTTTTTATACTCTTTTAATACCGCTCCGAGATGTGAGCCGCGAGTAACCGATCGTCCGGCGGTAAAGTGACGGCGTACAAAAAACTCTATGAATAATTAAAGCGAGATAGAGAAGCCGTTGGATAGATCATGGGAACGGAATTATTCAGCGACGGTGAGCATCACCGGCCCCAGACGGCTCCGTTGAAGGACAGGTCAATTTGCTAAAGACATGTTATTCCACCTTCGCAGTTGGTGTTCACCTCGGAGACATGTTTCCTTTAAACTTTATATAAAGTGGTAACATTTATATTAAAATATGCAGGGAAGAGTAAAAAGAATAAAATTCTCTTTTTTATAGATCTCGTATAATGCGAAATGTTTATTCCGTCCGGAGCAACCTTGTAGGAATATTTAAAATACGGTTTGAGGGCATATTTAAATTTAATAGGGGTTACAGAGCCGTAAAATTGTACTGGGTCTCTAATGCTCGTGCCCCGGGGTCAGGAGTGACCCATGTTCAACTAAACGAACTGGAATGATATCAGACAAAATTGTTTAATTAGGGATCAAATTGACGGTTCCGAGAAACCTTCATACCTATAGTTTATTCTTTTTATCGAGAAAGTTTTTGTACCTTAGTAATGTATTTAGTTTAAAGTTAGGACCGCATTTCATACAAATAACTCAAAGTAGCAAGTAGATGATGTAAATATAAGATAAACACAAACCAGGACAGGAAAAAAATGTTTTCTCATCAATTAACTGGCTATTAACATTGAGGTATCCAGCCTAGCATTATAGATAAACGATTGCTTGTCTGGGTAATATTCAACCCTAAAGGCGAGTCATAAGTTAAGAACACATGAGGCACAGCCTTTTACGATGTCCGTAGTTAGCAGGCAGAAACTGCGTATAGCCCGTGGCCATGAACCGATGTTTAAATTGCGCCCGTGTAGCCACAGCAGCCGCATCCCGAACAGGTTGTGGAGCAAAAAAGGTTAAAGTATGTTCCCCTGGGGGCCGCAGGGTGAGGTGAGGTGGACCGCGCGGGGGGCAGGGGACAGCGGGCAGGGGGTAATGACAGGGGCGGCACGGCGCCCGAGGCGGCTACTGCGCAAATTGATGCCTGCGCCCTCTGTGGAACCTTTGCTCCCGGCTAGTGATGCGCCACATGATAATTTATGGCGCTCTAGGAGTTAGGCTAGTTATAAAGGCAGGTGCTCGCTCCAACGTGTTCGAAGATGCCTAATACATTTTGAATAAATTGTTGATATCACGTTAAATTAAAGGGTCTCGACAAACATAGATTTTTACTCTAATATTGAAGTTTTATTTATATAAATAAGATTATAAATATTATTTTTTATTATAGAAAACAAGCAGTATAAAAATGGCAATGATGTCAAACTTGTGCGTGTATTCACATAAAAAAAACAAACATTGTTCTCCCACAAAGAGCTAATTACAATTTATAGTGAATGCGATCAGACAATTATAAAAATGACTATCGACATCGATGTAATTATCGGCAGTACGCATCACTATCGGAGGCAATTTAAAGATTGCTATTAACTTTAGAGCATGAACGTACTGGCTTATATTTAGTGCTGACGGTCGGCGGCTGTGCTCTCTCGATAATTACATCCAAGATGGTTTTATTTTATAAGAGGCGAGGGGTCATGGGACCATTGAGATTCCTTTTTTTTTATTAACTATCGTTGTTTTTCATTTATGTTGAGACTTTCTAACTTTTACTAGTAATTCTGTATATACTTGCTAATACTCCATTAAAAGGAATTATGGAACTTCATTAATAATATGCTGAGTAACGTTCGCTTTCATGCAACAAGAGAATTATTATATACTGTTATTATGGTATGATTATTGGTCAAGATTAAATATTTATTATTATTACTCTTACATTACAAAGGAAAATACTTTCATCATTCATAAAGTAAATATTTATATGTAACTACAGTAATTGTTCAATTCAAAATATATAAAAAAAAGATCAGTACGATCTCATTTTTGCTACTGCTCTTTCATTAAGTTTCATATTTTCAATATAAATAGTTAATTTATTATTCCTTATTAAACGATCCCGTGATTTTTATGGTAATAAAATATCTTTTCACTAAATATACAGAATAAATACGAGCAAGAGGTTTTACTCAAAACTTATTACATTTTTTATGAGGATAAACGAAATTTCAGTCAGACTATGGCACATACATCACTTGCTTCGTTACTTTTAGAACAATTAGAAATTTAGTTATTTCTTGACAATCAACAGCTGTTCCTGAATGCTAACGAAAATTATTACGAAGCCAACATCGTGTTATAACAACTTTAATCGTTATAGAAAGTTTATAGTTAGGAACGTAGCAGTTAAGCTTCTATATAATTGGAAAATATCAGACGTTTGCTGGTGGGTGTGGCGTTCGATGCCCGTGGCTGTCCGAGACGCACTGAGTTAGAGCTGTGTGAGTGATTGAGATGAAGATATGCGCCTGCGCAGGTGGGCGGGGCCTCTGCATCCGAATACCTACGATGCCTTCCGAACTTCTACTCCGAAACCGCCCAGTCCGAATGAATGTGATAGGCACTTCTGACCTCCAACTTTTAAACATTGTGCTTCTCATTACAATGGTTTAATGGATCAATATATTTTGATCATTACAATGATATAAAAGTTAGAATTATATAGAGTTAAAATATTAAGCAGCTGTATGACATAAAAATCAGTCATTAAGTAGTTAAAACATTTACATTAAAGATGTTATAAAATATAATCAACGCGGTTGAAACAAATCGCAGCTGGAAAATTTAACGGTTATTTATCTAGCGAATCGGTTGCTCTTAATTGAATTAGCTGCGTTTAAATTAACTGAGGGTCAGCGAGGTTATTTAATGCCTACAGTTAATTACTTGGTCTGATAAAGCGTTCTGATCAAGGTACAAGGTCATGGTGGACCTTATAATGAAACATGGTCAAATTAATACCACATTCAAAATTAAAACTATAATTTTTTTTTTTTGGTATCTCAGCAATTTGCCTTTTCAATACGATGGTGGAGAATAAAAATATTAACTGGAAATAAAGTAGAAATATTCTTTTATATCGAAATAAACATGTATGAAATTTGTCTCGGATCTTTTATCTCACAGCATCATAACAAAAACATGTTTTCCAAACAAGCATCAAACTGGTTCGAGATTCATCACACCGAGGCGTCATTTCCTGCACCATCTATAACAGCCTGCGGTACCAATATTCAATCACAACAATAATTCGTATCAAAGTGCACGAGGGCGATGCTCCTCGCACCTCATCGCACCTAGCACCGTTAAACAAACACCCGCCCGGAGCATCCGAGACTCAGCTATGGAAATCTGTTATTTTGCTAACACTGAACACAGATTTGTTGCTCTCGAGTGCGTTCTATATGTAAGCACTTAAATTAAATACGAAATTATGCTCGGATGTTTATTTACCGTAATACAATTTGTATTCTTATATCGTACTGTTATTTAATTTCTTTACATAATTCCTTGAATGGTAAAAATTTCAACAATAACCATGATTTCAAATAGTATCTACCTAATTCAGTTTTTTGCTTATAAAAACCAGACGTTTTATGAACTTGAAATTATGATGCTGTCTAAAAGATAGCAAAAGGTCATTGGTTAAAATGGCAATACATTACAACATAAAGTTATTTAGTGCCATGAAAAAATGATTGATTTTCTTAATAAAAAAATCCAATAATTTGGGATTATACGTTTTAAAGAGACTTAGTAGAAATTGTATTTATTGTAATTGCGAACCAGTTACTGATAACCAAATTAGCAAATAAATCTTGTTATTGTAAAACATAGGCTATATTGTAAAGAAATGAGTTCCAGGATGTGCAGTAGAACTTGACTTGATTTGCGACAATCAAACCTACATCTTTGTATAGATTTTATTCTGGAACTCCCAACATCTACTCGCTTCAAATACAAAGCAGTGCTTTATTACGCTTAAAGAGGTCCCAAAAAAAATGAATTGTGCAATTATGAGTAGTGTTCTATTTATATAAACGACTGTATGTTAAATCATTGTTTCGTCTGATTGTCGAGCTACCTTTATTATTCGTATCAATAGGATTTGTAACATTGACCTCTAGTCCAAGTAAATAACAATTAAAACTAAATGTTCCGATAACCTGTAATATCAAATACAAGCTAAGTCTCAGGTGAGGCGCGGCGGGTCGCGGCGCAGTGAAACGATCTAAGAATCATCGACTCTGTAGATATTATCATGGCTCGTGCCTCCTGTAACTCGACCGAGTGTTGTGACTATGTCGATTTATAAATTGTATATTCTTATTGATACATATATATTTACAAAAATTCTAACACTTTTTTACATTTAATTAATAGAAGTAACCCGGAGGATGAATCAAAGTTTTTCTTTTTTTTTTCATTAAACGATTTAGTCTCTTAATGAGTTAAAGTTTAACATATGTAATATTCATTATTATATATTAAAATTAATCGGTGTGTGTGTGTGTGTGTGTGTGTGTGTGTGTGTGTGTGTGTGTGTGTATTCTGTGGGTAGTTTCGTGTCGCACGTGGCTCTCTCTAGCGGACGCGCGCCGACACTTCACGTCGTGCACGAGCCTCAGAGATCATTATCATGAATCACCTCCACTATATTTCCTCCTCGCTCCAATCACACTTTGTTACTTTGACATTTAATCGGGTGCGCCACCATTTACTTTTTAAATTGATTTAAAGTCAACAGTCGGGTGGTCCTCTTTCTATTACTTATCTTTCTGTAAATTTGTGATAGTAATTTTTACTGTATGTGTTCTTTTTTGTACATTTTATCGCTACAATTTTCTTCCTTGTTAATCGTTTTAAAATAAAGCCGCTTTACATAAACCCTCCAGGCTCGATTACATGTTACATAAATTTTTAACTAAAGTAGTAAAGTCTTGTCTTATCCAACATTCTCAAAGTCGAATGTGTAATTTACGCACATAAGCAACACAATTGTTTATAGAGGCTTTAATACTGTAGGCAACTTGTAAGGTGGTGTTCTACCTCCGAGATCCGATAATCCCATTAGCGATCGAGTGTACTTACTATACCATAGGTGTATAGAAAAAAGAAACACTATCAGCTGTTTTGTTAACAGCTTTCTAGAAAATCACAGCATAAGCACTTAGTGTTATACGTGTTAAGGAATGAAACTAAATGATTTGCATTTTGTTTACAATATTTTGTAAGTAATTAATGAAACACTCTGTTGATAAAATAATATTAGATAGACAATCTTCAAACAGCTGTGTTAATATTGCAATAATATCCCGTTAGAATCTATAACAAAATATGCATAATAATATAGTTAGTTAAGTTGGCGGCCATTTGTCTGCGGCCTTCTTATCTGGGTTATTTCAAAAGTGATCAGATGCTTGGAACAATGGCCGGCCACTAAACAGTGAGCTGGTACACTATCTGCCAATTTATACGCAGATTTAGATAAAGTGTTTATCTTTATTAAGAGCATTAGTTAAGTAAGACAATAAATTAGCTGGCGGGGTATAGATTGCATTATAAATCGGTTCGTTATTAGCCGGGGCGCTTTCATCGGATAAGTGCGGTGGCAGAATGCATGCACCTTATATGGTACGCGGATACGCTTCTATGGTCACCATAATACCGATATTGACTTTGTCTTATCAGCCGGGGACAAATTTATGAAGAGCGAGTTACGGTAAAGGACATGTGTGAGACAAGATTGTTTATTGTTATTGTTTGAAGTAACCATACGGTGAAGTTATGTTTCTCGATACACATGTTATACACAAAACTAAATTATTGGAGCTTTTTTGGTACATCGATTTCTATAATTTTATTATAATCATTATCTAGGTGTCAATTTTGTTTTAATTCTAAACACAATTCAAATGTATAATGCTAAGTGGTCAATCTAAATATGGTAGTAGCGGTGTTGTATCCCAGTGGTTCGCGACAAGGTATCTCGTACGTTTGTATGTCCATTCGCCCGTACCACCTGAATATGCATGAGATGCCTACTTGGTTATCTCAGTCCTTGTCTTACGCGGCGTTATGTCGCTTACATTGTGTTATGACAATGTTCTTTATCATTATAATCATATCCATTATGCTAAGAGTGAACAATCAAGGCAAATCTCGCTCGATACTTGTAATACTTTAATAAAATTAATTATTTTTCACTGTGTTTAAACCAACTAGTCCAAGCTTTAAATCTTATCGGATTCAAATCTGGTTCATAATCAGTAACGTTCCAGCTTCTCATGACAGCTGGGGAATATTACAAATCACCTTTTACGGGTGAAACAGTCAGTAAATCTGGCCGGTACACCCACCCACTTGTGCACCGTAATAGATTCATATATTATTGAACAATTTGAACTCTATGCTGTTATTATTAAGGAGCAGGGTGTCAATGTGTTGGTGCACTCCTAGCTGATGCTATCTCCTCATCGGTCTCAATGGCCTCTTTGTGCTGGTGTCGCAGACGGTAAATGAGGTGTAACCGGCCATTTTGATTGTGGAACACTGATAATTGTATCGTTTTACAATTTCAAATTACAGTAAAGCTTGATTGCTTTAATGTTACCTACACTTTAATATAATATCAAATAATATTTTCATAATTTCAGCTACACTTACCAAATATTCTATTTTGTTTTTGTGCTGTAGACGTTTCTTATAAATCGTATCATTATAGTGGAACGCAAACAGAAACTAATCGAATAGAACAAACAATGCGGTTTTGTAGCGATCATAAAAGTGATCAAAACTAGCGGTCAACAGGAATCTATTCCAAACGAACGGAAAACAGCAAATAATGAAGGCTATTACACGTAGCTATCATGAGGGTTTCCTTTTAAAGGCGAGCGGGCGCTCGACATCCGGCCACTAAACGGAATCGTATGGAGTAGGCCAGTCTAGAGATCTCTCTTTAATTATATTGTTATGTCGATGGAGCCGGGTCGTGGGGTTACATAAAATAGATTATCTTTATAAGATACACCGCTGCCGCTCTCTGAATAGCCCCTTTCATATCAGCTATCGTATTCTTTTTTGGAACTCCGCCTGAGGTCATTATCGCTACGATTGATTGCTTTTTCTTTTTAATTTTCGGACATTTGTTAAGTTTTAGGTCACCGTTTTAGATAAACCATTTGTATTTTATATAATATAAATATACAAATATATATTTTATAATATACACTATATATATCTAAGAAATTTTATTAATAATATCATTTCTATAAAACAAATATTTTTTAAATATTATCATTATATTTTAAATTAGAAACAAGCGCACAAACTTCTAATTCTGTCTTGACTATTTTTTCAAGAACACCATTCAACTTGTACTCAAACAGTAACTTGTATCCAATACTTTGTCTATATATTATAAGTATAAAATAATAATGGAAAACTAAAATATCACTAGAGTTTTAAATGTTTGTTACAATTTCTATATCCCGATTTTCCATTCAAGAGAAAGGCAACACATGTATCCCAGTAAACACTCTGTGATTACTATACATCTAATGTGTAACTGTTTTTAATAAAATGTCACAATGTTTCATGAAACATGTTATAAGATATTAAAGCTGTGCGACTTGTCGTCAACCATTTGTTCTGGCTCGTGACGACGCCATTATCTCACTTTCGATTCAATATGACGACATAATTGTAACATCGGCGTGTCACAGCAATACGGCATTTATGCTAAATATGGTCGCAACGCACTTTGTTTATTTAGATCAGGCGCTTTCAATGAAATCATACCGCTCTCTAATCTCTATATAGTTTTGCCTAGAGCTCGAAAACCGTAACAGTCTATAATTTGGTGATTGTTTGTCTATAGTATGTAGGTAGGTGGGTCCTCATTGATCTACAATTAGGTGCTGGGGGGCAGAGACACATCGACCTCGCATACTTCAGTTTGACATTTAGCCCCGCTGACCTTTCATCTATTTTTGAGGTCCCGTTCGACTCCTACGATGAATTATTATTCATCGGCATTATCTCTGTTACGAGCCAGACCCACGTTTCGCCCACGCAGAGAAACAAACTAGATCCTTACTTTATTGTGGCAGTCTTTTTTATTGACGAGCAAGTTTTTATTATAATCGATTTATTTATTTACGTCCATCCATCTACCGGATAAAATTCTAATACACAATGTTTACATTTTCCTATTCATGATGAAATCTATTATGAATATGTTTTTTACATTTTCTGGTGACTTTTTTTGTCGGTAATCTTTAACGCCGATTTGTTAAATTTCTTTTTTGATCTAAGTGGCTATAAAACAGACGTATATTTGAGGGAAATGATTATTTAACGACCAAAGAATTTCATGATGTTTGATAATGTAATGACTTTATTTAAGCCACAAATGTAACCGTTAAATTATGTTTAATGTTGGACGTGAATGAGGTGTTCATAATAACTTTCTCTTAACTTATTGTGTGATTATAGATATTTCATTGTTTTGATACGGTAGCCAATTTTATTTGATTTAAAATAATTGCATAAGAAAATAAACATTCCCAAAATAATTTCCACTTACGTCAGTATTACTATAGAGAGCAATATGTTTACAATATTAATAAAATTATGCAAAGCTCGATTGACTGACACTCAAAGTCAAGCTAGGAGGCCTTAACCTGTAAGCTTAGGCCTCCCACAAGTAAAAACCCAGGAAGGCTTAGAACTTGTTTGGCTGTAATGACGCTGTAGACTCCACACATGATTTCCTACGAGCGAATATTAAGTTAGAAAATTAAAAATATTTATGATGGAGACATTATTTATTATCTTAGGAAGTGTCGACTATAAATTAACATCCAGCGAGGCGAGAGGGTTAGAAAGCTGGTCATTAGACGAGGCTGTCATTAGTCGGATTAGTTTCAAAATTACTAAGTCTGTGTAAGTTTATAAAGTACAAAAACCTTTCACCTCAATGGCGTGTTAAGTATTGCATTTGTCGAGAGGTTAGCTCGAAGGACGGCAGTACCTCATCGCTGGAGGGCTGCGCACGCGCCGATGTTAGATTAGGTCCCAATAAACGTGGCCGGCTGCACTATAACGGCACGTTTTATTCCATTCTAAGGTCGCGGATCATCCTAAACTATATATTCACTGTTACAAGCAAGTTATCTTACGTGTTGTTCATTTATTGTGAGTGTCACGAAACTGAATTGATTAATTCTTAATTAATATTAAATACATAACGTCCAATATTGTTGCGTCAATAATAGTGACGTTTATTTTATTTAATAAAGATATATTTAATGTACATAACTGAAATTTCTCATGGAGGAAAAATCGCAATTTTTTATAAATAAATAAATATAAGAGGGCACAGTAATAAATCGGAAACTGCGACACTAGCAACCAAATGACAGTCATTTAAAAGACACCGCAATCCGAGTCATTCCAACCAAAGACTTTATATTTTCCATTACAAATTATTTATATTGCTATCGTCTGTGTGTCATTACGGCTAGTGGGTGGCTGAGCAAACTTAATGATGACTGTTGTACCGTGATGTTATTTCATCAAAACTAGAACACATTCATCACAAAATGTAACAAACATATATTTTTGATGTTTAATATTAATAACGTCAAGTAAATCTGTTTATATTGACCGCATGTGTTTACTTTCACTTGAGCGTTCGACAGTCTTAATGCATGTTTTCATTCAGTTTGTTAAAATGTACTATTGCTATTGTTTTACTAAATGGTTATTAATATAATATTAAAGAAATGAAATGTAATCAATCTAAGCTTTTAATCGTACTGATAAATCAATGTTGTTTATAAAATCGTTGCAATATTTGGTTCATTTTTACCTTCAATAAATACTCCTCGAATTATTATAGACCTACATGTTGTATACATATTAATAAAAGTTTAATTAATTGGCAGCCGAGCGTGTAACAAGCCTTAGTATATTTATATATCTTATTGGTACACATTTCGATTCCTACATCATAGAATTTACGGTGCGAGAATATCGATCATCGTAGAATGTTATGAGGCTGGGTAGAGAAACTCTCGCCACCCAGGGCGGTGAGCGTGCGTTCAACTGGAAAATTTGATACAAAATCATCCATAAATATTGCATTACCTTTGGCTATAATCAAAAAACGTTATATACAAATGATATATGTCTATGTAGAGCAGTTTACACAAACTGAAGTAGATTTAGAATCGTGATACGTTTAGTAATTTATGCTCGCGTATAAAGTCCACAGATTATTATATCAATTGCATTGCATTTGCCGTGACAGGCAGCAATCTTAAATAATTGAGCACCAGCGACTACACGCGGCTCACTTGTTACGAACAAGAGCTGAATTCAAATGAATCGACGACCTGATAGCTTTTGCAACGACATGCAAATCACACCGCTACTACGCTCTCTCGAACTTACATTTAATACGATCCGTGTTTCACTCACGATGATATTGTGCGACTTATGAAAGTTAAACGTTAAACTTGCTGTACCATTTTATTTATAGATTATTACCATCGGTAAAACTGTATTGACCAATTAAATCTGTTCCACGTTTACTGCAAGATTCCGGAGTTAACAATAATTTATTATTATAAGCGATTACTACCGGTTAACATTAAATTTAATAGTTTAAAGTTCATTTGCATATGATATCTGTGTTATCAAGCTTGCTTAATTAAATATCAGCCTTCGTTATGTAATCATCGGCTCCATCCCGGACGTGATAGGTCTATGTCGATAACTTATTAATCGAACAGGTGACAATTACTTGGCTTAGTAAGAGTTGTTCAGTACATTTACGTTATTTATTTGTTGATTATATTTAATAACAAATTTATATAAGTGTTCATAATGTCTTAAGTGCAAATTAATTTCATACGATCTATAAAATTACAAGGTATTTAATATAAAATACGGCGTATAAATTTCATTGTAAGAATATTTTCTTCAAAGTAACTTATAACTAAATATAATTAAAAATATGTCATGTTATGAGAGGTTTTTTTTGTTTAATAATAATGAAAATGATTCCAGATTTGAATAACGAGATAAACTCGTTTCACGTCGACAGATGTCACCGGGTGAGTTGGACAAATGATAGTGGTTGAGGGAATTCTTGTTCTCCTATTAGGATTATCATACGCTCAGTCAAACTTGTTTACGCTATATATATATTTTAAGTTAATATGAAGTCTAGAATAGTTGCTCCTAATATGGTTAGATTGAACGGCGATATATTTTAAATATTCAACGCCTGTGCAGAAATTAAAATTATTGCGGCAAAAAAGAATTATTTATTTCGTTTAATTTTTATTTGTAGAAAATATGAAAATATAATGGGTATTCTTTAGAAACGAGACAGATTCTTTATAATATAAACACTTTCTTTGAAGCACAGTTATAATGTATATATTTTTGTATATAGAACCGTTGGAGAGGTCACCCTCCACAAACGGTTTTTATGTTTTTTTTTTACACGTTAAGTGTTATGTTTTCAAAGAAAGAGTAGGTATTTCAGGATGGGGCAACTTTAGGCTGTAACTTCTTGGCTGTTAATTCAAATGACAACGAGAAAATATTTCTCAGAAGTAATGTCAAGTGTCATTATAAAAATTCCTCATGTCGCGAATCTAGATTTTATCAACAATTTTATTACTAAACCCCTTAATAGCTTAACAAAACCTCTAAGGATTTTATGACTTTTCGTCTCTGAACTGTATACAAATTTGTAAATTTTGCTCTGGATCACGACACTAATATTAGAAATAATATTATGATGCAAGTATCAAGTCCACTTTATCGCTTTTGCATCAAACCTCGCAACAAATTGACAAACCATAAACATAATCTTGTTAAAATTTATTTGTTTGTTTACTAAAAGTATTCTCTATTACGACAGGCCGTAGTAAAATTACAACAACAACAATTCAGTCTAAATCGCTGAGCCGGACATTTAGTCGCTTTAAATTCGCAATCATTGAAACCATAACGATAATCTTGCTGACCGATAAATAGCACAATAAAAAGCTTACCAGGAAACACGGGGACAAAGACAGCGATCATTATGTCTCAGTGCCATTGGAATGGTCTTTTAAATCAACGCGGCAAGAATGTCCGCTGGCTGTACTTTCGTTGACATTCCTAGATTGAAAGGTCGCAGGCTGGTCCGTCATAGCTGTCATTACGCCAGATGGCGGCTGAGCGGCGTGATTGTCATCCATTATGCGCACGCGTCCGTTTCCACGGAAACCAAAGTAATTTCCTCCGACGCTGATTGTTGGTGTGAAATAGAGTAATCTCCGTGTACAACGGTCAATCGTTGCAATTGATTTTGCATTAAGGTGCAATGAGAGAAAATAATACAAGGAAACTATCATTACAAAAAGTCTTTTTCTACTATTTGAAAAAAAGTAATATTGAGGACGCGACCGCTCTCAGAGGTAGGGATCAAAATTGAAGACCGTGTGACTTCCTACGTGTTCAATATCTAAGATGGCAAAGTTATCAAGAAAGTAATATTGTATAATCTTGAAAACGTCCATAAAATAGCTTCAGGTAATGTCTCCTACGTGTTTCGATCGTCATTTCTGAAATATCCTTTAACTTACACTAGTCCTTATTTATCTGACTTTGATCCTCGATACCTATTAATTCACTGCAAACGTAACAATCAAATTTATGTTCTTATAATACTTGAATAGTATTTTCCCCTAAAAAAATAAGATAAATAAAGATGTCATTATGCTACATCTAAAGTAAAATGGAGGATCATCGACAAGCACGAATGCATCTATCGGTATACACCACACAGCCAAACAAACGAGCTAGAGGTCCGATAGCATCTACGGAACCCGCTCTCAGCCGCTATCCTCTCATCTAGACATCTCTATTTAAATACAAGCACCAAGACCATTGAACTAAATTAAATGCTCCAATGCAAAATTAAACTCCTCCTATTTGGGATATAAATTGGCAGGTAATGGTATATAGCGAGGCTACTCTATATGGGCGGTCTGTTGGCTACTCAATTATGTTGCTGATAATAGTTTGTTCTATCAATTGTTCATATGTTAATTTTGTTCAATATTCAAAAAGCAATCGAACACTACTTTCATATCTACTCGACTTCATTGTTTAAACAGTAAACTGTTCATCGTTAATAGCCAACGATTTAAAACACAAAATTTAAATCAGTTTAATGATAAGATAAAATTAATAGATAGCATTTATTTCAGACTGGAATATTATAAATATACAGTGTATTATTCTCTTGATATTAATTATTATTTGAATGCTACTATACGTATACAAAACGATCGTTAAGCTAATTTAAAGTTGAAATAAACGGAGAGCTTGGATATTGCAGTACTAACAAATGTTGTCATGAATATCACTTTAGTGTTTCGTGATTCCAGCTTGAAACAGAGCCGAACTCAACTGATATTTATTTTGGAATTAACATTATCGTAAACAAAGACAAAATATATGTATATATAATACTTAGCCAAACATCAGTGAAATTAAATAATATATTAAAACTAAAAATAAAATACGTCAGCCTGAGACGAATTAAAAAAGGATATCAGAATGCGGGTTAAGCTGTATCATTCTGTGAGAAGCGAGCAGTGATGTGACCATTAAAAACTTGTATTACCATACTGTATGAATGCATACATACTACCAGTGTCGGTGGTCCGGGACACCTATTAGCCGGTCGAAGCTATCGTCTCTCATCGGACACACGGACACACACCGGCTAAACAAACCTCACAATATATTGCATGTTCCACGAGACAGATTAAATTTTTTCACAAAGTTCAACTCGTGGTCAAACACGCGAGGCAATAATCGGGAGATTCATCTTTATATTTAATCCATAATAATTGAAAATTGTATTTTAATATATGGATTTATCGATAACCGAGTGCGGGATTTTAGCAGCACAAATGTATTGTACATTTTAAACTATATAAAACAAATATGGAATTGTATTAGTTATTTAAAAATCCTCCGACCACTAGTAAGTAGGGTTATTACGTGTGCTCACTCATTATGACCCAAGGTCATAGTTCATGAGTCATAGTCATTGAAGTTAAAACTTAAAAGTTTACAGCCAGTCAATATAACAATTCACAAGTACATATTTTTACCTTTTACTACACAGTAGACACTATAGAATAATCCAATAGAATTTATTTATGTAAAGCTTCATTCCATTCAAATTATCGTTGTATATGTTGAACAAATTGTATGAATGTGTTGAATATATTAAATGAAAGTAAAATTAATTAGTTTATCATCGTTTGTACCTAACATTGATCATTATTTATATGTGATGAGTCCGGTTGCTAAACGTCTCGGGTGCGTCTAAGTAACCCAGAGCCGGCAACGATGGACCAGCTCACGGAGAAAGCTTGCTCGACTTTAATTCTGTTATTGGCAATTGCTACAATAAAATAGAAAATTTATCGAGATTTAAGGTTCCGTATAGTTTTTGAAAAGTCAACATTATGTAATATAATTTGATGTGTCAAGATATAAAGGACCATAACGAAGTATTTGATGACTTTCTGAGAACAAAGATGGTAAATTACAGCATTATGTACAGAAACTATTGCTAAAACAACATTTTATATTATTGGTATACAAGCTGCGGAATCTCAATGTAGAAAATTATATTACATAATCGTACATGCCTTCAATGACCCTCGGTCTTGCGCCAAATTAAGAAGAGCAATAAATCTGTAACATCATTAACTCAACTCTCGTGGCAACATAAAATTAACCGTAGCTAACACGAACGAGTTACAATTTAACTGACAGCGATCGTTTACAACAGTAGGAAACGACACGACTCCGGCACGACACGCCACTGAAACACCTAATTGAATGTTATCGTGTATCCTATTCAAAGTTAAAGCAGTAAATTGCAAACAGACAACATACTTGTCATTAGCGTTCTTTATTGAAATAAACGAATTCACTTTAAAATGTCTCTTAAACAGTATGAAGATGTCACAGTGTATTTTATCGTATGTTCGAAAGGCAGGGCGTTGTCGTCGTAAAGACATCGAGGCTTTTTATTTAGACGTCTCGTGTTCATTTGCTCCACTTATTCGAATATAAAAATGTCTCTAAGTTGATCAATAAACTAATTTATTTAACAATGTCCGAACTGGTATAAAATGTACATGTAAATAACATTGTTTGTGATCCATTTTATTATCTAAATACAAGTTTACGAGGGATACAGTATACGTATATGGGATGTAACTTCAATGTGTTTGTTGATAAAGAGTTTTACCGTGACTTAAGTTGAATAAATAAAACACAAAAATAAGATATTAAAATTACACAACAATGCATATATTATAAATATTCTCAAACAAATCTTCACATCATTATAAAATACATTTATATGGAGTTCATATTAACATCATACGATACTATTTTATACGAATGGCATTTACTTAAAATGTCATTATAAAAACAACAAGCTTGGTATGTATGTATATTTATAATTTTAAAATGATTTATTGCACACTGTTGTCATTTATACGACAGTTATGTCATTTATTTAATTTTTCTTTTCTGTTTTATAGATGTATAAAAATGTTGCAACAAACGACTTTATCTGACTGTGAATAACGAAGTTCAAATGACTTTTAAATGGACGTCAATCATATAAATAGAAATAAAAATGATGAAAGTCAGTGTTAAACATATTCCGTGACTTCAATTGCCCACCACCAAATCACCTGGTTAATTTTATATAACAGTAATAAATAGCATCTCCGCTGCTATCACGACTCGCCCATGAAAGCGCTAAGTAGCTGATGATAAAGAGGCGTAAACGTAAGTGTTACACCATTATGAATATGAAATGATAATAGCTTTAGAGTTTAAACGTCGTTAAAGGTTAAACAGAGAACAGGAAAGTACATTTTTTTAACCGCAAGTTATTATTAACGTATCTTACGATCTCTTTTTACATCAATAACAAACTCGACATCTTTTATATTAAGAAATTATATAAAACAATGATTAAGAAAATAAAAATCAAGTTTGGACTCTAACGAGAATACCGTGACCGAAAAGTCTATTGAACGTTTCAAATAAAACAAAAAGCTAAAAGTTGGAGAAAGTGAAATCGACGCAGCGTTTTTGGTGCAAAAATATTGTGCTCAGTCTTCGAGACTAGGAAAATATCTAGATCTTAATTATTTATATAAAGTTAAACTTATTATTTTATTGAAGATTAGCATAAACAAACAAAATGCTTGTCAACACAAAATGGAGTAATGGAGGAAATATCGTCCTCACAAAACCTACAAGATATTTTGATATGATTATTACAAGTCCAGAGGAAAAATAAAAAAAATTGATTACTGTGAAAAATATGTAATTCTATATACCTAATAATCTTTGTTTAGCAATTTGTCGATATAAACATATGAGCATTTCTTGTTTATAGTCCATATAACAATACATAGGATGTCTTGTATTGCTCCATTATAGGTACTGCTTCCTTGACGCGTTCAGAATTTTTATAAAGGGCGTGACTTGATTCATTTAGATTGTTGTGTTAGTAAATTTATTCTTAGTAAAGATTACAGGACATATTATTGTGTATAGCTATAATATTATACAGCATTAAATAAGATTAATTAATTATCAATATAAAGTTATGGTAGTAATTCGTGTACGGCATACATTGTAAGTAATTCAGGTAATCAGTGAAAATGATAGTTTAGGAAAATTTATAAAGCAAAAGTCGATAAAATATTTATCATCAGTTTGATTGAAGTCAACAAATTCATTGCGTTTTATATTTAATAAACATAAATTTATTATTAACTTAATAAATATTAAAGTTCATTCATCAGCCGTATTCATAAATTAAATTACATATTTGTATGCAATTCATACTTTGTATTGGGTATTTAAATAAACGGCGGGTTCACTAGGACTACGGCTAGTTCTTCAACGAGTTAATGAAATTAGTGCTGTATTTTTTTGACTTAAGAAACCCAGGATACCGTAATGAAACTTTTCTAAAAATTCCTAAAAAAAATATTTGGACCACAGACTTAATGGCAAAAAGAAGTGTTCAAAACAAGTGTTTTTTGTGGTTAAACGTTATATTACTATATAGCAACCAGAAAGACACGATGATAACTATATGTCTTTAGTCATTGGAAAATATAATTTTATTAAATTGTGTCTAGACTCACGAAAATCGTTATAATAATTAATGGTATTTTGATCAGCGCTTTGAACAATTATTAGTATGAATCAGTTCTCAGACATCGGGCAGTCAAAGCCTTATATGAAAATCTTCCTACAAAGCAACTATAAAGTTTCGTAATTCGCAACCATTTAGCACAAAACGTTTAGAATGCCTCAAATTATTATATCCTAACATGTAACTAATCAAGATTAATGCACGTATTGACGTTGGGTGCGATTTAAATCATTCCACAATGGCGATGTTGCACGATGCGTTGCGCAAGCGCAGATTTTGATGCCGACGAGGGATGGATGGTGCCGGGCTGCGAGACCGGGGTCAGATTAAATCACGAGGTTTGGTGAAAAATGAACCCGCATTGGTGAATTTATTTGACACTACGTGGGTGTCGCTCACGACTTAAGATATTGCTCATTTCAACTGTGACCCATATTACAAATGTTATTTTAATACTGCTTTAAAACGCAAATTGAAATAATGTAATATGCTATAAAGTAATAGAAATTTTCATTTAATTAATTAAAGACATTTATATTAAAGTGTTATTTGAAATTTTATCATATTTTAATAGCTTTTGACTGCAGTAAAATAAGGTTCGTTTAAATAATTGATTAGCTAGAATTAATTATTTTCTTATGCGATAAAGCTGACTAAACTTATTGTCATATTACGGCGAAGAGATTTTATGTTCGAAGTGGTGAGATTGTTTGATACCCATAAAGCAATATATCGTGGGATAACATACACACGTCGTATAAAAAGACCAAAATTATAAGAAATTATCAAGTTACAAAAGCTATCGTCATCTTAAGAGACTCGAGCTCAAGCTGCGTGCTGCTCTCTTTACCTTATGCAATATCCTTATACAAATATTATGGAAATTTAAAATCCTAACAGTTTCCCACGTCTGCAATGGTTGCCACAGATATTATGCATGCCATGCTCGTAAGGTTGGTAAGCCTGCTATTACCGTCTAGGATCACGGCGGGCTTTGTTGGTTAGCCAAAAGCGTTTTCGTTGCACAAGATTGCACAGATCATATTTGAACTTGTGTAATATGACAATCTATTAGTGCACAAATTTAAGATATTCTACGACATAAATCAATATCTCAATAATGGCCTCGTGTAGATCGAACAGTAAACTATATTCAGACATAATGTTATGTACATTGATAACATAGTTACTGCGAATGTTACCGGTGTTAATAATTTACACTTTTAACTGCTACAGAGTGTCGGCGGTATAATAGATATGACGTTCAACTAATATATAGCCGGCTGGGTATATAAAATGGACGAAGGAGCTGTCAGGAGAGCTCACAGCACTATATATATTTCCTTTAACACCGCAAACGAGATCTCGGATTTCAAAATCAGAGAAACGTATAAATTTTGCGTAACACAGAATTGTATTACTTAATTATTTTAATTGTTATGATGATTGTATATTGTACCCATCACGGTACCTTTCACTCGGAATCAAATAAACAATTAATGTGTTTACAATTACAAATTGTAATACTAATTAACTGTTGCTCGTTTATGAACGTAATGTATAATTACTGAAGTTAATTTGAGTTTTAAATTTTTAATACCGAATATTTAGTGTGTTAACATGGCAATCTTCACTGATTATCACTTTATAATCAATCAAATCTATAGTTTACAATTTCTTTAAATAAAACTTATTTTGTTTTGCTATTAGTAATTCTAATGTTACACATTTCATATCAAACAGTTAGCTGATATTTATTATAAGCACTTGCTTCCTATTTATTTGTTTTGCAACTTCGTTCAATTAAATATAATTGATGCCTACTGACAGAAACTATAGTACTATTTATTGTAACGGTTGTTTTTATTACTGGCTCATTTCGTTTGATATTATTTTGTAATTGGAATAACAAAGTACGATTTAGACGTAAAACATTAATGACTGGCTGGAACTGGATTAAAAACTCTTTAGTTGAAACCTCTTTGTTAAACCTAAACAAAAAAAAAAATAAAAAATATATATAAAAATCGACTCACCGATGCGTATTCCGCGCATATGTCGATGGATGCTACAAAGTCACACACTTCATCTACGCTGAGGGCCGCGAGTCGAGCCTTCGCCTCCGAGCACAAACACTCGCGTGCTTCAACACGATCTGAGAAAAACGGTATACGGTCAACGTATCTCCATATCGTTTAATAATATGCTTTTCAATATTAAATTTAAGAAGTCAATTTTAAAGCGATTTCAATTACGATACAGCGTTATGTGTTTTTCATTACGGGGCTGTGTGTATTTCCTATTAATAAAACTCACATCAACGGATATTGAATTAATATCCTTTATACTGGATATGACGAAATTTTTAATTCAATTTTTCAATCAGTTAGCGGTAACGGTATTGAATGATTTTAAATTGAATTACTTTATACATAAAGAGATAATTTTTATTGAAAAGAGTATACATATATTTCGTAAGTTTGAGTATACCTTCATTGGAGACTCTGTCTCTGTCATCACCGTCGCTCCTCGTACTAGGGCTGGCGGAGAGTCTGGCCCTCTTGGCGGCGCTCTCTCCGGCCGCGGAGAGATCCAACGGAGAGTGTTCCGCGGTCGTCACACCAACACGCTTACGACGAGACCTACCACCACGACCCACCCTCGACAAAGCCAGGAGAGTCTGTTGAATTTAACATACAGATAAATCGCATTAACATAAAATACTAAACTATAAATTGATGTATGGATAAGACTAATTTTCAATCTAAATAATATTAATTCAAATACGACTATGTCAAAAATAAAATCACTTGAAAGTTGAAATCATATGCAGTATACGTATATGTATTGCAATAACCAAATTACGTGTATGTGTGTGTATGTGTGTACGTATGTGTGTGTTATTCATAGTACATGTTTAATTATAATATTTTAAAGCCGGCGTTAATCAAACAGGAGCCAGCGTCTATTATCAAACGAGACGGGCATCCATCATAATTCACAGAACTCACGCTCAACGGTTCAGGTCAAACAGCAATATATCTTTTATAATTGTGTACGTGCAATTAAATAAAACGTGAAATGCTGTAATTAATATGTCGAGAAACTAACTGCAAAAACGTTGATTTTCACCTAAAAAAGACACAGTCAGACTGGTAGAATCAAATTTTTATTATCTCCGGATTCATCAAGCTCTTTAATATATGCGTAACTCCGTGGACGGTAGAGATAATTGGGGTTATTTAAGTATAGATAATGAAATGTTCACGTACGAGGTATTAATCTTTAAGACAAATCAGCTCGCAAAAGCTGTGTATGAATGAAATTCCGAATCATACGTCCGTGTAATGAACAGTCTGTAACATGCGTGCAGGCAGCCAGCGGACGGTAGAAGTCATTAATCTCAAGATTTATTTCCGAGCTCGCTCCCGTTTCTCTTCACAGGTGAAAATAAATTTAAACCGGCTATTTATAGTGTAAAGGTACAAAGAGAAATGTAACAAATCATGTTAATATCTCGAGCAAGTGTCAGATGGTGTTACAGTGATAGCGACTTTAGAAAGTAAACACTATTGTAACTATAACCACCGACCACTTGATACATCACGATTACAATTATTATCACCGTTTAAATTTAATTATATTTACTACCTCAACAATATACGTCTGAAACGATGTCTACACAAAATAAAAATAATGTATCATCTCATTCATACATTCATTTAAATGGAGGTTTCATTTCGATCAAAAAAAAATTATAAGAAACTATCTGAGTACGATTTCACAACCTATGTAGTGGCGTGAGGCGCATGCGCAGCGCGTGCCACCGCCAATTAGTGCAGCTCCAGTTCATTTTACAGAACGGAGAGTCGAGACGGTTCGCTGCCGAGGATCGAGGAGGGGGGAGGGGGAAGACGGCACTAGGGAGGGTCAGGGGGGAGGTAAAGCCATTACCCCCATGTTTGTACCTGTTCACTATGAAGACCCCAAACGACTTGTTGCAATTAACACTCTCCGCATCCTATCAGCGTTATGGTAAGTGTAAAGGTCGCGCAGCTTATCTGATTTAATAGGCACCATTATTATAGCAGGGAGCCGTGCTCGCTGCGTTATGAATCCAAAGGCGTATTAACATAAACGTAGCCGCATTCGATAGATCTATATGAAGATAGCGCACGAGTTTTACGACGTCCGAGACATTTTAATCACAACCGTGAACTATGAAACGTGGAGATAGATGTGTAATTAAAGCTGGAAGGTCAGTGAGCACAGAATAAATAATAAGTAATGAATTTTTACTTGCTTATGAAATGAGGAGCCAGCTGAGCGTAAATTATTTCATAGGGGCAGTGGCATTGCTTTAAGTGATGTGCTTTACGTTCTAATGAACGGATATTGTAAAACAACATATTTTTTATATATATTCTTTATACGTAATTTTTTGTAAAGCAATAAAGTTTCATCATCCAATCTTAAAAGATGCGATATAATTATTAGCTTCGATTACGGTCATGTATTGTTGGTTGCGATTTGGGTGGGCTGCTGTAAAGGTTAAAAACAAATAAGGATATACAAGTACGGGTCATCTGATGTCTGGACCATTACCGGTTCATGGCACACATTACTTAAACACTTATTAACATTCAAGGTATCATTAGGAAGGCATTGTTTATGATGCGTGGAATATTTAATGTAACGAAATGTCCTCTTCCTCAAACAAACAACCTCTCGTGATTAAAACAATGTGTGATAGAAGGTGTACTGAGAAATTTAATGTGTTCTTGGGATGTCTAGAAGTTCTTGACATGATAATTGATATCAAGTTTTATTTTTCTTACCTTGGTGGAGCTCATGTCCAACATGACGGGGAAGGCTGGTAGCCTCGGCGGGCCACCCTGCTGCTTGGCAAGCTTCGCAAACAACCCTCCAACCGGTACATCACTGATATCAGTTGGAACTGGTGATGGACGTTCGACTCCAAAACCGTTAGTGCGATGGAAATAGCTACAACAAAAATAACCGTTGTGAAAATGATTAAATGAAATAAAAGATGAAAGTATATTCATTAATTGCTTTAATGAAGATATTGCTAATTGATTATTGTTTCGTATAAATAAGATAAATATTGAAGTATAAATAATATAAGTCATAGCTTGTTATGAAACAAAACAAACAGAGTACCGGTAGTTAAGAAGTTCTATTAAAAAAATATTACAATAATATTGGTACGTAATGAATGTTAACTTTCGATGTCTACAATAATTTATCATCTATTACAGAAGGTAACGAATTAAATTCCGACTAACATTGATCTGAAATGTAATGTTAATGGACCAACCGAATTCTTAACAACGTTCTTTCACAACCTCTTAATATAATTACAAGCCACATAATGGACTTCATTAGTGCTCCGGGCCGGCAGAATTTTATGAAATGTCAGAAGGTTAGAAAAAAAATCAAGTTCTATAATAAATTGAGTTATTAATAAAAATATTTTGACCGCAACGTCAGTCTCGTGGGGATCGCTGCGTAGTTTGATTTAATATTATTGATAAAGTCAACAATATAAAATTCAACTGGGCATAAGCACCAGAGTGTCTGTCAGTCTCAGCTACCATTGACTAACTAGTAAATAATTAAAATCGACACAGGTCACCGACCGCACGCCGTGAGATGAGCAATTCATTAATATAACATAAGTTCACGCGGACGGCTGCGTTCTCACGAATCATGTAAATTTGTCGACTTAACGTAAGTTATCGAATCGATTAATATGCAAATCGATTTGGGCATCACTAGCCGGTCGGTGAACCGAAGTCGCATGATATTGTGAACGAGTTGACACCGGCCGTGTGAAAAATTTGTTGTGAATCTTAATATCGATATCGATTATTATAATCAATGCACTCAGCTCTAACTGTTAATGACGTCGTTGATTTCATTACGTCACTGATAAGGGGGCTGTGCTAACATTACTAGTCTCACAATATATGTACATATCCGTAGGTTACTTATTGATGAATATTTATGTTCTAATCTATATATGTATATTAGTCTGTATTGCGTTAATGATCCTAAGTTCCTAAGGTTGGACGGCTCGTAAAAAGAGTTTCCACTACGTCATCAAAAAAAAAAAAAAAAAATGATCGTAAGTTCCAGGTATGGCTAAAATAAATAAAAAATATAAAAAGCCTTCTAAACAAAAATACGAAACCTGTTATATAAATAATACAATATATTATTGTTGTGAGAATGTATCCTCAAAATCTCGAGGCTGAGAGCATTTTAATTAAAATAATATACACAATTGTATCATAAAAACATGTTCTTTAAAATATTCCCAAATTTGGTTGATATTAGAAGAAACTAACTAACTAATCACAAAATAAACTACGAAGACCTACAAAATCTTGCTGGTCCACTGAAGAACAAACAACGATGAAAGCGGATACTGCCTTGCATTTCCTAGCAACTAACAGCGCTTATTCCATTTTGACGACAGTACAAATAAAGCGGTTTGTTTATGTACAGGCTGTTGTGATTACGATCACCGCTATCTCGCACACTGGAATTCATTGCTTTTTAAACGGTAAAATATAATAACGAAAAAAAAAGCCACATCGATTATATATAGACAAGTGACTTTTAATAGTGAATTAACAACCCGGCTCCATTTAACCCGTGAGATACGTTGTCAGGTGTGGTGCTAATGGCGACATATACAATGCCAACCCACTGCTTGAATTTAATGCCCATCTTTAAGGGAACACTCTGTATACATTATTCCGTTTATGTCCTTAAAGCACATAGTTAGTTCTTTACTATCGTGTATAACGTACGTACTCTCATCTTTCACGAGTACTAATTGCACATTATATATATTAAATGTATAATGTTAATGTTAGCCATTTGCTCGCATGGATTTTAATGTCAATCTTGTTTTACCTATTTATACTATTATAGTGAGGTAATATATGTTTTAATAATCTATTATTACTAATTTAGTTGAAAGAGAACGCTTTCATGAGCTCTAACGGGACTTTCATAAAATTTAAATGGATTTATATTTAATATAGTTGTAGAAAATAATTAAAATAATAATGAAACATTTATCAACAGATTAGGATTCTAAAATACTTGTGGGATATTGCTTTAGTTTAACCAACGTAGCCCTAGTATTTTGATTCATTCAATAATTTTTCATTCAATAATCAACTTATACAGAAATTCTAATACTACCTACCCATAAAAAATGTTAACTTTTTCAATATCTTTAAATTAAACAAATGATCCTTCAGCCTAATCTTAAATTATATAAACTTTCAACATACTTTTAACTCTGTGAAGGTTTCTAATACGACCTAACGATAAACTAAATAAATAACACCATTGCTACATTAACAATCCAAACTGGGTACTTGTTATTTTCCATATTCGTTTGGGATTTTCTTCTGAAATTACAGTATATGGATGTTGCTTAGCTCACATAAATTACCCTCACTTTTGGATCTACATTCATCTTTACATGTCTTTTTTATATAACCTCGGGTGGAAAATCATTCTACATCCTGCATGTTGCGTGGAAAAAATGACCGCGAAGCACGTACAGTCTAAATAAATGCATTTAAGTGATGTGGATGAAATTCAGCCCTACGGCGAGTAGAGCGATGGTATAATGATGACGAAGACACTATACCAAAGAGTTCCTCAGAAAGTTTCTTTTAATATACTCACTCGTTGTTGGGATGCGTGTTGTACCTCGCTGCCAGTGAGCGCATGATGTCCGAGTAGTTCCTCGGGGGGTGTGCGGGAACCGGCGTCGGCGCCTGTGGGCTGCCTCGCTCCGGAGGGGTACCCGGGTATGAGGAGGTCGACGGAGTCACGCTACGAGATCTAAGGGGTTGACGTGTTACATAGGTTACTAGGTTCATGTACCTTTGAGGAGTTTTGTATGTATAAGTTATAAACAATAATAATCGACAATACAGCTGCTAAATGGCTGCAGCATTTCTACTTACATGAAACAGGGCTTATATATAAATCTATAGGCTTTAATTCAACCAACTTTACATCAATAGTTTGTAACAGCTCTTATAGCAATTGATTTCTTCTGCAATACTGATATTTTTTGTTTTAGAGTCACCTTCTCATATTTGTAATACTATCTATCTAGCCATCTGTCGTAGACCCGTTTTTTTTCTTATATTTTACCTGGAAGCATTCGAGTCGTGCGGGCTGAGTCTCTCGCTCTTAACTGTGTGTGTAGTATGTGTTGCGTGCGCGGCGGACGGCGCGGGCGGCGCGTGCGCCTGCGCCGGCGACGACGCATCGCGCGCACAACGACGCGCTGCGCCCCCGCCTCCGCCCTCACCTGATACAAACGACATACAAAATATGGTTAGATATACAAACATACAATAATATCCTATAACACGATCATTCATAAATCAATTCGCCTCCTGATACCATCAATCATAATTTTATACCATATGGTTTAGTTCAACTTCTTTTTTGGTACGCATTTATGACGGAGATGGCAACATAAAAAAAGCCACAAATGGATCGAATCCGGTTGCTTCATTACGCAAAATATAAACGTTGTATAAAAACGTCAGTCCGCGAGGGTCATAGTCGTGTCATCTCGGCATCAAGATCAACATCGGTCGGCGTGTTTGTAGTGACACGGAGGAGGCGGGTCGCGTTAACCCCGCGATACACTTACTCAAACACAATCTTTAGAGCGATCTTGTAAAATTAATGACCGTACGCGGCTCGGGTACAGATGTCACGTAACACATCACCGGCTAGAATTATTTTGGGGGTCATTCGTTCGTATCATTCGCACTTTCGTAAAAAAAATTATGCCCGTAATCAAGAGATTTTATCATAAAGTTGTACCGATATTTTATCTTAGCAACGACAGATATTCGTTTTCTTAACACGTAATTGGCTAAAGAAAGTCGAATTCTTGACACGGCGGACGTTCTTCATTACATTCAGAGATATCATCCACCTTAATAACCTCTAATAAGTATCACTAGGCACAGCTTTGTAGGTCATCCACTTTCATCCAACGAAATATGTCGCAGTTTGTTGCGCAAGCTCGTAAATGTTCACATATATATCATGCGTGATGAATTGTGTGAAACTGACACACTGCTCCGGGCCCTACATCTATTAATTCATCTTTAAGTTTTCGAACACTAACGAGTCAATATTTTGTCTTTTTATACATTTCTAGTAAAACGCCAACTGTAAATAAATACAGCAATGCTTCTTCAACGTCTTCAGTTGACTATTATATGTAGTATGATAACTTTTGATACTCGTATTTATAGCATTGCAGTCTCATTTTGTCAGATCATTTGTACCCGGACTACGCATTGTTTATCGAAACAACATAATACAGTGAGAGAGCTTTCTATAAACAAAGCTACTTAAGATATCTGAACGGGCTGGTATCATTTATTCTTTAGACGAGTCCATTTATTAATATTCCTATTCATATCGACCAATATGGTCCACAATGGGTCCACATAGCCAATACCATAATATAACCTGTGTTATGGGAAAATTATTTCACATTGACGCGATCTATAGAGATCCTATGCATACATTATTACAACGATGCCGGGAGTATATTGTTCCCCTAACGTTGGCGTTGAGACGGCTCTATCAGTTTCTACTTGACACTTATCTGTAATTGTATCGGCTGCTTCGATTTCATACACAACGACGGACCACAGACGTAGATTTAATATTTCACTACATTATACATGGACGTATATTTATATTTAGACAAAAAAAAAACAGAATTCAGAAACATTTCATTATATAGTACTTATTATAATTATGATAGCCTAAATTTTAATATAAGATTGCTCATAGTTAATCAAAGTTATTAAAAATTCAGCTATATAAAAATTATAATATAATTATGATAATTGTGAGAATTTTACACAGGATGTGATAGAGAGGCGTCACGGCCTTCTATGAGCGATGTCTTCCGCCGCCAAAACTTGTTAGGTCACCTGTCGATTGACATTACATCAAAGGAAATGGTCGCCGTTATGTTGCAACAACAAAAAAAACTAAAACATATATACCTCCAAGTGTTTACTTCGATATTAGAACGAAAAGTCTCATTGGCACCACTTTATTTTACAATCGTACATGTACATAACAGGTTTATTTAAACGTTCATTGTTTATTAATATTTTATAGTGGTAATAATTATTATACATCGTAATTCAGTCGATCGATCTATGGACGAAACGTTTTAATGCATTTCATCTTATATATAGCTTTTTATAAACTAGGAAGTGTATAAAAGATTATGTAGGCACTGTTAATAGAAATTGTTGTTCGGTATGTTAGATATATTATAGTATATACTAAGTAGTTAAACATTGAATAGTTGGCAGGAACTCAATTAAGCTTAGCTCGGAGCTGTGTTCATTGTTTTAGTGCCTATGAACTATGACTTTACAGATATACGAGTGTTACAAGTATTAAACTTTTCAAACGAAACGAAAAAAAAATACATAATATATTTTACTTTTATTTAATAAATAAAATTAAAAATAATTTATATAAAGAGTAAATATAAATAAAATTAAAGTATCATGAGAGTGTATAACATGGATGGATGGATATAATTTGTTAAAAGTAATATATTACACACAAATATTCTTCGTGTTATAATTAATTTTATGTATATATTATGTATATATGTATTCGCTTCCTCTCATAACACATATCTGGTAGGGTCAGCAGCGTCGTCAAACGAGGTACCGTTGGCACCTGACCCGAATGGAGTACAAACAGACAGACTAAGTGATCGGCTCCGCTTACAAATACGAAACCTACTGACTACCACATTATTATGTACTGGAACAAATGGCTATGTCGATATATTACTAGACATAATTAAAGTCTTTAACAATAAACTATTCACAGGCGCATCAATGTTATATTACGGTACAAATGTAGACATTTCATGATTCCAGAAATACCATATCGAGTTTCAAGTAAAACAATCCGCTGACATGACAAACTAAAATCCACATTCATTCTACAAAGCACGATTTCAATAGTAAAAGCGTGTTGATATTTTGAATAATTTAATATCTCCTATTAGGATATTAAACATAAATTATTACGTAGTCTCTAACGCTGTCTGAATAAAAGGACGGGGTAAATTTAACCAACTTTTCCTTATTAATAACAAGTTATTTATATTTCGGGAACCTGATACATGTTTCATTTATAATATGTTATTATAAAAATATATACCTATGTATATTAAATGTATTGAAAATGTTTATAGCGCATTTACTGTGACAATAAAACATATGAATTACATCATATTTAGTAATGTTTCATTAAATTTTATTGAACAAACAGATAAGTTTGTAAGGAACATTATCAATATTTCTATTAATCAAACTGCTAAGTGCTCTTAAACAAACAGAATGTTTTATATGAAATAAGAGACTATTTGTTATAACAGAACTTGGCGTTCACGTCCTCCTATTATATTTGTTTTAAAACAATTTATTATTTTAAATGAATTCAGATATAAATAAAATATAAAATAAATAATCTTTATATATTAAATATTATATATGTTATGTTAAATGTTTAAGTATATACACTAACTGCCACCGTTTCGTCTACGTATCAACTAATGCTCATAAGTTGTAATCGCCGTCGTTGTAATTGGTCCAGCCACCAGCATCTGAGTGTGATTTAGTTTTAAGCATGTCCATTTTAATGGCGTCTGTTTTCATCGGGTAATAGAATTCTGTATGAGATCGTTACCCGGTGAGTTAAGGTGAAATCCAATGGCGTAATAAAAGTTAAATTACGCTCCGGAAACTTGACCAAACTGGACGAATAAACATTCTATGAAGGGGATCCGGTCTAGATAAAGATAATGAAATATATAATAATGGAATGACATTCTTTATAAAGAAACCCTGGCCGTGGTGTTCGTATTAATTATGTATGATAAGATCGTTGATAGAACAAAAAAAAAACAATAATTAGACATGTCGTTGGTCCGGACAAGTCACGGTCAGTACGTTGTCAACCGGTTAATTATTAATTATAATACGATACATATTCTAATTTAAATGAATCTCGAAGTTCCCTACTCAGAAATATGAATGATAGTTCCCGGCTGCTAGGTATCGGTCGGAGCCTCTTTCAAAACTAACTCCATAACATAAATACAATTATTGTATTGTAATATTACTTAACATATGGATAGCAAATATGATCTTACAAGATATTATCATGTAAAACATAAATTAACCGACGTCGGATATAGAAAGCTAAAATAAATAATGTTCAAAGTAATCATCAAGTACACGTTAGAATTACTAATATATATATTTTACGTGTATTATATGAAAAATTTTACAAATTTATCCGCTTTAATATCACTGTTAATCTGTCATTCCGATGTATCCTTACAGTCGTGACGAATATTAACACTATAATTAATTTCACATATCGTTGTTTGCAGCGTCATTCGTTGTATGGGCTAACAAAGTGTCAGTTATTGAACTGAGATCAATAAAATGTTACATGTTACGTGTAATATAATGATGATAACAAAACTATTATTCTTTATAAACAAAAACTAAACGTTTTCACATACATACATAGGTGCTCATTTCATGCGAAATGAAAATATAAACGACAATGTATATGTGTTTGTTGCGAGTGACGAGAGGCGTGGGTTGTCATCTACCTACCAGAAGGTTACAGATATACTTCGAAAAATATTATTATATTAACAAATATTCGTATCATACATCTTGTGGTCAAAGTCATTACCGTTAATACATCCTTAACAACATCACAGTCATTATAGTTGAAGATTTAAAGATACAGTTTTTTTTGGTAGGAATCTCAAAGGTTATCTGATATGTACGTATTGTTAAAACACGAGAGCCAAAATAATAATGAATAAAATCGATTTTTATTAATCGTTCGAATAATTTTAATTACCGGCAATTAAATTTAATGAGCACTTTCAAGTTCAAAAGAAGAGCGGCACGAGGCAGCGCTACCAGTTTTTTCTTTTGTAATTATTTATAAAAATCCAATACGGGATGAAAAAAAATCTCATTACACGTGTATGCATATATATAAATATATATGTATATATATGTGTGTGTGTGTGTGTGTGTGTGTGTGTGTGTATCTGTTTGACCTCCCGCAAGATCAAGGACAACGGGTGCACGCATTACAAGTATAAATATTTGTACGTCGTACACACAAACACTGACATTTATATTATATTAAAATCAATTCCTTAGTTTCTTTGTTAAGTATGATTGATTGCGTTCAGCGAACCCTAAACTTATAGTATCCAAAAAATCTTTTCATTATAAATACAATTGACACCTACAGTGGTTCCGTTGTATGTATCAAAGTATATGAGAAGTTCATCTTCTTATATATATAGTGAGTATAGCTCGATCCATTCCACCTGTCTCACTGTTGACACTGTCCGTTCGTCTGTACACAAACACGTCGTGTGTGTTTAGAGACCAACCACCCACCACCCACCACCTGCGACGAACGACAGATGGACACACTTAGATACGTGGACATTTAACTTGTAAAGAGATTAGTCAAGCGACTGGCATGCACTCAGATGAATCAGTCAGTTCATTTTGAAATATATAGTAGCGGTTTGGGAGTAGATAAAATAAACGATGATAATATGGATAGTATGATCAAAATGTACACGTACAAATATTATACATCAAATCAAAATAAAGACAAACTAGATGCTTCTATTGTTAGATAATAATGTATATATATATATGGTAGCCGACAGCAGTACATTTTTATTGACCGTCAACTTCAAGCCGGGCGTGTTACGCCACGCGCTAGCTCTCCACTCAATTAAGTATGTAAGTCCACCACTCAAACCGGATAGTCTGTGCCGATAGACATCGTGGTCGTACCATCGAGAGGTCGTCAAGAGGTCACCTCCACTAAAACTAATATTTGTCCCACAAGTACAAAGTTTTGTTTAAAACCAAACATCGAACCAGTCGGGATTTTAATGACTTGTTAACAGTTAAGTTCTTGGGCAGGTGCTTTCTTAGGCGTCAATATTTATGATTTACTGTCGGTGGTTCTATGTTACTGTACAGATATTATTCACCTTATGTTTTGTTGAAGGAACGTGAAGGTTAGGTATATCAAAACGGTAACAATATAAGCGATATTTTATCCGATAGTTTTTTGTTCTCTAGTTATTAACATTGCACTAGAACTAAGAGTTGACAAGTACACAAATATAAACATGAAATCAAAACACTAAAGTCTTTTTTATATATATTATGAAACAGTATCAACTTCTTGTACATATTTATATATGGTATCATTATAAATAAGACGTAGATAGAGAAACAGATTTTAAATTCTGAACGAGTATCCGTTTTCTAAAGAAGGTTCGGACTGAATCAGTAATTAGTATATTTGCATTAACTGTGAGCTATGACCCGACGTACGGGTCGACCTCGCCGGGGGTAAATGGAAATAATGGATATAAATAAATTAATATAAAGATATATTCAACGAATATTAATGTACATTTAGTGAATAAATATCAGGTTAATTTATGAAGGCGAACATAAAAGAAAGCGCAGTGAAATACGATTATAAAAATATATAATACATATAATTCTGTCTTACAATTAGCATATTTAATAATAATTTCAAATATCATAAGGTAATGATGTACCTTTTAATATAAATTTTTTACGAGTTGCTATAAATGTAGATATATCTATTGAAACAAAAACAATGCTGTAGAGACGACAGCGGGACGTTGCCGCGGTTAATGTCAGAGGTGGTGATGGCATCCCACGACCTCGCTCACCCCGCGACCCTGACCTCCGACCTCCGACCTCTGACATCCAACAGCCAACCAGACCTCGCCCCCACAAAATATATTCATGCACATCCAACGTATCGATGGATCGTTAAATAATCTCCGATGAATAATACCCATCATGGTATATTAAGAAATTTTATTATAAAAACCGGTCTTTAGGAAACAATAAAATTAAGATTCCCAGCATCTATATATTTTTTTCAGATGTCATAAAACATAATCCGTATAATTTTCGTTTGCTTTAAGTTATTATGAAAGGTGTCATTAAATCAACAACGAACAAAGTTTAACATTTGAACCGTTCGTTGTGTGCACAATTAACAGTTTCTAATGAATAGTATGTCTCAATCTTTATATATGATATATATAGTAGGTTGTGAAATGAACACATTTCTGACTGTGTACTGTGTGTGAGCACTCGGTAATAAACACATTCGATACCTGACAATATAACGCTGCTAAGTCTCTGCGTGACCAAAAGGCTTTTGTCGCGATTTCCTGCTCTTAGAAGGAATAAAGGAAAAATTACAGGTCAATTTTACCTGCACTTTTTTTTTAACGGTCAGGTATACAATGATTGTCCTTTCTCGGAATTACGGGATGCTTTTAACTTTGCAAAATTAAACTTTAATTACTGAGTAGCTGTGACACCTTATTGTAATGTATTAACGGTTGATTATCGTGTGACAGCTCCTTTGCAAGATATTCTCCTTTTTTTCAATGTAACTCTGTACTGTCAAGTCGGGACATGTATTGGGGTGAAACCGGCAGAATGAGTAAGGTTCACCCTGGTTGAGAGGAAAAAAAAATCTATTGCAGCCTATTATATTTGCATTTGTGTGGGAAGGGAACATTTCGCTTTTGGGGATTTTTAACTGTTCAATGAATTGTAAATATTTAAAAGTTATTGTATTATTAGTCCCTACTTTGGACTTGAGATGGAATACGAGAAACGAAACAGTTTTGTTAAAACATATTCGGTTCGATTCGCTCCAGCATAGTTCTAACCGTATAATTTTATTTTTTTTTACTTATAATTTCATTTATTGATTTTCGTTTGCTCGCATTTGTGTTTTGTTTACCCAATATTCAGGGGCCATCTGAAAATCAGTGCTGTGCATTAGCACAGCTTATACTGAGATGGACCCCCTTACAATTTTTTTTTCTTCTGTATAATATATTATTATAATGTATGTGTGTAGCAAAAAAATAAAAATAAATAAATAATAAATAAGTATATAGGTACTCATAGATAAATTCGTATATTCCTTTAAATGAAACAATTTCATAGTCATAAATGTAAATTATGATAATTATATTCCATAAGACACATGTGTGAGTGTTTGTTATTAATATATAAATAGTTAATTAGTATCACACATTCCTCTGACCTTTTAAATGTCGTTCTCGTGAGTGTCTATCTTACAATACTTCATCAGGTCGATATATTTTTTCCTTTATTCTGATTTAAGTTTGCGACATATTTCCATTCACTATCGTCTCTAATTAATAATTTAATAATATCAATTGATGAAATTTTAGAATATTATTTGAGAGTTAAATATTAATAATATTAAGCATTCCTTACTTTAAGTTTTTTGTTTTTCTCATAGTACGGGATTACATAATACTCATCTTTTCAAACAATAATATATTTATTTATCTTTTCATACTATCCATCCGTAATAGTGTTTCATTTCACCGTTGCTACCTTCATCCGTTAATTGGCCATCCTTGAGTCACTCGCCAGTCTATTGTTACCGACTTAGGGTTTGGGGTACGTGAAAGTAGGGATTATTAAAAAAAAAACTGCCCTTTTAATGTTCACGAGGAACGGAATTCGTTAAATTTGTTACAGAACAATATTTAGCAATATAACTCATTAACCCGCCTATTTTAGAGAATATATAAGATATATACTATTATGTACTAACTATAGTTTGATGACTTAGTATGAAAACTATAAAAACCTCAGGTACAAGATACAGCTACAAGATCAGAAAGATGTATTTCATAAATGATAATAAAATGTTTTGAAGTGTTTCACAAAGTGAAAATGTATAACAATCATTATAAAATAAATTTTTAATAATAAAAACTAATAGTCATAGTGTCATCGCACGTGAAACATCAATACATCCTGAAGCTGAACCTCTCACCACATCAATTTAAATGGACTAAAGAAAGCGTAGCGACTTACGTACAGTATGAAAGACATCAACGTGCGCACGCGATACACACACGCTTCTAAATACTGTTAGGGGAAAACGATTTATATGTATAACAAGAACTACCAACTGAAATTAATATAATATACATAAACGTTATATATGAACAGACTAAACCAATTTTGATGACATTCAATTAACATGGACGGTAACCCGGAAAATTATAATTAAATGCGAGCAAACACGACGAAATTATGAGGTTAGTTTATTAAAACAATTATCTCTCACCCATAAATAATAACTTTATGGGTTAATTCAACTAAATACTAAACTTATGACATCCATGAATTTCTAAACTGTCGTTGAGTTAAATTGAAAACTCCATGTCGACGAATGTTTGAAACTAATTGGTTGTAAATTAAATTTATTGTAGAGACAACACGACAAAGTCAATATTTATATATAATTAGAAATCAATTGGCTAACGTCTCTCTTCTTAAACACACCACGACTGATCTCCTCCTCGTAGTATAAAACGCATCTTAAACATAGTTTTAAACATCAGCATCTAATAATGAGACCTAAGATTTTCGCGAGTTTTATTCACTTAAATGAAACTAATATTTTTCGGACTAAACAACGCGACTTTATTTTTGTAAAAAACTACATACTACCGGCGTTTCGGTTAATTTTCAGCAACCATGATCACGGGCAGTCGAGATGTGGAAAGTAGCCGAAACTTCGGGAGTATGCAGTTTTTTACAAAAATAAATTCGCGTAGTATAATCCGAAAAATATAAGTTTAATTTAAATCAGCATCATAATTACTCCAGTTTCCGAGCACCAGATGCGATTCAGCACAATGGTAACGAGCCCCAGGACCGCCCCATATTTGAAAGAAAATACTGTATTGTATAACACTTACAACAATGGCCTGCATTGATACCAGGTCTGAGATAAGCGATCTATATCCCTAACTATATATAAATACAGTTATAAAATATAACCACAATATATATACATATATGTTCAAGATCTATATCACAACATGTAAGGCAGACCCTGGCTATAGCTGGGAAATTGCCAGGTAGATGAAGAAGAAGATCTTTATCTAAGATATTTTCACAAAACATTATATTTATTATATATATGTCTGTGTACGTACGTTCATCAAGTTCTTCATCATAGTCAGTATAGAAGCGGTCCTCGTGTTTCAGAGGCTGGCTGTCAGGCTGCTGGTAGAACCTCTCAGATTTTATGTACATCTTAAGGTACATAACAGCGATTACACTTTATAAACGAATATTAATTCAGTCACTAACTTTGCACTTGAGTCACTTTGGATTGTAAAACATTTTTATTTATGGTTTAAACTTTACTCACACGATAACATTTGAATTTGAAGTCATGATAAGTTAAAAAAATGTTCTAACTCAGAATATAAACAATAAAAAATGCTTAAAGTCCAATGTTTATTATTGTCCCGTTTGCACCGAATACAATACTCTAGTACGTTACAATTAATTAAACACAACCTTGGGGATATTTTCACATCGATTTACATTCAAACAAAGGCGACACTGTAATAATTTTGACCATAATAATAATTACAACCGTATAGACGCACAGACACGTAAGTCAACGTAAGGCGAACACACTGTCAGTATATATTGTAAGGCTACAGGTGTGTACCTGTGTGGTGTGTTGTACAGCGAGTGACGCGCGGTCGTGTCGAGCTGCGCCCGCGCACTGGCCCCGACCGGCGACCCTAGTTATCAGGCGGCACCCACCAAAAAAAAAGGCAGGCCGGCCAGGTAGTGCCTCCGCCCGTAACGGCAAATTGATTCACATTCTGTTCGGTTTACATCCGAGGTGTCATTCTGGTGAACCATTTTTAATACCACGTGTCCTTTAGTGAAATATTACTTTATAATTATTAAAGGAATCGTACGTAAGGAATTAATTTCATTATCTCGTATAACACATTTCTCTCTCTATATCATATCATTAATTATATCGTATACCTATCGTAATCAACATATATCAATAATCTCTCAAACAGTCCATGCGACATTTCTCTATAATTATACATATTTATGAATATATAAATCGTAATTAACACGTATCAATTATAATATATTCAGTGGACGCTCCGGACAGTTATAACGGCTCGCTTCAGCGGTATCTGATATTAAATTAAAATATTATATTCATAAAACTTTAAACATCTAATTGGCTTATAGTCAGTAATGAACTGAGTTTAGTTTTGTCACTGTTACAGACGTGACAAACATACACAAAGCAAAAACAGCATCAAATAGCTATACATAATATATACTATGATACTAAAGAAAAATTATAATTTACATATAATTAAATAAAAATGTATATTATTCTGGTATTAAATTAAAACTTCTATTTTAATCGAGGGCATTCTTTACATTGCTATCATATTTTATGTTTATTTAATTAACATGCAAAATTTGTTAGGATAACATACATTTTTAAGTATTATTTTTAATTAAATATTGTTTGTAATTATATTTATTTATATAAATTAATGTTATTTTATTAAGAAATCAAATACGTTTCATTTTGTCGCGTTAATAATGTTCAAATCTGTGAATCATTAATGTTATGACCACGTTCAATACATATACATATTTTTATACAAATAAATCAGTTGTCTGCAAGTTAGTCTTACCGAAATCCATTCAAGCGTTTAAGACAGTGACAGAAACAAAATAAATATCATAAAAATAATCATTTTGTTAATATAAATGTCATACAAAGAATATAAATACAACTTTCTCATAACAGACGGACACATAACATTAGACAGTTTATTTATATATATATATGATTTTTTTACATAATTCAATTAACAACGTGCTGGGAACGTACGTATAATATAAAAAACCAGTGAGACTAGAGTACGTAATATTAAACATAAAAATCCCCCGATACCCCATAGAGTGGTAATAGTCGCTTCTAATTATACACAGTGGTAACACCGCGGGTCATAAACAAAATATTCCTGATCAAATCAACCATTCTCATAAAGTCGAATACGCTCCCTACAATTAGCGAAGCAGCATGCCTCTCGTTATAACATGAAAATAAATATTATATGTTATTAATACAGTCTTATAATACCATATCATTATTAGAATATTTCCAATATAAGATAAATTTAATACAATTATAATTTCATCCCCAAAGAGAGTTGATGTCAGGCAGGCGGCCGGTCGTAAAAACAATTAGCCAAAACTATTCACAACTTGTAAGGCAGACCTGGTTAAAGCTGTGAAATTGCCAGGTAGAAGATTTTCAATATAATAAAAATAATCTATATCATAAATTTTTGATATCATCATATAAAATTTTTATTATAAAGATGTGATATTTAAATAAAATTCTGCTACCGTGTTACCTTTTTATGGTTCTACAGTATTAAAGCGTGGGTGACACTCGCACTGTATGTCTTAAATTTTATTATTAATAATATTTAATAACACTATCTATGTATAATATTACTATAAAAAATATTACTTACATTTGAATGTTTGTATGTTTATTTAATATGACATATACTATATTTTACATATTATTTTATTATATTAATTAGAATTTTAAGTTAAATTATTTTATGAACCTCATTTTATAGCATCATATCAGTTCATTTTGGGAAATTACAGTGATTATTGTCTTAACATTTTAGTTAAATTTTATCTACTTAAACAACAAAAAGAACTATTTAAATCAATTTATTAATATTACAATAACTCATGCAATATTTAAATTCAAACACTCCGAAGACCTTTATATAACATTTGAATTTAATTTTCAATAAATATTTATTTTACAATTCACAACCTACACTCACGGCCTGTCTGGGCTAAATTTAACTGGATCCCGGGTCATGTATTGTCAATGAGAAGCGGAGGCTTCAGGGATCTGATATTTAACTATATTACGTCGTTTATGGATAGTAAAATTTTATGTGAAGCAGGATTTGGGTGGGTTTATAGTATGGAGGCGAGGATGGACACTTTAGGAGCTCTAATGAAGTTAATGTCCGAACAGAGTCCGAATAAGATAAAGGGTCAATGATATAAGCTGAACTAATGACAAGGTTGAACCATCCTATTATTTGAATGATTCATACAATCGTATACACGTGACATTGTTTATATAACGTTATAGAAGATTATTATTATTATATTATTATGGTTATAATTTATTAACAATAAAATTATTGTTGTAAATCATTATAATATAGAGGTGACCTTTAGCGGGGCGGGAATGCATTTCATTGAACATAAACATGGAATTTCTATTAAACCAGTTTATATTCATAGCATTAAGTTAAACATTAATGTACACGAGCATATTAATAAAATGATTTATCTATGTATATGAGGAGATTGTAACTATATATACATATATATGTATTAATAAAATTATTATCTTATAGAATCTGATTCGAGTTATTACGTCAAAACATCCATCAGTGAGGGGAACCTTTTAAGATGTGAAGTGTCAAAATATTATGATGTAGGACCCGGGCTGAGGGCTGACGCGACCTCCTTATAACATTTTTATTAACTGGACATTCAAAAAACTTTTCATATATATATTTATGTATATATATCATTCCGTATGTGAATATATCTTGACGTTTTCTAAATGTTTTTCTGTAACTTATTATTACAAATTAAAATAAACGTTTTATCTAACGAAAGTAAGTTATAAATTATGAAGTTACAAATTAATTTATAGAAAATTTAAAATATAATTTTAACGTTTTATGTTCATGATTTGGAGAAAATCTTTAGTGATGGATTATATATTTTGTTAGTAGTAAAAATATATACATTGAATGATTTTGCTAGAAGTTTCAAAACTCTATGAAATAATCGATTTGTTCTGTAATATTATTTTTATTTATTTGTGACGTATCTTCTTAATGGATCACAAGACTTTATTAATCGTTTAAACTGATATGTGAATCAATATTTCTCAATTAGTATCCAAGTGTTTCTATTTCCATCGCCTATATTGATATAAAGCAAGTGACGCGTTCCACAATCATTAATGTATACGCTGTCTATTAAACAAGCATTACCAGGAAATTGGATGCAATTGTCTCAAAAGCGTACCTTTATGGCGCGACAAGGTGTTACCAGTACAGAAACACAATTGTTAGTGTTGCCAGCACATAACTAAATATGGTGTCGGTTAAACCTCTTAAATCAAATGTATTTTGTAAAACAACGTGTTATAATTGAATAAATACTATAGTATTTAAATTCTATTTCATTTAAAGCTATCTAAACTCAGTAGTTGTTGCTGCGGAATTAATTAACATCAAAAGTTATCGGGTACATAATACAATTAAGAAAGTACTATATATCTATATAACAATCTATCCCTTGAACGTACAAGTGGGCGTCGGGTCCAGCGTACGGTGGTATGATTAGTATATAGTGCGATTAACGCAAACCGTGGGTCGAAACCAGTCCGACGGGAACGAATATACAACAGTCGGTGTGATGGTCATGTACTGACTTAACACGGCCTTGTTGACTACATCATCATACACAATTAACCCTAAAAAATTATAGAAAAAAAACTTTGTATAGATCCAATGCATACTGCTGTCTTAAAGATCTAATAATAATTTATACCAATATTGATATGACATGCTGCATTGAGATTTGTTTAAAAATGTTTTGTTGACAAAACATATACATAAATAAATGGTCATACTTTAATCTCGTGTGCCCGTGATTACGAATGCTCAAAAGGAAACGAAACGTCGGGATTATGTAGTCAAAAAATAGTGAAAAAACCAGTAGTATCCCAAAAATATAACTTTAATTTAATATGTATGCTATTATATATATTCCTACATTTAAATGTACTTTGCCATATGTCATAAATCGTGTATCGATCAATTCAGTGTAATTGAAGTTTTAATTTTATAATATCAGTTCTGTAATAATAATAATTAAACCGTCAAAGGTTACAAATAAGATCTGGTAGTACTCGTAAACGTTTCCTGAACTATTAATTTTGTTATCGATTACAGAGCTGGTTATTAACGTTTTACATACATGTATATTTATATATATATATATATATATATATATATATATATATATATATATATATATATATATATGTATAACACTCATTTATTAATTTATTACTAATCATTGTTATATGTGAATATTATTTAAAAATATATACTTAAATGCGTTAACACATGAAATGAGTCAAGGGTCAAATAAAGTTAAGGAAATATATTTTTCTATTCAAATATTATAATAGCACATATGGAAATCAAAATATTATATAGACAGCTAAAGAGTTTCCCTGCGTCATCAAAAAAAAAAGACTACAATAATAAATATTGTTATTGTACAAAAGGCAAATGATTCGAAATAACAAAGGATTTTGATACACTAATCTAGTAACAAATCTATTTTATAAACTCTATCTATAATATATATCATTGCTTCATTGAACAAGTCTATCAGTATATATTTTTTATTTTCACATCTAACAACATTCATATTAATACAAAACATACACATAAAAATTTTCGTAATTTGCTTTGTTAATCATACATTACAGACTCCGCGTTAAAATAAAATACATTAAATTCTAATAATAATTAAGTCTATTATTTAAACTGTAATGTTTCTAACGTTCTTAGAATATATAATCTTTAAACCGTCACATCTGTAGTCGGGATTATGTTAATTTAGATGCTAATCAAAAATATCCATTAGTCTTTAGTCAGCGAGATAATCAAAGGTCAGCTTTTATTTAACGGTCACTCATCGACCTTTCGGATACTTTAAGTGCTTCTGTGCATTGCTTTAAAAAAACATTAAGATAAAAAACGTTGAAAGTATTGTAAGAACTTTATTAATGCTTTACTTTGAAAAATAAAATAATATAATATTGTTCGTGCAGCAAAAAATATAATATACAACCGTCGAGATAGAGCCGTAATTGGAAAAACTCAGAAAGCGCATTCAATTATTAACTTATTGCTTCATTAAATCATTCATTCAATAAATTAATCTTGGAAAATGGTATAAGTGAATGAATGAATAATTCAAAAAACCATTCATTTACGCCTCGATATCGCGATTGGAATATATAATTAGTACACGGGTTTGCAAGTAAAAAATTGCGTAACTGTGCTTCAAGCTTCCTGCTTCTAATTATTCATGGACAATCTATATCTGTTAAAATTATATCAATCATAGCTGACATTGTAACAATATATGTCATAGAAAAACACTTGACGCTTTCGGGTAAATTTAATACCAAGAACAAGATCTTTAACGACTAAAAACATATACTCTTCCGTTAAACAAACAGCATCAGCCCCCTGCCGATCGCAATATATGTTAACCACACACACACACACACAGACACACACACACACACACACATATATTTAACTAAACGTTAAATCATTATCTCAGAGTCAACTATTATATGGACCGAGTACGAGTATTGGACTCCTCGTTATGATTACTACAGTGTTAACGACCATAGTAGAACGTTTCTTTCTTCGAATGTTTCAACAACCTAGAATTAGGAAATGCTACTCGCGTAATTGTATAAATAGAGAGTATAAGAAACTAAAATATTTGTTTCAATATAAAATATAATGATAAGAAAGACCTTTATGTACATATATAATTTTTCTGAACGTATGTCATTAAATTCCACCTCACCGGTTGGAACGATTTAAATAGTTTTTTCATGCATTTGGATGGCTTCCCTTTTCAAATCCACCCGGCAGATGGCGCTGCAATCGTAAACTAGGTTAATTAAAATGAAAAGGCTGCAACGTAGGTTACTTACATGCGTTGTTTCAACACACTATACATTTCTATCTGACAACAACTCAGATACATATAAAACTATCTCCCTTCTACTCATTATCTATATATAATATTTCCATACTAAAGTGTCGTTTTTCTATGGTCATTACAAGTCTCGAATTCATTTAGCATCTACAATGAGCAGTGTCATGTCCTTACATTGTCCGTCCGTCATAATGAGCGTGGTGCGCCCACGTCCTGGTCGTCCTAGGCGCGACACGAGAAGTGTCGCCTAACTAACGATGCATTCGATATGCCACACAATCTACAGATACAGAAAACATCCGACATTTATAAATATTATCTGCATGCCATTAATATTATATAAACTTAAATCCATTAGTTCTACATACAAAATCTCATATTAAAAACGAATTCTCATATTATCAACAATTTATTTGGGCGAGGTAACACCGACATCCCGTCGCGAGCGTTATTTTTATGAATGAATTATGTTATTATTATGCAAACAGTGAAATAATTCCGGCAATGTTAATGTGTCAACATCGGAGGTTGTAATGATTCACACGGTGACGTCAGCGCTGCACCGCGACCCACCGGCCAAATGTCGCGGCCCACGTGTCGAGACACAACACAACAACAGTCGAGACACAACACAACAACAGTCCTAATAAAAATAACAGATACATTACATGACAAATATTAACAATGATATTATACGATCAAATTGGCATTCATTAACATACGACGATCTCTTTTTTTTAGTCCGATTCCCAGAATTTATTCGAAATAGTAAAATATTATTCTCATTAACACCCAAGCTATTCTGAAATTCATCATAAAAATTGTATTAAATACAATTTCCTCCGTTTTATATGTTATGAATAAATAATAAATATAATTATTCATGACCCCAATGATAAATATACTAAATTAAGTTATCATCACATTTAGACATATTTATAGCAAAATAACGTAATTTAAAACTAATTGATATCCTGTTTACTTCAAAACATTTAACCCTTAAATGTCTGTCACAGGCTGACATTACTAAATTATAATTAAAAACATTAATGTTGATAAATTTATTGTAAGCATAAGTTTTTTCTTGTTATAAAGGAAAACAGCCAGCAATTAAGACGGCAATTTATTACTTATATTAAAATTAATTTAATTCAACGCACGGGAAACTGAATGTGGGCAAAGTCTTAAATAAGCAAAACGACATTTGTGACCTTTTCGGTTTTGCTCTTATTTTTACTCTGCCCTCACATATCTCCGGCCTACAGCTATGAACGCGGAAGGCATTGTGACATTTGAGCCGATAACTACTCGGGCTACATGGAAAAGGCAAATAACAGAATATGAACAAGCGTCCTTACCCTTAGTACTGCGAGAGTACAGTAACTATCTATCGAATACGAATAAATACAAATGTACGAGTTATTGTTAGGTCGCTTGAATAGTCATGTGACGTATGTTAAGGCTTGATCTACACTTACACAACACATAATATGTATGTTTAATAAAAAAAAAAAATGAAACGAAATAATGAAAAATATAGTGTGTTTAAAGCTTTATGTTCCACGAATCGTAAATTATGTATGATATTTTAAATGATGAATCACGAGATACGGCAATGTCAAGGTCCGTGTACGGTGCATCAGTCTCGTACAAGAGGAGACTCTCAATTCGGACGTTCAGGTAACATTCGTATGCAGTGACGGCAACACCTTGACATTCGCATGTCAAATGTCACACGGCCAGCGACCCCGGGCCGTGATAGTTCACAGATCGGGTTTTCGTTTTTATAAATACATACCTTTAATGATGGATTACAAAAATAGAGTTCAGATACTGTGAGACGGAAGAGATAAGAGGGAAACAAAACTTGAACATTTGATTCATTGAAACGTTGCTATAATTATTTCAATACGTTCTTATCTATTGATTAGAATAATCTAATCCAAACTTGTCCAGATTTCAAAATGAGCAATGTATTTCAAAAACAACTCATAAAATTTAAACCTTTTAAGATATGTATAAAACAATAAATAGTTAAATGAAACTAATAATTTTCTGATTACTACACGTTTATAATTATTTTTATCACCCTATTCCCGACATTTCGATTAGTTTGCAGCAACCGTGATCACGGGCATACTTGTCGTCTGTCTTAAAATATAATAAAATACGGGTAGTATGTAATCCGAAAATATTAGTTTCATTTAAATAAATACTCGCAAAGTTTTAGATTTCGTTCTTCTTCTTCCTGGGAATTATCGCATCTTTAGCCAGGATCTGCCGTCCCACTCAAAGTCTTAGATCTCATTATATAACAATAAATATAAAAAAAATACTTCCAAGCCCATTACTAATTATACTTATATCTTATTATTGTATACGTATGATGCTGAAAAATGAATCCTTTGATTCCCGTGTGACTACCACTATATATAATTAACTTATCTTACTTATATACTTATATTACTTATTAATTATGTACATAAAGAACAAACAAATTAAAATTATTGTTTCAGGATACATTAGTAAATATTACTCAACAAAATAAAATGTGAACTAGTTAAACCGTGTTGCGTGTGAAGGAATATTATATAACTAATTACGTATATAGGGCAAGGATTAAATATGATGCTGATTGCATTAAAATATAACCCGTTCTTGTTTCAATGACGGAAATTTTGTTTGGACATAGATAAGAATCGTAAATAATGCGCACTTAAATGTTAATAATTCAATACTCACAATATTTAATCTCATTTTAGCAAACATACTTTACAAATGATATACGTATAAGAAAATTTATTATAAAAGTTAGGTCATATTGAATTTGCACAAATTCAAAGCGTATATTTGTCTTACTTTATGTTGAGATAAAGCAAAATAATAATTTAATCGCTTCTTTTATTTATTTTGTATGAAAATTAAGATTTTTCAAATAGTTTTACTAGTTTACATAAAGTTTTGACACTAATAGTTTCTAAGCTGTTATGTTTGTTATACACGTTACGGTTGCGTACCGTGAAATGAAAATACATTTAATGTTATAAACTGGCAATCTGTTTGTTTGTGTTTATCTGTTAAACTGATTAATTTACATTTGTTATTATTAATGAGAACGAGGCATCTTGTGTATAAACACTCGCTACACATATTGACATAATTGCTTCGGTCAAACATCGCCGAATGAGACAACAATGACGTCAATAATTTGTCTTAATCATTTTAGATTAGTAACAAATTTTATGTACATTTTGTAAATAGCTTTAGTGTTTTATATCTAAGATTTAAGCAAGAACAATTAAGTAAGTAAGTTCTATCGAAAAAACCCAGAATCATTTCGGGTTTTGTATTTATTTCAAGTAAAATTTTTCTGTCGTTTTATCTGTGTACAATTCAGTATCGTTGTAGAATGTACGAGTACATTTTACATGATAATCTTCTTTAAATTTTCGGTTCAACTTACAGACGGCTTACTATCATTAACGTTACTTATTCTTTGAGCTGGTGAACAAACGGCTCAATATGGGAAAAGCTTTTTGAGGTAATAAAAGTAACATAACTTAGTATGGGATGACCATAACATGTAATCTCCAATTTTATTGGATTACTCCACATAACGGCGGGGTCGTTATTAATGTCGTAATGTCAAATATATGAAAGTGAATACATAAAGTGATGACCGAACTCCATTGTAGTCTGATAGTTCAGTTATATAATAAGACACGTTGTAGATGCGCGTGCACACGACAAATGTCTTCATTATTCTTCCCACGCCACTAATCCCTTGTGCCTCGTTTAGACCCGTCCAGTCAGATAAGAAAAGTGCTCTATCCAGTTTCCTATCAGCTCGATTGACGTATTTTATTCGGTGCGGATGCGATTCCAGTCGATTGAAATTCACTTAATGTATTGTGTATTTTAAAGCGTATCGCACTTCGTAATATACAATACTTGAATACTTTGTCGTATTTTATAGGACCAGTCAGTATTTTTTTAGTCTCCCAGGTCGCAAGTATGTTATGAGACTGGATCTCGTTGATGACCTTTACGTACTATGAATGGTGGTTATTAATGTTTTGAGTGTTGATCTCGAAACCCGTCTTCATATGGAATGTTCCAGTAATCACTATTATACCAATTTCCTCCAATAGCCATTCCATCACTACACCGTGGGTCAGACACCTACAGAGGACCACTAAAATGCTGATGATGGAGCGACTCCGATACAGTGATGCATGGGCTGTCGATATCTCGATCGGAGAGTTGTAATTTATATTGCCTCGCCTCGCTATGATTTGCTTAACCTGTTCAATGACAAACCATGTTTCTTGTACCTTTGTGCATTAATGCTTGATAACATCTGGTATGGACCTGTTATGTATATGCAAGTATGACGTAAAATTCTACATGTTCAACTGAAATATAGAAATATTTTCGTACAACCAAATATTTTAATTCACATCAAGTATAGAATTATTATTATTTCCGTATGTAATTACAGTTTCTTTGTTTGGACTGAATATAAATGTATAGAGAGACCTCTAAAGTGTCACGCTACAGTGACAATGGGAAGGTCTGCACCAAATCCGATCACTTTCCCTCGGATTAAGATCGAAATGTCAGTGGTAGTGACATTTTTATTTCTGGACGACATTTTGACGGTTACGAAACCACAGATGCAATCGGGCCAATTAGAGATTTATTTATTTCTAGTACGCCACTTATAATCTTAATATTTTACTAATCTAAGCATGAGATGTTTCAGTTGCACAATAATTGCTACCGTTCATGTTAAATTATCAACACTAATAAAAATAATTTCATTGGCGTATCGATTTAAAGTCATATATTCATAGAAGTAGGAGCATAAAATTCTGCTAGAAAATTATTTCGCAATAAATACTTTCTTTTTAAGTTTAAACAACTGCATTCAACATTGTATCATGTAAAATTTAAAAATAATTTAACATCAAAAATATTTGACATTTAATATAGTGTAATAAGCATTGTAATGAATAATTTAAAATATTATTATATAATAAAATGAAAGTTATTAAATCTGAGACACAATAAAGGATGCATGTTAATAATTATTCATTGTTAATATATTGTTACCGGTTTATTTAATCTGTATTTGAATAAAGGACTATTACATAATGGCAATGTTGAAACGTGTAGGTAAGAACATCCAGTTCGCCTACAGGCCATTGTTGTAGTGTCGCATACCATTTGTCTTTAAACTTAGATACGATTAATGTTACAGAACGAATACGACTCATATAATAACAAGCCGTATTTAGATCTTCTTTATAAATTAATTAAATAAATACTCTTAAATACTCTTACTCTAGCGAAGATTCTATAAAATAATACATGATTCAAAATAGATTCCAGTCGATATAGAGAAAATCTTTGGGCAATTCCAGTACTATATTTGGGTAATACCAGGATATATCAAAAATATGTATATATTTTATGCCCAATAATCAGCTGACTAATTAAAGATGTATCATATTAATAAATAACGTTGTGTATAGATCTTGGAATAGAAAATATTAAACGGTACTACTACATTAAAACGAAGGTAGATCCTTCATTTTGTTAAAGTCGATGACGACAATAAAAAAACAGACAAACAGACAGATTAAATTTTGCTAATAGTCTTAAAAACTCTTTTAAATTCGAAATATTACTGATGCATTTAAGTTAAAGCTCAAATATTATATTATAGAATAAATACATACATACAAGACGACTACGCGGTGTGAAACACATTATGAATAATTTACACCCACTCGGGAGCATCCGAGGGTCAATGTTAGCTACAAATGGTCAATATCATATAAGTATTTTATTTCATCATCGTTATATAAATATCATTTTATTCTATAGAATTTTATTCATCAATATAAATTCTTGTGTAACATGATAAAACTTTTTCAATTCAACCATATTAGTATTTCGGAAGCTTGTAATATGTAAAGAACGTTTGAATTTATTTCAATTCGAATCACATCTAGTATGCGTTGTCATAATTTTGTACGCGAGATTCACTGCCAGCTAATTATTTAAATTATAATTCATTATCTATTTATAATTTTAACGCTATTATTATTTTTCTAACCAAATTATAACGAATACACTATGTGAAATAAGTTTATAGAATTTAAATAAATAAAAAATATTTATTATAATTTAAATCCCATTTAAACATTATAAATCACATCATCTTTACAACAGAGAACATACATTTTCATACATTCAATATTCACTTAAGCAGCAAAGAGCATGCATTAACCACAGTGTTTAAATTGCATTTTGCAAATTATACAAAAAAACAATAGAGCACTCGGTGTATAATTTAAAGGGAGTCAAATGGCTGTTTCATTCAGACCGTGGAGGTAGTAAATCACCCTCTGTCCTCACACACCCACCACCCACCACCCACCGTCTCGACCTCTAGGTGATACATTTGTACTTGTGTTATTAATTTACTTTAACCTACGTAAATACATTTTTATTTTTGCATTATTTTATTATACCGTTTCCTGAGTATCATATGTTTATTATGCCGAAATTGTTTATTTTCTAAAAAGTTCACATAATTTAATCTAAGACATTCGCGACTTTTATTCATTTAAATTATCTCGTCTCGTCTGTCCGTGATCACAGTTGCTGAAAAGTAGACGGAACGTCGGGAGTATGTAGTTTTTTCCCAAAAAAAATAATAATCGCGTAGTATATCTGAAAAATATTAGTTTCATTTGAATTTCTAAAGAGTGGTTTATAAAACTGCGAGTTATTAAATTATAAAAAATTTATTAAATTTATGCGCATCTCGAGGTAATCTTAATTTTGGAACAAAAACAGAAGCAGAATTATAATTAATATTTCACAGATTGTATAAAGTTAGGTTTATATTTATAGATTAAACCTATTATAATATGTATATACAAATTATAGCGTCCTAAATAATTTCGAATATTTCCCAAAAAAGTCATATACAAAAAACGAATTTTTTTAAATTTATATTATAATATATAAACCCAAAATAAAAATGAAGAAAGATTAAAAGAAAATTACGAATGCAGATAATCATCATGCATAATTTTTATAATTTATTTAATATACATATGTCGACCAAGTTAATGTCGACGTCTGTGGTCATATTTAAGATCAGTCTTTCTCATTTGAAAGTTTAATCTCGAGATTTGCTTTATGTAAGTTTCGCAAAATTTCACAACTAAAGAAATTAGCAACGAAACAAACTATATCACTTCAACTACATATTCCTTTCACATCCAGTCTAATACGCATTTAATTAAATGAAATTATGAATTACAACCCAACAAAAAGTACGTATTATTTTAATAACATTGAAGTCAGATATTTTGGACATAAGAATAATTCCATGAATTTTTAATTATCAGTGTATATACAGCTCGATATAAGAAAGCTGTATAAAGTATCAATTTAGAAAGACACTATCTTTTGTATTACCAAAGAGTCCCGCGGGTAATAAGAAAACATAATTTGCACGCACCAGACGTTGTGGACATTTTGAATTTCAAATCCTCGTATTTATTCCTAGGAAGATTATTATCTGAGCCTTAAGCAGTAGCGAACCTTGGCTTAAAATGATCTGAACGAGAAATCTTAGTTGATTCCATCGTAATTTAAAACTTGATTTTACAATAGCCGGTCGTCTGTCTTTAGATAAGCTTCTCCCCAAGACTCTGACGCACAAATACTATATTACATGGCGCGTTTAAAACTGTATTTCCATAGCTTAGCTTATTCCGCAATGAGAACTTTGGAAACAAAGTTGTATTCAAATAATGTCCTGTGGAATTAGAGTATTATTTAGCTTGCGATTCTAATTAGAGTTTTTTTTAAATTATTATTTCGTAATAGCATTTGAAACTAAAACTAATTGGTTGTTAAGTGCAGCTACCAACCGGTCAATAAAGAGACAACGAAACGATTGATGACTCTTATCTGATTGATATTTAAAAAACAGTCATGACATTATTGATGCAATTAAAAATTTAGTCAGGTTACGTAATCGCTGCCATTAGGGTGTAATGTATACGAGATAATGTCTCTTGTAAATGGAGGGTTTATTTCGCAGAAAATTACTATAGATAGGTAATAAAAGGGTTCAATCTGCGATATCTGGCTTAAGGACTACTATTTTGATTGCTTGCCGAGTCGCGCTTCGCCCACGCGCTTCTCTGTCGAGCCGTCGCGTAAATATGGCTAAGGAATTAAACCTACCTGCGGTTATTTATCGTTTGACTACGGAGAAATCGACGAGCGTTACTTCCTGTTCGGATTCGGACGTCGAAAGCCGTCCACGTACAATCTATGACAGCCCTTGGTATTCCTATTAGACATACCAGTTCTGTATATCAGTGAAGGCGTACAACAATTTTCTGATATTAAATGTCAATGTCACTTTAGTACCTGAATATTTAGACTACTCTTATACGGGAAATTCTCAAACATCAATCTTGACATTCAGATATATATTATTATCTAAACAATGTAACTACAAACAATATCGTGGTAGAAAAATTTGGTAAGTAAATGAGAGTAGGCGAGTAACCATTGACATTTTGGCGACATTTGACATTCTCCGTTCGCCATACGTCTAATTATTATTAGTAGGAGTGGGCTGTCAATGCATACCTAAACTGGGCTGAACGCCGATAGATATCAAGCAAACCAGTATTAATGATTAAATACTGCCTTGAATGTCACATGCGAGCACCGAGATCTAATTAAACAATCTTCCTGACTCTCAATACATTGACATTTATAAAAAAATATTACTATTTCACATTACGTTATTGTTGTTCAAGTCGAGTGTAATGTTCAAAATTTATTACTTATAACAAGTGATAATATGTATTTATTCCGTATTTATAAAAATGCCGATTTTCCGTGGCCAGTTTGTCATTATTTTTTTTATCTACTCGTTTCTTACATTTTAAAAGGCTTTGACATTTAAGATATTACGAAAAATAATCGTATTATGTTCAATTAAGATTACGAATATTTTTAAAGTAGGTGCTAATTATTGTGTTCATTGTCCGGACTGATTATTTTTAAAAACAAATAAGATCGAATACCTTTAATAGCAACTTATAAGAAAATGTTCCGTACAGATACTTTCCTGTTTTACTGGTTTTATTTTCTTCCTTTAAATATAAAAGAAACTTAACTCTTTGAATCGAACTTCTTAAAAACATTAAATACCTATTATAAGTAAAGGTTTCTCGATATCTGTAAATGTTATTAAAAATTGCAATGATTTTTGTGAAAAAACCATTTCCTCATACACGAGACAGAACGACACATTGTCAATATAAATTTGATAACGAAAACGACAAGACAAGAATTTAAATATTATAACAAAAGGAAAAATTTACAGAACCTTCCCCTATTTGTAGGCTGTTAAATTTATAACAAACGCATTGATATAATAATTTACATATATTTTACAATTAACAAGTTGCTTCACGAATGATTACCAAGAGAACGTATATCAAATAGGGATTTCCACGAGCATTAACATCGATAAACTAAAAAGTAGGTATTAAAAAAAATACAAAACATTGAAACGTTGAAGGATAATGAGACGGTTTTTTGTAGTAGCTGTGACACCGGCGACCTCGCACAATGCAAAGGTGAAACAGATCACGGTGTTAGAAAAACCCGCGACTCAATTAGGTTTACCATACATTAATTCCATACAGAATGACAGAAAACATTAAACATTATGATTAATATCAGTTTACTACAGAAATACATATTTATTAACACGTACTTAACATACAAATTTATTCAACATTATTTTATTCATGTTCCATTTGAAGCTGAAACGAAAGGTCTTACTTTCTTTAATAACATTCTAATAGTATCAAATACCATCCATATATTTGGTATTTCGTATATAATATATTACTATTATCATACAAATGACATTAACAGCTTCTGTCCGCAATCATCATAAAATATTTGTCACATTAATCTACTATTACGGTCCTGTCGCTGTGTTTTTGTCTACGCTTTCAAGTGCGCCCACGCATGCCCGGTCACTTGTCACATAGTTTTTGTCCATGTTTATTATTTTTCTATATCAATCGAGTTTAAAATTGAATTTAGGCTTTTGGGAGAAACCTCATCGTTTTATCGTACGTAACAATCACATTATAATTACTCAGTACTCAAAACCTAAGCGTAGTTAGTGACAATGCTGAGGTAAAGCAATTAAATTATTATAGACAAGATCTCTTTTGATCCATAAAAATATATATTTTTAAAAAGAACACATTCGAGTATTATTATTATTTATTATTTTTAGAGACCTACAAATATACTTAATTAATTAACATCTAATTGGTACAATATATATACTGAAATACTAATATAACCTAATACACAACTTACGAAAACGCGTCATCATCGTAAGTGACTATAAAATTTTGTTTTACAATACATGTATATCAGATGATTATCGTACACTACATAAGTCAGTTGATAAACGTTATATTTCCCATTCCACATCTAACAAGATCCAAAGTCGTATCAAAGATCAAACATTAATAATAATTATTTATCTCATATTAATTCCGTTTTGGTAGTAGTTTTACTGTTTAATTATAAATATTGCAACACCGCTCCAGTTCCCTTTGCCATACTCCGAGTCTGATACGAAGCTATGCGACGATATGTTCCTATTGTAACTGACGGGTTATATCAGTTTCATCATTTATAAACACAATACATAATTTCAACTGACATTATGTTAAACTGTGTGCTCTATTGCAACGTAAGCAATAGAATAGTGTATAAATACGATACAAGTTTTATTAAAATTTATAAAAATCTTGAAAAAGCCTTGCATATGAACAGAATAAGTATTGAACATACCTAAACTATTTCTATATTATTTTTAGTTATATATAAAATCAATATATTTTGCAAGTAGAACAAATCTAAGCAGGTGTGTTTGTGTGCGTTAGGACAGTGACCCGGGCTATCTCGAGATCGCAGCCTCCGACCGGCCAGATGCCGAAAGATGACAGGTATGAACTCCGAGATTAATGTACCTATTAAAATAAATTATAATAATTTATTGTTTCTTTTCATTATTAATTTGCAACCAGTTTTAATGGTAGCAAACAGAATGTTGAATGTTGATAAAAAATAACATATTCATTTGAAGCATGATTGTATTGGAGAATCTTTTTGAATACCAATTTTAATACTGATATATTTCAGCAACATATTATATTTTGTATAGTATATTTATAATAATAGTTTATATAACAGTGTTATTATCAAAATGGCTCCCAACAATGGTATACTTTGACACGGATCTTACATTCATGTCACCAAATGATAACAATCTCGTTTTGGACGAAATACGCGGATACAGAGTTCAGGACGGTCGAATTTTTATGTGATATTTTCTAAGAAAGAGTACTTACTATGATAGAAGACTATTTAAAACAGGTCATAATAAAAAGAAAACAAGAAATATTATATGTGAATAAGTGATATGTTCGTTCATATTGTATGAAGAAGATAATTTCATACGAATTTCAATCTACATTCTACAGGATCGAAGTATTTGTATTAAAATTATACAATTGATGCTGTGAATACATCTCTGTTGTAACCTTTAGCTCGAGGCGATCGCTTTAAGAATTAAAGATGCGGCGTTAATATAGTAGGTACGTTTACCTTTGGTAGGCCGCTACCGCAGGTGCGACGTCTGCCTGCGCCCGCGCATCCATTAATGTAATTATATTTTGCTCAACATCTATATGGTTAAAGGAAGAGATTTTTTTAATAAAAAATATAATTATAATATAACATTGGAATATTCCTTAGATTTATTGCATATTTGTTAAGAATTTGACAACAGAACACCGTTGAAAATGTTTTAATCCTGTTTATTTCATTATTGAATCTATAACATTTTTGTATTGTAGTGTAATAAAGTACGAAGTGTTAGCGTTAGATCATACAGGTAAGCTATTAGAACCTAATAATATGTATAATAAGTTACAGTAGTCTTGGTGAATATTCTTTAACCAGTTGTCACCGCGGGTCAATCTTCTATATGTACGATTAATATCAAGTTAATGATATTATTTCAATCAGATCAACACCGGAGGCATGCATCAGGGTGATAGTGATCTCAGCGGACTTCCGCAGCGCCGGCGTATACAGACCTCACCTATCATTATACGACTACATACACGAGAACATAATACAAGAAACAAAAAACGTATTACAAGTTGAAAACATTAAAAACACTCTCCGGCTTGACTATCGACTTATATGTAATTTTTTGATTGAGTTATAAAAGATTGTATTTATGAATGTTGTTCTGAACTTCTTCTTTCCTAAAAAAACTATAGTTCCAATCAATACAAACCTATTGAGGAAATAATTGCTATTTAATTTTAAATTAATAAAACATTTATATAACGATGTAATGTATTTCATTTTATCTCATATAATACATCTATGATAATTTTCATTAGCAAGCCATTAATCTATAATTAGCACGTTCCTGTGGTACCGGTATCGATTGTATTATATCCTGCTTCTTGAGACAGAACCAGTTCACGTCTTAGGAACTTGAAAATTATATGAAACTAGCAAGGGAAGTATTTTATACTGTGTACTGAGAAACAGATCACTTCCCTTAGATGAAAACTGTACTATTTAATACTAAGTGATAATTAAACGATGTCTAAATATACGTTATTTATTTCAACGTATAGGTAGTGATATGTGAATAAATTTCACTGTTAGAAAGATTTATAATTTAATTACATATGATTAATATATTAAAGGTTTTATGAAGTTATCAAGATTTAAGTACTTGACTTTTATTACCGAATACTCCGAACATGTGATTTTGCGGTAGAGAAATATAAATAACATGACTTAAAAAAATACTTCAGAATAATTATTAAGAGTTTAATTGAAAATTATATAGAAGATGAGACAATTAATGTTAAGACTGATAGTATATATACGATAAACATAAAATTTGTAATCACAATTAAATAAAATAGTCATTTTAATTGAATACGTTACTATGTGCAAACGGTTATTGCGCCATTAGTGAGCTTCGTTTAAACATTCCAGAAGATTAAATGAAAATTAATTTTCTGAGACGACAAAAGTTACAATACAGTGTACCCTATAATGTTAACCGCGTGGCTTGTAATAAGAAGCCGTTATGGACAAATCATAGCAGGTGGTAAACGAGATGCTAGTTATGGCACTGACTTACTATACAGATCTTGGACTTTTATATATAAAACGGAAATATTTTAAAAAATAACTATATATATATACTCAGATTTTTTTAATTCCACCAAATCCTTTTTTTAAGTATTTATGTTTATATTACATTGCCAAGTGTAGATTTTGATAGTGCCATTCGATTGAGTATTTTCAGTTCAAATAAATAATTTTCTGTTAGTCTTACAAATAACAAAATGTCAGTGGAAGTAAAACCGACAAGCGATTTATCAAGCCAGTGGTATTAATTAAGCGGTATCCTTTTATAAGTCAATCTAACTATCAGTCTGTTAACAGCAACAGATGTATTCATATGGATGCTGACAGATAACTTAAGAGTAGACCTGATTAGATAAAGAGATCTCGATCACAGGGAATTTGTTATAGGGCTGTGTGTGAACGTTTAATTAATATTGATATTAAAAAATTATAATATTTGATTTCGTTATATTTTAAAACAAACGTTAAACTATAAAAAAGCTTCGTTTAAATGAAACTAATATTTTTTGGATATATGTACTTACTACGCGACTTTATTGTGAATTATGTGATTCACATCTCGCCTGCCCGTGATCATGGTTGCTGAAAAGTAGCCGAAATATCGGGAGTATGTAGTTTTTTACAGGAATAAAGTCGCGTAGAAATATCCGAAAAATATTAGTTTCATTTAAATGATTAAAACTCGCGAAAATCTTAGATTTCATTAAAAAAAACTTCGTTCATTTGTTTATAGCAACGAATATTTCAATTGAAAACCAACATTTAACATAAGAAGTTTCTTACCTCCACCTATATATTGTTACACGTTATTCAAATGCGTCTTCAAATAGAAAAACAACCCCAATTAAAATTTAAATTCAAACCATGCATAAGCCGAGTGCAATTAATAGCAATATGGTGTAAAATTAATTGGCATCTAGATAATATGCAAATCGGCTAACAGCCATTTGTTTCAACAAAACACAATTATATACTTATATTAAAATAACATATATACTTATAAGATTCTCATGTATAAAACTAAATTCATTAAAACAAAATTGAGGTTTATATTAATTCAAATCTTTTAAATATATATTTTTTCTAATAATAAATATCATAAATATTTTGATATGTATTTATTTCTTACAAAATCAAAAGAGAAATTTTGGTATTATCATAAGCTGAAACCCAACTGCACATTGAATCAGAAGCATCAACTATATATTGAAATTCATAACTTATTTTGCTTGATGAGAATGTCATCTATATAATTATTGAAGAAAAGTTATAATAAGTTAAGATATACATATACATATATCATAAATAGTCAGCGGTGGCTCAGTGGTTAAAGGGCCCGCCTCTCGTTGCCGAGGGCGCGGGCAAGTACCAATGTGATTTTTCCGAATCATATGTACTTTCTAAGAGTATTTAGACATCACTGATTAATGTTGATTCCCAAAAGTGGGTTGATGTCAGGCACGCGGCCGGTCGTAAAAACAAATAGCTAAAAACTATTCACAACATGTAAGGCAGACCCTGGCTATAGCTGGGAAATTGCCAGGCAGAAGAAGAAGATATATCATAAATACGTTAGTATAATCGACTTAAAATATATTAAATCAAATGCAGAAAGATTAACAATGCGAAAACTAAAATCATTAAAAAGACTACATAGGAAACGAAAAACAAAAAAAATGCGGTCACATGAAAACCTCCTTCTAAATAGATTTTATTACAAACTTACGAATCCCACAAGTCTTACAACTAACAATTGATACAGAATGATTACATACAACATACCTATAATGTAATCTTCGGATGCTAGAAAAAAACAGTGTTCTTACCTGAAAAAGAATAATATATAATTATTAAAAAAGAAATGCAAAAAAAATATTATAAATTGATTTACATTCTATGTATTATACTTTCATAATAACTAAATTTTTAATTATTTTGATTTAAAAAAAATGTGATACTTCTTATTATTGGAACAATCCTCAACTTTATCATTACAAATATTTTTTAAATACACAGGATCATTTTAAAATATTTTACGAGTCACGTATAAAACGAGAGTTCGTTCACACTGATAGATCTAACTCATCCATTCAGCTCGTTATTTCAGTCAGTCACACCTTGCTCTAATAACTTGATTTAAAAAAAATATATTTATATATAATTAAGAAAATATACGACTTAGAACTTGTGCTATCAATAATTAAACAACACTGATGCGTCTGTGATAATTCGCTGTTCATATTTTTATATGACAAACGTCAAACGCCAGCCGACCCGAGATACTCGTACATACAACCTGCTTTATAGACGGTCGTTTATTAGACACGCGCGATTAGCGAGCGGGCACGCGTGTACGACGCGTGGGTTATAATCGCCGCTACCCTAATGTCTCGCTCGGTTTTCTTTCAGCATTCCGAGAGTCAATTTATTGAGTGCGGTCGCTTTGCGGACATTATTGGTATGTACTCGGAATGCAATCTATTCGACGACAATTACTTTGTTTTTTTCACAACTTTATAATCATATTTTAACGAGCTTTGAAATTCCATACATATATACATAGGTACGTGCATATGTAATCTCGAGAAAAGCGATTTTCAAATGTGAAATTACCAACGTTTAAATTACATGTTCACGAATTGGTTGCTTAAATTTTTTATGCGGATGAATTATTCCTAAACGAGTGTCATGAATAATAATAATATATATCTGTATAAAGTTTTTTGCAGATGATTTTGGACTTGACCCGCTGCCTGCACTATCCACGAATCCTTGCCTGCGCCGGCGCACCTCATTTCCAATTCGTTCTAGAGAATCGCGTGCAGACTCAGATATGTTTTGTATCGAATGTGTTAAAATTTAAAACGAAATAAGATTAATGGGTTTTCCATTAGTGTAATAAAATACATATAGAAAAGTAAAATACAATATAATAAATTAGAATAAATAAAATAAAGTATGGCATTATACCAAAATAAATTATTAATCATAATAAATAAATCTATGAATCCTGTGTCTCAGTTTGTGTCCGGTAAGCGACATTTAAATTGAGCAACGTCGTTAACATTTGTAGCCGATCTTATCAATTTAAAAAATAGGTTCATATATTATGCAAACAATTCCAAATCAAAGCCTGTTGGTACATGTTTATAGTATAACACACTTTTCCATAGCATCCTGAATATTTCGCAAAATACTTATTCGTGTCGTAAATATAATTTGTAGGACAATCAAAATTTTGCTACGCGTGTCTTCAATGCACGATGAGATTGTTCTCCAACATTTAGCTGAGCTGAGTAACATATTTTGTTTTCTATGATAAACGTGCGATAAATGATGAACGTCTCTTTGTCAATGTGATATATTCCCTTTACTTTCCAATTTTAAAGCCTTCAACATCATGTTTGTGCCCTAGATAAGTTAAATGTATTTAAACTCTGAATTTTATAAAATACGATCGTCCCATTCTTACTATACTATAGTGGAAGTTATCAAATATTAAACCCATTTACACCTTTAAATTAACTTCATCAGCTCTGTATCGTAATGACAAACAATTCATCAACAATTTTATGGATAATCATTTCCTTAAGTTTATAAACAAAGAACAAGTTCATTATGTTCAGGAGTTACCCTCTCTGACTATATATATATTCGTTATTTATTGCTCATAGTATCGAGTCATTTTATTACCGTTATAATTAATTAATCGTGTTGTTAATTAATTGTTATAGATTCATATTTATTACTATAATTTAGATGTACATTTTAATTGATTAAAAATTATCTTAATTTCTATCAACAGTGAGCACAAAGTGGGTCGAACGAATGAGTTTAATTAATGACATTAGAAATCTGAATGTACTTATAGTGTAATTACCTCGCGAACTACGGTAATACTATCAATCAGTCTAATCTAACGCTGAATAATTAATATTAAAACATCGTAGCTGTACATTTTACTGTTTTAATATGAACGGTGCAAGATAATAGATATTAAAAATCTACAGAAAGAGATGCAAACAATTTAAAATATTTATTTACATACACGTAATAAATTCGCCTAAAATACAACAAGAAACAAACAAATATGTATTAAAAATACAAACCAACAATTATATTACAGGTATCGAAATGAAATCCACAAATGCATTCTGTACAGTTAACCTTAATGTCGTTATAATATTTATTTTGTCATTACATCGTATTATAACAGGCTGTCAGTCGTATGTACATAATGCTGTAAGTATAATTTTCATTCGGGATCTCTATAACTCGTTACAAAGCGAACGTAAATTGTACCGGGGGCTACTTATACTGTAATATTTATATCGTAAACATATCGAATTTACGCGACGATCGTAAAAAGGCGAACAAAAGCCATCGGCTCTGAGCCGCGGCTTTTGAGCAACAAAAAAATAAATAAATAAATATAAAAAAGAACACTCTGGATACAGTGGACGGGTTCGCTCGAGGTCATTAGGGTTACTTTCGATGCATTTTACAAAACAGAAGTGCAAAAATAAACAATGCTCAAGGGTTCCGCATTCATTAACATACGACAAAGAAACTTTTGTTTTCATTAGAGAAAAAAAGTATTCCAATTTATTCTAGTATAAAATCTATCCTTATTTACTTATTCTAGAATAATAATGAATGCTAATAATGAAATATTGGCATCATAAAATATTGACATTTATTATTAACAAGCGACATCATAAATTACTTATCTAGTGTATAACAGTTTAAAAATAATTAAATAAATAAATTGTATTCAAACCTAACGTTAACTAAATACCAAGAGAAACTGCATGAGGCATTAAAAAGTAAAAAATTAAAAAGAATTCTTAATTCTTGTAAATATTTATTATAATTTCTTTTAAAATATTCGGTCAGTCGTTATCATTTAGAACCAATTTATCCGCCAAACCAAACCTTATCATTGAGCTTTTAATTGTATTTAATAAAAATACTTACTTTATGTTATGATAGTTTTTATAAAATTATCCGGTAGCACTTTGCGGTTTTATCCCAACCGAAGAAATTTTTAAATATTATACATAAAAATAAAAAAATATATATGTTTCACATGACAAATATATCAAACTAAGGAATTTTATATCTGACGTACGTATAACCGATGTACCGCTACATATAAATAAGATATTTAAAGTGTCTCAAATAAACACAAAATTTATGAGTTTGCTATTCGAAATTTAATACTTTCTAGGTGGTCCGAATGAAAAGTTGCTCCAATTTTTTTTCAAGCGAATGTTATATTAGAGTTATAAATAACCGTATGAATGTATAATGTGTGTTGGTTTTTCCGGTGAAATAGTAATAATAATATTAATAATAAATTATTATTACACGTTACAGATGACATATAATATGATAATAGTTGAGAGGAGTGGCGCGTGCGCAGCCCACGCACACATTAGCAAGTCTAATGTACACGGATTTACACACGCAGACCCGATACTGATTCAATAACTTATGTCATCCCATTATCAATGTAATGCTTCTATCACTTGCTATTGCTTTGGAATGTATTTAACTGTCATGTATTAGTTAACAACCAATCTATTATAACATTACAGACAAACAATAATAATATAAACACATCATAATTATACTATATACATTTAAAAAATATTAATAAATCTCCTCATTTTTACTAAACAAGTAACACAAATATTTTTACAGCGAAAAGAACATAGTATTTAAAAAAAAATGTAAATTCCAATGCAAAACACTGAATACATTAGTTTAATATTTAGTATAACTCTGACCGTCTAGTTACCGTATTACAATACCGTTTTATTATGTTAATGGCTTTACATTATTTCCGACAGGCTGTATTAATAAGTAAGGTCGTATTCAAATAGGATCCGTGCCAGGGTTCATTAGACTGGGAGTCATGTAGCCAATTGATAAATACATGCACTTGCTTTTGATAAATTCTGCTGTTAAATTCAATTGTAACAGCTACTGCAATTTATTTTAAACATTAAGCTTAAAACATATGTATATCAAAAAACGATAGCAACTTATATGGAAGAATTATAAACAGATATACGAGAAAGCCAGATTTTTTTTTCTAGTTATATACAAATATTGAAAATTTTACAATTTATATAAAGACCACAGAACCCTAAACAGTGTAATAAATAATAACTGTAATCTCAATAATATGAACTAAATAAACGTATAAATAAGTCATAAATGTCGCCCGGCGCCATAATAATTAAAACATTAATGATCGAACATTAAAATTATATTATACTTCCTGAGAATTGTTAAAGAAAAAAATATTATCCCTTATGGCAATTGAATAACAATATACATATATAAATATTGTAAACATTTTATTCGATGACTGTGCCCAAATCACAAGTTCGCATCTTCAAAGTAGTCATACAGACTTATAAATTTTTCTTTCATATAGTAATATTAATACTGACACGCACGATGTTCTATGAATGAAATACATGAAATTATCTGTTAATAATTTTTCTTCAGTCTGTTTTTAACTTGACAATTCTTACTCATACTACTAGCATTTACTAAACCTATAAGTGTTAAAGTTATCACGACAGAATTTGGTAACATTAGTTGCCCAAATTTATGTTACACCAGTGTTAAAGCAGCTTTACATTTCTCTATACAAATTTTTGACTGCCTATGAGGAAATCTACACAAGAAAATACATATCGCATAAAACATAATTATGACATAAGGTTTCAATCTCAAGAAAAACAAGCATTAAAAAATCCATTCAAATGATATCTTTACTTATTTGTAGCTATGTGATAGTTATATATCCAAACTAAACAAAAGAACGGTTCGTTATCAACCAAACGGAGGGTATTTACTTATATGCAAGACTTGTTTTTGTTCTCAAACAATCAAGCGGTTCCTGGATCGTGTAAATTTAGAATTTGCTGTTCCAACATTAATATTAAATAAACGGGTTCCCAGTAGTAAATCTGTTACATAGATGACATGATTGAATTCCCTTTTGATTCACAATAAACCAATGCTAAGCTGGATTTGGTTTTGTAATTTATACATTCGCAGTAATCTCTGATGATGTTGCCCCTTACTATGAAATGCATCCTTATCGTTTCTTTATCATTCAACTATAAATATGATGGTTGCGTTAAATATAGATATTTAATATCGATCAATATATTTTCATACATATTTTCATAATAATACCGTTGGGGTAACTTTTTGTGTATTTTTTTTAAATCAAATACTTTATCTTCGTATGGTTTGTTATATTAGGAACACACAGCATATTAAAATAAAAACTAAATTATCAAATACTATAGAACATAACTGCCATTAACTTCAATTTCTTCACAAAATAAGTTAACATTTCATAAATAGGTACTTTAGAATCATTTTTGGTGATTACCCACTTATGGGTCCATCACGCTCCAAGTAGCTTAATTTATCTTCTTAACTATTTAACTACTTTTCACAGTAAATTTCCCCAAAAACTGTTAACGGACAATTACATCAAGATTTCTTTCTAAAAGTAAAATCATCAATAATTTATATAACGTTGAAAACATTGTTCAATGTATGTTCTCGAATTATACATTCAGTACGTAGTTAATCATTACCACATTCAAATGAACCACATCGGAGCGTGTTACGAGACGGGTACGTCAAAATATTAACAAGGATCATTAGTATACAAACAAATCTACACCTTAAAAAATGTTTCACAGAGTCGTGATGCACGGAAGTATGGAAATGGTCACCTGCCGAGCCACCCACAGCGTGATAACCCGCCTTGACTAACTAACTACCCGTACCTCACCCGTACAGTCAACGGCCCGCCTCACCCCCGCACTTCTGCTACCGTTTGATTGAACGTCCGAGTTCACTAGATATGCATTATTCGCTTCCCAGCTCACCTGTCGCTTGTACTAAATGGACTTCAGGTTTCTTGAGTTCGTAATAAATGATGCAATGCTTTATGCAAAATCAACGGTACCCACAATATAATACTCTGTTGTGTATCTACAACAACATCAACGATCGTTTTGCTATTTTTATAAATATTTTTTTTCATCGAATTCGAATACTACGTAGATCTCAAAGTTTTATTGGTTTATTTAATGTACTCTAATATACATAACAGTAGACTAACATAAATAATTTTACTTTCGACTAACATAAATAATTTTACTTTCAACTAGTCTAAATTTTATATACCATTTCCATCGTATATATCAGATAATCCTAATCCTAATGATACCTGAGTAACACCACGCTGGCCAAATGACCGGCGCCTCAGCGTCAAGGTCTCGTCGTGTCAGGGATGCCAGCATCAGACCGGCCTTGGATCATGGGCACTCACATCGCCCCACCCTACCGATAACAGTTATTATCAATTTGACAACCCTCACACTTACTATTGGTTAAGTTTCACTATAGCATAGTACAATATTATATACCTTAAAAAGAAATCTATTAAAGAGGATGTCATGATAGATATACGTAATTATCACACGATATTAAAATTAAAACATCTACTTACATCAAATTCGGTCCAAGATCATTCAAATTCCGAAGCGCATATAGTCACTGAACCGCGTCCCGACAACAATTAAAATAATTTAAAATTTTTTGAAAAAATAAAAGCTGTCGCATAGAAAAAACTATATAAACTCGGGCTTGGTTGCCCGTGTAATAACTATGAGAAAAACTATGGATGATTCGTATCTTTTGTTGAGGCTGTGTCCGTCGGTATTCCGTCTTTTCGCGGTCACTTTTTAACTACAGTACACAGTAGGTGCTGATAATCACTAGTGCGGTCTAACCGTTAAAATCGATCGTCAACGGTCAGATCATGCGGACAGTTACAGAGTTTATTACACTTACAGATGATAATAATCTTATGAAATAATTATAAAGGAATGCCGTTTGAAGACATCTATTAGTAAAGTTGCTGCTAGATTAATCCGCGACGAATGTAGTTTTAACTAAACTTACAATCTATATGCAATCTACATCTAGTTCATGATTCGCGTTGTTATCATTCCGATGTAGATGCGCATGCTGTTCTCTTGCGAGGGCGTATTCTCTCCGCCAGGTGTCGCGGTCGTGCGGCCGAGATTGTAAACTCGGTTGCACTCATCAATTGCTTGTAATTGAGGCTTTTTCTGTGGCTCCATTAGAGAACACGCGAGCTGGTGATAGCGAATAGTGTGTTTTTAATTTGACCGACAGTTATGTTGTCACGATAGTCACGATCTTTAAATCGCATGGCATTTTTTTTACGTTCACCGTTCGCATATGGCTCACACCGATTAACGGCATAGAGAAGAGAAGAGAAGAGAAGAAAAATACCTTTAAGTTTTTTATTTTTTCTATTTCGAATGAAATTGTAGTGAAAGTTCCATTACGAAAAAGGAGGAATAAAATTTTCTATTCATATTCCTATACCACCCGATAAATTAAAGAAGTGCAAAACAGCAATAAAAAAATTACCAATAAAAAAATAGCAATAAAATGCTACAGAGAAAAAATTGATACGAGCGCAGCTAAAGTGTAATGTGTAGAAAGCGATACCAATTATGTGGGGGACCACCGTCGACAGTGCGGCGACTGGGACTGTTACGAACCGATGGAGTCGTGCAAGACCAACTAATTAGATGACTTCTAGCGGCTAAAGAGCCAATTCTATTGACGTCTTACATTATTGCGATACACTCTAATCGTTGCAGAAGTTTCTTTGGTAATAAGAAAAATTATCATATCAAAATTTAAAAAAATATACGTTTGTATATTTGTCAACTGCCATCATTAATTTAGGTGCTTATTTCTCTCGATGCTGTTGTCTATTCATATGATCAGATAGAACAAGACAACAAACAAACCCAAGTTATATTGGCACTATTTAAAACAATCGTCTTCGATACTATTAAGACGTGATAAATTATAACAACTTGATAAGTAACGGTCCAGCTGGCTATAAATTATATGTTTGTCTGGACCGCGGTAGGTTCCCTAACATTTTAAATGATTAGTGAACCGAAACAATGGTGGTATAAGCCCGATAGAACTTTATGCTATTATATTTCAAGGAAATAGCCGCCGCCGCTACAGATAAAACCATGTCCAACAGTTACTCCGCCCCGTTGGGATATTTCCACGGAGTTAAATTGAGTTATAAAATAAAATTGCCTCACATTCAATGCAAAGACATATACTCTATGTTCATGTTATAACATTCAAATCAGTCTTGGCGAGTTTCAATTTGAATTTATCATTATTTTCTACATAATGTTTTTCTAATGACGCTTCGATGGACTGTAATTGGCGCTTACACTAAACAACTCACCTTTGACATGAATTCAAACGCCTCATAACAGCGAACGTTATGACACCTTCTTATAAAGTTGATATCTATTCATTGAATTATATTTAACTTAAAACATTTTAATGTACAGGAAACAGTATATTCGCCATAGATTCAGATTCATTCCAGCGACATCAAGTTCAAAAGCCCAACATCCATAGATCATTGCATTACACTTTACAAGTAATTCATTAATGTTGTAACGTTAGTTGCATGTTCAATATTAATGATAGGGTCGAAGGTAAGCGGCTGATCAAAGAGGGGGTCCGTTAATGATATGATTTATTAGAGCCAGTGTACTGGGATCGGAGGGCAATGAATCATAATACTATTTACTTTACATCAAACTCACGAGCTGGTACTATTGTCTATTGGGACGTTACACCGACTGTGGTCCATGTTATATCATTATTATTGTTAACATCATCATACATTATACCGATTGTTAATTGGGTCGAAACATGGACTAGATCATTTAAAAAATTCGTTTGTTCGCGTTATTTCTTTAAAACAATTCTATTGATTACCAAAAAAATCCAGCTATTTTAATACTTTGGGAAATGACGTTTGCGAAATTACGATCAAATTATCTTTCGTTCTAGACCTAGTCTTTGAATTAAAACTCAAACGAAAGCCAGTTTTTAATAACATACTATCAAAATTATATAAATAATAATATCATAACACAAGATAAACATCATTAATGTAACTCATGTCATCATTGTCCATACTAAGTATTGAAACGAATTGAGATCCTCAAAACGTGTAATTCCCTTTTTGTTACATCAATGCCTTGATGTTGCTGAAAGTACGAAATGATTATCGAATCGAGAGAACGTATATGCAAAGCCATTTCGGCTTTTATTCATCAGTATAAAGACAAGAAATGAAAAACAATCAACATATTAATGAAAGCGAAATAGAAATTGTATAGTGATGTTTAATTAAGACGATGTAAGCGTCTATATTTATTACGTTTGGATTGATGATTGTGTTCAACATAATTAATTATCATTAGGATACGATAGAATATTAAGATGTTAACAGCTATATACATGTTGCTTTGGAAATTTAATCCTATATCAAGAGACCATCAAAACAACATAAAACCTAATAAAGCTATTACCTTAAAACATTTTACGATCGCTCGATGTATGGGTTTGCACTAAAAGTAGTATCTGTGTGTTTTTTAAGAAAGGGATGAGATTACATACTGTAAGATTTCTATGGAACTCTTCTAATGAAAAAGGTAAGATCAGTTACTTTAATATAACAAAATATCGTTGTTAGATAAAATTCTAAACGTGTTTCATTAATTGTTCACTTCTTGAGTCGATTTAACAATATATTAAGGAAGTCTATCACAATTTACGAAACATTAATGACAGGAATTGTTACAAGTATAAGCCTTTATTTTTGGGGTAAAAACAAGAAATTCAAATGTCATTTTAACAACAGATCGAAACATTAAGTAAATCAAACTATATATCAGAGAGCTGGCTTAGTTTCGAGATAATATATTAAATTTATTTATTGAAAGTACGTTCAAAGGCAAGTCTGTAAGAATATAAGTTGTTTCAGAGCAATTTTTCTTAATTTATATACTGTTAACGAATATGCATACATATGTATATCATAGTTGTAGTGGAACGAAATGAAAGAAATCTTCTTGACACGTATAAACCTCTTAACAGTGAGTATTGTCATTTATGTAATATGTTATTAACATAAAGTACACATGCTAGTGTTTAAAGTAATGTTCATACGGAACAATGGTGCATGTAGAGCGAGGATGAGCTGAGGTCAGGCCAAGGTTCGACTCCGGGTAGTTGCCTTTTGTTCTTTAACTAGGTCTCAGGTGTCTTTCGTGTTATGAACTATTCAATAAATATTTTTAATTTATTTGTTACTCTAGCACGAAACAACTTCGAGTTGTTATTAATCATCATATGGTTCAGATTATTTTTAACGGTGATAACTAACAAAAGAATGTAGTTGACTTAAAAATATCTTTATACTTATAATAAACAAAAGATGAGTTAAGTATGCTTCATAAAAAATCAATATATTTTTTGTCATTCGTTTTAATATTGATTAAATCAAATATAGAAGCAAAAAGCGTTAAATCATGTAAAATTCTAATTAATACAAACTTATAACTACCGAAATATTTTATACTACGTATTTTTCAACTGATAAGTTAGTTTAAATTAAATTTCTATTTTCATTTAACAAACAATAAGGTCCAAAATCGCTTGCATATATAATGTTACTTGAACACTAAAACTCTACATTCGTCCGTTCGTCCTACACGCGACCTTCGCTCCGTGTCACAGCGGTGACCGACCACTATTCATTAGCATATGGACAAAGCACCAAATAAACACACGCAACACACACTGAACTAGACAAATGTTGCGGTTATTATTACACCTCGACTTACTTATAATACAAGTCAAAGTTTAATATTTATTTTTTATATAATTATTTGTTTAACATTGTGGGAATATTGATCTTTGAATCATTAAAAAAATTAAATGCGATATTCTTGTAATTTTTTCAATCTATATACCTAATTTGAAATTGAACTCGAAACTACATAAAAATCGACTTTGGCATCTATATAATATATTCACTCATTGAGATAATATATCTTTTTCATAATATTTAAATACATATATTGACATCCAAAAGCGGTATTTTAGACGTCCGTTTGAGATCGGCATCCTTTTATTACAATACAAAAACGTTTAAGTTTCGGTCAACTACCGAATTCTCGACAAGACAATACCGCAGCCGACTCAACATTATCGACTGTTTTATTTTAATTTACCTTTAAAAATATACACAAAATATACATATTTCTCTTTTCTTTATTTCTGTGGTATATTAATAATAACATATCAAGTATATTATATCAAGTAGGACATTCGCTGACCTTCTATACTGCGGTCAAGTATATATAACAAAATTTTTAATTGTTTATTGCACCAAACCTTTGCTTTTTTTGTTTAAATACATTTGCAAGGTCGTATTAATAATGTTTAAATCATTGTTATGACATCATACACAATTGCGGCTTCGTGTTGTACAGAAAATTGCATTCTTGAATCTTCTAAACGATACTGAAACTAAACTAAATTCTACTGAAGTATATTGATAGCACGGAGCGTTACTAAAATAGTCATTTAACGAAAATACTGGTATCGCGGTGACATTTAATAGTCTAATTATTATTATTATTATACAGTCTTCTGCATGGATCAAATTATTTATCTATTTTATTACAATTTAGTTTATATTTCATAGCTTGAAATATAATTTCAATACTCTTTATTATTGCCGTCACAGCTTATTATCGGCTATCAATAATAATTTACATATTATATTGTCCTTAGCATGGGTTTTGTGATACACTAAAACCTTTCAAAGGTCGGTGAGACAGCCAATTATAGAAATTATCTCAATTCATTGTGATGTTTTAAATGTAACTAATTTAAATTATATTTTTTGTATGTGTACATCTATTTTTATAAACAATATCTTGGGGGTCCATTATTGTACTGAGCAATAAAAGTCACAAGTTTTTTCAACTAGCCACAGTATAACACTGTACTCTTAATAACTTCGATACTCTCAGTAGATAGTAGATGCTGTTAGGTGATATTAGAAATTTATTAACTAATTGCCTTTTATGGTGTCGTTAAACTATGTTGGAGTAATTCTAGCTTTAATCTTCCGTTATTGAAATCGATCGTTCTATAAAGTTATGTATAAAAAAACTTGTAGAAGACTTAGTAATTCTTTCGATATATATTTACTAAAAAGCCCCCACTGATATCTTATAAATGTATACATATATACATGGTATATGTATATGTATGGTACAGAGTTGAAGCGCTCCTGTACTAATGCAAACGATCAACAAATGTGAACAAACACATTAACACATTTATCACCTCTAACACAGACGTAACATCGTGACCTCTGAGCTCAGAGGTCACTGTGGAGGTGGCGACCACAGAGTATTTTTACAATATACATATACACAAAAAATTATGACCATTACCACTTTAGAAAATCAGTTATAAATATAATGTAATGATTTATTCCTCAATATTTATCACATTATTTATTATAGTGTCAGTGTCAGTGTGAAACACCCTTAACAGTTTTACTTATATAAAGTGATAAAAATAGTTTATAAGATATAATTCAAATAGCCTTACAACACTAACAGGAACTTAAACTTGACTAGTAACAGTTCTGTATCTATAGATTGACATGCCTTAGTACTCTTTCTGAATAATAATATTTACATTTAAATAATATATTTCTTATAGAGTCAAGTGAACTCCTGTGTTATTATAATAATAGTATTGTATGTTATTTCAACGTCCGTTTCACCTCGTTCTTGATACATCATCTAATTCATTTTTAACGTGGCCGGAGATCAAATCTAAACAGGTCACGAGCGCAACAAACGTAATTACTATGTAGATATTAATTATCACCAGATGAAAACCATACCTTATTATAATCTAATACATATTGCAATATATTTAAATTCATACATATAAAAAAGTAAAAATATTTAAAAATGTATATCAATCTATTCATAAATGATTTTTTAACTCAATAATATGGTTGTTTTACTTGGTATTTTTCCTAACGATATCAATGTTGCCCTTGAACTAGGAGTTAACATGTAAGAGGTAGTCATCAAAGTAAACATTACCAGTGGTGACCTGCGACCTGTGACCCGCACAGGCCAAGGTCACAGCATCAATAACTGGTTCCAGTTGACAGTACATGAATATAAAATAAATGAAGTTATTTTAGAATCGCAATTATAGATAAAGTTATATAACTCATGTTAAATAATGAGTCAGCTATCTTGGATATTGTTTTTTAACCTTTATAAGAATTTTATGTAGATACGCTTGTTTTCTTTTAACTTTTAATAACATCAATATAACTTATCTCGTGGTAAAGCAAATTTTATCTCATAAATAAAAAATAATACAACTAAATTTGATGTTAAGAGAAATATTTACAATACCATCCATGTTTATATAAATAAAATAAAGTCGTAGTAGGTAGTTACACTATTTATAACTCGAGAAGAGCTGTACGGGGTTTGACTGAAATTTGGTTGAGAGATAGGTAAGAATCAGGAGAGCCTTAAGATATTTACTTAAATGCGTTGGAAAAAGAAAAGAATATTTAATAAGGCCAAACATCTGGTTTATTTACGGTCTCTAGGGCAGAATAAAAATTCGCTAGGTCATCTATATATTACTAATTCTGAAATTGAAACGAACGAAAAAAAGTTTATATATAAGACAACCAAACAAAAAATCAAACTATTCTTATAAATGGAAATAATACTGCAGAATTAATTAAGAAGTATATAGATTCAACCGTATTGAAGATGTCAAAGACTATATATCAGTTCCCAGTAGACCTTAACCCGCACGGTTGCTAGTTTTTAATCGCAAACTAAACATATATAATGCTATAGTATTGTATATGACGATAACATACATGTTATATGATGAGATGCTCACGTAGGCAGGACCTTGATTACTTATTTGTCAATGATATGTTATGATTATATACAATTAATATTAAACAAATCACAATAATTTATTTTTGTTGTATCATAAATGCAACTGTATTCATTAAAATCCTTAGCTGACAGTGGACACTATTAGGTCACCTTAATCTAATAGCATTTCCTTATTGCTGTTGCGATTTTCTTCACTTTCTAAAGCCCTGATCGTTTTATATAGGCAATAACTAAGGAAAGATAAGTTATCTCAGTCAATAGCAGGTACTCGTTCGTTTCTAGATTTATTGACTGCTTCAGACGTTAGTCCTTGCTATCTTAAGGTGATTATCGGTCAAACTATACGGGGTCAGACAATGTTCTGCTCTTGATCTGTGAAAATATAACGCCAATCACATGTACCATTATTAACAAACGATCCTTTTTGATGATATCACTTTATATCTAATGAGTATGCTTTCTACGTACTAGTTGATTACAAACTGAACTAGATACTTGAACTCCCTTTAATTCAGAAACATACCCATCACACATACATTATTTAGGTCAAAATTAAATTAATCTTAAACTGCTGACTCACAAGAACAATATAATTATAGACTACAAAAACACAATAAAAAGATGTTGAAATTACGATATATGTTTCTAATCAAATTTTAAATAAATTTATATTATTTATTTACAAAAAAAATTAACTCTTCTATATAAATCAGTCATTTCAGTTAACAACTATAAATAACCAGTTCATCTATATTTTTACAATGATCACAAAGTTACTATAGTGTTTATCCTAAAACATCCAGTAACACCATCGAGATACTTAAGACTATGAAAACGGAACAGACCATAAGATAAGACCAATAAATAGAACTGTTGTTTAAAGTAAATTAAGCAATTTGAATAATACGTTCGTATCTATTTCTGAACAACCAAATTTATGTTCTTAAAACGTCTACGAGTAACACTATGATGATAGCGCGGTCATTCAAATTGAATTATTTAAATGTTTTTCTGTTTTTAAATGACACTTCTGTTTAAAATATGATATTTAAAATGGAAATTGCGAAAAAATAAACACTCCATTTCGGAATTTTGATGATTCCTTGAAATGATAAACAAATCTTTTCTTAGAATATTAAAAAAGAATCTTAGAAATGAACCGAGTCCGTAGAATTAATATTTTAGAGAAAATTCAAGGCTTAAATAAGTGCGGTGATTTAAAGCAATTACAAATTCATGAACCGATACAGCTCAAACACGAAACGAACGATAACACAGGAAAATATTAATGGAAAATCCATTTCAAAATAAACCTTAACACTATGACGTATATAGTTCGTTTTTCTCTGTGACATTTAGTGAATAAGACGTTTTTTTATCAAAGGTTAGGAAGGAGGTCATTTGATAAGATGAATTGTTCTAGTGGAGGTCGCGTGGAAAATTAAATTGTTTGACTACAACTCGTTGCTATCATATTTAATGTATTTTATAAATATATAAATAATATTAAAAATAAAAACAGTTACAATTAACAAAAAAATAATGAAAAGGTAATTAAATGTTATAGTATTATAATAATTTTTCATTGATATGTTTTCCCTTACATATTATAACTAAAAGACTAAACAGTAACTTATTAGTATTGTATGAACATTATCCTCAATACAATACATAGGTATATAAATTATTTACGACAATACTCGTAATAAGAAATATTACAAAACGTCAAATGTTAAAACAATAGTATAATTAGACAAATTAATTAACATCGTAATATACATAAAATTATGAAAATATATCTTAGTGAATAAGTCCGGTGTGGAGAAAAAACACATAGATCATAATTAAAATGTACACAAAGCCAATAAAAAATAAATAACTGGTTGCAACCTTTGGCCGACCCACACGTGTGGAAAAACACAATAACAATAATACGGCCGGTCTTACATTTGAATTATTAAAATATCGAACGTAATTGATATTTAGATCCGACTGCTTTGATTACTGTGAGACATAATGTAAAGTTTAAATACTTATATGATTGCATACATTCTCTAATATACAAGCAAACAAACACACGGTATCAAATCTTTTATGATAATTACCAAATCTTTCGGATTAAATTAACAACTTTTAAGTTTTGTCATATTGATAATAATATAGAATGAAACTTGGATATTTAGATTTCTAGATATAAATATCTTTAAATTAAACGAAATTATTTTATTCAATTACCATAAGCAATTTGTCTTTCAATAGAAGTTTACTTCGTGTATAATTCATGTGTACTTATATTTAAAGATAATTTGTACATCGAAAGAGTTATACATAGAAATAATCAAATTTATTGTTATAAATATCATGAGACTATTTCAAACGAACATCTTATGGAGACTAATAAGTATAGTGAACATAGCTGGCAGCCTTCGGCGTGGGCACAAGGTCGGAATATAAAACACTCTGATATAACAGAGGCTTCATGTCACCGTACATATTTATATATTTATAAACATATACTAAACACAGCATACTTTATATACACGGCTAGTTATATACAATATAACGTATGTAATCGCCAAACGGTGTTAAAACTTATATAAAAAAAATATATTTTAATAGACATAAAAATCAAAAACAATATACAATCAAAATTAATATTAAAAGTATCAAAGCTATACACAGTTCTATAAGAAACATTATATGCGTTACACAACATTGTAATATAATATAAATCTTTGTATTACGACAATGTATGAATTGTCGTTCAAAATTTCAGATATCAAAGAAGTTTGAGCAACTACTGACCATGAAAAATACTTTAACGACTTGTTACTTTCATCATTATAGAGCATATAAGTCAAAATGAATTTATTTTCCGAAATATCGCAGATCATTCATAAAATCAACTTTAATTTCACTGTTTATACTTCAACCGGTAAAATTTACTATGCAACAAAATTAAAAAAAAAGAGTTTTGAACGCGTAAACTAAGTTTTCTCTGTCATTAAGAACATGCAACTCATTGCTATAATAAGAGCTCTTGCAATATCACATTACGAGATATATCTTTCCACTCAAAGATCACAAGTTGCAGAATGAAAATGCAATTAAAATATTATATTAAATGTGTAAAGATTAAGAGCGTACGACGAGAGAGAGCGTTTCTTGTCGGATTAAGGTCAGTTTAACATCAACGAGAACGGAGGTCAACTAATATTTGACACCCGATCCGAATTGTCTCATGATATTTATATATAATTACTTATTGATCTCAATTTCTTAAAACAATATCCGACCTTAATAAAAAAACACATTTATCATATCAATAAAAGTTGAACAATATCAAATGTCTCCAACACAAAGGCATATCAACTGTCAAAGATTAAGCAAAAGTAAATAAAATAGCTGGATAATACGGAATATTTATGGGGATTCTTATTAGAGTTCAAAGTTGGATCGTAAAAACACTGTCAGACTGTAAATCACATACACGGATGTATTGAGGAATCAACTAGGAACTTAATTCGTTTTACGTGCTATATAATGAATATATAGTTTGACCCGCAATAGCCGTCAAACGGCGCGGGGTCGCTTAGGCAAGGTCAGAAGACAAAGGTGTCTTCGACGTCATTTGTCACGCGTTGCACGAAAGACATTAATTAGACTCTCCCTCCCGCAATACAGCCGATCACATAAATAAGTACAAACCAACTAACTGTAATTAAAGCTATATAGTATAGGAATTGACAGTGTAATAGCTAATATCCTGCTGGTGATTGAAGCGCTTTCCCCGAGTATTTTAATTTAAATGAAATGCTGTGCCGCTGTTTAATCATAAAACCCTAAGACTGTTATATACTTTCGATGTCTATTTATGATCAACTAAACTCGTTGTTTACAATCATAACATGAAAATCAATTTCGCCTTCAATTTATTACATAAATAATATCATTGCGTGTTTTAAAGAACAAAATTGATATATAATAATCAACATTGTCATGACAGTGTTACATTTATTTGTATATACGGAATGTTATGTTAAATAACGCTACTGGCGATGGTGTAACGACACACACAAACGACAAGAGATGTTTCACAGTAACCGTCATCGGATAGCGACATTTCCACTAAGGTCACGAAGACGAGATTGTTTTGTAAACAGATCACGCATAAAGATGGCGGAGAGACGGGGAACGGGACGTTTTCACTCAAAACTACGCAAAACAATGTACAACATACCGACGATACAATACTTACTGAATTCACGTCAAAAGAACAAGACTTAATATATATCTTATCTAGATCAAATAACAATTGGAATGCATGATATTATTTGAATCTAATTGAACAAAATTAATGACCTACGTCTAGAAAAAAGTACATAAATAAAAAGTGTAGGGTGAAACAAATAAGGAAATGAGTTAGGAAAAACGAATAAAAATATTATAATTAACATTTTCGACAATTTTATAGATCGAAAGGTACAATAATTTTTAAACCTAAATTTGACTGTAAGGATGCTCATTAAATATTTACCAATTCATTCAGTTTCTTAACAACACTTAGTTGGCTAAATTAAATTGTTATTTATCAATGAGGGTTTACCCAGATAAGTAGCCTTTTTTTGTAACTTCCATTAAAGCTTTTAAATCTTTCTAGTAAATAATTAAAAGCCTTGTTAAGATTAACACTAAATAAAAGCTTGTTTGTATAAATAAATATCTCTTCATTCATTATCAATATAGCCAATTATCAGCATTTCACTATAATAGTAATAATTGGTTTGCGTCGATTCATTACCTTACGACTATACTAGGAAGCTGTAATGTTTTACATTTGACGTCAACAAGTGGGCAGAATAGTACTTTTTAGGAGTATTCATTCATTCCGGGTCGAGGTCACCACATCATTTTCACAAAATAGGAAAACTATTACGGCATATCAAAACCATCACAGCTATAAAAATCATTTTAATATATTCAATACTTTAAAAAACATCTTATAATCTCAAAACTATTGACTCATTTTTCTTTCATACATAAATCAGAAACGCGCTAGATAATATTAAGTACCAAAATTTCTAATAAATAAAAAGTCCAAATTTATTAGTACGTACCTACTGGTACAGGTAAGTACTCGAATACAAGTAAACAGAATTACAGAACACAATAACATATACTTCTGGAATATAAAGCGCCATTCTGTACCATTACAAGCTCGTTTGCCCTTACTTCAACGGAGCTCCGTAGAGACGTGACCGTCAGACAAATAATAAACCGTCTGCTTTATGCGTCCTGCCGGCAACGCTGGAAATGCTAAACCAATTCATTAACCTAACATATAAACGTAATTATTTTGCAGATGTTACCGCTCCTTTAATTACAAGTTTGTTATAGTAAGTATGAATATATGATATAAAGAAACTATAATTTTCGCGATTTATGTCCAAGGATTAATTCAAGGCAATTCTTTATACTGGCCGTAATAACGTACTGTGCAACTGATTATTCACGTATGATGTTAGTTTTCATTGTAAGATTTGAGGACATTATTTGCAATTTGCGTAAATCCCCTCAAAAAGAAAATTGCCAGAAGTTCCACAATACATCAGATTCGGTCAATCACTTGTGAATTTTTGGTTGCCTCATAAGCAAGGAACCCGGTCGGGTCGAGCGTTCGTTAGTTCGATCGCGATTAAACGTCAATTAGAACTATTGTCATGGCGTCCATAAATAACAGTCGAATCAAAAGTCAGATCCAGTTTAGCAACATTACATACTGAGAGACTCGACTCAGACATTGACTGACGTAACTAAACGGGACGGCAATGTCTTATTTACAGAAATAATGGGGGAGGATTGTACCACCCAAGAGGATGAGTGAGCCGCAGCACACTCAAAATATGCTTGAAGCACGTACAACTACAAAATAGTTTATACTTAATCCTAAATTATAAATAAATAAAGACTGTAATCCATATTACAAAACAGCAAAATCAAAGAATGCCTTAGAAAATATATTGCATATAGAGGAGGACCAATGTAGTTCAAAACGCGTGTCCTTTGACGAGCGTGGGTTGATTGACCCTCGGGTCATGTCATGTATTATGCATCAATCTATGGGAAGTTGTGTTCAGGTACAGTTTACTGTCCCGCTGGCACGAATTTTTGTGCAATGCAACTGCTGCTTATTCTAAACAGAACTGATGACACGCGCGACCTCGTTGTGACCCGAAGAGTCAACGGCCGATACCATGAAATGCGTTTACGCATCCAAGATCGAATTACATATTAAACATCGCCATCTTCGAGTTTTTTATTTGTTGATGACGTACTTCAAACCTGTGGTGATATATGCTACGTATGTCATTTAGTAACAATACATTTTGTAGATTGTCAAATCAATTTTTATTAAATACGAGATATTATATGTGTATGCCGAAATAACGACGTCATCTAATTCTGAGAGGGACTGGTTCCATCATCTCTGACCCCGTGAACATTTAATAATCCTTATTCAGTACATAACTAGCATTGAACGTGTCGTAACTACGAAGACAGCGTATGTCATGCCGGCAGGTAATTGTCGGCCATTACCGGTTCACAATAGAATTGGGCGGCACGAGCAGGCCCCCGTGAAATTGCACTTTTAAAATACTTTCTATTGCTTCTAGTTCCTATAAAGCCCTCATGACGAAAATCTCTGACATAACCGTTTCTGTTAAACAAAATGATTTCCTTAAGTTTTTCTTACAATATGCTATGAGGAAATATATAAAATTGCTTTGCAATACACGTAACCGACGAAGTCTCCAACAACATTATCCTATTAATAAAACTATTGAACGACATTTTCTGTGAAATATAAATAACAAAAAACTATATTTTCAATGAAATACATAAATAGCAACATTGATAAAAATACATTATATGTAGTTTTATTTTAAATTCTTTTAATGTATTTAATTTAATGAAATCTTATTCCACCGATGACATACGAGTACCTTTTTAACATTTTGTGAAAGGGAGGTGAACAGCCATACTTCCTGATGCATAAAATAAACAACAGCACCAATAATAATTATAATATTATTATTTATTTTTATCCGTCTCTCCGTCACCTTTCAAAAAAGAACTAAAAAACTTAGTGCTTATCATTATATCAGCCTGAATATTATCGTTAGTATTGTATGTTTATTTCTAGTAAGTTTCTCCTAATACGCATAAAGGATGAAAAATTCATCAATGTGTCCACGGTCTTGGTACTCCGACCTCAGACATACCGTCACGTCGTGCCAATTTATTTACATTTTAAACATCTAAACACATAACGGAAATTAATGTACACATTTCATTTGAAAATTTTAATTATATTATAAATAAAGATTGATATGATATTATTTTTTTATATATATCATAACCTAAGCTAGTTTCATTTTTATGTATTTTATTATATGTTCTAAAAATTACAAAAACTGTAAGCAAATCTCGGCAAGATTAAACTCACACATAAAATGTACACTTTGGTATATTAGCGTCTATGAGACGTACCTACATCATCAACAGAATGAAAATAAATTTATTCAAATTTAACTGTTATTTATATGTATCTATAGAATACATAAAATTTACCACGACTAACGGAACCAAATAACAAGCAAAGTCATATACAAGGCATAAAGCTTTTAACCGTATTAATATGGAGAATTGGAAAAAAAAATCAGTAATTTTATAAGTAATGAAGTAAATAATGTGCTCCAGTTTAAATTAATTGGATCATACATTAAATTATACAGTTGTGTATAATTATTTTGTTATGGGGCCTTGGTTGGCGCGGTCATTAATGACGCAACTTTGCCCCACAAAACGTAAAGCTTTCTGGTGGTTTTTCACCCATTTTTGGATGTTTACAACCTTCGATTTGTATCACGGTTCTGCCATTCACTCATATCATTTCTACTTTCGCTCCAGTTTTTCATGACCTCAGGTCAGTTATTTTTACGTAAACTCACTTTAAATATCTCGAGCAGAATAATTAAAGTATTAATTTAATTATTCAATTTATTTTAGCTCGTAATTATTTATAATTTGATTTATCAGCGTTCGTTAGTTAATTTCTACTTTCTATTTACCTAACTGCGTTTGCTGTTATGAGTTTTTCCATATTACATAAAAGTGAAATAAAGTTTTCACACCACAGCAACGCGATAACGCCTATAAATAACTCAGAGAATTCGTACGGCAATAAAATAAAATAGAGCATAAAAGCATTGATCCGGAACACGCGATCTGCTGGTACGTCTGATGGATTTTTTACAAAGTTTCGATTAAACCAGTTCAAAGAGCACACGAAATTCGAGCAGTGTTGTGTAAAAAGTAAAAAAAGAAACATGCCGATCAAGAGTGATTGTAAAGGCTTCGGCCATCTCAGCTCGGTAAATGTATCGAATGACAAACCTGTCTTTACAGGAAATAATGCTGGTCGATATTTTTGAGCACTAATTATTATGTTTTAAGCAGCTACCGGCATCACTGATAAAACAAAATAAAAACGTTTATTCTTTAACGTGTACCATTTATAACAATTTAATATGGTCAGTTTTAATTATTTTTCCGAAACGATGTTTACTTATGCAAAACAAATTTGTCGAAACATATGTAATACGACCTAGAAAAAATCAGTTTTAATATTTGTATTTCATACATGATGATACGATAGAAAAGTAGAGAAAATTCGACGGATCTCCGAAAATAATGAACGCTCGTGACTCTAGCTACACGACCTCCACCTGTAGCCGAAACTAATCGCCACTTCTCACGGGACAAAGGCGACTCGATCTTCGGAGTCCACTTGTTTAACCGTGATAACGGAGACGACCGGTGGTAACAACGGATCCACACTGAACGCTCGTGACTCCCACTAACTGGACTACGTCCACCTGCAGCCGAAACCAATCGTGACATCCACGAGCTGACCGATACTTGGAATCTACTAGTTGAAAGCCTGATATCCTCATATTCTTACTAATATCTAAATTTCACAACAACTAAAGCAAACAAAAGTTTATGAAATTAACCATATGAAATGTATATTTTCAACTAAATGGAACTGACAGAAAGGTCTGAAAAATTATGCCTGATTAACGAGGTGAAAAAAAACAGAGAAAGATATGTTGCAAAAAAGGGAAAATTCAGGTATTTATTAAGCAAAACAAAACCGTTTCAGATAAGGTACTTTTACAGAAGTACATACACATATAACCCTGATGAACTAAATACGGGTATTTAGTTCATCACTGGCATAGTAATTCTGCATACTTTTCAAAATATTTCCAGAGACGTGACCGATTTAAAATTGAAAAATATTCATAGAACATGTTCTATTAGAATCAATTTCACAGACAAAACTATAAAAAGTCATGACAATAGAAATGCACTTGCTTCATGATGCTGTACATGACGAACGAACGTGACCTATACCTGTCCAAAGAAAAATGTGAATAAAAAGTAAAAACCGGTTAATCGAATTTTAATCGTATCACTTGAATACTTTAGTCCGTAATGATTTATAAACCGATAAATATAGTTTTTTGTGGGGAAGGTGTTTAATTTGTCTTATATAACTTCACGAGGAATGATCCATTGATTGATTTTTTTTTGTAAATGACCCGCCCATGGGATATAAGACCCTAAAAGTTGTCGCCATAAAACAGCCAGATAATAATGCATCACAAATGCACAGCTGTCAGCTTTATACTTAGCGGACACATCTCAATGGTAATGCGAGATCGCGATCACTGTCAATTTTATGCACGACGTGACTCCACCGCCATGTTTTGCATTCGACTTGATAAATAAATAAATAATGTAGTACAGCTGTCAAAAATTTCAAAATGTTATGTGTAACACGGCCACACTCTCGTGTGAATTGTGACAGCAATCATTACGGACGAGGAACCTTAATAAATAAAACATAATCTTAAAATCTTGGGCTCGAAAAAAAATTAAATATTAAAATTGTTTTATTATCATTGCTGCTTTTCCATCAATTGGATCATTGCATGTGCCAACTTGCTCATTAGTCTGTTAGCACCTGAACCAGGAAACCGTCACTTCGTTCCCAGCAGTTTGTCACGTAGTGCAGTCGCCGTGGTCTCGGTGGCTGGCCGGTCGCGACCCTGCCCCGCCGCTTGGAACGACCACTAAAAAACCCATTCGTGAGCTCAAATTACCGACACTCATTTTTGCTCAGAGATAGATCTATTGGTTTTTACTCCATCTTGTTGACTGTCTTGTGTCAATTTGCTATTTCCTTTCATCTCGACAGCAATAAAAATTATTGTGTAAGTAGTTATTATTAATATTCAGTATTTTGAAGATCGAGTTAATGATTTTTTCTATAGCATCAGATTTCGTAATGTAAATTAATCTTTAGTTCATATACTTGTGGCAGAGTGCAAGCGATGTCTCCTAAGGTTATGCGGATGGCCTGTGCGTGCGTCGACTACGCTATGGGTCCCCGAGGTCGCCTCCGACCCATGGAATGTTTCGCTTTACATATCGGCCGTCTCATGATAAGCTCTTTGTTTCTGACAAACAGCACACACACGACACACACTACGACTAACGCCTACTTCGTATGTACCTTCATATTTAATTCGACACACAACTTGCATAACAATTACGGATGCAAAACCATTTCATCAACGATAATTACTTGAGAAAAATTTAATATACTGGCTCTAATAAGTATTTGTAGTAGTATGTGATTGTTCATCATAATTATAGATTTGCTTATTACACAATTAAGTTTCGATGTTTTGATTGTTTTCAGAGCACTCATATTATACAAGAGTACAGACGCAGACGATAAATAAGTTAAAATAAAATTAAAACGAAAAAGATTTGTTATTTATTAATAAAAGATATTTTCTCTTAATAATCTATTTCTGTCAGTCATCTTCTATACAATATAACGATCTATTTCATGAACACGGATCAATGTTGCAACAGTTTAGCATAACACAACAGTATGGTTGCAAGTAAACTATTTACAAAGTGCAATCACGCATAAAGACCTACCCATTTGTTATAATATTATCAACTTTACTACGAATATATGTATAATAAAACTTGTGCACTTATAAATATAAATTATATTAAATACTTAAACTATCGCTGTGAAATTTTTATTAAGAAAAAGTATATAGAAGTAAAGAGAATATTAAGTAGTAGTAGTATAATAAGAGAGTAGTAAGTGAAAGTTTTTCTTACTGTCGGAGATGTATATTTTTTATTTTATTATCAAGCGCCATCTAGTAACATTTTCATAAAACCATTGGACATAGCGAGCGAGGTGTGATAAATAGCAAATGCTTACGTCTAAATACAGAAATGTTACTTAAAATTTTACGAATAGATTAGTTATTAAAATTTTCATATTTATGGATATTCTAAAGTAAACAAATGACATATCATATTAATGAAAATTGTTATGGACAAGTTTGACATAAGTCTATAAGTGAAACTAACCGTACAAAATATTTTTATGACATTATAAAAATGATAATTTTATTTGATTTATACGTCATATTACTCAACACTGTGTTCAATAGATTTTTGACGATAAAAAAAACTATTAATAAAAAAAAGAAATTATATGACGTTGTAAATAGAGTTATTGGAGTTAATCTAAATATTTGATCAAATAAAGCGTTTGATTTTACTTGAAAAAAAATATTATGGAAAACAGTATTTAAAACATTGCATATTGTTAAAATTAATATATGCATTGAGTTGTCTCTGAATTTATCTCTAATATATTTCATTTTTAACCTACATATATTAATAGTTTTATCAATATTTTTACAAAACAGTGTAGGTATTCACAAGAATCTATTATATTTTCACACTAAAGAGTCTGACCTTGCATGTGTCAAAACTTCAATTACTCGATTGTACATTTATAAACAAAATCTAAATACTATTTTATTATAATTACAAATATAAGCGTTTAATATAATAAATTTGTTAATAAGAAAAAATGAAAACCTTTTTCAAATTATCATATAATTCACCTAAAATTAAGCGATATTTTTTTCTATCAAAATTGGTTAAAGATATCATCATTACATATATATCCACTATTATCTAGATAGAATAAAATATAAATATTTGACGTACACCACATCAACTAGTCGCGGCAGTCATTCTCTTAATAAGAAGCGATAAATGATAAAAATTATTACGTGTTTACTTCGATGTCCTTAATTACAACCAATTATAGAATCACTATCTGTTACATTAAACGGGTATCGTTAACGACACATATTTTGTGAATCAATTAGTTTTAAGAGAAAATACAAAAAAAGGTTAATGTATGAAACGAGAACACTTTTTTTTATTTACATCCCACAACGATATCATCAAATGTAAGCCTTGTAAAAGTGTATTAGATAATATGTTCGAGATAACGAGAATTAAACTGGCGAGTACATTTATAGTAAAAATTTTAGGTTAAATATTATGGAACAAACACATTTTCTCAATGCCACTTTGTATAATACGATAATTAACCTTAAGCAATTTAATTTTACGAGAAATTTAACTTGAAATTTTATTTTAGAAGAAATACAAAAATACAGTTGCGTTGAAAATCTTACATTTTCCGTAGCTGACACACAGTCATAGCAATAAATGAGCATCTTATATAATGTCATTAAAATTAATATATTATCTTTTGTATTGCGACTGGTATGCACACAAAAACATTAATGCATATACTAATACACCTAATGTGTTCGTTTACCATCTATTACGTTTCAATTTACACATGTTGGGAATTCATCGCGAAAATAATACCATGCATTTATAATAAAAACATTAACCTTCTTTATTATATCTAGCGCCTTTTATCATTCGAGTGAAAACTTGGACCGAATTTATTTGAAAAACAGCAAAGAATATAATATAAAACGTCATAAGGACGTACCTTTCAGGTGTTTCCAAATACACTCCGCCGCTGAGACGTTCCTCAGTTTGTCTGGTAAGAACAGTTTGCCTGTAAACCTATGCACAGCTCCAACACGGTCCACTGTTGTTTATCGCTTCACTGTAACGTTATCATAAAATGTCTACCCACTTATCACACGTGCTCGTGCTACCGTGGCGGGAACGAACGACCTTAACGCGCCAAACAGTCAGCGCGACTGATGTTGAACTCAACCGCGCTGAGTCACATCCACACTCCACACTCCACACTCACAGCTAGCAGTCAACAGGTGAGAATGCGAGTGTGGTGTCACTCGCGACTCTCAGCCGACCTGGTCCGTCCGTTGTGGAGGTGACTCAGGTCCGCTGCAGTGTGCGTGTTACCATTACGTTCGTGTTAGATGTTAGCCAGATTTATAACGCCTGCTGGCCTGTGTGGGTGATATTTACAGGTGATCTCTTTTGTATCGATACGGTCACAAGTCATGCGCGCGTGCGTGTGTGCTCCGCCGCCTTGCCCTGCCTTGCCTTGCCTACCTGTTGTGCCCCCGCAACTTATTACTCTTGTTCTTTTAGGGTTGTGTAACAAAATGTTATTATCTTATAAGACTTGTACACTTTGCTTGTTATTGTTTTATATAGGACAGTAGTCGCTGCGGTGACTTTAACAAGCAGATTTCATCTCCTTTTTATTACAAATTTTATTAATTGTACCTATATGTGATGTTAATGTATAAACTACTTTGAATATTATAAAGATACATTTTATGAAGCATAAACAATTTACGAAAATATAAAAAATAATGATATATATTTTTTCTGTTAAATTCAATATTAAATAATTAACGTTTTTTTTTAAGTCGTAAATTTTAGTGAACCAATCGGTAAAGTAATAAATTTTGAAAATATATATTATATCATTAAATTAATAACATACTTTTAAATTATTTCAAATCACTTACACGATATACCTAATACATCTTTTTACTTTGAAAATTTATTTATTTTAATAATTTATAATATCTTTATCATTTATGAGGAGATTGTATGAAATAGACAAAAATGTTTTTTATAATCGAATCTTATATTATTTTAAAAATAAAAATAAAACTATTAAATAAACGATTTTAAGTTTAAACATCTCATTCTTGGGGAAATAGTCATAGGAAAAGATATAAAACAGAAAATATAACTAAATAAAATATTAATAAAATAAATATTTTTTCATAAAAATTAAAGAATATTAAATTAAGTTATGCCTACATCACTGCATTTATAATTAAATATTCATATGAAAACAATTTGTTAAAAAATTCATCTTTTCCTAATCAACGAAGCATTTGTAAGGGACGCTTTTTAAATAACTTGATATTCCTAAATATACACAAAATACTTTTAAATAATTCTCCTTTTTCAATCCGCCAGTTAAAATAACCTCCATTTTCAAACGTTTTAGGGGGTGAGCATATAATATATATGTATATTTTATATTCAGTTTATTTTATATAGTGTCATTTAGAAAAGGAATAATAAAAACCACAAAAAAGAAGAAATTAAATGAATAGCTTATACAGTATCATATCTTAAGTTGGAAATTTATTTTAACTAAAATATTTATCTTCTATAAATAGACAGCATAAACTGTCAGGTTAAATAATTTGACCTCTACTGCCTTATAAATATATTTTACATATAAATATACATATGTATATATAATAAAAAGCATGAGTATATTATATTTGTTATCCTTACATTAGTGAACTTTATACGGACTAAGGTCACGGTTTTTTAGCACTAATACAATAGGTATTAACATCTCATGTCACCTTGACGTACGTGCAAAGGCTTTGTCATTTTAAACACTGAGTAGATATTACGAACCGGCCGAAATTAAACCTTAAACAACCCTAAATTAAAGTGCACATTAAATATGCACTACTCCGTATGTAGGGCCTTTTGAAAATATGTATGGGAAAATTCAAAAGCAACATAACGATGACATTTGCAAAGCTATTCTATACCTTATACCATAGTTATAAGAACCATAATATAAATAAATGTAATGTATAAACGATCTTTTCTTTATGGCAAAAAGGAAAAATCGTGACGGATCTATTTGTATTGTAATTTGCACCTAATAAGATGTAAAACAAGATTGATTATCGGTCATACGTACGAGTCGGCGGTCGATTTAATACATATATTTTTTTGCCTTAGCGTTTTCAGTTTACATAATTCATATTGTTGACAGGTTACATAATTACACGGCTGTTTACTATGTAACAGAGACATTAAAACGTGTTATGCAATACGATCTAATTTATATTCAAAAACAAATAATAAAACACATGTTCCTTGTATTGTTTTCTGTTCCTTTGTACATATTGAACGTAGCCCTTGTTTAGCATTTACAACTATAGAAATGAATTAAATAGATTTCATATAGAAAACTTTTATTAGTAATTCAATGATTAAAATTTTATATTTATTACTAAGAGATAATTAAAATATCTGTAAAAAAAAAGAAATATTACACAGTAATTACAACTCAAAATATAAGCTCTGCATATTATTTAAGTGTGATTTAAAAAGTCTTTATTTTTTTTATGGAATCTGACCAAAACTTTGTTTGATTACTCAACCTGTAGGTATACCAAAATAACTGCAGTTTTGGAAATTAATAATAAAAAAACTTCTAATTATTAATTAATATAATTTACCTTTATTTTAAATGCTAAAATACAATGTCAAAGTTTTTTTCACTCCAAGTACAAAATTAAACTAATTATAATTAGTTTAATTATTATTTGACATATGCTTGAGATGACTTATTATCTTCAGAGTATATGAAATTCCATACCAGCCAGATATACATCTTAAAGAACATACAAACATATCTCAAAACACATATACAAAATTTACTTACACAGTAAATACATTTCATAATAAACTTTCAAACTAAATAACTATTTCCATCCATTTCAATTAACGGACCAGCTAAACAACAATAACAAAAACTATTCAAGAAACACATATCATTCGTGAATTTTAATAGACATTTTCATGGGAATATTTAGTGCTTAGACTACGGATAAGAAGAGATGAATTCAAACTGAAAATATCAAACTGAACAACCGAACAGTGTTATAATCAATTACATGAAGAACTTTATAACACCATAGTTCATATATACATAGAAAAACAACACAAAAGAGACGTTTATCAAAACATATTCAAACGATATCTAATCCACCAAATGAATAACACTAGTACATAGTATGTAAGACAGTCCGTATAAGATGGCATTCTGCTTTTAATTTATTCAAGCTCGCAATTAAGGCTGTGTTCCCAGTGGCACAATGGCGTACAGTCTCTGAAGGTAGGTACAATGGGTACAAACTTAGCTATCGGCAACTACCTGTCCACATCGCTATCAGCGGTTGGCTAATCAAAAATTATAATTTATTAGCCGAGCCGGTTCATATTATTTATTCATTATATTACATATACGATTCATCTATAAATATTATTTAAAAATAATTAACATCAGCTTTGATTTAATGCTTCTATATAGATTTATTACTTCGATTCGATAGTTTCTTTTTGTTTTTTAATCAATAATATAGTTTATGGAGTATATTATAATTATTAATTAGTAATAATTGTATATTTTAAACACAATTTAATCATAGTTATTCTTATTAATATACAATTAAACTATTAAACTTATAACTTATGTTTTCAAAGCTTATATTGTTGCCATAACAATTTAAAACATTTCCACTATTCATATAAAAATATCGCCATTTATGTCCTTACAATATCTTGATAGTTAGACAGTGAAAATTTATATGTATCTCAAAATTACTCTTTCAGTTAGAGAATAAATCTAAGTCCAAAAACGGCAGCGGTCGCTACCGTTGAACCTAACAGATACTTTTCAAGGGACCGCATTCCGACCATAACTCTAAAATAATCCAACAAGACAACAAACAACCTTGATATAGCAAACATAAAATAATGTCACAAATAAACTATTTAAATTCTATAAGTCGAATGACGCTGACAAAGTAGATCGAAACAGATCGATTTATGACATCTAACCATTAAAATTAACTCCGTATTAAAACATGACTTTTATATTATGTACAAACTAAAATAGCTCTTATTTGTAATACACATAGTGATGGTTTTACTATCTAACGTTGTTCTGTTATGCCGTTCTATGTGACTTGTATCGGTCGGAGAGCGAAGGTCGTTGAAGGTTGTGGTTGGCGCGCTTTTCCGCGATCAAAGGCTTCAGATATAACAAGATGGCGGGTGCGGCGCGTGCGCAGCCAGTGTTACAAAACCATACACATAAAACTAATATTATCTAAAGTTTTTAGTAATAATATTTTGTTAAACTAGCAAATATTCCATTATTAAACTTTCCTTAAATCATAATGAACTGAAAATATACTGATTTACTAGGTTCATCTTATTAAAAAAATAATAAGATACGTAAGTAAGAAATAAGACATCTTTTAATTAATCAATTAATTCATGAATATAAAACACAAAAGACATTTTTTTCTTAAGTAATGAAAATATCCAGACGTTGTTATTTTTTTATATTAAAATATAAAATATTACCTGTTACTATTCGAAGTCGATCTGTGATTATAAATGTAGTTGTAATGCTCATTATAAATAGTATTGGCACGAGCCACATTACTCCAATACTACGTATTCTCTGAATACCAAATACATATTTGAACTAAATAAGATAAACGAATTCAAACAACCTCTTAATATTATCAACTGTTTTGTATCTGAATTCAATAGAACAAGTTCGTTTAATATTTCTAAACGATTTGGATACTGAAGAAAATGAAAGTTATATTTTACATGAGAACTATTAAAAGACACATAAATCTTTAATGAATCAAGCTTAATTAAGTAATTTATTAATTGACATTTAAAACGTAAATTAACGGGAAGGGGAGGAATTCAAATAGAGTTTTTGTCACTGTCAATTTTATAGCCAATAGATAATACATTTTATTATTGAAATAAACTTTGCTTAATAACAATTGTTATCTTAATTGTTTCATTAGGTCCAATCAAAGTTAATTTAATATTTAATTTTTAAATGTTCAATCTATGTATATGTAACATAAGCATTTATTTTTATATAATACTAGCTGACCCGGCAAACGTTGTTTTGCCATATAAAAAATAAAGGTTGATGATAAAAAGTATTTTCTAATGCTACATTATAAAAAAAATAGAAACAAAAATTTCCACTGAAAATTTAAAAAAATGAAGAGTGAAAAAGCCTTACGACTTATGGGTATGAAAAATAAATGATGGCCGATTCTATTCCTCAGACCTTCTGAATATGCTCACAAAATTTCATCAAAATCGATCTAGCCGTTTCGGAGGAGTTCTCTGACTAACACCGCGACACTAGAATTTTATATATACATACATAGATATACACATACCTATCCATGGTAGGTAAAATTTAGGAAATAATCATCATTTACGAATACATTTTCGATTTGATTATTTGATTCATGAATTAAAAACATGACAAGACTATTTTCACCTTTAATATTTTATATGACATCACGATTGCTGTAATAAACATTTCAATCCACCACCGAGTGGAAACAATCCGCTATGTTGTCACCATAACAACTAACAACTGTTACATAACGTATGGACAATGATATATAAAAAAAATAAATATATATAGCAGCCGTTACGTGGACAATGAAAGTGCTCCGCTTTGATGCAATTTTATAAAATTACAGATCTAAAACAGCTTCCGTATACAACCGTACTTATATCTCTCACTCTTAATTGCAATAGGTACGAGATTATTGCGAATGTTTATAATTGTGTAAGAGCGTTCGATACTTCTTACACGGACCACAATGGAGTTCATCTGTTGCCGGTTACGAGATATGTAATAACTATTATATGTTATACGAAGCTGCTAATTAACGGAGAGCTGTTAAATAAGATTCAATTTGAATGGCTTATGTATTAATAATTATATATAATATATAAAATAATGTTCAATAATCGGTATAATGATATCTTTACAATATTTTTTCTCCGGTAATTGTGTATAGTCCAAGATTACCTCACAGTCGCAGATAAACTATGTAATATCGTTAAACACAATACTTTAATGGTTTTCCCCTTCGATACGTGCACTAATACGTGATGTATGCAAAATATATGTGATCTGATCACAAGGAAAATCGTTAAAAAACCACAAATTGCTTTTGTGATTTTTTTAGTTAAGATATAATCCAATCTTTTCGTAGCCCCGCTTAGAACTCGTTTAACAAAGATCTTTTTAATTTTATTTAATTTATATTACACGTCTATATAAATTAAATTTTCCTATTAACTAATGTGAATAAATTTATGTAAATCTTTCTAAAACAGAAATCTGTATCGTCAAACTTAAACGTGTGAAACTCAACGTGTCCCAGCATCATGCATCATACAATCCCATGCCACCGGGTACATTAGATTGAAGCCAACAATCTCTCATCGCTACCGAAGATCTTAATTACAGATAGCGTTGTTGAGCCCGCTGAGCGTTAAGCATCACACTCACTACACAGACAACCAACACTTTATATATATATATACATATAGTACTAAAATAGTTTAAAAATATAAGAAAATAGTTCCTCTTAAATCCACTCTATTTTTAATTGATAACAATTTTATCAAAGATCCGATCCACTCATTTAATTAACACTTAAAAACAAGCACAATGCTTAATTTATAACTCAATTTTTAAGTCAGTTCATTTAACGTTAGAGATAAAGTCTAATTAACATTTTAACTATCCGTTATCAATCTATATAGACATTTATAAGCGTATTGTAAAGCGTATTATAGTATAGTATAGTAAAGTATTGTAAACTGCAACTTTCACGTGACCCGAGCCAACAAAACCGATAGGAAAGTGGTCCAGCTACAATGACCATCGCCCACCGTTCTATTCCTCTTATTATAAGATAGCCTGCCCTGTCCCCTGTACTAGAGCACTACACAGATTACATATACACAGAGAATACAACCATTAATCATATTATCGCAAGATACCTATATTTATACATATAATTGAACAAAACAATTTAAATCACCCATAATCCTTCCATATATATCACAATGCACAAACGTCGATGATTGAAAAATATCTTAATTTGAATGAGTTGTAATAAAATTTATCAATTAAATATATGAAATGAATTAATATATTATATAATAAAATTATACAAAATGTTTTAATTAGTCTATGCCGTAGCGATCTTAACAACAAACAGTACCAGTAGAATTGCCACTTCTATATTGGTTGTAAATGCTCTCGCATTATACTTTAAGTACAGTCAATAGCACCGTTCATTCTTTATGATTTCATTTACAACAGACAAATGAACCTACATTTAAACACCGGCCCTTTTAAATACACCTATATATTCAGAATTACTACATTTAATTCTAATATATATAAAATTTGTATTTGTAAATCAAATACATACAAAATAATTTAAAATTATATGGTATAAATTTAAGGGAGACTAGGCAATAAAAATATATTATTATAATATGAAACATAAATTAATAGAATTATTAAAAATAATATTAAAATCATCAACGTATTTATTATTCCACAGTAATTTGTATCTAAGATGAAATCGCCATAATTTGAAATACTATTCGCGGTGGCTGATTTATTTAGAGCCGTCGTTATCTCACAATTATCTAGTCTTATCATGTGGCTGAAGGGTCGAGTGGGTGTTTCTATTGCACTGTCAACACATCGCCACTAAGCGCCGTCCAAATTATGACCGACTACGGTTTTGAGGTGAGGTAGCGCTGAGCTTTGACTTTGATGTACGTGGGCGCTTTACTTTAAATAACTATCAATTAAATATTTATTTTATTTAAGTACTCAGATATTTAATTAATAATAATATTTTTAATATATAAATATACCAGTACAATTATGATTAATATTTACTTATTCCAAATAACCGAAACGAAATACATAACTATCGAATTCAATAAAAGTATCAGAATAAATATGTAAAAACATTAAATATAGTTAAAGTAAATGACTTCAAAATATCAATATAATTAATCAATATCAAATTTAACCAATGTCCGGGTAAATTGCTAACGAAACGTGAATACCGGGAAGCGTTTCACGATTGCCATCAAAGAGATAAGTCTTGTTATGACAGGGTGAATTAATGTATACTTGAGATCGTTTACAATATATACTACATATATACTACTATATATACTGTATATATATTAAATACTACAAAGAATTATATTATTAATAATGTGAGTAATAATTTCACAAGTAATGTAACTTTAAGCGGTTAATTTATAAATCTCTTTATATATATTTTTCGGCGTGTCCTCGTAAACACTATACAGTCAAAATTAATATAATGTTAAGGTTCAAGTGATAATGTTGTTTATATTTAATGTGTATTGATACAAAAAGCTCTAAATACATATAAATACGAGTGCGCGGGCGCACTGCGTGTATCGGCGGGGAGATAAAAGAGAGCCTGCACTTACGCGCCCTCGCGTATTCATAGTGAAGCCCGAGTTTTAAATTAAATATTATATATATCAAAAATATCTACATTTCGGTTATAAATATAATCTTTGAAGATAATAACGGCAATATATTAACGAATTTTAACTATAGATATGTTTAGAAATGCTTATACCCCATTAATTTCACATTTACATACTTTTTAAAATATATTAGCCAACATCTTTTTCATATAATAACACCGTCACAAATAATATGATTATAATTGCTATCATACAATAATATTTACTTATATATCATATAATATTTATATATAATAAATTTAATATATTTAAATGTTATCTATACATAAATACAGTGCAGTGGAATGTGCTACAGTTTAAATGAGGCTGTACAAGTATAACCGGTCTTCCGTTCGCCTCCGCGACTTCGGGGAAAGGGCATGATTTATAACTAAAATTAAAACTCGCTCGTGGAAATGAGATCACTCACAGACACAGCTATTATCGATAATATCATGTCACGATACACATAGTTATTAACACACAACCCCCCCTCCTCCCCCCACTCATGTGATATACATACATACATACACTTCAACGTGTTTACTTTATACACCATAAATATTCATTATAATTTGACCTTTATGAACTTATAACATAAATATCATTTTGTTTTAATACATAGTTGTCTCAATTCCTTCTACTAGCATTGATCTATGTAAATATTTTTCATAAACATAAACGTATTTTAGTTGCATTCGATTTATTCTCGTATATATGATGGTGAAAATTCAAATCAATTATGTATAATAGATTGCAATTCACGTGAAGCTATAGCTAATTTAATGGAGACAGTTGCGTTGTAAACTACTTTTGTTTACTATCCTTTCAAAAGATACAAGTCGCCATATTACACAACTCTGTTTGTCTAGATCTGGTCACTTTCGAAGATAATCTAAGATTCGGAATGAGAATAGACGTTTTAATGGTACAGAGTAACGAGTCCGATGACGCAATATTAGTTTAGTAATTAAATGTAAACGCTTCTTACTAATATTCATGTCTAATATTAATGAATAAATGTCTTTAATAAAAGGATTTAGATTACAAACAATTATTCCATACATTTTAATGATAAGACTAAAAAAAAGAATAAAATTATAACAAACAATAGGTATAATGCCTACGCAGGAGCAACAAGAAGCCTACTTTTAAGATAAACTCCCCTAACCCCTTATCACTTTTACGGGACAATGAAACTTATGACACTATCGCATGCGATACGATCGTAGTATGAAATATACTGAGAAATTATACTTACTATTGTAACTCAATGGCCCAAGAGCTCGACATAGGAGCCTCATAAATACTCTCACTGTATAAACACAAAGACATAACTGTCTTTTGAATATATACCAATATGGGCAATTCGTAATTATTGTTTATGATATAATTGTTTTATATAAACATCGTTTGTATGGAGGTGAAGCGACCTTGTGAAGGCAGGTGCTACTTTGGCCCTATTTAAGACACGACAGAATTCTGACCCGCCTATTGTAAAGGCCCGGTCTTGTATTGTGAAAGCTAATAAAGGACAACGGGTTTCTTGTATCCGTTGAACTATATACGTATATTAACCAAAAAATTCAACTTATTAACTTAAATAATGATTAATACTTTTTTTACGTCTTTATTACTGTCTATACAGTGACGAAACTTTGATTACAGCTTCAAAATATATTCAAACTGTCTAAGAGTTCTTAAATATTCTAAAATCAATACAAATTCTATCATAAACTATTATGTCGATTCTTTCATTTGTGTTAAAATAATATGATAATTGTAGACTTGTGCTTTTTGCTCCTTTTAATAAAGAATTCGGAGTCAGGAGGTAAGTGGCTCTGTGATTAATTTATGAGTATACTATATATATCTATGGTTCTCAGATTTTATCAATTACCAAGTTTGCCCCAAGTGACTAATATATATTAAGCAGATCGGACATAATTCAGAAAAGCAGATTGCTATCCTCTATTATTGCCACTTATATCAATATAAAATAGAGCACGCAAGCATGCAAATTTGACTAAGATTTACATGCACACACTCAAAATTTCACATTTATTATGTTGCTAAGATTTAAAAAAAATGGTAAAAAAACTTATAATATTCCGGCTAACGTATAATTAAGTAGATTAAAAGTATTGATATATAAAATTAAAGATTTTTAACAGACACATTATATGTACATAATTAGGAATATATAAGATACTAGTTTTTGCCCGCGACTTCGTCCGCGTTAGTTTCATCATTAGTAATATATGTACAGCTGACCGGGCGAACTCTATTCCGTTTTAGAGGCCATTAATAATCAGGTTTCTCCTGTTTCAATCGAACAGAATGATTGACATATTAGTTAGTTGTCAAATCAAATGTCAAAGAAAACGTTTGTATGGGAAATAGAAAAGGGCTGTTTTTATGGTTTTCCCGGAAATTAATCAATTTTTTTCAGCTTTTATACCTTCCCTGAACCTCCACGAACATTTCAAGACTAAGATCAGATAAATCCGTTCAGCTGTTTTCGAGTTTTAGCGAGACTAAGGAACAGCAATCCATTTTTATATATATAGAAGAAGAAGATAGAAGATAGAAGATAGAAGATTAATATATATAATTCTTCACCTAGCATTTATAATGATTAGGATTATGATTAGCATCCTATAATCTGGTACAATGAATTATAAAGAAATACTAATAAATGAAGATTCTTTCGGTGAAAACTTATTATATCTGAAAAAAAACCATGAAGTTTCCCATGTTGATGTGACAAATGTCACTTGAAATTTTAACAAATTTCCGCCAATCATAAGTTTGCAATCCATTTTAGCTAATAAAATTCGTTTATCCTAATTCTATTAACAACAACAGTAATTCAGAATTTACTCAAAAGACACCGATAACTAAAAACTAAATATATTATGGAAACATCGTATATTTGCATTTATTTTGTTGTTCCCAAAATGCCAAAATTTTCTAAAAAACTCCTTCCCATAGTGTGCATCAATAGCCAATGGCTATATTGCCTTAAATTGAAATTTCAGCTACAGGCGTAAAGGCTGCTATATTTCATCTCATTGTTTCCATTTGTTCATCAATCTTGTAAGCTATAAGCTGTGAGCTACATATACATAGCGTCGCTTGATAATATCAATGCGGTTTTGCCTCGGCAGTCCAGGCACTATCTTGATCAAGAGCTGGTAACGGCGAGCAGGTTCAATACAAATTGTATGGCATATCTCTTACTATTTTTGGGCATAGTTAACCTTATAGTTTACGTATACGATGGACTCGCTAATAGGCAGCTTTAGTGTCAATGGTGAGAACTCGAAAAGATACCATTTAGATTATATTGAAACCTTTTTAGAGCGAAATATAGATGGCATGTAAATTTGTTGGTCATTGTCAGAGGATATAACGATTGAGTTTAAATTGAAAATGATAGTGATATTATAAATATTCAATGTTATTCATTACAGTCCAATATTAGAATATATGTATAAATAACTAAAATAAGCCATGGATTTGAAAGCTGTTATTTTAATATGAGAAAGATAAAATTAAGTAAACTTTTTAAAGACTTACAGTACATAAGATACATTTACTTTTCCAAGTTTTTCAGGATTGACACGTAACTAATAAAAATTAATTAAAATTTCGTATTTTTTATAATCGAAATGTAATTAATCATAACCAACAGACTGTTTGTTTAACTGACTCGGTGCCATAATGTGTAAATTCAGTCAAATCGTGTTGTACTTAAAACAGTTTATCTGATAATATAACAAATGACCGCGGCGGCCTTTGGCTCAAACATCTAACGGTTGTGGTCGACTTAAGATAATATGCTGATGGCGCCGTGTCAAGGCAGTCTACTAGGAGTGACCCCTGACGTAATCTGATCAACAAAATATTCAACATTTCCAAGAACTTTTCTGTAACACGGCCAAGATTCTACGAAGTGAGGACAATGGAAACGAATATACCTCAAATCGTAGAGATTACACTCAAAACTGAGTCTCAATTTCTTAAATTGAGACTCAGTTTTGCGAAATTTTATTTCTTATAAAGCGATTCTTAAAAAACAATTTCACTTGCATACAAAATTGATTATAAATACTTATACATATATAGTTTAATTAATTATAATAACGATACCGAAAAGTCAATATGAACCGATTGTGATTGGAACAGGTAGCGGGTGAAAGGTTTCATTGTAGTGTCACGAGCGAGCGTTTATACTTGTAAATAAATACGAAATAACTGAACAACCGTTATTGTTACAGATCTGATACACAATGATAACGATTACTAAGCTGCGTTGACAGTTCGAAAATTAATAGTGGGCCAATTAAAATGACGCTCGAATTATTATTTAATATATTATTGTTATGTACTCACCATTGGCTGATAGGGATAAACTGTCGCGGTGAACGTTCCCTGGTAATTAAAAAAAATATATTAACACATTATATATAAACTTTTTCATGAATTTTGTGTGACAAATCCTTAAATAAAGCTCTTGTTTATTTTATGCTATATGTACTTAGACTGAAATAGAACAACTCTCTTATATTAAATCATAATGCCTTATGAGATAGCACGTTCTGTGTGTAAAGTAGGTTTAATCCTCTCCCATTGACACTGTGTAAGCCTCAAGACTTACACAATATAAAAAGCTAGGTTTAATCCAAAAATAACTAAGTTTAATTGACATTCGCTATAGATGGACGATGGAAAAAAGGATATTGATATTTGAACTAGATGAAGTTTGGGAACACCTTCGGATTCAAAAGTAATTCAGCTGTTAAAATGACTTAAACAATAACAACGCTAAAAATATCTTCATATAAAATGTAATTATAGATATAACTTTAACACGCTGAATCCCGATTAATATAAAATATTTAATACACATGCATTAAGTCTTAAGTCAATGTGATTTTCTCAGATTTGTAACAATTTTTATTTACATATATGCATTAGCTTGCAATGGCATCTTTTTTAAAAATTTCAATTAGTAAAATTGAAAATCATCACGTTTCCAAATTTTAAGGTTACATTAACTAGAACCTATCTAAGGCTTATCAGGAACGAAATCTAACAACGAAACCTTATCGATTATAAGAGTTAGGTACTATTAAAAATGAATTTTAAAAACATTATAATTCATATTTTTTAATACCTCTAGTCAACAAGTCCAACAGCTTGCTCGAGAAGTGAAATCCAGATGTAAACATTTCCCAATCCTTCAGTGATTTCACAACATTAAACTGCACATTTTCATTTATAAAACTCACACTAAAACAGCAATTCATACGTATGTTGACAAATTATTCTACGTCAATTCGCCATACTGTCAATTTTTTTTTTTAATAACAAAAACGTTTAATATTCAGCTAGTGTTTTTAATGAAAACTTTTTTCGAAAACCTCTTTTTAATTTTGATTATATTGATAGTTCTAAAATCAAATTTTAATCGTGTTTATATTTTTAAACAATGTGACCGCGTTACTATGTCACAATGTATTACTTTCTGAACATCGGTCGGATCGCGAACTGTTTAATTATGCCGGTCCCGATTCATTAGTGCACTGGGATCAGGGACGGCCGTGACGAATCATTTAAAACACGGAAATATGTTATAATAACACACAACAAATAATACGTTCAAATATGTTACAATAAAACACAATATATTAAAAAAAATAATTAAACAGTTTCATTAAAAAAATAATGTAATATACGAAAACTGATTAAAAAATGTTATATAAATTTCGATTTATTTTTTTATGTTTTAAATGTCTCAGAATTAATGTTCCAATGAAGACAATACGCGCACAGTAAGATATATTGCTATAATTTATCCTATAAAATACCATAGACAAGTGAAACAACAATGCCAGTAGTTATTCTAATGGCTGGAGGAAACTATAACTATTCGTTCGCAGAGCTATTGAAACGCACACAATCCGCCGATGGAGCATTTTAAATATTTAATTTTCCCTCTTATATGTTAGAGTACGGCCCACGTCTCGACACCAGAGGTTCAGGGTTGCCGACACACGTTTTTTGACCTCCGAACAACCGTCCTTCACTTTCAAATAATAAAAACATAACTCCATCTTCCTCGCACAGACCGCGACACTTTGCTTGACATTTAACCCTTCACGTCATTGTTGTTTATCTCTTGCGCACTTATACATTTGTATATAAGACTGTTTCTTTCCAACAGGTTATGACATATCGGCCGCCTTCTGACCCCAGCATCGGTAGTAATGCTGCCCTTTTCTATCACTTGTTGTAAATATATTTTTATCCTTGTCGCTCATGTCGCGACCCCTACGGCTAGCCACTTGAATAGATTAGGTGTTTTCGTATGAGTATGGGTTCAATATTCATTGATAGCCAGTTCGTTGGCATTTAAAATGTATAAAACTTACATATTATTTTCTGTTTTTTTTTTAATGAATTCTTTTATTGGCAGAAATTCGTATATAAATTATACGGCTTTTTAATAGTCCAAGGTTTAATAAACAACATCGTTAATAAATCTTAGGTTTTTAAATTAAAAAAAAAAATCTAGAACCGCATAACCGTAACACGTGCTCAAAGATTTTCTATGTGAATTACAATAAATCTAATAAACACTTATCTTGAAAGCTTTTCATTTGTATCTGTGTGTGTTAATGTGTACACACACACACACATATAAATATAAAGAGCAGCAATCCAGAACACGCAAGTCGGCCTCATAAGTTTTTCTAAGCTGACCCGAGATCGAGCGTTGTACGCAGAGCTACTAATAAGTATAGAGCTTACAATGTTGCATACCTCTAATATATTTATATTTATATTGATAATATACATATAATAATATTAATAAAAAATTATTTAAGTGCTCCAAATAATTAAAAAAATATACCTAACTAATAACTGTAAGAGATTTGTGAGTTTTTTTTTTATATTAACTAAATTTACAATGATTTCAGTACCGACCAAATAAAATCATAATTAATGAATAAAAAGTAATACGAGGAAAGAAAAATAAAAAAAGATAATCTTGTCTCACTTTCCTTTCCTTTGTTTATCCTTTTATTTTAATATTATAACAATGCAATAGTAATACAGCACATCTACCGTTATCTGTTCCTGTATATGAAAGCGCGTTGCGTCGTCGGCGCGTGCGCACCTTGTTTTTGCCGCGATGAATATTTATCGTTTGCTCTTGCCATTAGCAGTGCAGAGTGTTGTGCGCACTCGACTCGATCGAAACGCTTTATAGTCGTACGTTTTAATTACGATATATGATTTAAACGTTAATTAACATAATTCTGTAAACCAATAAGCTGATCTAATATTAATCATGTAATAATTATATATAAAATTTACGTATAAAACATAATTGCTATCCTATAAATGAAAGCACGATCATAATATATTTTTTAATGAACGCCAAGTTTATGGAAGAAGTATTCTAAGTTATTTTGTATATAAAGTGTAATCAATATTTAATAACATTTAATTATTTTGGAATATATGTACATTACACACACACATATATGTCAATTCGTGAACATTCCTCAATGAGTTTATTGTTACCAAATGTCGAATAAGACATTTCTTTTCTGATATTGAACATGATTTTAAGTTTTATTATTACATTTTTTAATCAGAAGAAATTTCTCTTATGTGTAGTATTTTTAATAACATTTGAATGTTACTAGGACCGCATAAGAACGACACCAACCCAACGTCGTGTAGTGCTTGATGATTTAAAATTAATTCACGTTAACCGATGATTTGTAGCGTTGCGACTTGTTTGAATATCTGATGATCGAAGACAACATTGAGATCATAGAAAAACTCGTCTCCTCACCTCCCAGTGTTGTCTGGAGGCTGTGATATCTTTTTGCGGTCGATTTTCATGTATAAAACATAAAAAGATTGCAATCATACCTGCCATCTGTAATCTGTATTAAAATGTGATTGAATCTATATAAAACCTCTTTCAAATACTTTCCATTTTCTATTAAATGTATTAAATTGTAAAATAATGTACCTTTTTTGTAAATTAAAAATTTTATAGGTGTTATAAGCTATATTTCTAGAAGTGAATATAAATTTAATTCGAGCATTCAATTTAATGCTATTTATATAATGATATGGCTACGTAGAATAAAGTTTATAAGAGTCCAAATATATAAAAATAAATATTTCAAACAATTCAAAATAAAATGTATATCATACGACTACCAGAGAATTAAATTCCAACGGCAAAAATATGAACAATAATGATAATATAAATAATAAAATGTATCTGCATTCAGCTTAATGATCATAGAGCAGCGATCGTGTTTTTCTCTCATCATATTAATGTTTGGCTCGTGCCAGTTATTAGTCGGTCGGTTATGGAAGCGTACTTTCTTCCCACATCTACACCAGGATTTTCAATCTTATTCTCACAAAGATAAGTGTTAAAATCGTAGGTGCTGATAATGTTCAGAATGTTTGAACTTGTCGTGTTATACATATACAGCGTGTTCAGCTTTTTGCTAGGTATCCGGTGAGGCTAATAATTATAGTCTTGTACGGCTCGGGGCCCGCCGTAGTGATGGGTGTTTCCGTTCCGTTTTTTATAATCTAATTTCCCGCTACTCGCACAGAAGTCAATATGTCAGTTTCACTCGCTTAGATTCTTTGTAAGTTGTAATTTAGTTATCCTAGATGGAGGTTAGCGAATGCCAACTATTTATATAATTAATAATACTTTATTATAAAACAGATCGTAATTATATCTTTGCAAATAAATTATATTACTGTGTGTGTTTGTGGCATTAAAATAACCGTTGTATTTTGTCTGTCTATTTGTCGGGGGTAATTTCTAAAATGCCCAAATTTATTTTGACGGAATTTTCACTGGCACATTGCTGATATAATAAGAAGTAAGATACAGGCACATTTATTGAATCAATATTATTTATTTTTATTAATATAAATATTCATCGAAGAGGAAGTCGCGGGCGCAGTTAGTACAATATATTTATACAATACCATGCTATTGAGTATAAACATGACATGTTGTTCGTAACCTTAGGTCATCAAAGTATAGCGTGTAAGTCGGTAGCCCTGTAATCTGTAATGTGGCCGGTAATTTAACGCCACGGTCTCTACATTCTTAGGGGACAATGTAAGGGTAATTACAGCACGGCTTCAGACCCCGTGGTATATGGGGGTCATGTGTAGGTTGTTATTAGGAAAGAACTTGATGATATACTATCATTCACGCTGTCAATCAGACGTTATTTTATAAATTACTATTGAAAAACTGCATACAACCCAAGGGTTTTCTCGTATTCCTTTACATAGGTAGCTTTTGAGTCTATTAGATACAATTTTTTTTTTTACTTCTTCTTCTTCTACCTGGCAATTTCCGAGCTTTAGCCAGGGTCTGCCTTATATGTTGTGAATAGTTTTGGCTAATTGTTTTTACGACCGGCCGCCTGCCTGACATCAACCCTCTATGGGAATGCATTAATCAGTGAAGTCTAAATACTCTTAGAAAGTACATATGACTCGGAAAAATCATATTGATACTTGCCAGCGTGATCGAACCCGTGCCCTCATGCAAGAGAAGAGGACCTTTACACCAATAGGCCACTACTGACTAACAATATTAGATACTTAATGTGGGCAAAATATTGCTATGTTATAAATATCGAAAGGCAAATGACTAAAACCTATCTCTTTGGAATTAAAAAAATATATCTTTTTAATACATAGTTATACTAACGTTTCGTCCATATTAAATGCAATATAATTAACTTAACCAAAAAATACAAAAATATATGTTATAAACATTTCAGAAATTGTGTTCAATTTTAAAGATTAACATCAAATAAAATATTCAATAGTATTGAGGGGTTTATTCAATTCATTTTTCTGTAGTCAAATAAGTAAAGCTTATACATATATTAGAGGTTATTAAAAGAAATATCGTGGAAATCACAGTTCAAGTCCAGGTCTATTAGACGATTTTTTTCGTTATATATAATTATATGAAACTTTATTTCAATCGAATATATACTATACGCCATATAATGATATCAGTGGTTACGCAACCATGATCGAAGTTAGTGATCTAATATGAGTACGATGATATAATAATGTATCTTTATTGATCCTAAATAACAACTAACACCTCACTATGACTTTGAATTATTGTTTGAAACTAAATTGTGTTTCACCCCTTACTTTATATTAAAAAAAAATATTAGATGAGTTCTCTACTAACCTTTATTTTATATAACGATCTATAAATGACTTTTACTAATTTATTGAAATTAAGGAATACAGTCTGCAAACGTTAGATTTCAAATTATTGGAATTGTGCAGAAAGTAGTCTTGCGTATAATGATGACTTATATTTAACTAATTTCTAAGTATGCTCGAATACAGTATAATTAATATTCATTATTAAGTAAATAGCACTGAAATACTACTTTTATGGAATCCAAAATTATCTAAGCTATATATTCTATACATGAAAACTAATGCAAATCCTTGTTCATATTCACAACACGAAATATTGCCAAACGGTCGATACTTGAACATAGTTAATTGATATTTTCAAGTACAACATCAGTATAGAAATGTCTTATTTGACATTTAGTGAAAACACACATTGAAGAATCTTCAAGATGTACAAATACATACGTGTGTGTGTGTGTGTGTAAATAATTTAACGTATTTATTCTGTATACTGCTCTTTATATTCAAAAGAGCTACATATTTTAACTTCTCCGTATAAATTAAGATGATGTTAAAATTCTAAGCGATTTTTTTTCTGGAAAGGATATAGGTAAAGCTTTTGTTTCGCGTATTAATTTTATTTTAAAACACTAAGTTCTTATAATCCATAATTTCTTTAAGCTATTTTTTCTAAGTGACCTATATGTAACGCCAGTGACATATAAGATTTAAATGTAACTAATATTTTAGTATTACTTCGAGTTATTTAATTATTTTTAATAGTACCTACCCCCCACGATTCGGTTACTTTGTAGCAAAATAAACACATGAATACGCGCAAGTCTTAGATCTCATTAAAGCGACAAGATTGTCGTTCATCACAGAAAGATTTGCTTGTGTTTAGTTTGTAAAATGTAATAATTTTCAATAAATACTGGCAAGCTTGTTGACTGGGAATCATTTCTCAGGCTAATTTATCTGTATTAAGTATTCACATAGTCTAACCGAGGAGTGGGCCGGTCATGGGAGAACGCGTCACCATGCAACCATAAAGCACGACGTAATCAAAATAAGTAACAGGTTTATTCAAAGTCGTGTTGAAGACGTTATATGGCACAATATGTCTAATTGGATGAGTATATTACGGTGTCTAGTTACGGTCAATTTTCGTCAAAATTGTTAGGTTACCGTTCTTTTATATAATTACCTTACAGGGTTTGTGATCTATGAAATTAGTGCGTGATATTAATTTTATAAGAAATTTTTATATGTATTATGTAGTGAGCTTTATAGATGTCGTCTACGAGACCCACTTACCACCAGATTGAAAGAAGAATATATAATACTAGAAAATTCCTTCTATTTTAAATTTAAGAAATAATTACTACTTGTCACTGTAATTTTTTTTTTGTATATGAAATAGAATTGAATGGAATTTTTCTTTGCAATATTCTAAAACAAGTAAATGTTATCTGAATACAATCTCAATTTGATAATGCTCGCTTATCTCATGGAATGCTGCAACAATTCTTGTCATGTCAGTATGTTTGTTGTCTTAGCCTCCGACACGGCTGGATTTCATAAACAGTCGGGAGATTGTCGCGATGTTTACTTCACATTCGCAAACAAACACACAGAATGCTCTTGTTGCTGTGAAAACCGGACGGGCCTGTATTCTCACGCAGTGTCAATTCCAATGGCATCGAAACTTTACATTTATTAAACAATTTACATTATATATTAATTTAACAAAAGATATTTCTAAATCTAGGCAAACTTTGCACGTGTCGATGTGTTATGGTTAGCTTAATTGAAATGCTTCAACTATTGAATTAATGTTAAATAAAAATGAAACTAATATTATTCGGATTACTACGCGTATTTTATTATTTTTAAAAACTACATACTCCTGACGTTTTGCTTACTTTTCAGCAACCGTGATCACGGGCAGACGAGTATGTGGTTTTAAAATAATAAAGTAATCGTAGCAATCCATATAATATTAGGTTCATTTAAATAAATACTCGCGAAAGCCTTAAATCACAATAAAGAAAAATACTATTGTAGTAAGAAAATTTATAATGTGATTTCAAACACAATTATATACACAGGGTGTTCCCGTGATGTATGAGAACGCAAATTATCCAAGTAATTGTAACAAAGGAGTACGTTTACGCAAAGTGGTCGTCAGTAGACTAGAACCATTTATTAAATGACTACTGCACCAGGACTTCCATTACATCGGATAGTGTAAACACGCTTAATATAACGAATCCAGATTGTGTAGACCGACCTTTATAACTGTCAGTAATTAATTACGTTAGTTATGCAGATTTGTTGCTTTACACAATTCAGAAATTCCTGATCTTAATAAATTAGGCTCGAGTACAGTATTTAATGTATTTAATATGGAATGCCGAATGATATTAGGTTTTTGTTAATCGGTCATTACCACGGCTGGCGTTCCGATGACTGATTCATTAATAAATAAGTTTAACGGGTCATATAAGTAGCTAATTACTAGACAGCTTATATTTCTGCGAACAGCATAACTTATAACAAAACAACTATAGTAAAAAACAATTTAAAATTGTGTCCAGCTCACAGCAGCTTAGTTTTTGATATGAAGTTATTATGTATAACAATTATAATAGTATTTTTTTCTAATAAAAATCCCGTTAAGATTCTTACAGCTTCATAAATATAGCTCGTAACAGCTCGTCATTGAAAATAAACGGTGAAAGAAAATTGCCTGTACTGACGTGTGTAGTCCAGATGAAATTGTGATATATTACACCATATTACGTTCTAATGCAGTCTTTATGTGTATCATGACTTGTATTTATAACATTTCCTCGATATTAAAATATCATTGGTCGATATTAACTTCAATGTTGTATTAATTACACTTTTTTTTATTGCAAATATACGTATTTTTTATAATCTGATAAATATTATTATACTTTTAGTCTTTGTATATACGAAAATTAAATGAATCATTCTTATAACGACTAAATTCTACAAATATATAGCTTTTTTAATACGAAAATATTGAATGGTTTAAACTGTCAACTTTTTATTTGGATTTAATCTGTTACTTACTTTTCATTTAAATTTATATACATATGTGAGAATGATAATTTTTGCCCACGATTTTATCCGTGCAAACTTCAAAACTTGACTCAGGAAGCATTAGATTTATATATTTAAATTGTATCGGATCTTTGAAGTTTTATATCTCATGAACCCGGTGTAACATGATTAGTATTTTATATCCCGCTCCTGGTTCTAATCTACCTCTCAACCAAGTTTAAGCCAAATCGATGCAGCCATTCACAACTTATAAATAGTGTAACTAACAAGACTCTTAAATATTTAGACATGACGCAAATATATCATCTATATAGTAATATAGTATGTAGTAGTAGTTTAAATTTTTCTCAATTTACTTGGAAATAAATATAAGCTTAGCTATCTATAACTTCAGCTTCTATCCAAGACTTTGTTAAAAGAGTATTTCATCAAAATATGTATATGAAACGACCATTTTCTATCAAATATTACTTGAAAATGTTTGGCCTCGGAAGCCTTATTACAACAAATTACTAATGATACTTATTATATAGGTTTTTCATTATTCACATTAAGATAGGCATCAGTCATTTATTATTTCAAATATCCTGGTAGATTTGATGAAAGATGAGATAAAGTTTGAATGATAGATGCTCCCAAAGAAGCACCAACATTCTTCTAAGATGGTCATCATAATTTCACTATATTTATAACATAATAAAGAAAAAATGAAATAGAAAAATTTTATTACCAATATAAATAGAATAAATTTTCTTACTAATACTGAAGTATTTAATTTAAACTAATATTATACGGATTACTACGCGTATTTTATAAATAGAAAACTACATACTCCCTACTTTTCGATTACTTTTCAGTAAACGAAGCTTCGGATACGATTAATATTAGTTAATATTATTCGGATATAGTTAGTCAGTAACGACCGGGCGCCTGCCTGACATCAACCCTCTTTAGGAATGCATTAATCAGCGATGTCTAAATACTCTTAGAAAGTAACTACTCTTGCCAAGATCTTAGATCTCAATAATGAAGTATTCATATTATTTTTAGTATATTTAAAATTTCAAAACGTTTAGTTTCAATGTAAATATAATCCAATACTAGTGTTGCCTGCGCCAGGAAACGCCCGTGCCACTTACTTGTATGGCTCGATGGACACACGCTCGTCAACGCATTCAAACAACCAAACAAGATCATTTTATTGTTCCTTTGTTGTTTTTTATTTAAAATATATTTCAAACCGCTACCTTTCAAAACCACTTCCTTAATAATAAAATAGTAATTTTTGTTAGTTTTTAAAATATATGTTCTATATATTATATTTTTAGTATATCACCATTAATTATTTTTTTCTTCATAAGATCCCTAGATTATTTAATATAGAGCATTTAAAATAAATGACTTGTTTTAATCACATAATGATTTCTAAATAATTATTTACTATAAAAATAATATTTTAATTGTATTTGACTTATTAATAATCGAGATTATTATTATGATTAAAATTAAATTCATTATTACTTAAAATTTTAAAACAATTATAATTTTTTCAATAAAAAATAACTAAAATTTTGTTTGTTACAAGTACTTAGTGATTTACTAAATGCTATAATTGGTAGGGCTGCAACACATTTCGGTGTAACTCTTCAAAAGGTAAGAGGTACGCAAAAAAATCCACAAAAGTGATGAACCCGATTGATGAAGAAGCGATGATGATGATGATGGATCGTTAATTTAAAAAATATAATCATCACCCGAGCTGAAAGTTACACTCGGACGCTCACAGTCTCTAATGAGGTGGCTGTTGAGTTGAAGAAGTGTAATTGACGAGGCACACGACCGGCACGCGACAAACGACCCGTGCACACTGCACCATAACACGTAACGTAACACGTAACGTAAATTATTATACACGGAAATATTTACGTCAAATATATCATGAACTAGTTTTTGCCCGCGACTTCGTCCGCGTTAGTTTCGTCATTAGTAATATATGTATAGCTGACCGGGCGAACTCTATTCCGTTTTAGAGGCCATTAATAATCAGGTTTTTCCTGTTTCAATCAAACAGAATGATTGACATATTAGTTAGTTGTCAAATCTAATGTCTAAGAAAGCATTTGTATGGGAAATAGAAAAGGGCTGTTTTTTATGGTTTTCCCAGAAATTAATCAATTTTTTTCAGCTTTTATACCTTCCCTGAACCTCCACGAAGATTTCAAGACTAAGATAAGATAAATCCGTTCAGCTGTTTTCGAGTTTTAGCGAGACTAAGGAACAGCAATCCATTTTTATATATATAGAAGATTACACGCACGCATTTAAATACATCACTCATCAATCGTCTCCTACAAAATCATGATATAAATATATTGTAATGTAATTTCAATTCACTTATACTAATTATTACTTATTCATCAAAATTTTGCGTTCAACTTATTATTTACAACGTTCCAGTGTATACTCTATCTAACATTTCATGATATACTATTATATTCTTTAAGGCTAGCACAATAAATAACAATTTAGCGTAAATATAAATAAATATAAGCCATTACAGTGATATAGTATCGAGTTATGAGTTTTTGTTAGTTACCATTATGGTCTCCTGCCTGCGCCTACATGGTTCATTTTATGCAACTTGGACATTTTAAGTGATGGAAGCAATAAAAAGTTACTTTTAAACGTTTTAATTTAATTAGAATGTTACTTTTTACTACGTTTGTATATTAATAAATATAACTGAATTATTTGAAAACAAATAGAATATTTAAAGGATAATTTGTCGATGGTAAAACAATTAATACAATTATAGATATTACACAATTATAATTGATACAATTTTAAGCAGTAAGAACTTAAAAATATATTAAATATAATTTTACTAAAATTCCATCAGCCTATTAAACTTTTACACATAACACTGAATATATTATAATTTAATTTACTTAATTTTACTATTTAATATAATATTTATATTTAAAAAAAATCCTATATTTATAGCTCGAGTCAACAAAAAAAATTATTTGCATTAGATAGTCACGCTGAATATTTTTCTATAAAAAAATAATTTTAAATAAATATAAAAAGACATAATTAACCAGAAAACAGTCATAAATTTAAAAGGCTACTATTAAATAATAAGCCACGTATCTCATGTAATGTACCGCTTAATGCTTGCCTGATTTTATATCAAGTGAGTTTAAACTTTTTATTCATATAACTGGATATCTGTATTCCGTTCGTTTATCAATATACATTATCGAACTGCATGGATTTTAAATTAATTATATTGTAAACTTAATTATTATTGAATAAATGTAGCTCAAACTCGAAGCTTCTAAAGTGGAACTGGAAGTTATTTTTGTTAGCATCTGTGCTTAGAACTTCATTTAACTTGTCAACCTGTTAAACGTCAAAAATGTTAATTAATCATTAATCTATAGTAAAAAGCAATTAAATAAACTTTTTTATTCCATTCGACAAACTACTTCGTTATTCCTTTACTTCTTTACTCTACATTAGTAAACTTCTTTATTCCATTCGACAAACTACTTCGTGTTCCCCATACACAGTACTCAAGATTATAATTCGTCAAACAAATAAAACAGTGATATTGACGAGATATTGCTCTATTCTAGTGTCAATGAAGCCATAGCATAAAAAAATTGCAATCATAGACACTTAAGATATAAAAATAATCCTCTCTATGATTTCCTAAAAACTACACAACCCACAGTTCCTGTACTTCTCAAAGTTAATTCTTCGAACAAAACCATGTAAAAAACTGTAAGCCAATGTCATAATAGAAGATGTATAATAGTATGTTTCCGATGTCTGCAGCTATAAAATATACATTCAATTATCAGCGCACCCTTCACACTCGGTAATTGGTAGACGATTCAACACACCAGTGGGTTAGCAATGGATTATAGGGAAATGTAGATTATTGGCTAGAAAAATATACAAATATATGTATATATGCATATTACAGCAAAAAACTTGTCAATAAGTACATGATTTTCTTTAATGAAAGAACTTAATTTACAGATATTTTTATAACAAACAATATTTTTATAAAAACAATTAAAGTAATAAAATTAATCGTTTTGACTAAAAGAAAATCAAAGTATATTTCAGCCAAAAACGAATATGTTCTTATTAAAACCTTCATATCTAAGATGAAAACCAAATCATCTATACACGTTTATTGAAATATCACAATATATATATATAATGAAAATAAATAATTTTTTTCCTTCAAATGATATCCACAGTACCTGAGTGATTATAACGAGCAGTCAACAATAGAGGCTGTAGCTGGAGCCGGTGTAAATCAAACTGATAATAGTAACACCATGATTTACAATCCTTTGAGGATACAAGTTCGCTTTACTTAGCATCCTACATTGTTCAGTAATTAAATTGTTGTGTTACAATACATTTAATTTGTTTCGTTATTATTTGTTGCCAAATATATATGGTACAAGAATATTTAAAAAATAAAAATCGGTGTAAATAATATACCAAAAAGATTATTTGATTTATATTCTAAAGATGTGTACGTACGGATTTATTTATATGTACGGATTAGATTTATATGTACGGATTAGATTTATATGTACGGATAAATGAATTCCTTGTACCTATGTAAGAGATCTAGGAACAAAGTTACTTGTAATAGGCTAGTTTCATAGAAGCAAATCGCTCAGCGGACGCGGCAGGTGCTACCGAGGGTTCAACAGGGTTCACGTCCTGCCCCCCCCCTTAGCCTCCTCCCCTCTGCCCTCCCCCCCTCACCCCGCAGCCTCCTCAACCCCGCCTCCCCCCAGCATCCGTGCGAACCAGTCCCTCTAATAATATAACGTAGAAATGAAAGATTAATGAGAGCAACCAGAGCACGCCTCTTACTAGATCTAGTGATGGGAACATCGTTAATAAATAATGTATACAGTAATTGATTTATAACTATTACAAAACGTCTAATTGAAAAGAAGAAGCATTCATCAGCTGAATGCGACTTGTTAGATCTGGAGCATTTTTATCTTCTTTCGTTTCTCTTCGTTTGTTAGAAAAAAGTGAGTTATTACTCTACACACTACACAAATATAAATAGTACTTACTATAACACCGTTATTCTCTGCTAATTAGTCATTAATTAAACGTTCAAAGCATCATTTAATGATTGATAGAATACGAAATCATTTTATCGATATATAAAAACAAAAAACACTATTTAAACTAATATTATTCTCGATATATTGACATCACTAATGTCAAGTCAACCAATGAAGACTAGCCGGTTAAAATATTAACCGTGTGGACCGGTAGCTGTTCTGATGACACTCACATTGTACTGCTACATTCAATATAACTATATTATCTTTGTGTTCACATCAAATACGTTACATGATCATGAATTACGAAATAAAAATCTTAATAAGAGTGTACGTAATACATAATCTTTTCTATCTGTATTACCCAAGTATATTTTTGTTGCTTTTTAATATGATTAGAATGTAATTAAAACTTTACGTACGGATTCAACGAGTGATGTAAACGCACGGTCTCATTCGCGAGTATATCTGATGTATGAAACAGATTGCTCGCTAATATTAAACATTTATAGACAAGAACTTTTTATAATCTGTGTTGTAATCCCGTTTTCAAATGTATATATAAGATTATCATCTTTTTTTAATTAAATTATAAGTGACAAGACAAACGTTTATGTCATTAAAATTATAATATATTTGATGTAAAGACAATTTGATAAAGGTTTATATTAAAGAAATAGCAAACTGAAAAGTATCCCTAAAATTGTTACGTCTATAACTTTGATTAAAAATATATACTAAATATTAGTTTTCCCGCGTGAACTTCAGAATTCTGCTCAGATAGAAATGTACGTGTTAAAAAATACCTATACTAACTTACGTTGCAGCTTTTCAATTTAAATAACCTAGATGCCTACCGTCTGCAGCGCCATCTGCCGACCTGATTTGTGAATCTAAACGGTCGGGGCCTCCAAACATATGCATAAAAAATCATTAAAATCGGTCCAACCACTTTGTTTAGTGACGTACAGAAATACTGTAGAATTATATAATATAAAAATATTGGAAATATCTTAAAAGTATGAACTAGTAAATACTTTTAGCACTTTATTCATAATAATTATATGGATATAAGTTACTACACAAAATTTAATTGACTTAATCAAAATCGAACAAGAATATACTTATACCTATAGATAAATTCAGACCGAATAATAGTCATACTGTTTGATTTAGCTGAAGTATGAGATATTAGTAAGAATTTAGGTCACTGAGATGTTACAGGTTGCTGAAAGATATTAATATTAAGAATGTTTGAGATACAAACACTTTAGGAAGTTAAAAAAGTTCTGTTCTCATTTCGTAAACCTATACTTTCCAATAAAAGTCAACGCTTAACTTCTACGCATATTTTTTATAGATAACCTTCCGATAATTTAAGCAGTCTTAAAATTTACATTACTTACTTTTCTTTACAATAATATATTAGTTGTAAAATGCAATAAAGTGCACTGGTTAAACATTTAAATCTTAGAAAGCATCTGCAATGCGGAGATGTGTTTAGGTAAAAAGTGTGATACACATGACCGCGTAACCAGCTCATCGTACAAGAATGGCCAATACGCACCTACTGAACATAACGACCACAGCATAATTAAACACTAATCATATATATTTTTTTATCTTTTCATCGTATTTCTATACGCCCGATGAGTTCATCTGAAATCGCTAACTATACGTAGACGCAATTTAATAATAAGCTTGAAATAATTAAGATTATGTAACCACGAAGTGATTTTTTTATCTTCTATCTTTGATTTTTCTTAACAGTATTTGACAAATGACATATATATTAAATATACAGGATCAACAAAGTAAAATACCTAAAGAAAGTAATTTCACAGGATTATGTTTGTTAACTATAAAAACTGTGGCAAAACCTCTCGTGTAAGTACAGTACATAACTCAAACTCAACATTACACGCTACGCCACAAGTTCTTTACAAAGAAACCATTCATAGATTCACTATGAGGGGCAGCGCTGAACAAAGTGCAGATAAGTTAAGATCAAACCATTGTGTGATTCCATTTCACCCGCTATTTGATGAGATGATATGGCTAATTATGGCGCGGTCACGCTCTCCATGATTACAATAGAATTACTATGTAACACATTAAACCTAAATTTAAGATTTAATTTTCAAATTAATTTGATGTAGACGTCTTTATAAATGGATATAACTCGGCCATAACTTAAACCGGAGCATCTAACGGCCGCTGTGTTAATAAATAAAACTAATAAAATATGAAGTGTGAGACGGATAAGAATCTGATGGGCAACAATACATGAATAATTAGACCTGCAACTTATAATGTTCAAAGAAATACGCGTGCTAGCTATTAATTAAGTTTTACGGACGCTTTCTCAAATCGTAAAACTGTTGTAGGCTGTAGCGTTATCTAAAATAAAACCCTTTCATTATATGTTTATTAGTGTTAATTATAACAGATAATTTTTGTCGGTTGCACTGCTACTGTAATCATGTATTGCAGATGCATTACGTTAATACTTCGTTTCTGTGTGATTTTAATTATCTTTTCTTTTCAATTTACATATTTTTACAACTAAAACAAAAAGAAACAAACAAATCTTTTTATTCCACAAGTTATAAATATAATATTAGTATCATTCTAATTATTAAGTCGAAAATAACGAAAAAAACAAAATTGTATAACAATATATAATACTTTTGTATATTCTATAAGTAAATAAAATATTATTATTAATAAAATGGAAATACTATAAAGACGATAACAAAATGTCTGTGTAACCGGAGCAAGGTGAAATAGAAATGAGGGTAGTATAGATCATTATAAATATCGAATGAAGCTAACGGCGCGTGCGCACGCGACTCACCATAGAGCAGAATAGTGATACAAACAACACTACAGACTGGCCACTATTTACTTAATAAGGAATATATAACACCTATTAATTAATATGTAAAATATTATTTATTTTTCCTCATCTTCCCAAAGGTATATTCATATTTAAATCATGTCTATAAACTAATTTTGAGACTAAAAGAAAAGAAAAGTGTGTATTAAGATTTCAATCGAAAAGGCATAGATAATATTACTAAAATATTGAAAGTATCTATATACTCAATTATTTTATGTACCTTCGATTTAATATTAATTAATATCTCTTCTTAACCATAATAATATTTTTACCAATATTATTGTTATCTATAATTGGTTTTTCGAAGAATTTCTATCTTTGGTATCACAAATAAGTTACACGTTTTCTCTATAGTATATATGTATTATTGAATGTAATTTTTTTATCATAGTAGTGAATCACTATTAATTGAATTTATGTAATATTAAACTCCCTTTTTCTCGTTTTGTATTACAAATATATTTGAATGTAATTTGTTGTAATTATTGTCTTGTTTTTAATAAAACGTAAAATAATAACATACTGCCAGCTGTGTTCAAGGTAGCGGTGATGACGTCATTGATGATAGAAGTCATTACAATTTAGTTACTTGTAAAGTCACCGCAGATAAGACGAACTATACTTTATACCACAAGTTTGAATTCACACACTATATACTCAACGTTTAGAGTTTTGTATCATGTGCATAGTACGGGTCCAAATCTTCAGTCTATTTGATATAATATACTATAAATCAAATAAATATTTATGAAAAAAGTATATGTTAAAATATTTTAAACACAATAATAAGGTACAGTTATTTTATGTTATAATGTAATATAATAATTACATTTTTAATCTTTGATTCCATTACACCTCACCGATTGCTTCATGAACGAATATCTATAGATCAATGCGCTTGTTCACGATCCTGCCAATATAAATGGACAGCATCAGTACGATAGCAATTACCACTTTTATACAAGGGAACATGATTGAATTTACAATGCATTCATTAAAATCACATTTTTGACTTCGATTCTACATAGTTATGGTTGAAACTGATATGTTTTCGAATTATATTTTGATGATATCAATTTACATATTAAAATTATTGTTGTTTAATTTTTCATATTAATACAAAACAATCCTTGATGGTAGGAAATAATAACTCTTTAAAGACAATCTTTAAAACTGGTGGGAGCAGGTGAGCGGTTTGTAAGTATAAAAAGGAATAATCACCAGCCTCAAGATCTTAAATCCTGTGAGAGCAATGAATCTCATTCGTCCCTCAGTGAAGTCTGTATAAATCGCACGCACTGATTAAAAGCTATGGAGTCGGAAGTTGGTGCGAGCCGGTGATTTATTAATTCATTAGCTAAATGCCTCCTTTATCCGCTAATTGGGGAAATGATAAAAGTGATTTTTAACATACGAATGTTCAATCAAGCCGAGTGACCCTTTCGTTCGTAATTAAGATCGCTGCTGGATTTAAATAAGTCAAGCTAAAGTACTTTTTATTTTTTGTTCCCTTTACTTAAGCTGAAATTCGTGTTCTTTTATACCAACCTTCCATTTATTGAATATATCAAATAATAATTAATAGACAATTAATTTACTATAATAACTTCAAAGAACAGCCATTACAAGTTTCCTAAACGTAGAATGTATTTATAATTAGTTTATCGAACAAACAATGAAGATACTACCGGAGCAATCTAACTAATAATTTGTGTATAATTACAAAAGCACATAAATCTCAGTAATAGAAAACGGATTTCCAAGCGTAGCGCAAACAACGCAACCTTTATTGATACTATCTCATGTAAATCGCGTCGGATAAATGTAACTTGATGTTTATCCTGACTTTACTGATGTTATTTCACGAAAGAGTTCCAAATATATTACTCACTATTAAGACTGGAATTTGTCAAAACATTACTTAAATCGCAGCTGCGATGTTAACAATAGAAGTAGAAAATATAAGAGAGAAAAGAGATTTTTTAATTAAGAAAACTTATTATTTTACTTAAGTATTTTTATATACTATTAAAGCTACTGCCAATGCAATAGAAATTAATCAACAGACGGACATACAATCTCAAGATTAGCAAGACAAAGGCACGCGTCGGGTGCGCGCGCGCAATTAGCGGTCACAATGAGCCAACAACAATAGCTTGATGGGAGATAGGCTATCGGCATATCGCGACGTTCGCTGAATTAGTTTGCTTAACCTTTGTCTGTGCTTAACCCGCGACAAATGTAACTGAACTTTTATTAACTGCAGGTATCTTTTGCCGTTCCCCGAACTGTTCAGACTATTCTCTTACCGTTTTAATGTTATGTTATTTAGAAGCCACGAGATGTGTTTATACATATGAAGTCTTCAAATAGGTCCGTTGTATATCAGTCCTCTACAAATATCTTCAGGTTAGCACTAATACAATCGGATTAAGAGGATTTTGACCAGTTTGTCACGTCAATTCGTGGGAGGCCGGCCAGTGCCGAAGCGATAACGCACAATCCTTTCGTAATAAACCCTTAGTTGAATTATCTCTTGCATCTTAGCCCTACCTTACCATTTATAATATTTTAAGTTGTGTTATTACAGTGATAAAGGCTTTCAGTATTTTCGTTTTGAAACCCTATGATACTTGGAAAAAGAGGAGTGTGACTTATAAATACAATAACGATTAGTTTCAATATTCTTTGGTACATACAAAATTATGTTACATACAACATAATCATCATATTATAGTAATTTTCTGAAGTTTTCTGTGGAAATATATAAAGTACAAAAATGTTCACAATATTAATATTTCAGCTAATTTCTTTTCATTTTGATAACATAAACTAAATAACAATTAAATAACATTAACTAAGTAACAATCAATATTGGCGTCATTTAACATTTTGTATCTGAGAACGCTCCACTTTAACGTCCCAGCCTTAACATCAATTAGACGAAATTTAAATTTAAATTGAACTCGATAAAACTGGTAACTTAAAAATAAATTATAAGCCGATTAACAAGTAGTTAGTACCTAACCTATTTTTGTATGTTTTTATGTATTTATTAAATAGATTTAATGTTTCAACTTGATAAATATGTCTTTAGCAATGTCTATACATAATGGCATTTTATATAAATGGCACTGAACAGCAAAATAAAGACGAAAGATTGTCTTAGGTCTTGCCACACTACAATTATAGAACTAATACCAATTGATGGACCTTTTGAAGCCCTTATAGGTATAACATAAACATGTTTAATTATGTAATAATATTATCTATATAAACTATCATCAACATAACATAAAGGTTAAATAGTTAAAAATATTTCAAGGCGACAATTCCTATCTATAAGTTCCCTAAACATCCACTCCTTAATCTATATAGTCGATGTCTTATAAAATAGATATAAAACACCTTTGATGTTTTGTGTTTCATATAAGAATTATATTTAATACAATACTATTCAATACAGAACATAATTCAGGAATCTTTAGGAATCAGGTAGATGTTAAGTCGTGTAGTCTAATGTTAGAAGTATGAGTACACTAAAGTATTGAAATATCTCTTACCTTTCAACTTGCTCTGGCATCTCAGCTGATCGATGATCGTGGTGAGCCTGTTCTCCCGCTGGTTCATCATCCTCCCGTCATCTTCCTCCTTCACACCACACTTATCGTCATCATTCTTATCATTCTTATCATTTCCGCAGCTGTCTTCAAGCTCAGTTTTTATATTCAATTCACTTGTCATTGTCATGTAATTATCGTTGCAATTCTTGATCACTGTTTCAGACATCTTAGAATATATTTATAACAAATTTACTCGCTATATGTGATAAAAAAAACAGTATTATTTTTGCCCTATTGTTGTATATTATATATTTGAAGGCTTCTAAAGACAGTAAAAATCAGTATTATTTTTTCCCTATAATTGTATATTATATATATTTCAAGGCTTTTGAAAACAGTATTTGTGTTGTTGAAGAATTTCTATATGTGTATTTGCTTATCATGTAAGTGTTTGCAATGAATCTGATTACTCATATATAATCTAACGATAAATTCGTCCGTGACTATGACCTGTTCTTGTTTGTGCAATTCTAATAACATTAATTTAAAGACTTTTTAACATAATACTAATGTACGTATACTGTTATAACATCCAACAGTTTGAAGCAAAATCTTTATGATAGTTTGCATAGTCAACTCGACTTACAGTGCAAACGTGTAAATGAAACATCATATAATTTACAACTGAAAAACCTTGAAAGTTCGGTTCAGTGTTTATCTTAACTATAAAACGCGAACTAAGGATACAAAGTTATATATATAAAGTGTTGATAATATCCAATATTTTATATATTTTCAAACAAATACGAGTGAAGATATATATATTTATATATTTCCATAGTTACTGTATAAATAGTGGATAGTCAATTTGTACACGAGCATCCAATCAATCACAGTCCGCTAACAAACAAGAGTTCAGTTTAAGTTACGTACCATTCAAATGATATAAACTTAACACGCCCCCTATTGTTCTCAAAGACCGCCTTTGTAAAGGTCACTTATAGTTTTTCAATGTAGATTGTATTGTAATTTAGCAGAAATATCTATATTTTACAACTCCACAATACTGTACCACAATTATGATTTGGAAAACGGAAAACGTATGACATTATCTATGATTTTGGAGCAAAGTCCTTAGTATATAATAATGAGAACCTGATAGAATTACGCGTGGAGTATAAAAGATGTTTACCTTTAGAACAACACAACAAACACAGTAACAAATAAATATAATATCACAAATATTAAAACAGCGGGTAAAGGTAACACAGGTATGGTATGGTTTATCGCGCGTTCAACTGATAACTGTCGTGTCAGGTCAAACGAGCAAATGGGGCACAGTGTGCTGATAACAAACGATAAGGGGCTCTTAACCTTCCGACGCCACTTGCTATATGCTGCTCTGGTGGCTCATACTGGATTTCGAAGGCACCAGGGTTGATCGACTGATGCAAAAAGCAGAAACAACTATATTATAAATCATATTTTTCATTCATCAAAATTCTTCATATGATTAGCCCTAATACAAACGTCTTAGTAACATTTCTTTTTAATAATAATAGTTTTAAAGTGAATGGTGCAAGTGTACAATGAAAGGGCAGACGTGCGACCGGTCATAGCGTCGTGACTGTGATAAGCTGATAACAGTGATAACGTGATTTGCGGACAAAGCGTAACGCTTCAAGGAAACCCGCTGATAATACATCGACCACAACACTATGGTCATTTGTTATAAATATAGGTAGCAATGTTCAGAACAACTAGAGTCTTTCATCATCCTACTTTAAACACTACTTATAGATAAACTATTTAGCATTAACATGAAATTTAAGTTTTCCTTTCAAATGATTATTTGTAAATCAATTCAATGTTATGTACCAAAACCAATCATTATCAAGGGTTAATTATTGGGTAACAATTATACAGATTACAGAAGTATCCTTTATAAAAATATATAAGTTCATAGCGCCTGACAGAAATAAGTTAGTTATTACATAAATCTACAAATTGTATATACTTTTTTGAAAGTAACATACTATATATAATCGTATATTAATTCCATAGAGTTAACCAAAATGGATATATGACAGCTGGCATTAAAATAGTACGTCTGAAGCTAATTCGGTCGTGAGGTCGCGACCTGTCACCCCACGCACAATCCATATTTGCCAAATAATTGCTCAACTTAACTGTACATAATTGTTGTAGGATTGTTCATAAATCCAATTATATTTGTAAAATCAAATAAATATACTAAAAATTCTTTGAATATCTTTGTACAGAATCATGTGACATGATTTCTACTAACATATTTTTAATAATTTTCATTGAAAAATCTATGACTAACACTGACTATACTTCCAATATAAGTTTAAATGCAATTGGATTATTTCTTTATGTCATAACATCTTGGCAGCGGGTAGAGCTAATTTGGGCGGCGAGGTCATGACCCGGTGCCCTGCGCCTGCGCAGCACAGCGCTAATCTTGGCCATGTTTACTGTCAGGACAAACAGTTTTCATATATATTATTTAGAGAATAGTAGTAGCAAAGAAAATAATATTGAAATTATTATCTATGAATTAATTTCTGTTACTATTGAATAACGTTTGCTTTGAAGATACAGGGTGTTAGGAAAACGATTCAAGCTAGTCTTTGTTGTTAGTATGTAAATGCATTATCTTAATATATATTTATATATTTTTCTTAACAGATAATCGAATTATCTGGCTACGTTCCATGTCTAGATGTATTTCAAGCGGGGCCGAGGTTGTGACCCGACTACCCCCCGGCCCTCAGCCGCGTTACAATGTAATACACTAACATCTTTAGAAAATACATTCATTTATACAAATAAAAATCTATAGAAAGTGAACAAAATTAATTTAACTACCAAAGAACTGTTCAGTGTTTAACGATTTTAAGTATTCATTACGCAATTAATTCTAAATGTATGTATGCCAGCGTTGTAAACACATTATAAGTATTAGTTCCATTTCGTTTCATTTCACTAAAACATTATCAAGTTTTAAATAATCTAATTAACTTTAAAATGAACCCAGAATATCTGTAGAGACAAATCGCCTGGTCTTTCTCAACTCTGTCTATTGCTTTGTTATTTAACAAAAACAAACAAATGTACGCTATTACTTAACTCATGTACAATGTAATGTTGTTTTTTCCATATTTTTGATTAACCAAATCATAACAGCCTTCTTACATACCGAACAATGAGCAAATTAAATGGAACAATAGACTCGATCGCACCTGAACATTAGTAGCGTCTGATATAATGAAGGAAAAAATTGTAAGTAATTCAGAAAACATGAATTCAATTAATAATTATATCTAGAATTAATACAGACTTAATTAAAATCCAGTAAAGAAAAACTGACTTTATTACAATTAAATTAATTTTATTTTTGATTTCAAGGTGACGATAATTCTAGTATACTTATCCAAAGAAACATTATCTCAATACGATGGTAACTATGGTGTCCAACAAGGGTATCAATACAATCCGTATCAGAATATGCCATACGAACCATACCAAGAACAATTATTACAAAATAACAAGTGGAATGAAGAAGAGAATGCAAATTACAAGGATTATAAAGATTATAATGATTATGATGAAAATATCTGTGATTGCAGCAAATGTGGTGATCTGAAACCCGGTTGCCTAAATGCATGCCCCAATTGCATGTCCACACCACAACCTCTCATGCCTCAAAATTATTTCATACTCCCATTCCCATATCCATACCCAATGACGGCGAAGGAAACCGCTGCACCCGTTCATAAAGAAACTCAAAGAACAACCACAACTACAATCGCAACGACAACAACAACAATAACTACAACAACAACAGAAGCTCCAACAACAAACAAAGAAACAACAGAAATTGTTACCGAAGCAACAACTGAAACTTCTATGGAAACTGACATGACGATGTCTCCATTTCACGTGATCTCGAAGCGACCCTACTTGATAACGTGTCTAAGAAAAACAAAACCCAATTGGATGCCAAAATACGGTATAGTTCCTATTTCTGATACATTCGCTGAAAAAATTATGCTTCAACTGAGAGACATGAAAGTATTACATCCCCGTAGAGACGTAGCTAGAAAAGAAGCTACGTATCCATTACAGTAAAAATACTATTAAGTCTAGATTAAAATTTATATATCGTTATACATTTTTAAAATAATTAATTTGTTTAATTCGTATCAGAACAAATCACTCAGTGACTATAGATCTTTCGAAATAACAGTTACTTTTTTTAAGTGAAATGAGTTTTTATATATCTTACTTTTTATATATTTCATAGCTTGTTAAAATAAAAATAAGTATAAATGTAAATTTTACAGAGTAACCAAAATGCTCAACGTATGCTCTCTGTAGAACGATAAGAATTTTAGGTTTTGACTAAAAAATATATATATGACAGCAGAATCCTTAAGAAATCCTTGTAATTTTTTTTTATTGAAATTTAAACACTATTTTTTTTAATACCACGTATTTTTTTGGTTTGTTATTTTAACTCAAATGCGTTTTCTTTGAATAAAATTAAAGAAATATGTTGATATTCACTTTTTTACATAAAATAAATGTTGTTATTATATAAATATGTTTAAAACGTTTTTAGGAAAAAAATATACGTTATTGTAAAATAGCTGTAAGTATATGTAGCATTTTCATTCGTACGTACCAAAAACTTAAAAAAATATAAATAAATATACGAAGCACATCACATAACACAAATCACTTCACCAAATATTTACACTGGAAAAGTTTTATATGTAATTATTCAGGCGTATCGATTATTTATCATCGATACATATCCCGGGAGCGTGGCTTGACCTTTCAGAAGTGTTCACGACTGTGAGAAAGTCGCGCGGGGTCACCGACGATGTATTTTTAGAGTTTAAAGTTCGAAATACGACGGTTCACGCGTCTTTTAAACGATTTGATGCTTCCGCCAATCGATTTGGCTGTTACAATTATACGACTCCTGATTGGATGATAATTGACGTACGAAATAGGAATTAAACTTTTTATAGATGTACCTATGTTTAGATTAAATTTTCGTTTAATATTGTATAACATATTATAAACAAATATAATTTATTTCAGTACATTGTACTAGTGTACAGAATATACAATAAAAGTGCCTGACATGCAGTATTAAAAGTCTTGTTTACAAAATATATTCTCTATTATTAAGAAAAAAAATTATTACTCTTTAGCATACCTTCTATTGAATTGCGACAATGTTGTTTCAGCAAGATTTTTTTACATAACATAATTTTTAGTTATATGCGGTTGAATAAATAACCATAATTTAAAATTACAGTATTAATTACAAAACCCCCTTAAAGTTATGAAAACTTATTTTTGATTGCTTTTTACTAAATATGCCTCTAATAAAAATATTCTTTACTAACACACGCTCTCATAAATGATATTGGAGCGATAGAATTATTCAAATCAAAGTATTGAAATATGTTCCTACAGATAATATGACTAAATATCTTTTAGTTTGTTATAGGTACATAATTTATTTTAGGTATAAATGAACTATGCCTTAGTATTTACATTTCTTACATAAGCATTAAAAAACTCAACTTTTTGTCTGATGCTATGAACTTTATTGGTGATATTATTCATTTATGACTACGGTCTTAACAAGGAATGCCTGAAAATTTTTGTACAGTTAGCTCCGATTTTCTTCTTGTAGACTTTGCTTAAAACATTGTCGTAAAAATATTTTAGAATATAAATTTTATTAAATGTTGCTAGATTTGCGGTTTAAGGGGAAGTTGTCATCATTGCTACATTTAAGGCGAATATGTATTCAAATGGTATAGAAAATCTCCAGTTTGTAAATCATGTGTTGAATTTTAATTGTTTTTTTTAAAAGAAAGTATAATAATAAAAAAAAATTAAATGAATTAGCAAGTACCAAAAAATTATATAGATCATCAGATCTACTTTGAGATACTTTCCAGTACCTTAAACAACATTTATTCCCGTAATACAAACAGTCAGCAAATATTAATTAGGATACACTGGTTTTATACTACACTAAATAAACAAATGTTGCCTTTCAAAATCAAGTTAGATTCACAGAAATATTAAGATCATGAATTATGTTGAATACATTAATTACCTTACAATTCCAGAGGAAAGCAAAATAAAATAGGCGTATGCATCAAGATTCAAGAGCATGTCAAACAGAAAATCTACGAGGCTAACTGGAAGAGGAATATCGAAAACTGAGTATTGCTGCAGTCTTCAAAATCTATATATTGAGAAAAAAGTTATTTTTTTAATAAGTAATTGTATTTTTCAGTTTTAGCTGTAAGTGATAAATTAGAGACCGTGGACTATTCTTGCTATGTTTTCATAATCAATAAATTTGTAGTCATCGATGGTGAAGCTTTGATTGGTAACACATTCGCGGTAAAGTGTTTCTACCTGATACTTTACTTTTTTAAACTTACAAAACCAAAAACTATAGACCGACGTCTCGATTTTGGAAAATAAACGTACGTCTTGCTACCCTTCATTTCTGACTTGACTTTTGGAAACATACCTATTATATAGCTAAGAAATCTAATGGATGTACATATTGTCATTAAAGCGACTGTATCAGAAAATTTATGGTATGAACATTGTTTAGTATTTCTCAATTCAATTTGATTTTTCTATGATTAATAATTTTTCGGCGATTTGCCACTCACCCTCACGGTAAGGTACATCTCAACTTTCATTAATCAGAAAAGCCTTCTGACTGGTTTTAATATCTGAATTATTATATGTATAAACGAGTGGCCTCTTATGTTACATGACCCATTTTAATTATGCGTAAGTATTTTCCAGCAGCACTTATTACCATCTACCACGGGTGGACATAGGTTCCCGGGATTCGTGAATGAGTCTTATAACGTAAAACTCTTTAAAACCCCAAACCCCAAAGGAGTTTACACAACCTAAACAAGGTACAAAGTATAAGAACTTATTCTTTATACTGTATGCATTGTTATAAGTATCATGTAAATGCCTTTCAAAGTCTACCTTAATTATTAAAATATTTTTTCTCACAATTGTTTTATTGGTCATTTTTGTATCGTAATGTTTTTGAAAGCAATTAAAAAGTGAAAGGTTAGTAAGTATGTTTACATTAAATAGGGGAGAGTCGGATATATCGTACCACTTTTCACTTTAACTCAAATATTTCGACTATAACACGTCTTATAATAATTAATACATATGTAAAATAAAGTTTCACATTTTAGCTTCCTAAGAAGAAGAGAATAGATCCTTGCGATTATTCTAACATTGTTAAAAATGCTTTTTTTAGAGGCTTGCCAGCGGTACGATTTAGCCGACTAGTCGTTTTAATCGTACCACTAAGTCTTTAAATCGTACCATGGGTGTTTAAGTCGTACCACTGAATGAAAGACATTAAAATTCTCAATCAAATTATTTATTTTTGACTGTTAGGTAAGTAATAAAACAACATTATTTATATCTTTTAGGTAATAGAAACAAAATTTTTAACTCTTAGGTTGTATAAAGGAACTATAAACTTTCTCAGTAAAATAATATGATTATACTATGATAATAAAAATAAGACAAATAAAAAAGAGACAAATAAAAAAACAGTAAACTATACTAATAAAGTAACAGTTAACAAGAATGTCATTTGTAATATAATTATTGTGCATATTTCTTAATGGAAACAATCATGACAAATGTTTTCAAAAATTCGAAGTACACGTCTCATGTAGCCACCGTTTACAGCGAACGCATTGAATCGAATCAACTTTTGGACCCTTCTTATCGTAGTAAGAACAATTGCACTTTCGACATATATTTTCAAGATAATCATCGCTGTCATCATCATCATCTAGTTCTACAACAAGTGTCTCTCCTGAATCATCGCTACTGGTGATGGAATGAGATCGTTTCCTCTTATAACTTTTGTTTTTAGCCTTGGGTAGTACTTACTTATAGGTACTTGCGATTGGTAGTCGGGTAAATCGTGCCAGTACAATTTAACCAACTGCAAGTGGTACGATTAAACCAACTAAGGCATTTCTAAAACAAAAGCAAATATCCGGCATAAACTCAAAACTTAGACACGCAACAAAAACCCCCAATAATCTAGTATACAATTGTGGAATAATAAAAAAAACTGAATAACTATAGCTTACCTTGATTACGAGTTATCTCCTTACGAATGTACGACAATATTTATATTAATTCCTACAAAAAATGTTTTTTTTTATTACGTGCACAGTTGTTAACTCACGTCGATTTAAACTAGTGGGTGAAGAGGGATGGTGCAGGGCCACGATTTGGCGTTGTCAATGTAAAAGAAAATATTCATTAAATGGGAAATTTAGAAGTGGTACGATTTAAATGCTAGTACGATATAACCAACTCTCCCCTATATTTATTTGTTATGAAGCCTTTGCTTGTTTTGTTCTAACGAAGATTTTATTTCGCGAAATTATGAAAGCATCATTAATAACTTGTCATATCATAATGTAGCGGTGAATTAAAAAAAGGGAGCAAGTTTTCTCTGTTATGAAAAAAATAAACCTTCCATACACCGATTTCACTTGTACTATGCCTTTAATTTTAAATAATAATATATTGCCAAAAATTATTTCAAAAATATTTTTGTACCCTACCATAATTAAATATATGTAACATATTTGTAAAATAACCACAAAATATATTTATATGTATATGAGTACATTCTTTATATAAACATTATAATAAACAATTTATTACTAAAATTTACGACATGGCATTACAAAATTTTATATTCAAGCATTTCACGTTAGTATCAAATATTTTTTCACTATTTTATAGAAGTGAATTTTTTATTACAATCAACTTTCATAATAATAAAACAACATGGGAATAATAATATAATGTATTTAATATGAATTGGGTATGTATTTCATTAAACAGGCTAATTAAATACTCTATTTTTGTATCAAGGTAAATAGTACTTCATTTGTTCCAGATCAGAAATGTAGGGACTCTAATAATATTAGTTCAGAATGTTCTTTGCGAAAACCTACATGGATATAATTCTAATAGTTTCCAAGTTCGCCAATTAAAATCGTTTTATGAAGAACGATATGATCGAGACAGTAATAGAGATTACGGTGTTAGCGTCGAGATAGATAATGTTAAGAAGTTAAAATGTAAATGCGTATGTACGAATAAATGCTCCGATAGACGGGTGACTAAAGTCCAATATCAACAGCAACCTTGTTGCCCGCCCGAGTGCTGTGTTGGCGGGTCACGACCTGGAGATGAACGCTATCCTGGGTATGACAGATACCCGGGACAAAAAGGATATCCAGGTCAGGATGGTTACCCAGGTTTAGATGGATATCCGGGTCAAGATGGATACCCAGGTCAAGGCGGATATCCAGGACAAGATCGATATCCGGGTCAAGATGGATACCCGGGTCAAGATCGGTATCCGGGTCAAGATGGCTACCCGGGTCAAGATAGGTATCCGGGCCAAGATGGATATCCAGGACAAGATGGTTATCCCGGCCAAGATGGATATCCCCCGTACAGTCGACGTCCCGGATACGATAAATATCCAGGATTCGATTATGACCGCAACCAAAATCTTTACCCAAAAGATCCCTACTATACAAGACTCCCTAGATACCCCGATAACAATTATTATCCAAATCAGAACCGTTACCCTAATTATCCTGGAGATGCCTCGAGATTTCCCAAATATCCTCCAAACTATGATCCTTCAGCAAAACGAGACTCATTTACAAATTTTCCTTCCATGATTACGTTTACTCTTCCAAAACATTATTCATTCATCTTTCCTTGGATGTCTTCTGCCTTTAAGCCTAATCATATCGATACTACACCGACGTCCTCAAATAAAAATGAAGCAACTGCCATCAAAACAGAAGTACCTTCAGTAAAAATAGAGACAAGTCCAGAAGTTACTGCTGTAACGACACCAAATGTTGTTACAACAGCAACAGCTGCAACCGCCGCAACACCAGTAACCGCTGCAACACCTGCAACCGCCGCAACACCTGCAACCGCTCCAACACCTGCAACCGTCCCAACACCTGCAACCGTCCCAACACCTGCAACCGTCCCAACACCTGCAACCGTCCCAACACCTGCAACCGTCCCAACACCTGCAACCGCCCCAACACCTGCAACCGCCCCAACACCTGCAACCGTCCCAACACCTGCAACCGTCCCAACAGCCGCAACAGCTGCAACTGCTGTAACCACTGCGACAGCTGTAACAACTACAAGTACTGTACCACAAACAACTCCACAACCTCCAGCTGAAAACACAACAGAAGTATCAAATACAACTACAGAAGAAATACTCACTAAATCTACAGAACCATACAGAATTGAGGACGAGGTCGCAGATGGAGGGAAGAAGCTCGCATATTACAGACAGAATGCAATGTGTTCAGGAGAATACTGTGACAACAGATATAAAAGAGTAGGGAAATACAACTTTAATGATTTACTGCCGAGGCCGACCGTTAAGTCTTATTTGCGTGCCAAGAAACCTTATATTGAACCTGCTCGCAGAAGAAATAGTTTTGCATCTAACTTAAATATTCCGATCCCGGACAAAATGGCGTTCAAATTGATGGATAGACTGCGACGTAAATATTAATGGGGTTAACAAAGGTAAATTAATATCATAAAGAGAGAAAAATAAATTAAATTTGAAAAGATTATCTAGCTGGTTTTGAACTCGGAGTAAATAATTCGTGCTTTCACATATACATAGAACTACGATACATGTATAATTTAGAAAAAAATACATATATATCTTATAGTTTCATGTTTCCTTCATAACACCTACTGCTATGATTCAATATTTGAAGAAGTCCTCTTTATAATCTATTTAGGAATTAGGAATTTCAGCTTTCACTTCAAAACAGAAAAACAACTACATATAAAAACTTCAAAAGGATTGTCTTTGTCTTGATATATTAAACGTAGCAACACTGAACACATTTAAATCACAAAGGGCTCTTTAAATGTATTTATTATATAAATAAAATAAATTATTTTATAAATATAAACGCGGCGATCCATTAACCAGGTAACACTATTCTTTCCATGATAGAATTAAAGAAGTAACTTTAAATTTTATTCGTCCTAAATAGCAGTGTTTAAATATATGATAAACCATTTAGAAATAATATGTAGAATTACCTAAATATTTCTATATATGTCCAATTAAAGAGAAAATGCAGAATATGGTTAGTCCATTATCAAAAATCAAAATAAAATTAGTCAAGAACAATACAGGGTGACTGGTGAATTACTATCGATATTTGAGGACGTGATATTTGACGATCATATATGACAAAATAAAAATTAATATAACATAAATATTAATAAACTTCTAAGTAAAGTTAACCAAAAGTTGTGTAATTAATTACGCATCGTGTGAACACCCTACAGATTAGGTATACACGCACACTCACACATACGCGGCGGGGGCGTGGTTTTGTATCGGCACGCCGCCGCACGCGTCCACACTTGGAACACTTGGAACGTGTCAACACTTTATTTATTTATATAGAAATTTGGTCAAAAATTAAGTACCTATTTTTTTTACATAATTCGAATGAGAATCATGTACCGAGTATGCTCCTTAAATATTGATAGTAATTCACCAGTCACCCTGTATAATGGTAAGAATTAATAAATTAACCCGTATTTTTTTATACAACTGTTATAAATGGGAAAGCGAATTAAATTGTCACAATTTTAATAATACATACATATAGTATTTATATATGATTACTATTTAAAAACTTTAATGTAATAAATGTATGTAATTAAATCAATTTTAATTTTTCACTATACCGGGGTGACTGGTGAATTACTATCAATATTTAAGGAGAATACTCGGTACATGATTCTCATTCGAATTATGTGAAAAAAATAGGTACTTAATTTTTGACCAAATTTCCGTATAAATAAATAAAGTGTGGACACGTTCCAAGTGTTCCAAGTGTGGACGCGTGCGGCGTCGTGCTGATACAACACCACGCCACCGCACGCGTATGTGTGTGTGTGTGTGTGGGTGTATACCTAATCTGTAGGGTGTTCACACGATGCGTAATTAATTACATAACTTTTGGTTAACTTTACTTAGAAGTTTATTAATATTTATGTTATATTAATTTTTATTTTGTCATATATGATCGTCAAATATCACGTCCTCAAGTATCGATAGTAATTCACCAGTCACCCTGTATAACTAAGTAGTGTAACCAAATATTATATTTTTAATCCAATTGTTTTATGTTCACAATTGACAAGACTTTAAATTAATGCATTTTACTGGCAACATTTGTATATACCAAGAAGACAGAAAAGCAGTTGTGATGAGTTTGCTTCTTATTACTGGAGCGCTTAAATTCAGTATTTTTCTTTTAAATTGTTCAGTTAAACAAAATCTTTTATTATTATATAGAACAAGTTTATAAAGGTAGAAATTGTTATCCTATTCTAAGCCTTTAATTTGTTGTACTTCTAAAGTGTAAAGTAAATAATATTACTGTGAAGATATATCTTGGTTAAAATCCAAGTGTTGAACATCTAATGACTCAACTTTGAAGACTTCAAAGTCCTAACTAATTACATACTAAAAATACTACAGTATAGTATTTTAAACATGTTTCTTACATCTAGAATCAATTCAAATAAACACATAACATTAATATAAAATAATTTTATTTCTTAACATTATGGAAGTACACAGCCATTTTTGACACAACAAAAACGTATTCAAATTACAATTAAAACAATCTGTAACATTAACATACTCCGTACTTAAATTTTAATACCATAAAGTAACTAGAAATATTAATCTAAAAATAAAACTAGAATTGTGAACTAGGAATATAGATGTCTAAAACTTAATAGAATTCATAATTTAAAAATGTCAATACAATAAAAAAAAAATGTTTCTGAACGTCCGCCATTTTGAGGACGCCATCTTGTCTGTCATTTAAGCTTCAGTGTTACTATTATTATAATAAATCTATAAGCAACACTCATCGAGACTATGTCCCACAAATACTTGTTAATAAAACATTGTACTCAAAGTACCATCACAACTATAAATGCACAAACAATTCAATAGCTCTTAACCTAAACAATTTACATAATAAAGGTCAAAAAATATGTGTCAAATTCTATATGTACATGTTAAATATACTGCAAGGCACGCTATACATTTGTATTAAGGTTCAAACTTGAACAACATCAATATTATTTTCAACCTTATTACAAATTAATAAGGTTTATATTCCTTAAATGGTAATTCACTTCTGGATCGCGAGTGACGTAATCAGTTCCTGGAAGTCTGTGACGTACCACGAAGCCTTCTTCCTAACCTCCTCCCTCACTACGTTTCCACCAAAACCTAAAAAAAATATTCATTTAATAGCTTTCCACTTAATCTTTAGGATATATTATTTATTAAAAATATTCATTAAATTATTACGATCGAAAATGGCAACACTCTTTTTTATTGCCAGATAAAAATATCTTATTTTGTGTTTGATGTAAAAAAAATCCTAGTAATAAAAAAATTATCATCACCAGTTGTGAAGATAATGAATGCGTCAAAAAACTTAGAAACATCATTACATATTTTAAAAAAACTTCATAAGATAAGTAATTTTATTTCATACCAATGAACGCATCAGCTGGGGGGCTAGCCTCGGCATCAGTTGCCCCATCACCAATCATCACCAATCTCTGGTAGTGATGATGATCCTTCAGACGTCTTATCACCAGCCCCTTACCACCGGAACGAGATGTAGGCTCCGTATCATCGAAGCCAGCGTAATCACCTATAAATTTTATGTTCAAATATATTACTTAAAAAATCATGCTTACTTAGCTTTACTACGGATGAAATATCATTGTATGTATGAGTATTAAAATATACAAATGACTTGCTCATAACAACTGATTATATTCGCACAAAAAAATTCTATGAACAAACATCCACAAGTACATATTTTCGCAATGATATCTAAAAAATAAAATACACCTACAAATCTTATCGGTTTGATAAAGAGAGCTCACTAAACCGACAAACACGAGGACCACAAGATATATATATATATAAAAATAAGATAACAAAACAATTACACGCAACATTGAGAGTTGATTGCAAAATATTTATAACAAATATTATGTCTTCATTCTTAATATAGTTCGATAATTATTAATTGTTTATATTAATGGCTCGGTTTAAATGTAAACCACGCGGTTATTGCATGCAAGATGACTGACAAATATGATTTAAATTAATATCAACTTTTTTACAGTCAAATAAAGTTCGTCTTACATCAAATTAATTCTTACAAAGAAATAATTTTTTTATTTCAATCTAGATAAGGTTGATTTTTAATTTATTCAGCAAAGGTATCCCCGTGACAACAAGTTGTATAGAAATGTATTGAAATGTTATTGAGATTAGTTTAGACCTTAGCGACTTGATTAATTCTATAAGCTATGTTAACTGAGAAAATAATGATATAGTTACGTCAATTATATTAATTGCTTTATTTCTGTGTAAAGATAATATTTGGTATAATCAGGTGATTTACAAAAACAGAATTATTAAAGTAATAGATATATATTATCTACTAGACCACATATGATTATCACTATGTTGATACTTGATACCCATACATGTGTATAAATAAAGGTGAAATGTCAACCCTGGGGGGTAATACATATATAAATATATATTTTTCATAAGAGTAAACATAACTATATGTACTAAAGATATTTTTGTGACTGGTTAAGTAGATATTTGTATGGACGTACCATCTAATACCTATTCAAGTCACTAAAAATCTAAGTCATTCCTATATGGTCATGATTATGAACAATTTTGTTACAAATTTAACATAATATAAAAATATATTTTCATTAAATTCTCATATCATTTCATGTTAAGTATCTATGGAATGAGTAATTAAAAATTTCTTTACATCATCAAAATGTCACTGACATTAAATAAATATTTATATTTTTGTATTCGCTTCATTTAAATACAGACACAACTTTTGAAAAACTTCCACTTAAGTAAATATATGTATTTATAATAACAGCTACATAATTATTTAGAGAGAATGTTCATTTTTTTATATTTTCATAACTATTTAACCTTTAAATTGAGAGGTATAATTTTCTAATGAAAAAAATTTACCTTATTTAAAGATAATAAAAAAATGTATAAGTTTATGTCCTATTTAACTATATAAATATTTTAACATGACCTATAATAATATTAAATCTATGTATGAATATCTTTCCTTATTGTTCAAATTAGCAAGTATGATATAACACTAGCTCATATCAATATTTATCACTACATAATTTATGTAATTATTTATTATAGTAATTGAATTAATGATTAATTGGGGAATTAAAACAGAGAAATTGTAAATAACAAGGAAAAAGCTATAAGTAAAGGAAGTATGCTCTTGGAAATTCTACATGAGACTGGGGAAAAACAGAATGGAGACTGAGGAAAAAACTAAAAAAAAGAATGATTTTATTAATCATGTTTTTCTGTACTTGTTTACACTTATATCTCTAACATTATATAAAACATGATTTTAGTCAAAAGAACTGAATGTTCATAAAAAATTTAATAATCATGATTCATGATATGAAAAAAATCGTAAAACTCATTGTGATGATTTTTTGTTATGAAGGAATTTTATTATCTAATTCTGTTATTGTGGATTATTTGCAAAAATTATCTATATCATTGAAGAATGACCATGATGAGGGTATAAACAGTATCTTTGAAATCTTCACGGTCAATATGTTGATAATTATTAATTGTTAGAAAAACAATTTATAACACGGTTTTTATTTATCAAAATATATAAAAGGTGCTCAAATATGAACAAAACTGACAAAGCAATCATTATTTACCCAAGTCACACCAAATACAAAGTGTTTGCTATTTCTCATTCAATAATGTTAATACTATTGTGTGACAAGATTTATGAATGAAAAACTAGGATCTATATAACTAGTTTTTGCCCGCGACTTCGTGCGCATAAATTTAGGAATTAGTAATTTATATGTATAGCTGACCGGGCAATCTCTATTACGCTCTAGAGGCCGTAAAAAACCTGATATTGGAGTTTATTAAGTTTTTTTTTCAATTCAATCCTATGTTTTGCCAACTTTCAACAACATCCCTACAGCCGAGTTAAAAATAGTGTAACTAACAAAACTTTCTATTATAATGTGATGATGACAACTCGGACTCAGCATATAGCATACATATAAACCTTTAGAACAGTTACTTAAAATCCAATTTAAATGGTTCTAACCATTCTAATGTAAGAAAAGTTAAATTTTTATGACCAAGAATGATTTTCATATTGAAATTTCCACTTTGTACTGTTTCAACATCAAATATGATTGAAAATATATGTGGGTACCATTTTAATATATTATTGTACACGTCAAAATATCGTCCTAAGTGTTAAAGTGACCTAAAGCACTCCACGATAACAGCGACCCCGTTGTTTGGAGGCGTGTTCCCTTATCGGTCGGCTTTGTATATGCAATTTATTGTTTTCTTACTTATATTTCATCACCATTCCCCTTTCGGAAATACCACTTCTATTTACGCGAATTGTTTGTATTATTTTGTATATTTTGCAACATTTTCTTATATCAGATATAGATACTATAGTGGACAAAATTTAGACCTGACATATATTGTACGAAAAACTGTATATTATTTTAAACCTTGTAAGTTATATATAGGCAAAAAAATATGGGGAAAATACGTAGCGGTTATCAAAAACCGCGGCAATTATAAAGTAAATATTATTTTATGACATCTATATGTTAGATAATTAATTATCATTCAATCATATCTTATACATTTATAGTAACGTTACTAAGAGCTGATTGTACTCACCATTGAAATAGAATTTGAGTCTATTAGCGTATACATTCGCTTTGGGAATTTCCAAAATCTCAGCAACTGGTTCAATTAGACATCTGAAGCCACCTGACACTAAATACACAGCGACGCCTCTCTCGTGTAATGTCTTCACTAATTCACTGAAAATAATTATTAACATATCAAAAATATACTCAAAAACAAATAATATTTACAATACGATCTTATTCCGACTTAGCATTTCTTAAATAAAAAGATTTGAAATAAATAAAGCGTTCGTTACCATAATGATTATACATTCGTGATTCGACCGTAGCGGGTCATCAAAATGGAAGACTAACCGACGTATACCGGATTTTACAAGCTGTTTACATACACTCTGTACGTTATTTGGTTATTCATATATGAAACTTATCACTATTTTATTATTAGCTCTTTAAATTATAAAGAAATATATTAAGTGTACCAAGTATGTTTCCGTCAATTTTTATTTTCGACAATCGTAGGTATATTAGTAGAAAAATGATCAATACTCACGAAATTCCAAGCGTGAGATGTATAGGATGTGTTTCAATAAATTCTTTAATTTGACTAGCACTGGGTCTTATAATATCAAGTCTCTTCTTAAGGGCCTCTTGGAATGTCATGTTGCCGCCCATAGCTTCCGCGGTTCTGAAATCAAATATTATGTCAATTGAAGAATTTTGGCGCGCTTTTAAAAGTAATAAAAATATATATATTAATTGTATGCGATAATAATAAAATGCATTCGAATATATACCGTTAAATTACCTATATTCTAATGTTTTTTATCAAGAACATATTTCCACCCCGTGATAAATGATTAAAAAATTGTATTAACATAAGGTAGGTCAGTTACCTACTCCATATTGAAATCGTAAGAACAATTTCATCATGACAATAGATATTTTATTGTACAAGTATTTTATTAATTCAAGAACATTCTTTATAAATATTCATAATTCATTCAACGTAGAAAAAAATAACAATATAATGTTGCTAAGTGATAAATACGAAAATAGATTTTCATGGATTTAATAGATTACGAATTATTCTAAGATTAGAAAACACGTTGTTTTTATCTAAAATATTTATATCATGTTTATTAAATCGTTATGCGTAATTTATTTTATGAAAGTAGTGTGTTAATGAATTGTTTTTGATGTGAATACAGGTTGAATGTTAATTTGTTCAATAATAACTAGTTGTGGACAAGAAATGACCAGTTTCATAGCTTGTTACTGCCAAGGCAACGAACGACATTTTATTTAGAAATACGAAAATATTCTCCTAATTAATAGAGAAACCATAAATGTATATTAAAAAAAGTAGTGAATAAATATTCATATAGGATTATTTTAGGTATAATCTATACAAAAAATAATGCTTAAAGGTAATACTTACATACATTTTTTTAAGAAGTTTTATAATAATTTGCAAAAAACAAAAAATTAAGACGCATATAAAACATGTTTGTTCTCTAGAAATGAAATAAACATATTTGTTGTTTATAATATATATTTAGTCGGAAATATTTTTAAAAAACTAATATCATAATAATAAAATCTGCGAAACTTTTTAGAATTATATTTAGGAGAAATCGACTAGAAAGTTAATGTTTATTTATATTAGAAATATTTCTAATGAAAATAAATTTGAATTAAACCGAACTAACAGATATTTTCTTCGCATATTATAAAAAGAACACCATATATAATGTGTAAAGTGTTTCATAGTACTCACAGTCTTTTAACCTCATCTCCTTTGCCGCAGAAGTTAGCCAATTCGTCGATGCCTTCATCCCTTATAACTGTGGAGTCAACATCGAAACACACGCAGTCAGCTGTACGGAAGATTTCTTGGACCGTTTGCTTCTGAGACATCACGCTGATTGAAACGAGCGAAAGCGTCTTCAATGTCGTCAAATGGAGATTGTTTTTTAAACTGTCGACATACAAACTTTTTTGAAAACTCAACCCTATGTCTTAAACCTTTGCCTTATTTTTTTAAACTACTTTTTTTACGAAACCCACTATTTAGGCATGCACATTCGATTTTTGTGACTGGTAAACACAATACATGATGCATATTTATACTTGTTTACATTATCCTCACAAATAACCCTCGTCACAAATGACTATTTATATTATGCATACAATAAAACATGATTACATTGAAACGTCATTATGGAACCATGAACCAATTACGACACGACCGTTAAGGAAACTTATATACTCGTATATTAGTTATAATAATTATTACATTAAGTAGAAAATGTTATTATTACTACCCAATATATAGCATGCTGTATAATACTTCGACTATACCTGTATAAAGCCATCGTTGTCTTCAAATAAAGAGAGTATAAAGAAAACAAGAACTCGTTATATTTAAAAAAGGTTTGTGGAATTTTTTCGAATTTAAAAAAGGAACATTAAATGAAACCCACTTGACCGGGAACTGTCACGAACACGCCTCCGTCTTGTGCGATATCAATAATACAGTGCACCCGGTCCATGTTTATCGCCTTATATTCACAAGCTTCCCCGAGATAACGCGCGATACGAGCTACAACACTCAGATCTGAGAGCTACGTACTATGAGTGACGTCATTCGACATCTTCATTTAAAGACATATGGCTAGACAGTAGAGGAATTAGAAGTAGGGGCGAGCAACCAGCAGCTGTCTCGCTCGCTCGCGATAGAAGCGTATGGAATGTTTGTGGTAACAGTTGTTTTGCGAATTGCGTCGAGTGCAAGAACTTTTATCTGTTGTTTCCAGACGTAAATTGATAATGTTGTTTTTTTTTTTTTTGACAAATAACAAATCAAGAGCCACAACGTTAATCCATAGAAATAATATTGATATAGTAAACAAGTATAGTGTAATGGGTATTTGAAAATAGTAAACATAAGTGTTTACTATTGATGATAGAACTGTTGTTATATGAAATAAACTTCAAAGAATCTTTCATAGGATATATTAGAAGTGATTCAAAAAATATTTTAAAAAATAACAAAGTTTTTTTTTTTAATATACACAACCAACCAGTACTAAAAAATTTATTAACTATGAAAATTTGTTTATTACCTTATTATTAAGAATATACATATATATATATATATTGTAATAAATTTCTAAATCAGGCTATCATGAATTTGTGAATCACTTATGATCTACCATTCATATGGTGCCTTATCAAAGTAAGGTTATCATTTTATCATGTGACAGAAATGTGCCATGTTGATGACAAAACATAAATTAACATATTTTTTTAACAATAAAACATAATTAGTAAACACATTGTATGGAAATAATAATTATTAAATATATTATGTGTTTGTTAATTATTTCTCGTTAATCATTAAGTTTAATAATTTTTTCCATTGTTTACTGACTAATAATATTTTTACTTGTTTTAATTGATTTTAAGTTACATTAAATTTTTAATAATATTTAATAGTTTTTTCATTTAAAGGCTGTGTTGAAATTTAAAAGTATTTTTTCAACATAAATAAAATTATTATGTAATAATGTTCTAATCGGTGAGATAATTTATATTGCTTCCATATAATCAATTTGTCTGGAGATCGAAAGAAGTATTAAAAATCAGTTTGGGAAGGCAGAATATTTAATTTAAACACCATAATACATTTACATGGAAATAACTTTTAAATAACAATTCAGATATTAACTCACAATCAATTATTACTTATAATAGAAACAAATGAATGAGGAATTGTTAGTTTAATTTTAATAATGATATTTTAAATACAAAGTAAAGAACTTTCTTATGAATTTGATCACGGTCAAACTGTTCTCAATACCAACAATTATTTTTATGAATATTCATTCATTAAATTGTTTACACTGAGATATCGACAAGGTCAGATTAATCAAACTTTATTAGAACACAAATGAAACAGGTCCATTATAGTCAGCATGACTTATTATTTTATAACTTTTTTTTTATTTAAAATTATAACAATAAAATAATACTCACATGTGGTTATTTTTATAAGAATCGGTAAACTTAAACCGATTCTTCACTGTTTTAATTAACTTATACTTCTTCGTATTTCAATAGTTATCGTTATCATAGGTTAATTTTACAAATATAATACATATTTTTTATATTACTTCCGACCAGCTGATCACAGTTTCAAGGTATAGATACCTATTTAATTATTTACATTATACAACTTTATCACTTACTTTTGACATTAGGTTTATGGTTCAGTAACGTATTAATAACTATATTTATTATACCTTACAGTTTCATACCTATTAATGAAGTTGTTTGATATGAATATATTTAATAGTTATTTTAAGGGTGCAATATTTTAATAATTTAAAATGTTATTATTTCAAAAACTAAAAAGTGGAATTCCTATAATGTTTTAGAACGTTATATGGAATATTTAACATTCTACCGCAAGTCATATATGGCGGGAAAATAAAATTTTAAATCCTTTTCGATTTCAAGTCTTCTTGATCGAAATACATTACTTTTTATATCATTCACAACATACCCCTAAATATGAATGTGATTCAATCCGATAAGCGTCCCTTTAAATCGTTTACTAAAACTAAAAATGAATTGGTACGCAAGGATGCCGCATTGGGTAGGCTTTTCATCAATTTTATTATTATTTCTCGATGTGTTAATGTAACTTATAAGGCACATATAATAATTGAATTCAAATTGTAAAGGTATACGCGGCTCACTGTTTCTACCTGTTAACCCTCATAAAGCCGTGAATAATATTCGTAAATTCAAGTCTACAGCACCTCGGTATAAATTTGATCAAAATATTTCTACATCTAAAAGACCCATGGGCCCTCCATCAGGACCTGCCCCGAGTATCAAACGAAAGTAAGTATTAGGCATTACATAATGTATAATCAAAGAGAAATAGTGTTTTAAATTTTAAGTTACGTATATTTTGAAATTTAACGTTTTAAAAGTGACATATTACTACTATAAGCTATTGTTTTCATAGAGTAACTTACACATCAAGTTCAGCGAAGCCGGACTCCACTTCACGAAGTCAGACACGCGTTCTTGCTAGTGATTCAGCATCAGATTTTTGTACACCAAGAAACAAACCTTCAGCGTTAAGATATATTAGTAGTAGTAGTAAAGGTAATATAGATTATAATTAAATTATTTATTAGAAGAAATATAGATAAATTAAATAGAACTATTGCATAAATGTACCTGAATACTAATACCGCTGCTAAATAAGTTCAATTTTTGATAAATGACCTTTAGTGTCAACATTTAACAGCCATATTGTGAAGGGTACTTTCCCAGTAAAGTAATTTACCTAATGCTTGTTAGACAGAATAAATTAATACATGTTTTCTCACAACTCAGATTAAGATAAAAAAAGCACATACCCAAAGATAGAGTAACAAATCTTATGTAACATCAATACTTATTTAATACATTAATTATCATCAATTAAACGGTCAAATGTTATCACAATGATTTCTGCAACATGTTTCATATTCATAATAATTTAGGTAATAGTGGCATGAGAACAGCTAAATCTACCAGCACATCAGTTGTAGAGGCTAGTGTTATACTTGGTAAGTATATAAACCATATATTAGTAAGAATAATCCAATATAAATTATATTATAATTTTAATATTTATATTTTTGTATGATAATACATTCCAGCTATATCTGAAGGTCGTGGGATGGCTCGAGGTGAAATTGGTATGGCAGCTGTTGATTTGAGACGACCCAATCTGATATTATGCCAGTTCAGTGATACGCTGCTATACACACATACACTCACCAAGATTAACTACTTCAATCCCATTGAAGTAATGTATAATATTATATAGTATTTGATCCTTAAATTTAATTTCCATGTATATAAGTTTTGCTCAATAGAAATAAATATATAGAAAAATTTAATTTAATATTTACTTCAGTATTAATTTTAATTTGTTTTATTTATGTATAAAAATTAGAAAAAATTGCAGTATTATAAATGAAATTTGATTCACATAGAATTAATCTCTTAAAAGATATCTTTGCTAGAAAAAAATCATTTAGGATACTAGATAAGAAAGAGTGGTGTAGGTACAATAATAAAAAGAGATTTATAAATAGCCATACAAATAAATTATAATATGTATTAGAAAATTTTTATATTTACATACTAAACTTGATCATTAATTTTAATCTACCCTACATTTGTTTCTATTTCAGATAATAGTACCTCATACATTCTGCGAAGGTGCCCAAACAAATCAGCTGTACCAGTTGATAAAGGACCAATTCCCTTTAGTTAATGTAACAGCTGTTCAGAGAAGACATTTCAACGACGCAGCCGGGAGGCAGAACATACACACGCTCTGCGCCCCACAGTATAGCGCTGTATATCTCCTTGTTATACATAAGTAAGAAATTTAATACTATACATAATGATGTATTATGCTATAACCTCATAGTTTTTATATCCTTTAGATTTTATGCTCTAACTGCCGCTGCGGCTGTTCTGAAGTACGTCGAATATATACAGTGTATTGTATTCGCTAGAGAATCTCTGAAGATTGAGTATCACTCGTCTGAAAACACAATGATTATTGGTACATCATTTATAATACATTTTCCTATATAATAATATATTTTGTTACAAGTAGCGCCCTCTGTGCAGTACTAATTATAATATATTATAATCCTTGGAATTATTTCTATGACTAACTAGCTTTCCGCCCGCAGCTTCGCCCGCGTTGAGTTCGGTTATGTCGCGTTTCCAAGAGAACCTTTCAAAAGTCTGGAATAAAAACTATCCTATGTTCTTTCCCAAGGTCAACTCCATATGTGTACCAAATTTCATTAAAATCAGTTCAGTGGTTTAGGTGTGAAAGCGTAACAGACAGGCACACTTTCGCGTCTATAATATTAGTAGGGATTATAATACTGAACCATAGTCATTTGTAATGGCAACATTTAAGTATCAACTTTGTATTTGAATATATAAATATTTCAGAGCTCTTATGAGATATAACAGGAAGTAATTCTGAATATTGAATCAAGTCTGAAACTGTTTCTCAAACATTTTGTATGTAATAATTGTTTTTATCAGATGTAGGTACAGCCACTCAGTTGGAGTTGGTTCAACCTTTGGTGGCATCAGCTGGGCCAACTTGTTGTTTACTAGGAGTTCTTGGACCAACCTACACTATAGGTGGTATTAGGGCTCTTAGAGCGGCTATACTTCAACCTTCATGCGATAAAAACTTCATTGAATGCAGACTGGATTCAGTACAGGAATTGATAGAAAACGATACAGGATTAATGGTGGATTTACAGGTATAAAATATATTAAAGAAGTTTTCTAAATAATATATGTGAATATATATAATTTTTTTTCCCAAGGATGTTATAAAAAAATTATCGGAAATCGATAAAATTTTATTCCTATGCATCGAAACTGCAAATGAAAATATAGAAAAACATGGAGAGGCTCAGTTGAATCAGGTGCTACTACTCAAAACAAGTATGGAACTGGTGCCGAGACTAGTTGAAGCTTTGCAACATGCTAACAGTACAGGATTGAGGAACATAAAGACGGTATAGACATAAAAATTTTAAAAGATATTAAACATGTAATAATATTTAAAAAAAATTATAAGTAAGTTTTCGTAGTCTTCACCTATATTGTTACTTTTAACGATATATTAACATACATGCAAACAATCACATATTCTTAAAGCAATTTTAATAAAATGAATTTTAATTCTTTAAAAGGCCTTTGAAAACCCACACTACGAAGAAATATCTAATAGAATTAAGACCGTCATACAAGAGGATGCGCATTTAGAAAAGGGAGCTATGGGAAGTATGCAACGATGCTTTGCGGTGAAACCAGAAATCAATGGCCTCTTGGACGTAGCTAGGAGAACGTATTCAGAGCTCATTGAGGACATACAAAAAATAGTCGAACAACTCAGTGAAACATATGATCTTCCTTTGAGACTTAACCAGAATGTAATGAAAGGTTTCCATATAGTGTTGCCAGTCGCACCTAAAAATAGAAGACAATTTAACGTTGAAGAATTACCATCGATATTCATACAGGTATTATTCAGTGTTGCCATAATAAAAATAATAAGAAAAGACTGAATGTTGCCATATAATTGATAATAATAATCTTAATTATATTATTGTGTTTGCATAACTTAATTTGTATTATGATATAACAGGTTGTGTTTAATGGAGCGAGTGTTACAATGACTACAGAAGAAATAGTTGTTCTCGACCAACAAGCGAAGGAGTCGCTTAATGAAATACAAAAAATGAGCAACATGTATATAACTATAAACATCTTTAATAACTTCATATATAGTAATATTCAAATTTTTATTAATGAGTCGTAGTGGCCTCACATGTACGAGGGTGCGGGTTCGAAACCTGGCTAGTACCCATTTGATTTTTCCAAGCCATTAGTACTTTATAAAAACATTTAAACCCATCTGACAAACGGTGAAGGAAAACATCGTTAGGAAACCTGGACTTATAATTTCAAATAATAAGTTTGAAATCACCAACCCGCCTTGAACGAGTGTGGTGATTAATGCTCTAACCTTCTCCATGTGAGAAATGCACCAATAGGTTGATAATGAATTATATTACAGTGTAATATGGACGCTATTGAAAGAACTTCGTCCATTTATGTCCAGTTTGTATAACTTGTGTGAAAATGTCGCTGAATTGGACATATTACTATCATTGGCTCAGGTAACATTTCTATAAATAAATATTATATGTTTAATATAAAGTTAAAACTATTAAACTTCCAGGCAAGCACAGTGGGTTCATATATAAGGCCTAATTTCGATAATTATCTTGATATAAGAAACAGCGTTCATCCACTTCTTGATTATAACAGTCAAGTGTTGCCAGTTCCAAACGATATTGTGAGTAAAGACGGGAAAAAATATAATTGATTTATATACATATAATAAATTCTATTGTATATATTTTTTCCTTAGTTTGCAAGTCCCGAGTACAACTTCACAATAATAACAGGACCGAATATGGGAGGAAAAAGTATTTATATAAAACAAATTGCTATTATACATGTAATGGCTCAAGTAAGGATGGTTTTTATTGTTATTTTTTACCAGTGGCGGCTGGTGGGTAATAGAACCGGTGGTGCACTTTACTAAAATATTAAAATTAGAAAATGCATCAAAACAATATAACGAGATGTCAATCGCGGCTCAATCCGTCATACATCGGTTGCTCTCGGTAATCTTCGGTCGCTCGTGCGTCGCTCGAGAACCGACTCATTACTCGGTACATTTCTATGAACTATGTTTTGTTTCACGCGTCAGGCGTATTAGTTCGTATCTCATACAAGATGTATTAGCAGTCCTCGTGCACTCGACGAAGCGCACGATATGAGTTTAGTAAAGCGCTCAAACTTTTTGACCATAATTAGGAAATTGAATTTTTTATACGTTTTTATATGTTTAAAAAATTAATTATAAAATGGTAATTTAAAAATAAGGATGAAGTAATATTTTGTAATTTTTAAATCTTTGGAATTGGTGGTTTATCGCACGAGTGCACTTAAGGTACAGCCGCCACTGTTTTTTACTTCATTCACAAGAATTTAATATAAATAGTGGATATTATTAATGAAGACTTATGATTGTTAAGAAAATCAGCTAACCGGAAATACATTTGTATTATTTGCAGTCTACACATATTGAATTCGTAGTAGAACCCACCACAGAATAATAAATGTTTAATTTTTATTTATGCTATGGTTTTTTTCACACTGGAATTGTGAAATTGTTTGCTAATGTGAAAGTTTATTCAACTTTAAAAATTATACAGGGTGATTGGTGAATTACTATCAATATTTAAGGAGCATACTCGGTACATGATTCTCATTCGAATTATGTAAAAAAATAGGTACTTAATTTTTGACCAAATTTCCGTATAAATAAATAAAGTGTTGACACGTTCCAAGTGTTCCAAGTGTGGACGCGTGCGGCGGCGTGCTGATACAACAACACGCCGCCGCGCGCGAGTGTGTGTGTGTGTGAGTATACCTAATCTGTAGGGTGTTCATACGATGCGTAATTAATTACACAACTTTTGGTTAACTTTACTTAGAAGTTTATTAATATTTATGTTATATTAATTTTTATTTTGTCATATATGATCGTCAAATATCACGTCCTCCAATATCGATAGTAATTCACCAGTCACCCTGTATATGTCCAGTGTGAATGAAACCATAGCTAAAAAAAAAATATTTTTTCGTACATTTTAAAACTGTCATAGAGACTATAATTTTACCAAAAAGTATTGTAAACAGAATATATATTATTACATTGGCTGTATGTTTATTTACTATATTTATAATAATACTATGTACTTTTCCAGTTAGGTTGTTTTGTACCAGCTACTAACGCTGTGGTCAGACTATGCGACCGTATATTCTCAAGAATAGGTTTCAACAATAGTATTGAATTCAATGCTTCTAGTTTTGTTATTGAGGTTATTATCTGTTGGTATTTTATTAGGAGGTAGAGTCAAATGATTTAATATAGCAATCACATTACAGATGAAGGAAAGTCAACATATATTAAAAGGGCTTACATCTTCGAGTTTGGTTATAATCGACGAACTTTGCCGGTAAGAAAATTTTGACCCTTAGTAGTAGGTTGCGAATTACAAAAAACTACGTCCAAGCAGTTTTTAGGTTTTTCACTCATCAATAATAATTGTACTGACATATAAAGTGTTTACGAGCTTTATTATGTTTGATGATGCTATTTCTTTTTTAGGATATAACACTATATCTTTAAAAACATAGAAAACTATGCTAATAAATACGTTAAATTTCAGTGGAACAAATGTTGAAGAAGGGACCAGTATAGCGTGGTCTATTTGTGAGGAACTCCTTATGAGTGAGGCATTCACATTTTTAACAACCCATTTCATGTATCTAACGAAACTTGAAGATTTATACTACAATGTTATAAAGTATTTATTGAATACATTTTTGATTCGTCAATTATAATTAAAACCTTAAATTATATATTTTATAATTTCAGTGTCCACACAGCTGTGAAAGAGGAATCCCAAGGTTCAGATGTATTGGAAAAAAGATTGATATATCAACATAAAATTGAACCTGGAATTACACAGATTAAACATTACGGTATAGCATTAGCTGCTAAGACAAATCTACCAGAAGATGTTGTCAATTTGGCTAAAGAACTTGCTGAACTAATAGAGAGTAACACAAAGGTTTTATTAACTTATAAACATATTTATCATTAAAAAAATCTTAACCAAGGAGTCTATAATATTCTACACAATTTTTTCAGCCAATGTCAGGTACTGTCCAAAAAGAAACAGATTTAAAACTATTATATGATTTGAACGCAAAAATTCAGATGGAATCTAGAAAGAATTATAATAGTGAAGAATCTATAAGAAATATATTAAGACAGTTTAAGAATAAATATCCTCACATAGTAGAGGGATTAAAGTTAGATAGAAATTCTGCAAACAGTCATAATATTTCTTCCAACGAGAGTTCTAAAGTACAAGAATTTGAAACAGAAAAAAACACAACTTCCCCCCAAAACCAAACGTCAACGTCAGTGTATAGTAACTCAGAAAAAGAATGCATAGATATAAACACGAATCTTAGCACGGATGAAGGCAATATTTTAAACAACCAACAAATAAACAAGAATATAATTGCTACTGTAAAATCATCTACACAACTTCTAAACACATTTGATGATAGTACGAATTATTTACAAACTAGAAATTATACTCAACATTCAAATAGTAACATAACCGGTAGTATTGATTCAAATGAACAAAGCCACAAAATTATAGTTAAAGCAGACATCCATTATAATAATACATCAAAAACTACATTTCCTTCTCAACTTGATAATATGAATGCATCATTTGATGGAAATTCTTCGTCAGATTCAGATATAGCTGAAGCTTCGACTCAAATTCTCGAAGAGAATTCGGAATCTGATACAAGAGAAAACAATATGTCAGTTGATGAAGAATTAATGAGGGAAACTTTAGACGAAATTAAAAAAGATTTGAATGTATCCGTTGATTCTATAAGCGATATTATTCTCACTCCGCCGATAAATTTTAGGGATTTTTAACTAGCACGTCATTACTTCAATAGGACTAAAATAAATATTTTCTAAAATAACCAGTCACTCATTGATCGTTAAATTTTGCTCAATAAATTGTTATAATATCAAATTTCGTATTAAAAAAATTAGACAACTATATGGTCATTTTATTTCAAAAGATAACTTTCATAATATATAAGACTTTCTATACATAGTATTGGATAAAATAATAATAGTATTAGATGAAATAAAGACTACTGTTTCTTATGGAAACTATAGCAAACCAAGCATTGTACATTGCTAAACAGACATATGAAACTACACATTTCATCAAAATTGTTCAAACATCTCGGGTCTTAATTATATGGCCTACAATACTTCCACTTCGACCACTTACTTTTAAACTTATTCTTTTATAATCTGTGATAGATTTAATAATTTCATATACTCTGTGCATTATGCGGGGCAAAATACGAGTGACAACACTTTGTAATGCAAATGGCCGCTAATAGAAATATTGCGGTTTATGGTTAACAAAATGTTTAGTTCCTTTGCTTCTTACCAGTTGTTACCTGAATAAAGTTAATAAAAATACTATTAGGAGTAATCGAAAGTGAGTTATCTATGATTTAGTGTTGTGTTTTGCCGGTACCAAATTGAAGTTCGTCGGCGTTGAAGTTTATGTTAATCCACGTGTTGTTTTTCTAGGTAACCGGCGCAGCGATGTCGCTGCCGCCATATCTGTTGGGGCCCAACCCCTGGGCTACCATGATGGCGCAGCAGCAGCTAGCGGCAGCTCAACAAGCAGCGCTTCAAGCGCATGCTGCCGCTGCCGCTGCTGCTCCGCCTGTGCCGCCGACCCAGCCACCTAAACCTCATCATATACCAGAGGAAAAGATCAAAGAGAAAGGTTAATTAACATATAATAACCCTAATTAAATAACACTCATCTTAAGCTTAAAGCTATGTTGTGTTTGGAGACTACATACTGAGAGTTGTTCTCAGCAATGAAGTTTTCCTGTTTATAGCATGTCTAATACTATTTTTTTTATATATGTATATACTAAAGTAACTAAATTCTATAATACTCCTTAATTACAACTCATATAAATTAAAATATGAAATATATTTATATATAAATATACAGTGTAAACTATTTATAACGAAACTCAAGGGATGGAGCATTTTTATCGAGAAAGTTATTGTTGTTTTGTTATATGGAGTGAACAAAAAAACAACTAAATTAACATTTTTTTAAATAGGTATGCCTTAGATAGTAAAAGCTTTTAAATTATGGTGTTCACATATAGGCTGATAACTTTATCCAACGTCTTTTGCTATGGGGAAATTGTTTTGTATTATTTGATGTATTCTAGTCACATCTAGTGAATCGTCTTGATTAAACAACAAATTTTTTCTACTATACATATATACTGCACATGTACAAGGCAATTAAGGATAACAAAAGCTAGACTGACCTCAGGTGTTTTAACCCTTTAATTTTCATAAGGAGTGGACAGTGGAAAAACAAAATTGATGTTGGTTAAGGATATATAATAGAAGTAAAAACATATGTATATATAAATATATATATTTCAAACCTTTCATTGTCAAACCGTCTATTGATAATCAAAAAACTTGTCTGAATGAAAAATACGACCAGTAAAAATTATGGTGATGAAAACATTGCCTCTAACTTATAAAGGGTTAAAGCTTCAAAGTCTTTAATTACTTGATAACATAACAAACAATAATACCTTATTGCCATAAACAGTATTTCAATATAAGGGTTTTATCGTAAACCAACCGAGTAGGGCTCACTTCATTGTTACAGGGAGTTAATTGTTGTAAAGGAATATGTTATAAATAGTTTACACTGTATAATGGGAATAATAATTACATAATATGTTGCAAGAAAAGAATGAAAAGTTTGGTTTTGTAAACTTTGTTTTAGTGTGTTGCATATATAATACTTAATACTTAAATGAATTGTGTAGTTACAAAAGAATGATTATTTACACAATTATTGTTGATAACTATTATTGTACTAGTTTTTGCCCGCGACTTCGTCCGCGTTAAGTTCATCATCTTCTATCTTCTTCTTCTTCTTCTATATATATAAAAATGGATTGCTGTTCCTTAGTCTCGCTAAAACTCGAGAACGACTGAACGAATTTATCTTATCTTAGTTTTGAAATGTTCGTGGAGGTTCAGGGAAGGTATAAAAGCTGAAAAAAAATTGATTCACTACTGGGAAAACCATAAAAACAGCCCTTTTCTATTTCGCATACAAACGTTTTTTTTGACATTAGATTTGACAACTAATATGTCAATCATTCTGTCGCACTTCAAAACACGCAGATTTATCGCTTACAGGTAAAGTCCAAAAATATAAATAAAAAAACGTAATAGATATTTCTTGATTATAGGGCGATACGAAGTTCGCCAGGTCTTCTAGTTAGTAATATATGTATAGCTGACCGGGCGAACTCTATTCTGTCCTAGAGGCCATAAATAATCAGGTTTTTCCTGTTTCAATCGAACAGAATGATTGACATATTAGTTGTCAAATCTAATGTCAAAGAAAACATTTGTATAGGAAATAGAAAAGGGCTGTTTTTAGGGTTTTCCCGAAAATTAATCAATTTTTCTCACCTTTTATACCTTCCCTGAACCTCCACAAACATTTCAAAACTATGACAAAATAAATCCGTTCAGCCGTTCTCAAGTTTTAGCGAGACTAAGGAACAGCAATCCATTTTTATATATATAGAAGATTGTTGATAATAATAGTTTTTAAAGTGTAAATAAATTTATTTACACTTTAAAAACTATTATTAAAGATATATTTGTGCTTATCTAATAAAAATTGTTTTAAAAACTTTTAATTTGGCTAGTCATGAATTCTATATTCCTATATTAACTATCACCCCAATGGCCTATTTTCCAAAATGTTCAGTCTAATTTTTGAGTTAATTTCTGTGGGGTTACATTAAACATGCAATTGATATAGTTTTTCATTTAAATATAAAATGAAAAGTGCTGTGGTTGCAAACACTAACCAATATAACATTTTTAACTCATTTTTAAAAATTTATCTGATGATTAAAATGTCTAAATTTGTTTTTACCAGCTCAAAAATGGCTTCAACTGCAGTCAAAGCGTTTCTCGGACAAGAGGAAATTCGGTTTCGTGGATGCCCAAAAGGAAGATATGCCTCCGGAGCACATTCGAAAGATAATCCGAGATCATGGCGATATGACCAGCCGCAAGTATCGTCATGACAAACGTGTGTATTTGGGAGCCCTTAAATATATGCCACACGCTGTAATGAAGCTGCTAGAAAACATGCCAATGCCCTGGGAACAGATCAGAGATGTAAATGTTCTGTACCACATAACCGGTGCTATAACATTTGTCAATGAGATTCCCTGGGTCATAGAGCCAGTGTATATCGCGCAATGGGGTACTATGTGGATAATGATGCGTAGAGAGAAACGTGATCGTCGGCATTTCAAGCGTATGAGATTCCCGCCATTTGATGATGAAGAACCACCATTGGATTATGCTGATAACATTTTAGATGTTGAACCTCTGGAACCCATACAAATTGAATTAGATCCGGAGGAAGACGGAGCCGTAGCTTCGTGGTTTTACGACCACAAACCTTTATTGGGAACAAAACACGTGAACGGCTCGACATACAGAAAGTGGAATCTTAGCTTACCACAAATGGCTACACTGTATCGTCTTGCAAATCAGCTTCTAACTGACTTAGTAGACGATAATTACTTCTACCTCTTTGATTCCAAAAGTTTCTTTACCGCGAAAGCCTTAAACATGGCAATTCCCGGAGGTCCCAAGTTTGAACCACTTGTCAAAGACAACTCAGCGGGTGATGAAGACTGGAATGAATTCAACGACATCAACAAGATTATTATTCGTCAACCAATCAGAACCGAGTACAGAATAGCGTTCCCGTACCTTTACAACAACTTGCCGCATTTCGTCCAATTATCCTGGTATGTTATAATTTATTTGGAGTTTAATGTTTTCTTAACGACACAATCCTAATATATATTTTTTATCAGGTATCATACTCCGAATGTGGTGTATATAAAAACAGAAGATCCGGACTTGCCAGCCTTCTACTTTGATCCGCTTATCAATCCAATATCTCACCGTCATACAGTGAAGTCATTAGATCCAGTTCCAGAAGAAGAAGATTTCTTGCTACCTGAAGAAGTAGCGCCATTCCTACAGGAAACGGCTTTGTATACAGACAACACTGCTAACGGGATCGCTTTGTTGTGGGCTCCGCGACCATTTAGCATGAGATCAGGTAAGATATAAACCATCTTTTTTGTATATTACCATTAAAAATAATATATTCACGAATTAATTTTATATTAAGGTCGTTCCCGGCGAGCAATCGACGTTCCTCTAGTGAAGACATGGTACAAGGAACACTGCCCGCCAGGACAGCCCGTTAAAGTGCGTGTGTCATATCAAAAACTACTCAAGTACTACGTGCTCAATTCGCTCAAACACAGACCTCCTAAGCCACAGAAGAAAAGGTATTTTAAACATACATCTATTAATTTTGTAACAGCTACGATACTATTCTTAATTCTTTAGAACCTATATTTTAACTTAACTTTTAGTAACGCCAGGTCTTAATTATTTTCTTAGATATCTCTTCCGTTCGTTCAAATCGACGAAGTTCTTCCAAACTACGACCTTAGATTGGGTGGAGGCTGGTCTCCAAGTATGCAGACAGGGCTACAACATGCTCAATCTGCTGATACACAGAAAGAATCTTAATTACCTGCATTTAGATTATAATTTCAACTTGAAACCAGTTAAGACTCTCACAACTAAAGAGAGAAAGAAGTCTCGGTTTGGTAATGGTAAGTTAATGTACAAATTAATATTATAAATGTTAAACTATGTATATCTATTTAATTTCTTTTTCGTACTATAAAAATCTTATTATCTTATAGTTTACTACAACCTTATTGTTAAAACTATTGTTATAACGTTAAATTGTCGTCAAAACCGATCAATTTAGACGACATTATCGAATATTTCTTTGAAAACATTGTTATCCAAGAATCGTTATCCATATAGGTATTTCTAAATTAAATTCTCAATATACTATTTTGTATTTAATACAACTCCCGCAGAATAGGGCAAAATTTAATACTTTTCAATTTATTTTTTGCTTTGTTCTAAAATGTAATTTCTTTTCCAGCATTCCACTTATGCCGCGAGATCCTCCGCCTCACAAAACTGATAGTGGACTCTCATGTTCAATATCGTCTGAACAACGTGGACTCGTTCCAGCTAGCGGACGGTCTTCAATACATTTTCGCTCACGTCGGTCAACTCACTGGCATGTACAGATACAAGTACAAACTCATGAGACAGATAAGAATGTGCAAGGACTTGAAACATCTCATATACTACAGATTTAATACGGTTGGTATATTATTAGAAAATATAGAATTATATATACAGATGTTTAAACAAAGATGAAAGACTTATTAAACTTTGATAGCCATAAACAAGTCTAGAATGTTGATAACATCTATTGACAAAAGTATTGGAATTAGGCAATATTTTAATAAAATAATGTGTTAGAATTCGTCAGCAAAAAAATCATTATTTGAACCACACATAAATTACAAAGTCGACGCCATAAGTAAGATTGAACATAGACCCATAGATTTATAAATACAAGAGAATATATAGTAGACTACTAGCGCTATTGTGGCATAAAACTTAAACTTATACTTTACAATCTACTCTAAAATATTATTTGATCAACAAAAAGTATATTTAAAAGTATTGTTATTTAAGATTCCAATATTGAGTATTAAATATGTATACTTTTTAGGGTCCAGTATCTAAAGGTCCCGGCTGTGGTTTCTGGGCGCCTGGTTGGCGTGTGTGGTTGTTCTTCATGCGAGGTATCACACCGTTACTTGAGCGATGGCTTGGAAACCTACTGTCGAGACAATTCGAGGGTCGACATTCGAAAGGTGAGGGTCTTATATAACACTAATTAATCTAACTGTTAATTACTAAGAAACAATTTGGGTTTTATATAGTTGTCACTTTACATGTATGATTATTATAGAAAAACTAGAAGACCCGGCGAACTTCGTATCGCCCTATAATCAAGAAATATCTGTTACGTTTTTTTATTTATATTTTTGGAGTTTACCTATTAAAGACATAAATCTCCGTGTTTTGAAGTGCGACAGAATGATTGACATATTAGTTAGTTGTCAAATCTAATGTCAAAAAAAAACGTTTGTTTCAACAACTACTAATAAATTAAAAATTAATTTAAAAAACACACAACAAGTGACATACACACTCACAGAAGAATTATATACAGGGTGACTGGTGAATTACTATCGATATTTGAGGACGTGATATTTGACGATCATATATGACGATATAAAAATTAATATAACATAAATATTAATAAACTTCTAAGTAAAGTTAACCAAAAGTTGTGTAATTAATTATGCATCGTATGAACACCCTACAGATTACTCTACACTACACACTCACACATACGCGCGCGGCGGCGTGTTGTTGTATCAGCACGCCGCCGCACGCGTCCACACTAGGAACACTTGGAACGTGTACACACTTTATTTATTCATACGGAAATTTGGTCAAAAATTAAGTACCTATTTTTTTTTACATAATTCGAATGAGAATCATGTACCGAGTATTCTCCTTAAATATTGATAGTAATTCACCAGTCACCCTGTATATATATATACAGGGTGACTGGTGAGTTACTATCAATATTTAAGGACGTGGTAGTTGACGATCATATATGACAAAATAAAAATTAATATAACATAAATATTAATAAACTTCTAAGTAAAGTTAACCAAAAGTTATGTAATTAATTACGGATCGCGTGGATACCCTAGCTGCGTTATCGACACAAAACAGTTATGTACGTAGGTATATGTAGTTATCGCGCGGTAGTTTACCTACATCCAAACGCCGCGCGCCGCCGCGTGTTAGACCTTAGATAAACAAAAATGATCCATTTCCCTTCATACTTTAATCCTGGCTTAGGACAGGCAAAAATACCAAGATATTTCTTTCGTTTAAGCAACCAATTTATTGACTAGGTAAATGGTGTGACCTTGACACAAAAAAAATATGAACTGTTTACCTATCTTGGTATTTCCGGCGTATTTAAAAATGGAATCATACTTATTTACAACAATTGTCAATCATTAAACTACCTATTTACCTACATAACTACACTAACCTTAACAAATGTTCAAAGCGAGCTCCTTCTCGTGTGATACACAGTTCGGCACGTTTACACATATTGTCTTTCACACGATTTAATACGAATGGGTCACTTTTAATAGTTTTGAAATCACTATTGATTTTTAATTTCAACTCCTCTCTGTTTACATACTCTGTAGCATACACAAGACGTTTCCTTGGGCATGTGTTGGAACACGGAACTGTCCGAAGTCTCGTAATCTTTGATTAGCGTTTAAGATGACGCTGGCCGTAGGTACTCGACGATTGGGGAACATCTCCCGGTACAAATTGATTGCGCCCCGCAAGCTTTCATTTGCACGCGCATACGCATGAACCATGTCCAAGTATTCTGCATTTGTGTATTGAAAAGCCATATTTAATTACTAATAAGTAATAACGGGTCACACGCACACACGACAGATTATTATTAGGTATACGCGTAAGATCGATCGCTAGGCGCGCGCGCGGGAAGACGAACGTACGGACCTTACGGCGGCGCTCGCGCGACTGATAGCCGACTAATGGCCCGCTAGCCACGGGGCGGGGGTTGGGGAGTAGCGACACACTGGCGCCGGCAAGGCACGTGTCCAAACTTTATTTATTTATACGGAAATTTGGTCAAAAATTAAGTACCTATTTTTTTTACATAATTCGAATGAGAATCATGTACCGAGTATGCTCCTTAAATATTGATAGTAACTCACCAGTCACCCTGTATATATAAAGATTTCAACATTAAATATAACACTATTTGCTTATTATCCAGGTGTCGCAAAAACGGTGACGAAACAGCGTGTAGAGTCTCACTTCGACCTGGAACTGCGAGCATCTGTAATGCACGATATAGTGGACATGATGCCTGAAGGTATCAAACAGAATAAGGCCAGAACTATCCTACAACATCTCTCTGAAGCCTGGAGATGCTGGAAAGCTAATATTCCATGGAAGGTAGGTTAACTTTGAAAATGTTGTAACTGTTACATACATTATTATTTATTTAACACTTTTGTACACCACGATTACAATCACAAACAATTACAAAATATACAAACTAATAAACTAATGGTGAAACAAAAGTCGGCCTTATGGCTTATTAGCCATTTCTTCCAGACTACATTAATTATTCTAAAAAATTAAAGGGTTCATTACATTTATTTAAAAAAGGTTTTTAAATCTATAATGAATTCTTATTTGTTTTATAAAATAAACCTCAAATTGGCCCATGAAGTAGAAACATATTCCTATTGCCGCAGTATACATACATAAAATAGTATAACTTAGATGCAGTCAAACTGCCAATAAGTAGAAATTAATATGTACTTTCGTCACAGGTCCCAGGTCTTCCTACTCCCATAGAGAACATGATCCTTCGTTACGTTAAAATGAAGGCTGACTGGTGGACAAATACAGCGCATTACAACAGAGAGAGAATACGTCGCGGAGCAACTGTAGACAAAACTGTTTGTAAGAAGAACTTGGGAAGACTGACTCGACTGTACTTAAAGGCTGAGCAGGAGAGACAGCACAATTATTTAAAGGTGTGTGTTATTCGTAGAAATATTTGTATAAGAATTAGTTGGGTTTATAGTGTTAAATGGTTATATGTTCAACTCTGAATAAAGGTCAAATTCATGACAAAGTTAAAGAAAAAAATCGAGATATTCGTCAATATAATACATACATTATAAAATGTATTTAAATTTATATCAGAGAGAGAAGTTTTTAACCTAATATGATCTGTTTTCTTATAATCTAGGATGGCCCATACATATCTCCCGAGGAAGCCGTCGCTATTTATACAACAACAGTCCACTGGCTCGAGTCCCGACGTTTCGCGCCAATACCCTTCCCTCCCCTATCATACAAACACGACACCAAACTACTCATATTAGCCTTGGAGAGACTCAAAGAAGCTTACAGCGTTAAATCGAGGCTGAATCAAAGTCAAAGAGAAGAACTGGGTCTTATAGAACAGGCGTATGATAATCCACACGAGGCGTTGTCTAGGATAAAACGTCATTTGCTCACACAGAGGACTTTCAGAGAGGTGAGTTTTAAATATGTTTATTTATTATGAATTACTATTTATATTAAATAAAACTAAGATTTTAGGATATTACGCGTTACTTTACTATTTTAAAACTACATACTCCCGATGTTCGAGTTACTTTGCAGTAACCGTGATCACAGGCGGACAAGATGAAAAAATAACTATAAATCTGAGTTTTATTTATATGAATACTCATAGATATAATTTCTTATTGTTAATTCTATTTCTTTTATCTCTAGGTGGGCATAGAATTCATGGACCTCTACTCACATCTAGTGCCAGTATACGACGTGGAACCTCTAGAGAAGATTACGGACGCGTACCTCGATCAATATCTTTGGTATGAAGCTGACAAACGTCGTCTTCTACCGCCGTGGGTCAAACCCGCTGATACAGAGCCCAGCCCGCTACTCGTGTATAAATGGTGTCAAGGTTAGTTTGGAAAAGTCTTCCCTTAAACAAATTACCTATTATTTAATAATCAAAATGAGTGTTGGACGTTGCAATTTTAATACTAGATTTTATCTGAAGCATTACATCTTAATTTTAAACACTAGTTGCGAATAGTAATAATAGTATACTATTATACAGGTAAATAGAATAATATCTACGAAACGGCGTACATATTCAAATTACTTTCAATTAGTTATAAAAAATACCTATAAATAATGATAGTTATTATGAAATCTATATTATATTATGATTAATTAAGAATATGGTAGAAGAAAGAAGATATGTGATTGCCCAGAGTGTGCGTTGTGGCAAAGGAGATCAAATGGTTGTACCATCCCCTTGTTACAAACCTCACTTTGGTTGATTGCACTCACATCAATCGAAGATCACGAAATAGAGAAGATGTCCCTACTGCCAATCTTTCTAATACAGATGCTAATAAAACGTCATTTTACATAACAATATAAATATTTGTTTCACAGGTATCAACAATCTTCAAGATGTATGGGAAGTCGGCGAAGGTGAATGCAACGTTTTACTTGAATCGAGATTTGAAAAACTTTACGAGAAAATTGATCTGACGCTGCTAAATCGACTCTTGCGTTTGATAGTGGACCACAATATTGCTGATTACATGACGGCTAAAAACAACGTCGTTATTAATTACAAGGTAATAATATATAATTGCTTAAAGCTTAATTTATTATAGGTATGTAAAATGATGAATCGCGTAGGGGTCCTGAAACCAGAGAAACTCTGTGCTCTGGAGGTAACGGTTGACTGTAGGCTTTGCCGATCGCAAAGTACTGCAGCGGCCATTGTCTGAAAATACGCTGTCTGAATTACCCCTACTATTAAAACACATATTATTTAAAACGCACTGATCTAATCTAAGTTTTCTATCACAGGATATGAACCATACAAATTCCTACGGTATCATACGGGGTTTGCAATTTGCGTCCTTCATAGTTCAGTACTATGGTCTTGTATTGGATTTGTTAGTGTTGGGTCTGCAGAGGGCCAGTGAAATGGCTGGACCTCCACAACTACCGAACGACTTCTTGTCCTATCAAGAGAGGCCGGCGGAACAGGCGCATCCTATAAGACTGTATTGCAGATACATTGACAGAATACATATATTCTTCAGGTATGTATATTAAAGTTTATCTATATATGTACACATACATATATGAATAACGGAAATGAGAGTGTCTTCCTGTAATATTATTGGAGAAACTTCTTTTTATTGAATAAATGTGGATGCAAACATAATTCATTAAAAAATAAAAAGTTTTAAAACAATATTTTCGTCTGATTACTACAATTCATGTGTAAAACGACTGATTCTTATAGAAAGTTATAACTTGGGCTTCTTATATTTTAAGCAATTTAAATTATTGTTATATAAATATTTTATTCATTTAACAGATTCACAGCAGAAGAAGCTCGCGACCTCATCCAAAGGTACCTGACTGAACATCCCGACCCCAACAATGAGAATATCGTCGGCTACAACAATAAGAAGTGCTGGCCGCGTGACGCCCGGATGAGACTTATGAAACACGATGTTAACTTGTAAGTAGAGGTTTTGTGAATTTTCATTATCATCATCAGCCTATCAGAGCCCACTGCTGAGTAAAGGCTCATCTCACATGGTGAATATTTGATTATTAACCACCACACTTGCTCAAGATGGTTTGGTAATTTCAAACTTATAATTTGAAATTATAAATCTTGGTTTTCCCACGATGTTTTCCTTCACCGTTTGTCAGTGGTGTCTAAATACTCTTAGAAAGTAAATATGACTCCTAAAAATCATATTGGTACTTGCCAGGTTTCGAACCCGCGCCCTCATTCTATTTATTAAGATTTTCAAATATGATCATAAAAAGTCAAAATTCTTAGTGTAATTTTCGACGTTAAGACTTGAAATGAGATAGTAAATATATAATATCTGTATATTTTACATTATAATATATATTTTTTTGTTTATTATGTAGGGGTCGAGCGGTATTCTGGGATATTAAGAACCGACTTCCACGTTCCGTAACTACAATACAGTGGGAGAACAGCTTCGTCTCAGTCTACTCCAAGGACAACCCTAACTTGTTATTCAATATGGCTGGTTTTGAGTGCAGGATATTGCCTAAAGTAAGTTGTTAATGTCGTTTTAAAATATATTAATATCCTTATAATTCCGAGCTGCAGATAAAGTTATTTCAAAATAGTTGTCTAGGTTGTTAGGTTCTATTGGCTTGGTTCGAAAATACAGATATTTTTTTCAAATAGTCTCAGACGCTTTTTAAACGCTAGAAAATACATATGAAAGGGTTTTTAATATACTTTATAAATCCCAACCCTCCCCTTAATTCAGTATTTAAACTTTATTAATATTATAATTAATGTATGATTCTAATTTCTAAACTATTTTTCCAGTGCCGTAGTCTTCACGAAGAGTTGTCACATCGCGACGGTGTTTGGAATCTGCAAAACGAAGTTACCAAGGAACGAACAGCTCAATGCTACCTGCGAGTGGATGACGAATCACTTGCACGATTCCACAACCGTGTTAGACAGATATTGATGGCCTCGGGTTCAACGACCTTCACCAAAATTGTCAATAAATGGAACACAGCTTTAATCGGTAAGAGAAAATTGTGGAAAAAAATGCGTAATCTACCATTGCACTATTTTACTTAAAGTACAAATCTAGAGTAGTAAGGATAAAATAAAAAATGGCCTATTTATATGGAATTATGTGTGTAACTTTTGATTACAGGTCTTATGACGTATTTCCGTGAAGCCGTAGTAAACACTCAAGAGCTATTAGACCTGCTAGTAAAATGCGAGAATAAAATTCAAACTCGTATTAAGATTGGTTTGAACTCTAAAATGCCTTCGCGTTTCCCGCCTGTCGTGTTCTACACGCCCAAAGAGTTAGGCGGGCTTGGGATGTTGTCTATGGGTCACGTTCTGATTCCACAGGTAAATAAAATAATAATTATTGTTTATTAGTCTTCTCATTTCAAGTTTATATCGATATTTTATTGAATATCCATGTGACATACCCTTTGTAAAAGTGTCATAAATTTGTCCACAATACATATTAACACTTTAATTATACACAGTCGGATCTGCGGTGGTCAAAACAAACAGACGTTGGCATCACTCACTTCAGATCGGGAATGTCACATGATGAAGATCAGCTGATACCTAATCTTTATCGTTACATACAACCGTGGGAGGCTGAGTTTGTTGACTCACAGAGAGTATGGGCTGAATATGCTCTCAAGAGACAAGAGGCCAATGCTCAGAACAGGTATGTCTGAATAACGATTTTTCTAAATATACTCTGATGTCTTTTAGGCATAAAAAGCTAAGATAGCAATTTGTATTATATTATACTAGCTGCGTTCCGTGGTTTTACAAACTGATTATCAGGATGTAAAGTAGCCTATGTGTTATTCCTGGACGTCAGCTTCCTGTATACAAAAATTTATCAAAATCCTTTCAGCCGTTTGAGCGTGAAGAAGTAACAAACATACACACACACTCACAAACTTTCCCAATTATAATATTACTAGCTTTTGAAACCATTTCAAACGTGATGAATCGCGTAGGGGTCCTGAAACCAGAGAAACCCTGTGCTCTGGAGGTAACGGTTGACTGTAGGCTTTGCCGATCGCAAAGTACTGCAGCGGCCGTTGTCTGAAAATACGCTGTCTGATATAATAGTAATAATATTCTTAAATGCTTTAAAATTGGAGATATATTGAGTATATAATATTTTGTTACAGACGTCTCACACTCGAAGATTTAGAAGACTCCTGGGATAGAGGTATACCAAGAATAAATACACTCTTCCAAAAGGACAGACATACGCTCGCATATGACAAAGGATGGCGTATTCGTACCGAGTTTAAACAATATCAAGTATGGAATTCTCTTTACAAATTATTGTAATATTCAAACAATAGACTGATGATGTAAATAAATTATAACTTTTGATTTAGGTACTGAAACAAAATCCATTCTGGTGGACACATCAGCGACACGACGGTAAATTATGGAATCTGAACAACTACCGTACTGATATGATACAGGCCTTGGGTGGAGTGGAAGGTATTCTGGAACATACATTGTTTAAGGGAACCTATTTCCCTACTTGGGAAGGTTTGTTCTGGTGAGTATTGTTAAAAATTAAAGACTTAAGTAATTCATTAATATAAATTAGAGATTGTTATAGTAAATGATTGTTATATAACAGGGAGAAGGCATCCGGTTTCGAGGAGTCGATGAAATATAAAAAACTGACCAATGCTCAAAGATCTGGTTTGAACCAGATTCCAAATCGACGGTTTACTTTATGGTGGTCACCAACTATCAACAGAGCCAATGTGTATGTTGGTTTCCAGGTAAAGTAAAACAAACATATACTCAAATTAAAACCATCTTCAACAATATTTTTATGCTATAATATATCAACGACCAATGATTTGTTGTTTCAAACCATTGTAACTGAAAAAAAAAACTTATTCAAAATATTTTTCTTTTTAAATCGTTAATGTTATTTAAATATAATTCCTTCTTATTTCAGGTGCAATTAGATTTGACAGGTATATTCATGCACGGAAAAATACCAACTCTCAAGATATCTCTTATCCAGATATTCAGAGCTCACTTGTGGCAGAAAGTCCATGAGTCGATTGTTATGGACTTGTGTCAAGTAAGTTATAGTAATAACTTTTTTAGTTATAAAGCAGATTTTTATGAATATTAATTTAATTTTGAAAATTATATTATAGGTTTTTGATCAAGAATTGGATGCTCTGGAAATAGAAACAGTACAAAAGGAAACAATTCATCCTCGAAAATCATACAAAATGAACTCTTCATGTGCAGACATTTTACTCTTCTCAGCTTACAAGTGGAATGTCTCCCGACCCTCATTGCTTGCTGATACAAAGTAACTATAGTTTAGACATTATTTAAAATATAATCATCGTTCACGGTTCTTCCGCTTGAAACTTCGCAATATTGGAATGAAAAAGGAAGAATTAGATATCGTTTTTTTTTAGAAATTTTTAGTGTTTCTTTATGACAATCTTTATTAATATTACTTACAAGTCGCAATTGACTGCCCATAGGGCGGTTAAGGCCACACATTCACTCCCGGTGTTTTTTATCCTACAATCGCGTTAAACATTCAACGCAACCCGTTTGAAGTCTCGCATAAGGAATTTCACTTCAATAAACGAATCTACTTACACTAGTCATAAATAAACAGTAGAATGTTTAATAAATGACTTTATATTATTTTAAGGGATACAATGGATAATACGACAACGCAGAAATATTGGCTGGATATACAATTACGTTGGGGAGACTATGACTCGCACGATGTCGAGAGATACGCTCGAGCGAAGTTCTTGGACTACACAACGGATAACATGTCCATATATCCCTCGCCCACTGGACTACTGATTGCTATAGATTTGGCTTATAATTTGCACAGGTAATAAAAAAAAATAATTTACCCTCCATGTAATAGAAAAGTTATGATAGACTATAATTTTTAAATCCACTTTACGTTTTTATGAAGGAATAGTACATTAAATCATGCATATATATGTATATTTAGTAATTAAAAGTAATTAAAGTTTTGTATAAAAATATGATAATAAAAACAAAGTTCAACATTTTATGTATGAATGGTTATATGTCCGCAATCTTTTCGGCATTGTTGTATCAGTATTTGACAATGAAATTAGTTCTATTATGTATATTTTTAGATGGAATACAAGAAATATTTTTTTAATTCAGTTTATTAATATATTTTTTTATTACAGTGCATATGGTAATTGGTTCCCGGGATGCAAGCCGCTCATACAACAGGCGATGGCAAAAATCATGAAGGCAAATCCAGCCCTATACGTGTTGAGAGAGCGTATACGAAAGGCTTTACAGTTGTACTCATCAGAACCTACTGAGCCATACTTGTCCAGTCAGAATTATGGAGAGCTATTCTCAAATCAAATTATTTGGTATGTATTCTTTGTAAAAGAAAAAAAATATTAATAACAAAATTACTCCTAACATAGCTTGTTCAGATTCAAATAATGTATGATTGTAAAAATAATGTTTGCCAACAGGTTTGTAGACGACACGAATGTATACCGTGTAACAATCCACAAGACCTTTGAAGGAAATCTCACAACTAAACCTATTAACGGAGCAATCTTCATATTCAACCCTCGGACTGGACAACTGTTCCTCAAGATCATTCACACTAGTGTGTGGGCTGGACAGAAACGTCTTGGACAGGTAACATGAAATAAATTTAAATAGATTAAATATTAAAAGCTCATACATTATATGAATTTTGACACTATTCTTGAAGTCAGTTTCGATTTTCACATCCTAGTCCATTCCTAGAAAATTCATAAACATTTTGTGGTAAAAAAAACCTTAATTTAATCATTGTATATTTGATTGAATTATAAAACCAGACACAAATAAAAAATTGGTTGTTTGTAAAGTAGGCTTACGATCGAGATGTTTACGTGATAACGTCTTATTGGTGATATAAGTTTTTGGGAAGTAAGGAATTAATGAAGAAAACAATTTTTTCAAATTTTAAATTACATCTATCGTTTCATTCACACTTTTGATGATAAATTTCGGGTTTTTTTGTTGCAATTGTTGTAACACTTCACTTGCACTTCACATTTTGTTTCACTGTTAAACATTCAACGAAAACTTAACCGCACGAGAAAATCTCCATACGTTTGTATGCCGCTAGAGTGAGAGAAACGGAAGATCGGTCCACTCACTCGAACGCTATGCCTGCCTCCGCTCGTGAGGATTCCGCGTGACAAGTTTCACGGAATGACTGGCAGCGCTCGAGATTTGACGGGAGATCGGTCCGTCTCTCTCTCTCGTTATACCTGCGATCGCGCTCGTGTGGTTTTGGTGTGACACAAGTTTCTGAACATGTCACCCGACTAACACGAGTTTAAAGACGTTATCACGTCAAAATGACTTAAATCAAAGTGTAAACTAGAGAACACAGGTGTCTTTTTTAAAATAAGAATTCTATCAAGAAATTTTAACATACAAACAGATTTTTATTCTTGTAATGTTATGCTTATAAATATTTTCCATTATTTTATAGCTCGCAAAATGGAAAACGGCTGAAGAAGTGGCCGCCTTAATTCGTTCCTTGCCCGTTGAAGAACAACCCAAACAGATTATTGTCACAAGAAAGGGAATGTTGGATCCACTTGAGGTAAATTACTGTATAACTAATAATATTGACACAAGTTTAAATAATCTATATAGTTAGAAATGACTAAAATTTATATCTTTTTCCTATAATAGGTGCATTTGCTAGATTTCCCCAACATTGTAATCAAAGGTTCAGAACTACAGCTACCGTTCCAAGCGTGTCTTAAAGTGGAGAAGTTCGGAGATCTCATCCTCAAAGCGACTGAGCCACAGATGGTGCTGTTCAACTTGTATGATGATTGGTTAAAGACTATATCTTCTTATACCGTAAGTATCAACACTAACTTGTTTATAGAAATAAATTAAAGACTGATATAAAGACACTACATATTTTAAGTAATGATAGTTATGTAAAAATCGCAAAAAAAAATCCTTAACTTATGTTACTGTAAATTTTATTTCTAATAAATAAATTTAGTTAATAAGATACGATCCAAATTAATTAGGGTTTTTGTTGCGGCTTAAGTCTAAACTTTAAATATAACAGTTGATTAGTATATTTTAGTTCTTTTCTTTCGTCAATATTTGTAATTAGTTTGTAATTATATTTGTAATTAGTTTGTAATAAATAATTATCAATATATATTTCAGGCATTCAGCAGATTGATACTCATTCTGAGAGCGTTACACGTAAACACTGAGAGAACTAAGGTACTCTTGAAACCAGATAAAACTACACTCACTGAACCGCATCACATCTGGCCCACACTCACCGATGATGACTGGATCAAGGTTGAAGTACAACTCAAGGACCTTATATTGGCTGACTACGGCAAAAAGAATAAGTAAGTAATAATCTATATGAGGATTTTCTAATTATTTAGTCTCCAACAGTATTTCTGTGCATTAGTTAGATTTGGTCTGTATTTGAATAATAATATGATGTTGAGTATAATGTGGGTAGATCATATTATTATGTTAGGTTCCGTTGTTCAGTTTTGCTACACAGTACATGGCATACATTACTAATTTACTATGGTTTTATGGAATACTACGAGTATTAAAATAGAATTTATTCTACTTATTATTTACCTTCTCTACTCAACATGTTATGTACATTGAATTTCCAAACACATCATTCTAATATACTTCTTAAAGATTTCAACTGCACCATTATACTTAAATGTCTTTTATATTTTTGTTTGTTATCAAATTACGTTTACAACTTTAGTATTTATATGGGATAAATACAAATTCAGTGTTACAGCTGTCAACAAAATAACATTTTTGACTACATTTACTAAACATTTATCTTTATTACAGCGTAAACGTAGCATCACTAACACAATCGGAAATTCGTGATATTATACTCGGTATGGAAATATCAGCTCCTTCAGCACAGAGGCAGCAGATAGCAGAAATAGAGAAACAGAGCAAAGAACAGAGTCAACTAACAGCGACAACTACTAGGACTGTGAACAAACATGGAGATGAGATTATAACCTCCACTACAAGCAACTATGAGTCACAGACATTCAGGTAAATAGGAATTATAGAAGAAACCTCTTAGCATTCAATGGATTCATCATGAGAGTGCCGGGTCCATCGTTGCAGGGAGAGGAGCTTCAACAGTGTGAACTTGCAACTTGCTAGGTTAAAGCGTCAATAACTATATTGCGTTAAGCGCAAGTAGTAAAGAATGATTTATGAAATATATTGCTTAACGTGGTATAGTCTACTTCATTAGTCTCTTATATAATTGGTGCTATATTAAATGTAGAATATAATTTATGATCTTTACACAAACAAATAAATAAATTAAATATATAAATAAATTTCGGTTTGAATTTCCTTTACTTTAATAAGAGTTTAAAATACTAAATCGTTCTTTTTTAGAAAACATTGTAACAATATCTTTTTTTTTAGTTCGAAAACCGAATGGCGTGTAAGAGCGATATCAGCAACCAATCTTCACTTGAGAACAAACCATATTTACGTTAGCTCTGATGACATCAAGGAGAGCGGCTATACTTATATATTGCCAAAGAACTTGCTCAAGAAGTTTGTTACTATATCCGATTTGAGAGCACAGGTATGTAATGAATAACATTATAAGATGTATATCCTTTTGTTTCTGTACTATTAATAAGTAACTAAATATATAACTCGTCGTTAATACACTTAGACTTCATTAGTTGCATAATGTAAGTCATTTGATGCTTCAAACCTTGTCATATTTTCAATGACTTATTTAACATCGGTAAGGGTTGTCACTTCACTTTTTTTTTACTAATGTATATTATCTTCAGATCGCCTGCTACCTATACGGCACATCGCCTCCCGACAACCCTCAAGTCCGTGAAGTACACTGCGCGGTTCTTCCTCCTCAATGGGGAACACATCAGACGGTACATTTACCACGACAACTTCCCAAACATCCGGCATTAGCTCATCTACAACCGTTGGGCTGGATGCACACTCAGCCAAACGAACTGCCACAGCTTTCGCCACAGGTATAAAAATGATCATTATATAATATGTACAAATAATTTTCAAATTATATGAAGCAATGTCTTATATAAAAAAATAGTAAAGTTTTATATTATAGTTAAGATATACCATGCGTGCTTTATTTTTGTAATAAACTACATATTTTCCCATACTTCGGCTACTTTTCAGCAACCGTGATCAAGGGCAGACGAAATGTGAATGTCTCATGCACCTAAAACACGCGTAGTATATCTGAAAAATATTAGTTTCATTAAAATGAATAAAACTCGCGAAAATCTTGGATCTCATTTTAAAGTGTATTTAAAATATGATGTATATACATATATGCAGACAAAATCCATATTTTGTCTTACATCGTCATTACTAGAACAGACATTTTGATGTAATAACAACTTGTTTACAGGATATAACAACTCACGCTAAAATAATGGCGGAAAATCAGACGTGGGATGGTGAGAAGACGATCATAATAACGTGTTCCTTTACACCGGGGTCGTGTTCACTGACTGCGTACAAGTTGACACCCAGCGGCTATGAATGGGGCGCCAAGAACACGGATAAAGGAAATAATCCCAAAGGATACCTACCCAGCCACTATGAAAGAGTGCAAATGTTACTGTCTGATAGATTCTTAGGATACTTTATGGTGCCTTCACAGGGAAGCTGGAATTATAATTTCATGGGTATGTTATTGTTAAAGTTTATTAAAACATTTAATCTATATTCTATAACAGTTTATTGAAACATTTAATCTATACTCAAAGTTAGAAATGTGTTAATTTATTGCTTAATATAGTATTTTCATCAATGTTGGGTATCAGTTATACTTGTTCTGTATTGTTAAATAATAATATGATGTCAAGAATAATGCAGCTAGATCACTTTATTATATTGGGTTCCGTCATTTAGTCTTGTCTACTTAGCCTATTACAAATATTACGAATTTAACATAGTTTTATTGAATTATACATATACTTACATGAAAATATAGACTAAATTTTGTATTATGATTAATCGATATAATCATCCAATATTAAATATCCGTGCTCAAGTATGATAATCATATAATTTTCAATAATTTTATTTCCAGGTGTTCGTCACGATCCCAACATGAAGTATGGAGTTCAACTGGGGAATCCTCGCGAATTCTACCACGAGGTTCATCGACCCGCACACTTTATGAACTTCGCGGCCATGGAAGACTCAGTAGCACCCATACCTGCTGCTGACAGAGAAGACTTCTTCGCCTAGTTATATAATAGAACGGTTATAAACAATCTATATAACCATTTGGAATATAGTAATAAGAATAACAGTTTTTATTTGTCTGGAATACTTAGATTTTATATGAAAACTGTAATTAAATTTGACTAGAATTAAATGTGTTTTTTTATTTGTGGTGTTGTAAGTGAAGAAGTTTTAATAATTTGTAATGAAAATAAATATACTAAAAAAATCTTGTGTTTGGGTCTGATGATGATATTGACGATAAATTATTTTCTTTATTACTCCTATCTTTGTTTCTCGAAGTTTAGATATTTGACATCTTAGAAAACATGGTGCCTATTATTATTTTTGAAGTGTACTTATTAAGTCCTATACCTATTGCATCCCATCAAAATTTTCTTCCCTAACTACAGTGTTTTTTAATATGGAATGTTCCTTCCGAGAGTGTATGAGTTTTTTTTTATAATTGGATACAATTAAATTTAAATATTTAGTTGCGCTTACTAGGTATTAACGCTGATAAAGTAGGGCCCGGATAAATATGGACGAAAAAATCAAAAATATGTAGTATAAAATTAAAAACTTTCATAACTAAACATTGTTTTACTAAAAGAAAAGGGTCACACGTGACGTACATCGTTAAGTTACGTTTCAAAAACGATGAAAAAAAGTAGCGAAATATTTATTTCAACAAAAAATAACAGTTTCATTCAACATCCATTACACTAGCCTTATGAAATTGGTTGCAATACACAATGACGTGCTTCTTTAAATTATGAAAATGAAAACTAACCATTTGGTCGACATACAGCATTACATCTGCTAATTGGTCTCATCTCAAGTCACATGACGTCATGGATGCATACTTAAACATGCTTAATTCAGTAATTGTGTAAGCCATGTCTACAGGCCTCGAAACTTTCGCACAGAATTTTGTTTATTTTTTTAGCGTATTAAATTCTTTATTTTTATCCAAAACATTAGTGGCGGGAACGTAAATTTTATGTATTTTTGTGAATATATGGATGATTGTGACATTTTCTTGTAAAATATGGACTTAGCTTTGAAATATGGCAAAATATGGAAAATAAAAGTTGGTTTTTCACAGTCTAAATATGACAATCCATGTAAAAAACATATTCTAGACCGAAAATCGCGTAAATTAAAAATATGTAATTACATATTAATCCGGGCCCTACTGATAAGTATGTACGAGTATTGCTCTAAGCTTGTATGTCTTTGTCTAGTTTCGTTTCATTATGATACCCATATTCTAATCTGTTGTCTATGAATCTTCCCAAAGTTTCTAAGATGTCTTCGTATTCTTTGTGTTAGATACCTGAATAACGATACTATTCAGACGTTAAAAATACACCTTAGCACTTGACATCCTACTAATATTATAATTGCGAAAGTTTGTGTGTATGTTTGTTACTTATTAACGCTCAAACGGCTGAACCGATTTTGATAAAATTTTATATACAGGAAGCTGACGTCTAGGAATAACATATAAGCTACTTTACATCCCGAATATCCCGGAAATCTTGAACGATTTTGTATCAAAAAAAGTTAAAAGAGTTAATATTTAAGCTATGTATGTTTTTTTTAAATGCATGAATAAACATTCTGTTCATTTGATTCAACATTTTTATTGAATAATATGATGATATACCCAGGTTAGTAAAAAACGGTGTAATTTTGAATTTTGTTGTGTTAACGAAAAAATTAGAAGAGGGTAGGGGGCCCTGGATGAGCATTGCCTAGGGGCCCCGACAGGCATAACCCGGCCCTGAGTGTATATAAGGAATTATCGTGGAGTCCGGGTACTTTGTGTGAATTATATAATTGTTACTTATATCTAATACATATGTCAATTTGAAAAAATAAAAATTGAGCTTAATCATTAAATTGCATATCTACGTCATTGTGATTTTTTTTGAAAACAGTTCTATTTCTCAGTATCCAGTAGAAATGTTATAGTTTTACATCAGTTTCAAGTATGTTTGTTTTTAATTACCTACATGTTATTTTCACACCTTAGCCAGGCTCCGAATATGGCGATGTCAGTCTTGTGAAATTAAACGCTACAAAAACGAAAGCTTGTATGTTATCGCTAAGGGAATTCTAACGCTTGACTCAAACTTTTCACTGTAGCTTTCCTCCCATTCGAACAAAGCTGTGCACTTCCATCTTGATAAGAAGTTCAGCAAAGGATCGGAACAACTTTCATTGTGATGTGTTTTGTTCCAACTATAAATGGGTGATTCCAAGTCTAGAGAGAATAGTCTGTAACTAAGGTAGTACGTCCACCACCAACAGCTTTATAATTTATGTTCACCTATCTTAATATGACGTTCAATTGATAATTGATATCTGGTTGAAATTAAATAAGTAAATGTTAAAAGAAATATTTTATAAAAAGCTGTCGTATTTAAAATTTACTAGGTAGTATTCATAATAATGAAAACATAGACAATATTTCCCTTTGAAATAAAACTGATATATTCTTCGGATTAACTAAGCCTTTATAATTATTTTTAGCAACATAACCGCTACGTTTTAAGATTACTGCCACACATCTCGTCTGCCCGTGAACGCGATTGCTGCAAAGTAACCGGAACGTTGGGAGTATGCTGTTAAAAATAATTATAAACACGTTACGCGTAGCAGATACGAAAAATAATAATTTTATTTTAATGTATATTTGGTGAAAATCTTAGATCTCACTATTTTCCCATAATATATAGTATACAACTAATAGTAGATAGAAAAATATTTCACAATAATAAAGTTGTCAACTGTCAAGTGACACTTCAAATAATAACTGATGGTAACCGGTTGTCAGAAATTTTGAAATAATACAAAGTGCTACTAGATAGTTTAAATAAGTTCATTATCTTTTGAAAATGGGTGACCATGAGGAATTTGAAGATAGCCAATATCCTGATAACAACGACTACGTACCGTATGTGACCGCCGCTAACCTAGCACAAAAAGTTGGCGCGAAAGTTTGCCTTTGGGGAAGAGTTACAAAAGTTACTGCCACCGAGACCTTTTGTGTTAAAACAGTCGATGATCAAGAAGTGGTTATAAAATTACAGAAACCCATTAGCGAACCACTAGAGGGATGGTACGAAATTTATGGAATATCTCAAGGACGGTCTGTTGTTTGTGAAGAATATGTGCCATTTTCAGAAGATATGACTAAAAACATTGATATCGAAGGTCATAAAAATCTTGCAAAACTTCTATTCGCACTCGATGATCCATGGAATATAGGAGAAAAGGAATAAAACATGCTGTCTCTTTAAAATCACAATACATTTATTATACTTATAAGATAAATCCCATAAGAAGTAAAGTTAAATAAATTTTTATTTTTATCATTTCTTTTTTCCTTTAAAACCTAACCATGTAAATTACTATACTCTTATAAAAGTAATCATAAGTTTAATTTAATGGTCTTTCATAAAAAAGTGAACATTGATTTGAAACAAATTTAAAAATACATATAAAATATGCTCATATTGAAGTATAAAAATAATACATTTTTCTATATGAAATATTGTTTTGTAACTTTAATGATACTTCTACCAGCAATATACCCGAGGATATGCTCTTATTCCTCCTATTTCTTTTTGCTTCTTTTGTTGTAACTTCATTCTCTTTTCATGCATTACGGCATTACAAAGTGCTCCTTCAACACATGTTACTGGTCGAGTTCTAAAAAATAAATTGGTTATATATTACTTTATGATTTAAAACTTATTAATTTATTTCTAAAAGTTAGATATTATTACATTTTACTATCAATCTTATCCATTTCTGATTGTATCCTGACACTAGCGGGCCTGTCTTTATCTCCTTTCAGCGCTAATTCTGTGAGGTATCTCTTGATGTATTGTTTTAATTGTGCATTTTCTTTGGACAACTTTACCTTCTCAGCTTTCAAGCACATAGTTTGAACTTTCACCCTATTCATCTTCAGTAGGAACTTGTCAAATTTTTTATACATGCGACATTCCTCCTGGTAAACAGTAAATTTGTGAATATTTCCTACATTGAATATTTGCCCCTTTATAAAGGTTATATAATAGAATAAGTTAATCGGTTACTAAGTATGATTCAGGTTGACTTCTTGTTTAAATCAATATATTATTCAGTAGGTATTTTTTCTGTATAATATGTTTAATTGAAGGCACAAAATGGATCAGATTATTAAATAATTCACTTTTCCTCAGAAGTCTATTAATAAAATGTGACATTTTGAATTAAGATGACTTATATGACTAATTTAAAACTTAAATATTCAAGTTGTGTGTCTAAGTCATATATTTGCAAATATTTAACTGAGTTATTGTTTTATTGTGGGTAAAATTTTGTTTATCACTAAATTCCAAATTTGAATATGGTAGCAAAAATATATATATATTGACTAAGTAATTCTAAATCTGAAACTATGTAATGAACACACAAATTAAACATAAAAGAATAATTTTTAATATAAAACTAGGTTAAAAAATCATTGACTACATTTTGTTTTTTTGAATCTATATAATATCTTTGTTAATGATTAATTATTTAAGGCATCTTCGTTTAGGGGATGAGGGGATTAAAATTAATTAATAAAGATGTATTAATATGATGGAATACCTTATAACCTTTTCATGTTTTTATGTTTCTCCTATTGAAAAATCTTTTACACTATAACTTAAATTTTATCAATAACAGTAACTTCTTAATACATAAAAGGAACAAAATCAGTTTAATAAAAAAATATATTCTTACGATCATGGTGTCGTCCATAGCTTCAAAATTTGCATTGGATGCAGTATCTTCTATCTCTTCTAAGAGAAGATTATCAGCCTCTTGTTCATATTTGCTACAAATATTGGCTAGCAACTGTATTTTACTTAATTTATCATGGAATTCTTGGAGCCTCTGAAAATAACGGTAGTTGGATTCTAGTATTTATATCTTTGCCGTATAAAAGAACTACTTTGGTTATCTAATACATTAAATAGATTTCAAAGATTTTGCTTGTAGTAATAAATGTAATCAGCCAAAATGAAGTCTAATTACAAAAAATAGCGCTTCCTACTTTTCTGAACTTAATATCTTTTTATTTTTCTATTGTCGTGGTGGCCTAGAGGTTAAAGGCCCACCTCTCGGGCATGAGGACGCGGGTTCGTAACCTGGCAAGTAATAATGTGATTTTTCCGAGCCATATGTTCTTTCTAACAGGACTTAGACACCACTGACAGATGGTGAAGGAAAACATCGCGAGGAAATCTAGACTTATAACTTAAAATTATAAGTTTGAAATCACCAACCCGTCTTGAGCAAGCATGGTTACTAATGCTTAAACCTTCGCCATCTGAGAAAGACGTCTTTGCTCAGCAATGGGCTCTGATAGGTTGATGATGATAATGATGATTTTTATTTATTCATAAATAAGATTTAAAATAATAAAAAAACACAATTTCATTTATATGCCACCATTTTTTATCTAAAGAACATATACCTACCTAATGCGTTGGAACTTAGCAACATTATTATTATACCTAATTATACAGATGGTATATAAGTACTAACATTACATATGAGAAAGAAACTCCTTCTGTCTGTTACGTTTTCACGACTAAACCAATTTTGATGAATTTTTGTATAGCGATAGACGGAACCCAGCAGAATTACATAGGCTAACTTTTATTTTAATCCCGATTCGAAAACTAAGGGCTGGAAAAATAGAACTGCCTTCAACAGTCTTTGTTATCGCAAAAAAACTTCTCTTGTAGGTGATATAAGTTAATATAATTTAAGAATATTTATTTTGTTATACCTTTATAGCATCTTGGCTTGAATCGACTAAAACCGCTAGCATTTCTTCTTCTTTAGCTCGAGCTAGCTTAGTTTCCTTCTTCATCAGCCAGTACTGCTTGGACAGGGTCTCCTTATGATCGCTCATACGAGACAGCTTGCAGTTCAACGCGTTCGATGTTTTCAACCATTCGTTTTGTAAATTCGTCAACATAGCCTATTGGGATAATATCTTATTATTATAACATATTAAACAAATAACAACTTTTTTGTATACAGAATAATCTTTTCTGATAATTAAGAGTTTTAAGTCTTCTTACTTACCATTGACTGTTGTATCAGAATGTTGTTCTTTGCAATATCATTTTGATAGAATTCATCTTTTTCTTGTAGCGTCAAGTAATGTCCCATTATTGGGTTGTGTTTTTCTATGTATGTGTTATAAACGTCGCGTAGTTTCCCATAGTAAGTTTCTATTTCTAATTGCTTAGGCTTACACAGATTGGACATCTCTTCTTCATGCTTATTTATGGAAAAGTAAGTAAATCTTTTTTATAAGTCAAAATACTTATAGTTTATCTTTAAAAACAAAGATAAGAAATCGTTAATTCCAATTCTAGGCAATAATAATTCCTTTACATAAGCTAAAGCTATAAAAAGATCCAAAAAGGTGGAAATAATAAAGGTTTATATCTTGTTTTATTTTGTTGTAACTCTGATATTATCAGGCATTTAAATGCCTTATTACTTATAGGTACCTACTTTACGTAGGTACCTTACATTACAAATGACCAAAGAAAAGTTTAACAGGATAAACAAAACGTGGGAAATATTACTGAAATAAAACATTGGTAGAGTGTCACAACGTTGTACTTAAATCCTATTGAGAAAAATATACCTATAAATAATATGAAAATCATTAACACGTAAAAAAAAAACCTCATGTCATCCCAACAAGGTAATTTTGAATTGGTCACACATGATTTTCCTGCTATTAATGTCACCTAGCTTCCGCTCATGTCAACGATCATCTGACAGGCATAACAAAACACTTGATACGTTATTCATTCAAAAGTAATGAAATGATGGCGTTTATAATTTACTATAACTGTAAAAAGTTCATTAAAAAAATCTGACTAAAATTGTATAGTATTAAACTATCGGAAAATTCAGTTTCTTTTAATGATGTAGAATTTTCACTTTGTAAACATATATTAATAATATTACCACATATAATAGAAGTTTACTTCTCTAAAAATAACTATACTACTTAATTTTTTTAATACATTCAGAAATAATGTAACTATTTTGCGAACAGTACCTACCGTAAATTTGAAATTTTAACAAAGCAACATACATGAGGTACCTAATTTAAAAATTGGTTAAGCAGATCGCTCGTCCTATATAAATCATTGTTTGTATCGCACTAGTCATTGTTAACAAAACATTGGACTAGAATGAGATTTATAAAACACTACGTCTTATTTTCCTGTTTGCTGTTCATAATATCTGATGTGAGTATTTTGTTAAAATGCCAGATAAACATACAATTATTAAATTGATCTCTTCATTAACAATATTATTACAAATAGGCACTATCATGTCGTTCAAAATACAGCGCAAAAGATGAAAGATTAAAGCGTATTTTTAATGATTGCTTGAACCAACGAGGGGGTAACAGCAGTTATGATAGATACGATCCAGACAGAAGAGATAGGTCAAATAATAACAGACATGAACAGGGTAGAAGAAACAATCAGGATCAAAGAAACGGCGACGAAGATTACATGAGAGACGATCATAATGATGGTTCATACGGAAGAAACAGAGGTCAAATGAATGATGGTACAAGAGTTGAAACTGGCAGAAATAATGGAAGGGGAAATACGAGAACGGACGGTCGAAATGAAAGGAGTCATAACAGTCGATTGAGAGGACAAGACGAATTCTTACAGAGCGAGGAATATGGGAACGTGAGTAATTATTTTAAATGAGTATATATTTAATTTTATTATTTTACTAGCTTTCCGCCCGCAGCTTGCCCGCGTGGAGTTCGGTTATATCGCGTTTCCAAGAGAACCTTACAAAAGTCTGGGATAAAAAATATCCTATGTTCTTTCTCAAGGTCAACTCTATCTCTATACCAAATTTCATTAAAATCAGTTCAGCCGTTTAAGCGTGAAGAAGTAACAAACATACACACACACTCAGAAACTTTCGCAATTATAATATTAGTAGGATGACGATGTACGGTTTCTAGCAGAGTTATTACTCATCTTCGCAATCAAACGGAAGATATAAACGCGAAAAAAAGACCGAAATGAATTCTGGACAAAGAAGTCAGTATAATCCACATTCAAAAACTTCAAATGGAAACCGAGATGATTCAAATGAGAACAATTCCAATGAAAACACAAACCAAGACATTGCATGTGTTATGCATTGCTTTCTAGAGAATTTACAAATGGTGAGGCATAAATTATATTTTTAATACTTTAATTCTATTTTATTATTATAACCGTCGAACCGTCAATAATTATAGGCTTTTTTTTATACAGTTTTAAACTTATATAATTAGTTACATACTTTATTTAATATATTATAGACAGGAGATAATGGAATGCCAGATAGATATTTAATAACTCACGCTCTTACAAAAGATGAAAGGAATGAAGATTTGAGAGATTTCTTACAGGAGTCTGTGGAAGAATGCTTCCAAATTCTCGATAACGGTTGGTTATTTAATATAGTAAATAACATCTATAGCTTCTAAGCCTTTAAGTCCACTTAAAGAAAGGATATTATTTTATCTTTGAACTTATTAAACTGATGATAATAATGTTGAATGCAGTTGTTAGATATAAAAACTTAAAACTTACTCATTAATATGAACCACGTTATACTTCTGAAAATATTGTAATATTTTTTAATGTTGAAAAACTCTTTTGATTTTACTGTTGATTCCCAAGTGAGCAGAAAGTATTTCTCTTTCTTATTCCGAACTCAAAATTACGCGACAATTATTTTTCAGAAAACACAGATGATAAATGTGAATTTTCAAAAAATCTATGGATGTGTTTATCAGAAAAGGGAAGATCAAATTGCGACGATTGGCCTAAGAAGAATACTTTTATGTTTTAGATGTCCATCACATTTTTTGTGCATTTATTTGAATAAATACGTTTTGAATCTTAAATATAAATATTATTTGTAACAAACCTCAAGACGCGATACGTTTTTCACTGTAGCTCTCTCTATTTCATTTCTCTTTTTGTAATTGTTAAATTCCTCGTTTTGGATATACGTAATAAGAATTAGTTTGAAGTCCGCTTTTTCCTGATTCTCCGTAATATCCGATTCTTCGGTATCCCAATTTTCTAGAAACTTATCTTTTTGTTGTTCATAATCCGATTGAAGTTTGTCCAGTCTTATAGTTCCCACTTCTAAAAATATAAGATATTGTATTAGTTTTTTACTTTACTCATTCTTTCCGAAATATTTTACACATATTTTGAACATATTTAATTTGAATGAAAACATTTTTTTTATGTTTATATCATAGTCGCTTAATAGCTAATAGTTTTATTGATGAATATGATGATAGAAATATCAAAAAGCAATTGTATATTACTTAGGAAGTAGCTTAAAGTTTCCGTGTGAGCTTGAAAGGCTCTGCGGTGTTGTTCATCAGAGTCTTCTATTGATTGCATCAAAGCCTTCAGTAACCGGTTTTTTCTTTCAACTAAAAAGTTGAAACTGCTCATCATACCCTAAAATAATGAGATAACATTATCGTTCCTGCTTCTGCCGAGTTCCATTATGTATAGTAGGGTTTTAGGAAACAACAGAAAATATTTTATTTAACTAAACAAGAGAAACTATGCAAAATTATGTTATGCCAGTAAAGGTATAGGTAATATTAATTATATAAAAACATACCTGAATATCTGACGTCATTTGTTTGCATTTCACCTTTCGTAAAATGAATCGCCATTCTTGGTTAATCTTCGCCGTATTTAATTTAGCGAAAGCTTCTTCTTTGTCTAATTTGTTCTACAATGAAGACACATAATAATCATTTCCATGAACTGAATACAGTAGGACCTCGATTATCCGGACTAATTGTTGTCGGTAGGCATCCGGATAATTGAAAGTCCGGATAATCCAATATATGAAGAAAAACGGGCTTTTTGCATATGTACATATGTAGTCTGTACCATACATATGAATTATTATTTAAAACAACAAATACATATATGTATTAAAGAATAATAGCTCTTTTAATGATCTAAAAAACAGTCCGCGACAGTATATGTGTATCTTTTAAGATTAACTCACAAAAACCGTTTTTATGGTACCTAATTTGGTCGAAATAATTTGTTTAATTTTTACGAGTATCAACATAATAATATTAATCTTTATTCAAATAAACAAATAAATATGTTGTTGGTTAAGAGTACTTCATTGTGAATTAAAAAAAAACATAGGTTTTATTATGAAAATTCTACGGGAACTCGACCATTCCGAAAACCCCGCAAGAACGGGAACTATGTGGGAAGAACCAAAAATCTGCCTGAAGACACTATTCCACGGACGAAGTCGCGGCAAAAGCTAGTGTTAGAATAAACTCGTCGCGATTAGCAGTCCGGATAATCGCGAATTCGGATAACCGAGGTCCGGATAATCGGGGTCCTACTGTATATGTCAATATGAAAAACACAAAGTAACAAATGATTTTGAACCTTAATGAATCTGGCCACAAGTTCTCTTTTCCTTCTCCTTGCTTCTTCTTCTACATCGGCTCTATGTTGCAAGTATCTGGCACGCTCTTCATCAGACATGCGAGCCAATTTGTTGACTTTGCTCTTTTTAGGCATTGTTATTTTTTATTCTAGATAAAACATTTATAATAAAGAAATGTTTTAATAGAAAATAACAAATTATTGTATATTGAGGTCGGTCAAGTACTCACCGCGTTTTTAAATAATTTTAATTCTGTATAATATATAAATACTTAGAACTGTGTGTGTGACTGTGTCGCTCAACCCCCGTTTTCGAAATGTCACTTACTCATAAGAATATTGATCAAACAAGCAAATTATCGTGGCAACTATTTGATTATAACTTTCATAGCCACTTGTATGTTGATATTGTGATAGATTTATATCTAGTATGGCTTATATATTTGTATAACTTATGAAATCAATGCTCTTAAAAACATTGTATTAGATCAGAAACATCTTAATCCTTTTTAGGTTTGCCGCAGTCGGATAAAAGTGATAAACCAGATAAATTTTACTTATAATTAAGGATAGTATTTATTTTTTGTTAATTTTGGTAAAAATTATGTGTCAGTCTTTAACAAAAAGAAAATTTAAGTAGAATATGCTAAAATCTGTTTTTTTTTAAATATTATGAGTGATTTATCATCATCATATTAATTTGAAGAGAAAAATAATTTAAAATCCATATAGGGAATTAAGATGAGAAAACTGTAGTACTTACATAAACTCTAGGGAAACATTATAAGTAAATGGAAGGAGTATAGATTTACAATTAAATGTTAATTAAGACAAAGGTATTAATTAGGTAACGACTTATTATTGTTATTTAATACTAAGGTTTGGTTAAAATAAAAGAAATCTTTACATTATAGCTCAGTCTAGGAAAAGTACCACTATACATAAATTTAAAAAAAAATACAGTAACGGCTTTTGTAATAGGGATTCAAGATATATTTTATATTAGTAGTTATATATAATTACCAAATTACGACCTCTAATTTTATATTTTTGTAAAATAGTTTTGAATCAAAAAAGTCATACGGAATTAAAACAAGAGTTCTCTAAAAACTAAACTAAGCTTACAATTTAGTCAATGGTTTCCATGGCAACGGTAGCATTAGTCAGTTTCGTGTACATTTTATAAATATCAGCTGTTTTATGAAGCATGGATGCTCAATCTTCTGGGACGTTGCAATCTCCATCGACATTTTCCGACAGTTCCAAAACCGCGAGCAGTAAATCGGAAGCTTCGACAGCAAGAGATGAGAAGGACTTCACTAAAGACAATGGTACTTTTTCGTATGTTACAAATAGATTATTACCTTGGAAACTTAACATATATTTGTATGAATATTCTTGGAAGAAAATACATGATCAAAGCTAGTTTCCTTTTGCAGTTGCTTCACCAATCGACTTGGAATGCCACATCCAAGCTGAGAGAATCACTAAGATTCTGGACGAAGCGATATATAAGACCAAACTGGCTATCAGTCTCCCTAATCTGGTTCAAGAGTACAGGACGCTAAGCTCTATACTGTCCCCACAACATATGGAGGATCTTGTGTTCATTTTTGAACAATATGACAATCCACTTTTCTCCACCAGTTTATTAAATATGGCGGCCATGGAAGATATTAAGGCAGTAAGTTATCATTATATTTAATATTTTTAATAACTTTTGTATACAACTGCTTTATAAATTAGGGAGACATTTCTTTGAAAAATCGCTTAAACCCGGAGCTTGGGCACCTGATGTACATCATGAATAGTTATCCGGAACTACGTCCTGTGGTTGAAGAAATTATTCAAGAGGTAGGAAGTTTTTTTATCTCGTTAATGACACGTTTTCTTGAAGGTAAAAACTTTAAAATTTTTTGTTTACAGATTAAGGCGGGATGTTCAGATTTAAAAGAGGTTTGTGATTTTTTTTATACCAATAAGTAAACAGAGATACATAAGTATAATAATGAAACACGACATTTCTTTATTAGGACACATCTGGTGTGGAGTATTTATTGACTTTAGAACATTTTCGAGAGCTAATGGTAAGACAGATGGATACCACAGCCGCTGAAGAACTATCAGCTAAACTCAATACTAGAAAGTTAGAAAATTCCAATGAAAAATTACTACAAAAGATTAAAGGTACTAGTACTATTCAAAAATGAATACAGAATTATTATGTTATCAATCTTCAATATATTGTTATTTATTTGCAGAGTATTCGGTCACATTAGCAGAAGAAAATAAAACATTTGAAACAACTATGAAATTGAAAACCGATATGATTGAGAAATTGGAAAAAGAATTGGCTTTTCTCAACCACGAGGCTGATATCAAGCTAAAGAAAAAAATGTGAGATAGATTTTTAATAATCCCTTTGTATATGAAAAAGCCGTTATAACAGTGCAATTTTAGTATGCGGTAGTAAAAATTTAAATGCTCTCTTATTTTATTCCCCTTTTCTCGTTCTAGTTTGGACTCCGATCGTCAAATGGTGTTAGCGACTCGTGCACATTTAGTAAAAAGTGAAGTTTTGAAAGAGGAGGAAGTAGAATCACGTGAATTATATGAGAATATATTGAAAGCACATCTTATTGAAGAGAAAAATCAAAGGGCGAGAAGGTAATGTCCTTAATCTTTAGGGATGACATGATGTAAATGGCTTAAACAGAGACGAACCCTCTCAGCATTCAATGGATTCACCGTGCGAGTGTGGGGTCCATCGCGTTACAGGGAGAGGAGCTTCAACAGTGCCTGGGACTTGCGACCCAGGTGTAGGTTTAAGGGACCCCTTATCTAACGCGCGTTATACGCTCACCTCCACTGTCCAAGTTCCTCTCCCTACCTAACCAAATTCGAAAAGAACCTACTAGGGCTGCCTTCGATGCACGTTCCAAGAATGTACATATTAATGTGAGTTCTGGACAAGCCCAAGTCTTTTAGTAGGTTGTAGAGTGATTTCGCTGTTATACCTCTCGCTCCCACCTCTACCGCGTACAAATCCACGACGAACCTATTTCGAGTGAGTTCGTTAGTGAGCTCGTAATATTTGTTGACCTTATTGGTATTTATCCAGATTTAAAGTAGAAACCCAGCTGTTGTCGTGGCTACAGAAGTATGACCTGGAGATGGGAGACAAGCAGGTGGAGCTCGACGAGTTCACGGAGAAGTATGAAGATGAACAGGCCAAATGTGAAGAGCTGGAGGTTTGATATGTTGTTGGTTCTATGGCAACTATCATCTAACTAATTATGATACATCAAGAATCCAGAAAAGAATTCTATTATCATGATTAGCAGAAAGAAAGATCACTATCGTCCTTTTAGAAGAACTGAGTATTTATTATTGATAATGCATTACCTATTCCAGATATTCCCGAAATTTACACTTATGTACTTCTATTTGTGTTGTTTTATACTATTCAAAGTTAAAATGAGTTAAAATGCTTTACACTAAAATATTGATGTTCTTGACATCGTATTTTTATAGGCCAAGATAGCGGAACAAGATAAGGAATACATTCCACTAATGGAAGAAAGAGAAGCCGAGTATCACCAGGAGATGACTGAGAAGATGAACAAATTCCTTATTGAACACGCCGCGAGGGTTATTCAGAACGCCTGGAGAGACGTCCTTGCGAATAGAGCTGAGAAAAAGAAGGTGAGTTTGTGTTTATTACTGTATAAATATCTCTAAAGATCTCGAAATAAGAGAATCATATAATTTAGTACACATGGTAGTCTTTCATATTTTAATATGTGTTTTACAATAAATTGAATTTTTCATGCAGCAGAAAGGAAAAGGTAAAAAGGGCAAGAAGAAAGCCTAATCCGATTTCCTAACAATCCTCTTGTGCCTTTGTTTAACAATATTAAAAAAGAAACTAATATTTTTCGGATATATAAATAAAATACTCCCGAATTTTCGTCAAGTATTTAGTGACCGTGATCACGGGCAGACGAGATGTGGAGTATGTAGTTTTTAACAAAAATAAAGCACGCGTAGCATATCCGAAAAATATTAGTTTCATTTAAATCAATGAAACTCACGAAAGTCTTATATCTTAATATTAAAAAGTTTAGAGATTCATTTAAGTAGCATTGAATAGTACCAAGTCATTTTTCTCCTACATTGCCAATCCCTACTAACATCCTTCCTTTTCCCATCCATCCAATCTTAGCTCCGGAAATTGCTGAAGAAAAAGCAAGCTTCAGAGAAAAAGGGGAAATAATTGTTTTTATATGTTTAATTTTTTCTGTTACTACAATTATGTTTCGTAATAGTTTGATAACTTTTAAATATATTGGATTGATATAAAATGGTTTTATTTCTCGTTCTCTATAACTTAAGATTATATTATTAAAGTCCTTTCTAAAAGATTCTGGAACTCTACTAAAAGGAGTAAGACAAAAATAATAACATTAAAATGTTGATAATAGGTAGGTATGGCTTATGGTACATGAAGTTTAGTGTAATTAAGTCATAAAGAAAAAAATAGTTTTTCATATTAATATAAATGGAAAGATTATTTATGGTCGTTCAGTTTATTGCTACATAATCTACATATAAGTGTAATACATATATCAGGCACTTTGAATATATTTATTATACTTTACGATATCTGTTAACAACAACGAACTTTTGCTCTATGAATAAATATTTTATTTGATATTTGGTAGTCTCAACCAAGCTGGTTAATAATAACATATAAACTATACAACGATATGAAGAAAAAATCTTGCAATATATAGATTTCGAAATCGAAATTAATAATACAAAAGCTTTTATTTCTGACATCTATACAGATAAATAATATTGTTTGCTTTTAAATTTCATATGAAAACGATTAATCGATGTTCAAAATATCGATTAATCGTAAAATTGAATAGGTTCTGTCAGCAATTTTTTTTATCTACTAAGAATACTATTTCACAGATTATTTTCATCGTTCTGAGCCTTTATATGTCTCAACGCTCTCAAGTCTAGTAGTGTGTCTGATGAACTCTTAGTTGTCGGTACAAATGATATCGCTCGTCTTGCTCGTTCGCCGTTTCGTAACGCTGGGTTTAAATCCTGAAATATAAATACACATACATTTGTAAATATACCATTATAATACTTTACCCATTCTTTTGTACGTAACAAAATGAAGCCAAAATGTTATTAATTGTCAAATTATTTCTTTAATTATAAAATTTAATTTTTTTCATGCTTAGACCAAAGGTCAACTTTTTCCAGTCTTAACGGTTTCTCAAAAAATTGAATTCACACAATTAAGAAATGCACAAACAGCCATTTACAAAAGGAGTGTTTAATCATTAGTGCATTTGTCTCCTGTGTCTATATCTATATCTATCTGTGTGTATAGTGTATACCCACAACATATGTATACCAAACAGCTTTTTAATAATATATCCCCTGTGTCTATACCCTCAGTTGTACGTGCAGCGCCTGCGCGTGGTGCTCCGTCTGTGAGATCTTCTCTTGAGCCGCCTTCAGTTCCATGTCCAGCTGTTGCTTCTCTTGTTCCAGCTCGCGGAGACGTTTTTCAGCTTCTGAAATATAATTACAATTTCAGTACTAACATAAAACTATGTTTTAGCGACTGCAATCATAGTTGAAGAAAAGAAAAGTACAAAAAAATAATAAAATTTGAGTGTCTGTTTGTAATAATGAAATAACGGTTTTTTACTACATGCATATGAATTTGTATATGGTGCATACACCAAAATAACATTTTTTACCATTTTTGTCTGTTTGTCAGTCTGACTGTCTGTTTGTTGCAGCTAATCTCTTAAATGGCTGGACCGATTTTAACGGGACTTTTATTGAAAGGTAGCTAATAAGGAGTAATTTTGTGTACTTTATCTAGATCCCAAATTCCGATTTTAATTTTTTTTTCTTAGCAGACGAAGTCGAGGGTAACAGCTAGTATTTGATAATAATATAACAGGCATTAATTTCTTAGAAATACTTTTAATGGAATGTGGAATATGAAGTGTTAAATATCAGTGAGATATAAAACCTCTTTAAATATAATATATAACCTCTATACTGTGCTTCCTTCTCCGCCTGTAACATTTCGAATTTCTTTCGTTTCAGTCGCTCTTCTTCTAGCATCTTATTTTGTTCTTCTTGTAATCTTTCCAGTTCTTCTCTTCTTTCCCATTCCTCTGCTAAAACTCTGTAACGATAAAAATATACGGAATTAATAGAATTACGGAAGTGTATACATATTTTATTAATTATGTAAGTTTATAAAATTACGGAATTTATTGTCATAAGAATTTTAATTGTTTTATAAATTGTATTCTGCTAAAACCCAAGTCTTACAATTTTTCTTAATTAAATGAAAATATACTTTATTGCTCTCAATATCATATGAAATAACATTACATATAAATGGTTCAATACATTCCATATAAATGATTCAATACAATTAAATAGTACACTATCTAAAGAGCTTAAATGGAAAACAAATTCAAATTTTTGCCTAATATTGTATTGAAATTTTACCACCAAAAACCATGACTTAGATATTTTTGTTATATTATAATGTATTCTTCTTCTACCTGGCAATTTCCCAGCTATAGCCAGGGTCTTGCCTTACATGTTGTGTATAGTTTTGGCTATTTGTTTTTACGAGCGGCCGCCTGCCTGATATCAACCCTCTTTTTTGAATCAACATTAATCAGTGATGTCTAAATAGTCTTCGAAATCGATATGACTCGAAAAAATCACATTAGTACTTGCCCGGGCCAGGATCGAACCTGCGCCCTCGGCAACGAGAGCCGGGCCCTTTAACCACTAGGCCACCACTCACTTTGTTATATTATAATATTGTAATTTTTTTCTATCTCTACACTTACCTAGCCTGTAATGCTCTAACAATTTCTTCATCCCTCTTAGCCTGTGTCTCTTCTTGTAGAAGTCTTTCGAGTTCTGTTTGTGCGTTCTTAAGTTCTTCCAATTTCTTGTTATCCTTCTGCGCTAGTTCTGCCAATTCCTGAAAGGACACAGAAGATTTATATTTAAAACCAGCCGTTTGATTTCTTTATCGGTGTTATTGGATCTAAATCGTTAAATCGACATTTTAATAAAGTGGGATGAAATGAAAAAGCATATATTTGTTATATTCAATGCAAGGGTATTACATTTACATTTAATACAAAATAGAGTTCTCCTTTTACGTGCTTGCATGATGGCAATTTCAAATATATTGTTCATTCAATATAACGCCGTCATCTTTGTGGTATGTAAAAATATAAGAATAATTATAAAATATAAATATTCTAAAATATAAGAATAATCATATCCCAGAAACATAGGCATAAATTTCTCGTGACACATATTAATTCATCCATGAATACCCAGACTGCTCTAGACGTTTTTTAACTTATAAATAAAAAAAAAAAAAAAATCTTTTATTCTCAAGCAACATAGGCTCATAGTTGGTTAGTACACAATATAATTACTTAGAAAACTATGTTAGTAAAAAATATATATATAATAAAAATAAAAAACAATGAATACATACCTACCACAGGGAGATTGACCCGGCCCCACTTTTTACATGTAGCCTGATAAACCTCCCCATGGTCGGCCCATCCTGTCTTGCTGCAAATACCTTCAGGATGCTGTTGGAACTAACCCTTACCCTTTGTATTATTGACGCCACCTTCTTGCGCATTATTGCGAAATAATCATCGGTGTGAGCGTCTGCAAACATGCCTGACGCACTACAATGGTATGGGAGCCCCAAGAGCGCCCTGAAGGCATTATTATATTGAACTCGCAGGGTATTGACCGCTCTTTGGGTACAGCTAGCCCAAAGGCTGCTGGTGTAAAATGTTTGGCAATAAGCCTTAAACAGAGTAATTTTAACAGGTAACGTACAACCAGCAAACCTTCGAGCCAGCATATTGGCCCTCACAGCCAACGCCCTACGTTCTCTTTCGATATCTTTGTCATCTTTTAAATTTTCAGTAACAATATGTCCTAGATATTTAAATTCATTTACTATTTTTATAATTTTCCCACTAAGTTGTACAGAAGGTACACATGTTGGTCTTTTATTTTGTCCTATAAATACCAACAATTCACTTTTATTAGGATTGTATCTTAGGCCATGCTGCTCAGCATATTCTTCACAGACTGATATTAACTTTCTAAGTCCACATATTGAGGGACTCAGCAACACCATGTCATCTGCATAACTTAAGTTGTTTACACATAAACCGTCGACATGGCATCCGACATGTGTGCTGCTAAGTTTAACAAGTAATTCATTCATGTAAATATTGAAAAGCCTCGGGGAACCAAGACCTCCCTGCCTCACCCCACACTCGAGCTTATATGGCTCAGACAATACATGTGACCATTTAACAAAATTTCTCTGTTTATCATACCAGACGGACAGTATAGATATAATCGAAGCAGGAACGCCGCTCCCCCGAAGCTTCTCCCACAGGATATTATAGGAAACCAAGTCAAAAGCTCTTGACAGGTCTAGGAAACAAGCATACACTGGTGTTTTCCTATCTGTATAATACTTGACAGCGTGCTTCAGCGCGAAAATGGCACTCTCAGTTGACAACCCTGAACGAAAACCAAACTGTGAATCATGTAACTGTACATATGCACCGATGCGAGAGTCAAGCACGCTGTCAAATACTTTAGCCATTACAGTCGCCAATGAAATTGGCCGGTAGTTACCTTTGTCCGCTATGTCCCCCGTCCTATTTTTTACTATAGGTACAACTATCGTGTCCAGCATCTCCTGTGGTAAGTAAGAATGTCCTATACAGAGATTAAAGAACATTGTCAATACTCCTGGCAGATGTATACCAGCATGTTGAAGGTGCTCGATGCTGAGTCCATCGTGTCCAGGGGATTTACCTCTCTTCATATTATTAATTGCATCTTTTATTTCTTTACAAGTTAACCTTATAGGGGATTCTGATTGATAATACTCAGCATCGTTCTCCCTCGGTCGTGATTCAAGAGGTGAGCTCACTTTAAAATGTTCTCTGAACAAATTTGCTATCTCCGCATGGTCACTCTTACCCCCCACACTAATTGGAAGGCTCGGATTAATATTTAATTTTCTAGTACCTTTCCAAAATGATGAAAATTTCTTTGCACTGTATAATGAAGCCAGTATATCCATTTCTATTTTTTCTTGGTTTTTTATGCACCATTTTAATTTTGATTTGAATATTGTGCGACTTAATCTCATTTCGTCAAATATACGCCCACTATTGGGTCGCCCGTGCGACATCCATATCTGAAACTTAACTCTAGCCTGTGAGTGAAACTCTTTAACATGCCTGTTCCACCCTTTTATGCCCTTATAATTCCTCTTACTAGCTCTTAACATTCTACTTTTACAAGCAGCATCACCTAAGATACAAATAATATTTTTATACAATTTATCTAATAGACTCTTATGTTCAAAGTTATTACAGAAACAGTCCGCACAGCGCTCAAATTGCTTAGGAAACTCAATATTTTTTAACTTATTATTACACATTTGTAAGTAACCTGCAATGTCCTCAGCGTTCCGTTCCCCCCACCGAATACCGCTATAAGAGGGCTTACTCACACTAGTTTTTGATTTAATCAAGTTGATGTCACACTCTAATTTCAAAGGAAAATGATCTGACCAAAATATATCAAGCATAACCTCAATGTTTACAACCGTTTTTGCCGCCGCATGCGTTGCCAGACAGTGGTCTAGCCAACGCTTACACCCATGCGAGTCACTTATGTATGTATATGTTTGAGAGGAAATACCAAGATAATTTATATCAGCACACAACAGATCTTGCTCATTACAAAAACTAAGAAGCTCTTTAAAGAATGCCTCACCCGGGTGTGCGTTGAAATCCCCCAGCACATAAACAGATTCAATATTATTGTAGTGTATTATAGAAATAATTTCACTGAGACATTCCGTAAAACCTGGGAGGTTTTCACAACAATCCGTCGGCATATACGTATTTATAACTATAAAACTTTTGTCATTTTCGACTACTTTTATTGCACAAATCCGATCACTATCACATTGCACTACAGTCACACACTTCAATGTACTTTTACGCCATAGTATTGCAAGTCCTCCATAGGGTCTACCTTTACAAATACCAGCTGACGTGTCCACAGAAGTCTTCGCAGTGTAGCTGAACTCATGATCTATGTTTTCCAGATAACATAAATCATGTGGATATAACCATGTCTCTTGTAACAACACAATGTCAGCTGTCATACACAGTGATCGCACACAGTTCATTGACCTCTTGACATTTTTACAATTAAATGTTATTATGTTTAATTTTGAAGAATTATCCATTTATTGTGTCTATTCGTTCGCTCTGTGAGAAGGATTTTCCTTCCTCTTTTCTATATTTGAAATGTATAAAACGCCTAAATGTGATACCATCGGGCCAAATCTGATCATTCAAAAATATTTCCAATTTATTTTTATTTACAAATATTTTATATGCGTTGTACGGTCTTGCCTTTTTCATTTTTATTTTTTCAAGTGAAATTACTTCTGACGTTTTGTTTTTAATGTATTCACAAATGTCCTCTTCTGAGGTTTCTTTGTTTACATTTGAAATAAATAACGGAATTTTAATTTCAGCCGCTTTAAAACTTCTCTGCGATGTCAGTAGCTGCTTTCCCTGTTTTACCGGCTAGCCGATTCCTGTACCTTTTGTTTTGAACAGTAATCCACTCACTAGATTTTGTATTCTGTGTTTTCCATTCTCCTTTTTTCGCAATATCGGCCATAGTCGGTTGTTCAACATCCGTATTCGTATGGCGGGCCGCCGGCGCCTCCATCTCGATCATATCGGTGCATATTACGTTTTCAATTAGCGTTGAATTCATCATTGTGCACGTATTCTTTTTATTTTCAACGGTAGCCTTCCGAGCGTGAGCGAGATGACGATACTTTGGAGACTCCGTACGCTCCGCACTTTGACCTTCCGTTATTGTGTCGATCTCAGCCGGTAATAGACCGTTAGGCCCACTGTCTAGCACATACCCTCCTCTTTTTTTCGAATTAATATTACATGTTAAAAACGATGCTGGGGGTTGGTTTTTTTCCAAAATTAAATTTAACTCATCTAGTTGTTGCTTAGTAGCGTAGCTATTTTTTATTTCATCAATTTCTGTCCGCATAATCAACAGATCTTTCAGCAATTTCGTGACATCGACATGGTCGAAGGTAACCGGTGGTAATTTTTGTAAGTCACGAGCCACAAAAATTGGCATCAAACACGGCTCTGTGACTTTGAAAACACATATCATGTCTTCTAAATCTTTTTGTAACTTTCCATTTTTACGTCTAGATACTTTTTTCTGGTTTATTTTAGTAGAAGCAAATAGCAAGTTTTTTGCACATTCTACCTCCTCTTCAGAAAAAGCAGTCACACAAATTCTTATTAAACTTTCATTGTCTATTACCGAAATTTTGTTTTGTATAAATGATAACAGTTCACTTATCACTATATTACAGTTCACGCATTTTAGCGTATTCACATTATGTTCCGACATCGTCACAGAGGTAGCCATTATCGATCCGTTCGCTAGCGCGTGCGACGGCGAACTTATATGAATATAGCACTTACAAAAGTTAGTATTGTTACGAAACAATGATCTTTTCATATTCCGTAATAATCTAATAAGACATATTAGACAAAAACTAGAAAACACCCGAGTGACGTTGCAAAACTTGTTTTAGGTGGTTGGTTCAGAGTACATACTCTTATACATATATTAACGTGTTCAAGGGAACGCCCTCTGTTACATAACATACTGTATACTCTGTGTTATCTACATTAATGAATCTTTAATATTTTGCAATGTTTGTATACATTATATACAGAAAGATATATTGTGAGAAGAAATGACGAATCTGATACAAATAATTTTCGTGTTTAATAACTTTTATTGTGAAAAATTCGGAAGTTGACTAGATATACTCTTATAAGCTCCTTACAATATGTTGCTTCTTTGTTTTCTCACCTGTGCCTGAGCCTCCGCAGCGACTCTGGCCCGCACCTCCTGTTGTAGTCTCCGTCGAGCCTCCCTCGCCTCCTGCTCCCTCCTCGCGCCAGCCCCCCTCCTCCCTGCTCGAGCCCGCCGCTGGTAGCCCTCCGCCCCTCCAGACACGGCTGCCGCTTGACGCACCGCAGACAACCATTGAAGACGACTCCTTAATACAGAAATATTATAAGGTTCAATATATAGAAGAAATTTGCTTGATAATATTGTATACTAGCTTCCCCCCGCGGTGTTACCCGCGGATTTCCGGGATATAAAGTAGCCTATGTGTTATTCCTGGACCTCAGCTTCCTGTATACCAAATTGTATCAAAATCGGTTCAGCCGTTTGAGCGTGAAGAAGTAACAAACATACACACACACAAACTTTCGCAATTATAATATTAGTAGGATTATAGAATGATATGAAGTGATAGTCGAAATATAAAAGTAAGAATTAGTGTTGGAAATATAGACATTAAATTTAATTAGATTAATTTTTTTATAATATAGTGTTATACACATAGAGAACTTCTATACAAGTTATTTCTGAAATAATATTATTGAAAAGTTTAAAGGAAACCCAAAAATTAAACTGAATAGAAATATTGATTAAGATAATCCTAATGGACCTTCTATGTATGATAATACAGCATTATAAGCAAAAAGCTAATAGGATTAAAGGTATTGCTTCAATACTGGCAACAGTTGTAAGTATATCATTTATGCACTTATAAATAAATTATTATTAACCTGATTATTTAAGATTAATTAAGAATTTTTGAGGACTTGGATGACATTTAATATGTTACACCGCTGAGTAACAATGTATTATGAAATAAGAAATACTCAAAAGATGCACTATGTACTAAAGAAACAAACTTACATTTAATTTAAAAATGAGTTATTATAAAATTTAGTTAACCAGTATAAAAAAGACACACGATTGTCTGTATACTCACTTGTGATCCTGAGTCCCAAACTCGAATGTCCTTTCTGGTGTGATCAGCTGAAAGCGTTGGATCTTTCCTTCTCCGACCGCAGCTTCAACTGAACAGTATTCATCGATAGCAATTCTACCACATTGCTCCTTCTGGGATGAGCTCTTATAGTATGTAAGAGCACAGGGCTGTAGAACACACCAATATTCTCTCATAGTTGGCAGAAGATAACCACGTTTGAATAGATAACCCTGGAAGGAAGGTCATATTTATATAACATCTAGTACGTGAAAAGTATTTGAGAGTATATATGTCATACCTTCTTAATGATATCCTCAATAAAAACGTCGTAGATTTCATCAACAGCTTCTACCAGTGCTGCTGAATGTAGCTGATCACAACAGTACTTAGCTTCAAGTACAGCGAGGAACGCTGCCCATTTAAAGTGACCTATCGAGGAGCCGAGAGCCTCCCAGTCTGCTGCGTCCCAACGGAGACCAAGACAATGGACCAGCTGCTCCACTATGATACCAGCCTCTGATGGTTGAAGAACCACCTGATATTTAGAAGAATGATACTCAATTTAGCAAATACTATCTTCTTCTTCTACCTAGCAATTTCCCAGCTATAGCCAGGGTCTGCCTTACATGTTGTGAATAGTTTTGGCTATTTGTTTTTACGACCCAAATACGATATTGTATACATATATAAAAGAAAGTTATGTTAGTTACACTATTTATAACTCAAGAACGGCTGTAGTGATATGGTTGAAAATTGGTGGAGGGATTGCTTAGAACTAGGAGACGAACATAGAATATTTTCGATCGAAAAAGAAACTTAATAAATTTCAATATCTGGCCATTTATAGCCTGTAGGACGGAATAGAATTCGCGCGGTCAGCTTTACATATATCAACAATTCCTAAATTAACCCGGACGAAGTCGCGGGCAAAAACTAGTTATATAATATATATTTAATGACCTTTTCCCATTCTGAATGAGGAAAATGATTTCTAAATATAAGTAAAGACGCTGTTCATGATAACAATAAATGGATATAACATACATATAATATTTATTTGTCTCAATACATTCTTGCAGTGTTTCGTCTATGTGACAATGTTAAAAGTAAATTTCTTAGAAGTTACTTAAAGCTTATTTCATCCCTACTAATATTATAAATGCGAAAGTAACTCTGTCTGTCTGTCTGTTACATTTTCACGCCTAAACCACTGAACTGATTTTAATGAAATTTGGTACAGAGATAGAATTGACCTTGAGAAAGAACATAGGATAGTTTTTATCCCAGACTTTTGAAAGGTTCTCTTGGAAACGTGATATAACCGAACTCCACGCGGGCGAAGCTGCGGGCGGAAAGCTTGTAGTTTATAAGTAAAACTTATAGCATATACTTAAAATTAGAAGCTATTTATCATAAGTGACTTAATTAAACTACATTAAAATAAACAACTAGAACATTGAACTGTTGTTATTGTTAACATCTGCCAACCATGTGTCGGGAGAAAAGAATCAAATAATACTTCAATGTGTTATGGAGTGTGAAATGAAGAAAGATAAATAAGACTGTTGTTATAAAGATATGAGATAAGATCAAGGACAAGTTTAAGATAAACGATAAATATATTGTATTAAGATCTGGAGGAGAAATTAAAAATATGTACATACATATATGTATATTATACTCAAATATGTTATTATTTTACGATGATTGAAATTAAACTCAACTTCGTGTAAATTACGACAAAAAATACGCGAATTATTTCATGAAATAGATATTGTTTTAAATGAATAGGTATTCCCAAAAATATTAATAAATTTCGTTAAGAAAAGCCTTGAATTAGTTGGACGTTTGTTTTATTATTAAATGTGTATGTAGTTTTGGACTTACCATGTAATGATTGGTATCATCAGCATCTTGAACTAAATCAGCGAGCAAACAGAAGATTCTGAACAGCTTGAAGACCGAATCATCGCTGAAGACGGGTTTGTCTCTCGTCAGGAGATGTTTCTTACAAACAAACCAACAAACCTGGAAATATTACATAATTATAAACACCCTTAATTCCCTTTTGTACTGTCACATGTACCAAGAGATTGTATAGACGAAATAAACACAAACAGTTTAAAAATTAATTAATATAGATCAGCCTATCAGAGCCCGCTACTGAGCAAAGGCCTCTTCTCACATGGAGAAGATTTGAACATTAATCACGCTTGCTCAAGACGGGTTTGTGATTTCGAACTTATTATTTGAAATTATAATGCAGGTTTTCTCACGATGTATTCTTTCACCGTATGTCAGTGGTGTCTATATATTCTAAGAAAGTACATATGACTCGAAAAATCACATTCTTACTTGTCAAGTCTCAAATCCGCGCCCCATGCATGAGGCGGGCCTTTAACCACTAGGCAACCACGACTACTACTATGACTACTACAACTACTACTATGACTACTACTAATACTACCATCACTACTTAGTACAGTAGTCTGTATGAATGCAAAACTCGTTACTGTCCGTATCGAGTCAGGCTACGCAAACTTCTATTAAGGTATAGAACAGGTAACTTACCTCACTGATTTTCTTCTCGTATTCCCTCGCGACGGGTAAGTTAAGTACTTTGGGTAGCGAACTGAACACTTCATGCTGTAAGTAATATCGAAATTCATCGAAGGTTAGTTCCTGGGAGGACTTGTAGTGATCGAGACCTTTCTCCACGCCGTAGAGATCTAGTAACGTTCCGAGGTTCGCTGTTAAAACCTGAGAAATAAAATAAAACCACTGAGAATTTGTCATCCATTATACTATCGTAACTTTCAACTACGTAGGTAGTATTTAATTTTTAACGTTGTTCAACTAGGTATGTGTTATTGTCTACTTTTATACTAATAATTTAATGCTAACGTCAAAGGCATAATGACAAAAATTTAAAATTACCTTCCTGTAAAGTACCTTCTACACGTATATTTTGTTAATCCATACGTATTAACCATTTAAATGCAATAATCTCATCTTATTTACCATACGTAGTCGTTACCACCTTTGTACAAACTTACTACTTACCCTAAGTACGGACGTACTTTTTACACTACATATTGACTATCCGTCAAGAGTTTTTCACTTATAAATCGTCGTAAGCAAGCTTCGTGTCATATGTATGCAAGGTAGGGCTAAACATACTATATTATATGTGAGATAAAACTGAATAAATAGAAACAAAAAACAAAACATATTTAAATATAAAAAAACTAGCTTTCCGCCCGCAGATTCGCCCGCGTGGAGTTCGGGTATATCATGTTTTCAAGAGAATCTTTTAAAAGTCTGGGATAAAAACTATCCTATGTTCTTTCTCAAGGTCAACTCTATCTCTGTTCCAAATTTCATTAAAATCAGTTCAGTGGTTTAGGCGTGAAAGCGTAACAGACAGACAGACAGAGTTACTTTCGCATTTATATTATTAGTAGGGATTATGTCCAGTGCTCTCCTTTAAATAATTGCTCTTGCTATTTTTATTAATAATGATAGTCTATGACCTATGTATATTAATGTGTCCCATTAAAGCTCGTTGACTCATACCCAGAAAGCTCATTCATATTACAGTCATGACAAAGGATCACAGGCAATTTAAGCTAATGAGTTCTAAGCAAACAGCGTATCTTTGTGACGATGTAGTAATGCGAGGAGCTATTTTGGGTGTCTATGTCGTTATTTCTCTCTAGTTATCGTAAAAGGATGTATATTTTGTAATTTTTTGGTGTAGTAGTAATCTTGTAAAAATGTTCGTACAATTTGTTATAAGTATTTCCCAACAATTTTTTTTTGTAAATGTTTTTACGGTTCTGGATACGAGTTCTTTTGAGATTTAAAATTGTCAATCAAGAATGTTGCCACAATATATTAATAAATGTGACAAATTTGAGACCACATCCAAGTGTCCAAACTGTCAAAATAAAATTATTTATAAAACAATATACTTATATGGTGAATAAATGGCGGTAAATATTGTTTTATTCTACTAACAAACCTTTTTTTCATGTAATGATTTTCTATTTTTTACCCAAAACCTGATATATAAAAAAACTGTTAATTTTTCTAGTTTATTTTGACAGTTGCCTGTAAACTTAAAAATTCTACAACTTACTATTAAATTTTAAATAAATATACATAAATATAATATATTGTGATCTATCAAATCCTATCGAAAGTATAGATATTTTATTAATTGAAGAATTCTAATTTTCAATATTTATATATGATTTTAATTACTGTCCTTTAGTACGAATACAAAACTTTAGTCAGTGGTGGCCTAGTGATTAAAAGGCCCGCCTCTCTTGCTCGAGGGCGCGGGTTCGATCCTGTCAAGTACCAATGTGATTTTTCCAATGTACTTTCTGAGAGTATTTAGACAATTATAAGTTTTAACAACAGCATTCCCAAAAAGGGTTGATGTCAGGCAGAAGCGGGCAGGTCGTAAAACGATTAGACAAAAATAAAAAAACTATCTACAACATGTTAGGCAGACCCTGGCTAAAGCTGGGAAATTGCCAGGAAGATGATGTATGAAAACAAAACTTTTATCCGTATTTGGGCATTAAGTTAGCGTATTTGCACTATAGGGTACGAAGCGTATACCGTTTATAACTCAATAACTCATACAATATACATTACATATTAACGCCCCATACGTAACGTGGTGATATCAACTTAGACTAAGCATACTGATGATTTATTAATTCAAAACGTTACTATCGGATTTAACGTACTTTGTTAAAGCTAAGACTAAGGTTAAATGAGTAAATTTTATTTACATTACTCAAAACTTAGAGATAAGTCCGCCTTTTTGCTTGTTTTTTCTATTATGTTATTTTCTGTCTTGTTTTAGTGCAATAAAGGATATATTATTATTATTATTAACTTACAAAAATAAGTTTACTTTTTAGTATATTTTAAATTACAGGTTACGTCTTTTCACGGGAATTAACATTGAAATTTACAGAGTAAAAAACTTCCATTGCAAGTGACGCTTGATGTTGTCGTAATTGTTTAAGCACGTCAAACGACCTTACGAAGGACCTCTCACAGCTTGTGACCTTAGCTTTTTCTTTCTACATTACTGTGAGAAAATTCTGGAAATCCTCGTTAAAGATTTTTTTATCTAATTCACTATACAAAAATTGTGTAGTTTTTCTTAATATTAAAACCTCTTTCATAGTAATTTATTTCTGCGTCTAAACAGCTAATAGTATTTGTCTTAATAGTTGCTGGTGTCTCATATGGACGCGGAATAATTTTGCATTTTAAACAAATACCAGTAACAGATCCGCACAGGATGTTGCGTATACATATTAGTCAATAGCTACTTATTTTTTTAATGGATAAATTTTTATTAAAGAAAATATTGAGAGTAATTTAAAGCATTAATCTATACTAATATTATAAAGCTGAAGAGTTTGTTTGTTTGTTTGTTTGAAAGTGCTAATCTCCGAAACTACTGGTTCGAATTGAATAATTCTTTTTGTGTTGGATAGTCCAGTTATCGAAAAAAGGCTGTGGGCTATATAATATCACGCTACGACCAATAGGAGCAAAGATATAGTGGTAAATGTGTAAAAAACGGGAGAAATTATTTCATCTTTGAAGCCTTCCGTTGCGTGCGCCGTGAAAACGATTCAAGATACCCAAAAAATATGTATTAAAGAATAATAGCTCTTTTAATGGCCTAAAAAACAGTCCGCGACAGTATATGTCTATCTTTTAAGATTTACTCACAAAAACCGTTTTTATGGTACTTAATTTGGTCGAAATAATTTGTTAAAGTTGTATCAACATACTAATATTAATCTTTATTCAAATAAACCAATAAATATGTTGTTGGTTAAGAGTACTTCATTGTGAATTAAAAAAAACATAGGTTTTATCCCGAAAATTCTATGGGAACTCGACCATTCCGAAAACCCCGCAAGAACGCGAACTATGTTGGAAGAACCAAAAATCTGCCGGAAGTCACTATTCCACGCGGACGGAGTCGCGACAAAAGCTAGTATATAATAAAACGTAGGTTTAAGATGATATTGTGTTGCCAGCCCTCAGAGTGTCATTAATTATGGCGGGTAAATGTCATTAATGTCAGAAATATTTATTTGCTTTACAAAGTAAGAACTTATTTTAGGGTTGCTATCGGTCTGGTAAAAGGCTAAATGTCTTTTAATTTATCAATAATTCATATATATTTCATAGAAAGAGAATGTTCATAAAGTTCATAAGTTATTGATCTAGAAAGTCTTTCATTGTTGCGTAAATACTAAATAGTAATATATCTTATAGGTATATGTAGAAATATTTCTTATAAAATATATGTACAGCCTGTTAAAGGAATTTATTACACACATACAGGATAGGTGACATGTAGTCGATTGAAAAAGAAATCTTTGAAAATAAGAGGCATTTTAACGATACATTTTATGAGAAAAGTAATTAGTCTAATAGTGCTTAAATATATGCATTTAAATATTCTTTCGTTCGTTTTTATAAAAATAAATACTTCATAATAACACATAAAAATAAATACTTTAATAAATATTTATTTTATATAAAACCTTATCTATAGTCAGTCAGTTAACGTTAATGTGCAGGTAAATATGCAATTTGAATATAAATAAAGCTAAGATTGTTATCGATTTCAAGTCATTTATGTCTACAATTAATTGACATGCCGTCAATAATAAATTGAGTTTTATTTTTATTATAACAAGTTATTTTAAATTTTTATATAATTATACAGTAGGATACATAGTAACTATATTATAAAAAAATAGCGAAAATATTTCATGACATTTTTAATACATCCTATTGAAAAATCTGTATAGGTTTGGATAAATTCTGTTTTCTCCAAACGAACTTTCAAATTCGCTATTAAAAATTAAGTTATAAAATTTCCACTTGTTATTAAGAATTATTTATCGTGGTAAACAAATTAATATATTTTTATTATTTCCGTCTGCTACATGCATTAACCAGATATATGTATTTTCAACTTCAAATGTTACTGTGTCAGCCCTTAGCTAATGTCAACGGACATAAATGACGCGTAACTGCGTCAAGTCACGAAAGAACTGTCAACTGTGAACCGACGGAGCGATGGCCGGATGACATATTTAATTACATTCGTTTTATTATCATTTGACACTAGTATTAATCTAAAAAGTAATTAATTAACAAGTATATGTTCATATAAGTTGATAGCTTGATGGGTAAGTTTTACGAAATATAATACCGCAAATAGTGTGTATCTCAACTGTAGTCTACGGAACCAATATCGTTTTATTTATAGGAACATTGGACAATAAATGTAGAATAGTAATCAACAATTAATTACTTAGAAATAATGGCTATAACCAACGAACAAAATAGGATAATATTTCCATTTACTTACAAGCTAAACGATTAACGTAAAACATAAGAAATTTGGGATAAAATTTTTATGTAATCGTCTGGACAAATGTGTGGTGTACTTAAGCCAAGTTACCACGAGCTTGCAGGTAACTGATATTTATATTATATTACCGTAATAACATTTTAAGTATACATTATGTTTTAGGTTAGCGGGTCAAGGGAAGCTGGTGACGTCACTAACCTTCGATCGGGTCATGAAATGAGATACTGTACATAGTGATTCATATTTTTTGGTTCGCCTACCTGTATTGTCCTCTATATATTAATTCTATATAAACGTTATATGTACGTACATTTCATATACAGAGTGATGCAAATATCATACTGACTTTTCTTTTATGGGTTCAAAATTTGATTTAAGAATATAAAGATTGTATGAGTATATCTAGAGTGCGAATTTAATGTTATTAATTTTAATTAAAATATCTTTTACCATAATATTCTCCATATAATTAACATGTTATAAATAAATAATACATGAAAAAAAATATTATTGCAACAGTTCTAACTAAATAAGTTCAATGTTTCACCAAAGTGAAGGATATAAAGTTTTATCTTCCGGTTCCGCCGCCCGTCTGGCCGGCGCCTCCGAAGGCTAGCATCGCGACAACCCTTATATTGGCAATAAAAATATCGCCACGAATAATGGCTTTATAGACGCCAACAACTATACTGCTTAATATTATGACGTATGAAATAAAATTAAAAAAAAGAATAAAAGTATGTAATTCAAAAAAAGAGTAAAATTTAAAAAAAAGAATAAAAGTAATTTAAAAATGGAATAAAATTAAAAATAAAAATAAAAGTATGTATGTAATTCAAAAAAAGAAAAGGATTTAAAAAAAATCGTTGTTTTTTTTAAGTAATGCTATTGACCTATTATATATTTGGCTGTATCAGATGAACTTGTTATAATTTGATAACTACAAGATTGAATTTCGAGTTCATTGGCTTCTAAACGTAAGACACGAATGTGTTGTACGAATTAAGTAGACTAAAAAGTTTTTATATATAAAATGAGAAATAATTCAGAATAGCACAATAATATGTATTTATTACTATTAAAACTATTGCAATTAATGCATGTTAATTTCATCAAATATTGTACGTGAAATGAATAATTTAATCTTTTAATTTTCTCTTAAACATGTCGTCATTACATCACGTTGGCTAGAATTGTGAATCATTGTGTACATTATAACGAAAACATCAAACAGTGCTAAGATGCAAGCAATAAAACACAAAATAATGTTCAAATAGGATTAAAACAGAAATTAATAAAGTATTCCTACTAGAAATAATATTTTTTAATTTTTCATTACTTTATGACTATTTACTTTAGTTTCTATAAATTAAAAAAAAACTTATTAAATGTCAAATATTACTTAATACTTACAGTCTTTAATAAAATTGTTATACTGTTATAGTTTGCCTTAAGGCTTAAATGACCGTGAGAATAAAAATAGAATGTGTACAAATAACAAACCTTTAACTTGGATTTATGCACCACTTCATTATTTTGCAATGAGTCAAATGCGTGCCAGATGCAATTCGTAACATTTTTTAACAATGCAGACATCATTTAACACTAACACCATTTAATAAATTATTTAAATTTCAAACATGCGTTTTATTTAATATTTTTTTTTAATTTCAATATTCTTTTATCGATTATTACGATCGTACCAAATAATTTTAAGTCTTTGTCTTATCGTAAAATTTAAAACGTCAAACGCGTGCGTTCTTCGCGCTGTTTTTATTCGAACTAATCTGCTGTACAGCGATTGGCTCGTATCAAAGGAAGCGGGTGAAGTTGAACTGAGTTCAAGATAAAAGTTCTACTTACAAATATATTCAATTATAATTTGATATATCATGTTGTTAAACTAATTATAGTTTTGCTATACATATATAATAAAACCTATTTGATTATTAGTAGGGTAATTATGGTGTGAATATCAGATTTTTAAACGTAATATTGAGTTATGACATTTCGTTGATAGAAAATATGTTTTTGATATTTTTTATAACAAAAGGACGAAATTCGAATATTACGTCCGTCAAATAAATAATTCTTTAGTTCCAAACGTATCATAACAATCTAATAGCACTTTAGACGATAAGAACGAAATAGTATTTATAATGACATTAAAAAAAGATTATGAATAATTAGAAATTAATAACAAAAGTTGAATGTTAGTTATTTGTATTTTATTTTAACAGTAAGTATATAAGTGAATATATACGAAAAAATACGAAATACTAAGAGTCAAATGTATTGTTTTAATTGACATGTATTTTACATATTTTAATATTTAATACAAAGTTTTAGAGTAAATTAAAAAAAGAATCATAAAGGTACCGTTTTAATAGTTGTTATTATAACATACTTCGGTAACTCAACAAACTATGAGAATTAATTGTTCTTATGAATTCACATATGAACGGCATTTAGGAACCAACACCACGAATACTTTCATCAACGTACTTAATAAATACTATTGTAGGGCTTTACGATGCTTTATATAACTAAGTACTTCCTTAAAATTAATATTCATTACTATAAATGTTTATATTGTGTTCATTAATTAAATAATGGAACTGAATCGTATGAAATGGTATAATATATTGATAAAATAACAAAGGATTTTTTTTTGTATAAAACATTGCTGGATCGTTATCAGAATTCGAGGAAAAATAATAGGTAATGCAATTAGGAACCGCTTGGGATATTTAATTGTTAAAATGCATATATTACGAGTCTAACTGTAAATGTGTTTATAATGACGTAATATATTTAAACTCCGTGGAGGTAACTTTTGAAGGATTATTAACAGTCAACATGTAAGATATTTCTGTGACGAGTTAGGTAAATAAAAATAAAAAAAATAAATTATGAAAGTAGGTTTTATATGTTATTCAACTGTTCTTAATTAAAATAATATAATTATTTTACATCAATCAACAAAGACCATGACCTGTTTATATATTCGTACCGAAGTAGGAGAATGACGTCTCAGAGGACGAAGACCCATTGAAGTGTTAAAAATGGCGCCCGTCCAACTATTATTATATTACTCATCATATTGAATGTTTTGCCTTAAACGTTCACTGACTCAGACACTTGTCTTGTGGCCGTATTCAAATTATACTGATTGGTGAAGTTAATAAATGCACCAGCAACCAATGTTACTGGCAACATTGTAGACTTAGATTGTCATTTAATATATATAACCTCTTTGGACAATAATTATTAAAAATCATATAAATATCTATGACAAATGTTAACGCAAATTATTTCAAAATTCGAGTCAAATGTATAGTAATAAAATCGCGTGTAAATACATAGTCCTCTAATAATTAAAGTTAATTAAACCTGCAGCTTTCATTACGTATTTCAACGTATATTTTGTTAATGAATATTTTAGTTTGTTGCCTGTGTCTGTCCAATCGATCATTGTTCGAAGTTGTCTTCAATCATGATTTAGTCTTATTGATGTCTACCGCGAACTTGTAACATAATTAATATTTTAGCCTTTGGGAAATCATAGTAGGTACAAATTTTTTTATTAACTAAAATAATGCATAATTCAATTTCTATGTCAAACAACTCATCTCAAATCCAATTTATTTTGATTTTAAACAATATCTATAGTATGAAAGACGCAATATAATTTTTCCCATTCTTTTAGTACCTACTTATAGTAAGTATACACCAAAACCGCTCTTGTATGGGATTGGTTAAAAGAAAAATTCTATATGAACTACAATGATAGTTATCAAAAAAATCGGGGGCATGAGTCGAATACAAAAGCTCCTTATGTAGTCGTATTAATACTCTTAGTAGAAGGCAGCTAATAAATGTTCGCTTTCTCGACTAATAAGCGGTATATTAACCAAGTTAGACCTAAACTTACGTTCGTAATGTCGCTTATAAAATATGAATTACTTATTTTAAGCATTTTTTTGTGGTATATATATTTATACGAAGCTTAATTAATGAAAATAAGACTTTTAAAAGTATTATATTAGACAATAGTATCTCGTATTATCCGAAGTTGTTAGTTAAGGTCGATTTCAACAATCATCGGAACTAGTAATGTATTGTTATTAGTTGTAAGAAAGGAAGTTGCTCCAAACCTAAATTATAAGAAAAATACAATAGTAAGATCTAAAGTACGTAAAAAATATTTATATAGAGCTGACAATTCCAACATATAAGAAACTAGCTTACCGCTCGCAGCTTCGCCCGCGTGGAGTTCGGTTATATCGCGTTTCCAAGAGAACCTTTCAAAAGTCTGGGATAAAAACTATCCTATGTTCTTTCTCAAGGTCAACTCCATCTCTGTACCAAATTTCATTGAAATCAGTTCAGTGGTTTAGGCGTGAAAGCGTAACAAACAGACAGAGTTACTTTCACATTATAACATTAGTAAGGATTTTCAAGTTATATTTTAATGAGATTTGTTCAAAAACATATACAGACGCTAACCAAAAACTGCAAACCAGTTTCTTGATTTATATCGACTTAGACAAATATGAGGTACGGTAATTGTCTACATATAAGTCGATACAAGATCGTGAATCTCTGTTATTAGTGCGGAATGAATCATAGAAACGGTATTATAGAACGCGGTGATTCTGGAGGCCGATTAACCAAATAGCCCTCCAGGAACCATCTGATAAGCCCATATTAGTGTAGGTCAGATATGCAAATTACTTCTATCGGAAGTCATTGAAGGTTCCGTAACCATATTTGTAAGTGGCGGCCGTAAACTTTCAAATAGCTTTGGTTTATAACAAATAATGTTATATCTTATAATATATAAAATACTCGTGTCACAATATAGTTCCCATAATATGTCATATGTCAGTGGTGGCCTAGTGGTTAAAAGGGGCCCGCCTCTCGTTGCCGAGGGCGCGGGTTCGATCTTGGCCCGGGAAAGTACCAATGAGATTTTTCCGAGTCATATGTACTTTCTAAGAGTATTTAGACATCACTGATTTATGTTGATTCCCAAAAGAGGGTTGATGTCATTCAGGCGGCCGGTCGTAAAAACATATAGCCAAAACTATTCATAACCTGTAAGGCAGACACTGGCTATAGCTGGGAAATTGCCAGGTAGAAGAAGAATATAGTTCCCATACTCTTCCGAATCGGTTGGTTACGATCCTAATGAAATTTTGTGAGCATATGGAGTAGGTCTGAGAATCGGCCAACATCTAATTCTCATACCGCTAACTCATAAGGTTTGTTGACACTTAATTTTTTTTCGGACGAAATTTTTTGGTTTTAATTTTTATAATGTAGCATTCAAAAATACATACAACCCAAAATTTACTTTTTTATCACCTACCCCTATTTTTTATATGGCAAAACGTTTGCCGGGTCAGCTAGTAATTTATAAAATAATTTTATTTCAATAATATTTATATGTATGGGTTCTATAAATAAAACAGTGATGTCTTTGGTAAGTTTATTGATCCATATACATCTACACATATAGACACGTAAAATGACGAAACTATCGATACATAGAATGAACGTTAAACGCACAGTAATCATGAAAGCTCAATATTTAATAAACACATCAAATTACTACACTACCGATCATAATTATTACGAACAGCTCATGGGATACCATATAAATTACTTGCAAAGTAAATTTTAGTATGGCAACACAAAACACTTGTCATTTCTGACGTCATCGTAACGTTCAGAAACATGAACTGTTCAAATAATTAATAAAAATTTTAACGACAAATACCTCAAAATTACATACTAATTATCAGCGAAAGCATAATTTTATGATGAATAAATTTTTTAAATTATGAAGAGTATTAAGTACTTTCCAATCTACCAAACCAGATCCCGCGTCTTAATTAATTAATTAATAAAAAAAACAATACAATTGCTGCAATAGAATACACAGCAATGGAATGTGAGCTAAATAAAAATTAATTATAATAATATTCATTATAGCGTATCAAATTACATCGTCACGTCATTAAATTTATGAAACGCCATAATAAAACATACAAAACCGTACAAAAATAATCAAAATACCAGTATCATTTACGAACTATACAAAAAAAAATAATTTAAATTAAATACATCTAGATAACGGAACAATGTTTTTTTATTAACAATAATTATATTAAAAATAAAACAAATAGTGCGTCCCCCGTTCTTAATACATCTAACATCTAGAACATTGAAACATGAAGATTATGGGAGCATATATCTGTATAGATTATCTATGGGTTGACTAGTGTTGTCACAGAAACGGTAAAACTATGAATAATGACATTTATAGTGCCGCCCCACCGACATGAACCGAAATCGGTCACCGGTTAAAGAATTTAGGGAGGGGATTTTTTTAATGTTTTTTTTCTTATTTTTCATGTCACACTCCCAATAAATAGCTTCCCCTTGGAATGTTTTGATGTGGAATCGAAATTCATTAAGGGTCGGAGGGAAACGTTTAATATAATCTGTGGCAAATAAATCAAGCTGTAATGGGAAATGGCGGTAAATATTAAGTACCTAATAATTATATATTATATTTAAATAAGGAATATATTGTGCGTTTTCTTTAAACAAAAGAATATATATAAAAAATTAAAAAATACTTGGTCCACAAAATGAATACTTAATCGGGATATAATACAGATTATATATCAAACATGGATGGATATCTGCTTAATGGATTTAATAAAACAAAAATATAAAATATTAAAATACAAAATTACAAGACTATGTATAAAGGATCACAATCTTTGATAAAAATGTCCATATAATATAATAAAAAAAATAATTCATCTTATTCATATACGTAATGGGTTATAAATAAATTATGTATGTATATCATAAACATCAGTCTCGAATAAAAAATTCGAAAATAGTAAAAAATTAATAGGGACCCTGTACACTGTGTATAATCGAATTTCGATTCCACATTTGACCTTGAAATCGGTCGAAGGACAATTAAAGCTTTTATTAAATTCAAAATAATCCACTGATATCTCAAGTCTATATAAAAACTCTTTTGTTAATTTTCTTTCTGGCATACTCGGTGACTTAATTCTCGTCTGAAATATATGATTTTGTTCGTCATATTTGATTAAATATATATTTAAAACATTTCCAAGGAGTTTACGTCCCGGTGACCATTTGTATGTAGATCCAGTGAATATAGCGGTGTGATTGGTATAATGATGAAGAATAGTTTCTATAGTGAGAGAAACGTGAGTTGATAACAGATTTACTGTAACAGATCCATTCTTTAATACACGCAACGATCCAAATACATATGGAATTGAAACACAAATAAGTAATACACACGTTTCCTTGTAGTTAGAACTGTAAAATTGTTTCATTCGGAAAACAATATACAAGTTTAAATCTCCAATAACCGAATACTTGTAAAATCTGATCAGATAGAATTTATTAATAATGGATCTATTAATGTATTCAGAATTCGCGAAGTATAGATTTTGTATATAAGATATGGATTCATGCGGGCGGGTGTAGCGCGGGTGGGCGCGCTAGGCGGCGGGGGGCGTCCGGCGACGGCAAGCGGGTCACCGCGGAGCGCCGCGCCCACGACGTCCTCGTCCGGGCTTCCCGCGACGATTGAAGCCGCTTCACACAAATACTTGGATATAATGATTTGAATATGGAACACTAATATAGATGGGAAACATTGAGGCACCGAACCACTCTATTCTGCCAATGTGTGAAATACTAACATACGAAACCACTTCATTCTGCCAATATTTTATTATTGCAGAAGAAAAAAAGGATAACATTTTTTTTTGCAATAATAAATAAATAATGTTAAAAAACATAGAGTATAGAAATAAAATATTAGTTTCTATATAACTTTCTTTGTTTCAATTATAAATACTAATAAAAAAAAAAATTGCGCTTCAGCAAATTTATTCCATTAAAATATGTTTGTCAAATATCTCGCGATCGCTGATGCAAGCAGGGGCAAATTCCTATCTAATCTCGTTGACTCTTTAAACAAATATTTGTAGTTAAATAATAATATTAAAATCTCTTTATATGTCAAATCTTACCGGTATGGTCCACTGTAAGGCTGGGCCTTCTCAGGGTTCTCAGCTGAAGTACTCGGTACAGCGCGGTTCGCCTCGGCCTTTGCCCCTTGAGTTCCACTTGTGGAAGCCTTTTCCTGGATATAATATTAAAATAATAATTTCATACAATATTTCAACCATAATTCATTAAATACTCTTCACTTCTTCTTCCTGTCAATTTCCCAGCTTTAGCCAGGGTCTGCCTTACATGTTGTGAAAAGTTTTGGCTAATTGTTTTAACGACCGGCCGCCTGTCTGACATCAACCCTCTTTTGGGAATGCATTAATCAGTGATGTCTAAATACTCTTAGAAAGTACATATGATTTGGTAAAATCACATTGGTACTAGCTCGGGCCAGGATCGAACTCGCGCCCTTTATACATGAGAGGCGGGCCTTTTAACCACTAGGCCACCACTGACTATTGAAGTTGACCTCTTCACTCTTCTCAGTATATATGTATTACCAGATCAATTAATAATTGTTTACAAACAAAATAATCACCTTATCAGCTGATGTGGTAATAGTAAGTAGTGGTGGGCCATCATCACCCATTCCTACAACTCCACCTCGGGCAATCTGACGCTCCAATACTTCAGACATACTACGCTGCAGAGCCTAATACAATAAACAACATTAATTATACCACAGATTAAAAAAATATTAATTATCTATATGCTTCAATAACTGAACAAAAAAGTTTTTAATGTAATGTATTAGTTATGCTTGCTCGATATTGTTAAATAATATGATGTCAAGTAGTAGTAGGTACATTACTTTATAATATTAGTCTCTGTAATTCAGTTTGTTACTCAGCACAATACATACATGACAAAGTTAATATCGTTTTATGGAATACTACATGTAGGTAAATTTTAATCAATATTTCATACAGTTCAAATGATTACCTTCATCTCTGGAGTTAAACGGAAGGGAGGTGCATCCAGAGATTCAACTGGTGGCGGAGCTTGTTCTAGAACCTTCTCATCGAAGGACACAACATTGCGACAAACTGGACAAGTTTGCTGGAAGGATATATGAATTATATTATAACTGTTATTATATTGAATAGTTATATATATAGTTTAGTTAGATGTATAACATTACCTGATATTCCGGTGCTTGAGCTCGTTGCCAGTTCGGAAGTTTGTCCATCTCTTCTTCATAATATTTCCTGCTGTTTACGAGGTGCTTGTGGAAACAGTGGCTGTGGAAGTGATGGTAGCATGGCGTCTTCACGAACACATCCCCCTTCACGAAACCGTGGAGACAAATCGCACATTGCCCACGGGGTAGATTGCACGCTGTTAGATACTCACGAACAATCTAAATAAACAATGGATATGAGAAGACATAGTAGAAATATATTTTGTAAGAAAAATATTAAAATATATGCAAAAATTGGCAAAACAAAATTGTTAAGTACATTATTATGTATTAAATTTGTAGGTTGCAAAATATTCACTTCTATATTGTTTATTACTGTCAGATTAATTGAATTTTAAAATAATTATAATGAATACTCATCACGATTATTTTATATAATTTTGATATTCTTTTATTACAAAAGAAAGAAAATAAATTTACCTCTATCAGTTCAAAAACAATTGGATTGCCGATATGTCTATCCAATTTATTTTTGATTCTTGAATTAATGTTGTTCAACAACTTGTCATCCAGGCCGCGGGGGTTCCTGAGGAACACCTCTGGGATAGTGTCGGGATAATCAGGAGACAACTTGACTTCTAAAGTCAAGCACACGTACTGTTGATCGATTTGATCTCCCGTTGAAGGGTGTACTACAGTTTCAATGATTCTAGGCACACCGTCTTCATGCTTAACAGCAAAATCTTCGATCAAAATGGCTTCTAGAGCTTCCAGTTCATCGTAAACTCTGAAAAAACACCATAATAAACACACAACATCGAAATAAAAACATTACGATAGTGATGAATAATTTAGAAATTGCGCACCGATTATCAATTGTAGCCGACATGGTGACGTCCGTAGGCTGCGGTAGAATGGCTGAATTAAATCTGGGCTAGGTCTCGAATAGGTTTTTTTGAGTGCATTCAGTTCAGGCAGGCGCAATGCAGTCGATGCAGCGAACAGCTGGCCCCTGGACCGATCCGACAAAAATCAATCATGCTAACCACAGATAATATACAAGCACACTAGCGCCACCATCGTGTTTTACAGATTATATATAATATTGTGTCATCTTTTTAGATAGTTATAATTTATAATAATTAATACTAAATGTATAATTTCTACATATATGTATTATTTTTCGGAGTATTTTGTTTTATTTATTAAGTACTAATGAAGATACGGTATATCGTACTTATAGATTTGCTATGGAGTTTGTAAGTAGTAAACTTACAAAGCAAGGACAAATGTTATTTATTATTAGCATATACAATTTATTGGTCACTACAAATGTAATTTTTTATTTACATACTGTATTGTCAGAAGTTAGATTTGTTGTCTATTTTCCTCTTAGGGGTTATTTTTGTTTATAAAATAATAATAGAATTCAAAATGTACCTACCTATAATGTAAACATTTTTATAATAATTTCTCAAATTATGTAAGGCTATAGACTAAGTTATTCAATAAAAAACTTTATGCTTTCCAATTATGTAGACTAGAAACTGAGCTCTCTAAGCTCTTAGATAATAAATTAGTGTTATATGGAAATTCTTACAAAATGTTTATTAATTACTTGACCTGACTAAAAAACGTTAAGACGTTTTAAAAATATTGTTTAAGTAATTTAAGGCATTAAAATATTACCCCAAGTGCATGATGATCCTCTGGAATTGAAGAAATTATTCTGATTTCTCAACAAACGTACATGTTTTACGTAGTGTGACGTGGCGGTTTGGGCACATATCCCTTTGTTCCATTTCCGGCATTGATTCAGACGGTGATGGTCATTGCCTTTATAAAGCCCTTTTTAAATATAAGGACCCCTATGACGTTTCTTTTATATGTAAACATCTCAATTATTGAGAACCCAGTTATTAATTAAACCGTGGTACAGTTTGCGAATCAATGACCACGATAGACTTTTTTTCAATGAAAGTCTTTAAAACTAAATGCTCATAGGTCGCTCATGTCCTTCACCTACTATTTATTGACATGAGCTTTGATATTGTGTTAGGATACATAAAAGTATGTTCATTATACTTTTTTTCCTTACACTTTCTTTCATTTAAACAGTTCATAAACAAATATATATTTGAGTCTCTTATTATTAAGTATATTAAGTTAATTTGTCCATTTATAGATCTCGTATATTCTTATAAATTTTTATGTAAATACATTATTTTTCATAGTGAAATGTAGGAATTGTGAAATGTAGCAAGCAATTTAAATTATAATACTCTTTTTTCTTTTTTTGATGATGCAGGGAAACTCTTTTCACGAGCCGACTAAGATAGTCCAAGCCGTCCGTAATAAGAAAGGGTAAATTAAAATACCCTTTCCTATTAGGGGCCATCCATAAAATACGTCACACTAATTTCATGAGTTTTTGAGCCCTCCCCCGTCCTTGTCACAGGTGGTCACATTTCTGAGACCCCCCCCTCCCTAGTGTGACGTCACATGTTTTGCAATTTAACATCGAAAAATTATTAAATTAAAACAGCAGTTCCGAAATTAGTTTTATTTCCATTTAAAATAAGCACTTTTTTAAGAAATCAACATAGTATCAAATATTTTAAATAATAAATAAACTAATGAATATATACAAGTATACATATATATAAGTATATGTGATGACGCGCTCAGTTTTAAAGATTTTAATTAATATTTCAAATTACGCGATTAGTAGCTCTAGATTTTGAAATGTGATGTCACGAAAGTTAGGAGCCCTCCCACCCCTTGTCACACCATGTCACACTTTGTCGACCCCCTCCCACCCCCTTTACGTGTGACGTACTTTATGGATGGCCCCTTACCTTTAATTCGATTTTCTTCAGTTCAGTTCGTAGTTAATTAAAAAAGAGACAAAGATAATAATATGTAGTAAGTTTGTGGCAATCTATAGTCTATATTATAGAGTTTCATTAATTATTTATCTGTAGCAAAAATATTTTCAAAAAATAATATTAAAAAAAATGTATTTACCCTACCACATTCTTATTAATACATTTCTTAATATTAGTGGTTTTTTATAATCAAAAAAACCAAAAGCCTGGTAAGTAAAAAAAGGACTATAAAAAATTGTATTTGTTTCAGTACGTAAAGTTTATTTAATTATTAATGTTTTTTATATTTTGTGAGCAAAACAAAAACGCTTATAAAAATATATTTTAACATTGATTAATGATTTTTCAACACATTTTAAATATATAACCTTTTATTGTGTCTTACCAGAATTACACTTAATTTTCTTTGACTTCGCCTTACCTTTAATCTTAATCTATTTTGAGTATTTAAGACATTATAAATTAGTAACATATATATTTTTTCTTAAAATATTGTAATAGTATCTTTGTTAATTCGTAAAAACTATAAATAATTGATAGTGGAAATATCATTTTCATAAATTATTCATAAATTAATTTAATAACCAATTTACCATTAATCAATCTTATGTTCAAGTATTAGGTAAACTTTTGGTAGAAATAAACAGTTGTTTTTTTGAATATTTACATAGCTTATCGATATGGTTACTTTATTTGTACTTAAATAATATTTGGCTGTGTTTTTGTTAGTCTTAAGATTACTCATACATTCATTTCAACATATTAATGTTTCGTAAAATTGTATGTATTATTATGTTATTATTTTTGTCGTTATTATTTTCCTCTTGGGTTTATGGATACTGTGGAAGTCTCTTGACCAAGGCTGGATTCTAATGTGCTACTCGTACTGCTATGGTGTAACTTAGGGACAATGGGACTGGGAGTGAGTCTGAAAAAGAAAATCCTATAGAAGAATGAAAAACACAGAAATGATAAAGATTCTTGGTATAAAATTACCTTGCTTTCAATTTCCTATAAATTTTTCGTTTCCATACAAAAATGAGGAATATTGCCAATCCCATGAGGACGTTGTAGGCGTCTGTGTAAAGCCATATCGTGAGTTTAGGAGTGAGGAAGCTGACCACTTCCAATAACCAGTTTATTCCCATAATAACAGATATCTTCAGATATACCATCAATCTATAGGAAAAAAAAACACATATGTAGAAACTCATTACCATTCAGAAAAATGAAATTAAGTTAATGAGATCTAAGACTTTCGGAATTATTCATTTAAAAGAAACTAATATTTTTGGATTACTTTGCGAATTCTTTTTAAAATTTACATACTCCGGACTTTTCGGTTACTTTGCAGCAACCGTGATCACCGTTTATTCCAAATTAAGTTTTCATTCTAAGCATGATAATACAATAGTGTTATTTATCACCACAACTGTGTTTATTATAACAATTCTAACTTGGTCTTATCAAAGATAATATACCTGTTTTTCTGAGAGCGATGAGTTGAATTGAGAATGGCTGTACCCCGAACCAATCGCCATATATTAAATGCTGTCATTAAATAAAACATCCAATTGCAGAGTATAAGCACCAACATTGGTATATAGAGGTATACGAATTTCTGGCCACCTGGAAATAAATTACTTATTAATTAGAATATTGTATATATCAGCTTTAATGACGGATGAAACTTGAAAATAACGAGGCTGTCATCAATTATTATAAAAACTTAATGGTAGTCAATATTATTGTCAAAAGTAAAACGAAATCAAGTACTGTTTCAAAGGAGAATAGAACTACAATGTTTGAATATTGGTATAAATATGACGTCTGAACGCACGACAGCAGAGTTCAGTTAGTGCGAGCTATTGAAGAATGTGATTATGAAGATACTTCGAGAAATACAAGAACATTTAGAACAATTGAAGTTTCATTTTAAAATATCATGGAACGTATTGAAAGAAGTGATATTAGTGACGTCAGCGAGGCTGGCGTCTCCTTTAAAAACCACGAATTTTTATTAAATCCGATATATATGAAAAATAATTTTATTTACCTTCAATAAAACATCCAAATTTCGGAATTTGTGGTGTAATTATCCAAGGGTAGTGTCTTAAGTCCATACTGTTCACAGTCATAAGACCGATTGTCATCAAAGTGGGCACTCCGTAAGCGTAAAGGCAGTACATTATAAACTTAAAACGCACACCTTTTCGATGAATTGTGCGAGCTTTAGCGTATCCGCTGTAAATAGTTCCTTTTGTGTTATATATAAGTATACATGTAATTTATTTTATAAGACACTAGTTTTCGCCCGCGACTTAGTCCGTGTTAATATCGGAATTAGTAATATATGTATAGATGACCGGGCGAAATCCATTGTGCTCTTGAGGTCATATATAACCAGATATATTGGAATTTATTGTTTGTTTTCTTTTTAGTTCGAAAAAAATTAAATATCCTATGTTAGTCTCCTGGTTCTAAGCTATCTCCCCACCAATTTACAACTATATCTCTACAGCCTTTCTCGAGTTATAAATAGTGTAAATAAAACAACTTTCTTTTATATATATAGATAAATGATAACATACCGAAAAGTCCACCAAATATCATACGACATTATGTTCATCCAGCAGAATGTCGACAAAAAGAAAAAGTAACACATGCCCGCTGTAAACGAGAAATAGTTTGAAATAATCGGTGCTACAGAAATCCATAGAAGTTATTGGAAACACTTACTCAATACAATGCAGGATAACACGTCCATGCCAATCAATTGGAGGCAAGCCAATATTATAAAAGCTGCTCCGAGACTGAAAACATAAGCCATCAGAACAAGACCGGCTAAGTTTTGCAATTCAGGTAGTATAGCGTACACCAAGAATACAGCCACAAGAAATACTGATGATATTATTATTCCTGAAACGAAACTCGAAATGTTAACTTGGTTTTATATAATTATATTAAAATATACATTCAATTATTATTATTTACCGCCAGTATAGTATTGATTGTTTTCTGTTGCGTCCTCTGAAGTCATAACTGACCAGAATTTTGGGTTCAAATCACTATCAATATCTATACAATAGTTAGTTTTCTCGATTGGCGTCCATCTTGAATATGCATTCGGGAACTCGAAATAAAGAGTTCCTTCCTACAATCAGAAAAAGATATATTAATTTTAAGTTCCGTTAATAAAGTCAAACATGTTGATAGTATTGCAAAGGAAATGTATTTAAATATACTTTATTTATTACACGTGATTTTATTATATTAAATATATGCATAGGATAAATATATGTCAGGGTTGTATACGGCTTATAAGCGCTGACTAAAAATAAAAGGGTTAAGCTAAATATTCCGGCGTCGGGACGTGACGACCCCATCGCCCACCGGGTAACCGGTGCAGTCAGTCACAGGGGGGGGGGACTCACTCCTGCTTATCGATATAGTCGATAGGCGAGGACGTGACCACACCGGCTGAGGTGCAGGCGCATCTGAGCTGGCTTTGTTTGCTTCTTTACTAAATAAAGAGCAAACCTTTCGACAGGTCCGCTGAGTCGGGTTGGCCGGACAGCGGACGGAGGCATGCCTTAATGCCACTGTCGGGGGGCTTGGCTTAACTGCCCGGCCCCAGAGGAAGGACACCTCTTAGATAAAAAACCACCCAATCCCAAGTTTCGGGAGCGTGGCGAGGGGATGAATGGCCGTTGGGCAAACGGTCGTTAACGCTCCCACCTGCTGGTACCTGCCGCCCCCAGCAGTAAGTAGGCTTACCCGGGTATTTAAGCCTCTGCCCGGGGTCGACCTTTTTTGCTTTATACTCGTGGGACTAAAATGGATAGTTCTTTAAATAAAACAAATACAAAACCTGACGTAGTGGATGATAACGTACCATTGGTACGAATGGAGCGAACGGGCGAGCTGTTGGATTCCGACAGCGCGTCAAGTCATATGAGCGTGGCGAGCGTTAATTCAAAACGCGTGCGAAAACGCACTAGGGATTGTGCAGACTCAGGGTCAGAATCGGTTTTAAGTGACTCAGTCATGCCGCCCCCCCAAAGTCGGTGCCAAAAAAGGAGGAAGAGGTAGGCCTGCCACTACCGGCAAATATGTCGGTATCGGCCAATCCAGGCGTGAGGCTGCGGCTGCAATGAAGGCCGCAGCAGCCGCCGAGAAATTAGAGGAGGATGAGCGACAGATTGCGGCTCTGACGAAAAGAGTGGTTGAAGGGAGAGTCACTCGTCTATCGCAGTCGTCGTCCGCCGTCTCAAATATAGATGTAGAGGCAGAAGATTTACCGGCCTCCGATCTTAATCAAAGATTGTCCGACGCGGTTGCAGCTATAAAAAGAGTGAGCAGGGTCTCCAAGGGCCTTAGCGGTTGCAGCCAGAAAGCACTAAAAGAGGCCACGGCATCAATTCTGGAAAGTGCTCAGGTGCTATTAACTCGCACCACATCAGAAGAGACGGCGCTGCTGCGGGCCCAGAATGCAAAGCTCGTAGCGCAAATGGCGGAGCTCCGGAAGGAGCACGATGAGCTCAAGGAAGAGATGAAAAACTTTCGCCGCGAGCAGCTTAGGAAGGAAGTGGGCCTTCCGTCCACAGTACCGCTACCGCAGTCGCAGTCACAGCCGTCGAAGCAGCAGTCATCTCAGGAGACGGAGTTACTTCGCCTGATCCGTCAGGAGATGGCAAGTTTTAACGCGCGCTTCTCAGTGCTTGAGGGGAGAATTCTACGTCCCCCCATAGCTGCAGACCAACACAGTAGACCAGCGACGATAAATATGGAGGAAACCGTAGCAGCCCAAAAATCGACGGTTCCAACTGCTACTTCGCAAAAGGAAACTGCGGGGCCTAAATCCAAAAAGCAGTTAAAAAAAAGCGGCTAAAATGGCCAAAAAGGCAGATGACACTCCTATTTCGCGGGCACAAACTGCTGAATCAGGAGCGTGCGAACCCGCCACTATAGCTGAGGCGGAGTGGACAGTTGCGGGCGCCGCCCAAAAAAGTAAAGCGGCTCGCCAGCGGGCCAAAAAGCAAGCCCAGAAGAAACAAGAGGCCGCCAAGTCCCAGACGGTGAAGCTCAGCACCCCCCGTTCTACAGCAGTAGTCCTCACCCTAAAACCAGGGGCGGAGGAGCGGGGTCTCACATATGCCGGGATCCTGGCAAAGGCGAAAGCGGAGATCTCGCTTAGTGATCTCGGTATAACAGGTCTCCGATGCAAAACGACTGCTACCGGCGGTCGCCTACTGGAGATATCAGGATCTTCTAGCGGTCCCAAAGCAGATGCCCTCGCCGACAGACTCAGGGCATCTCTAGGCCCGGATGATGTAAAAGTGTCCAGGCCAACTAAGTGCGCAGATTTGCGCATTTCGGGCCTGGATGATTCCGTCACAAAAGAAGAGGTCATTGCTGCCGTCTCCAAGGAGGGCGAGTGTCCGCCGGATCAAATCAAGGCAGGCACGATAAGCCGGGGTGTCTCTGGTCTCGGGTCTATTTTTGTTAGCTGTCCCGTAACGGCGGCCAAAAAGATAAAAGACAAACGGCTTCTGATTGGATGGGTCTCGGCGCAAGTCATGCTCCTAGCTCCAAAGCCCTATCGGTGCTACCGCTGCTTAGAAGAAGGACATGCGGGGGCACGGTGTACCGCTGGGGTAGACCGCAGTCAAATGTGCTTCCGCTGTGGTCAGCTTGGTCACAAAGCTGGCACTTGCACTGCCACGCCGCACTGCGTCCTCTGTGCGGCATCTGGCAAGTCCGCTGAACATCGGATCGGATCAAAGGACTGTGCTAGGCCCAAGAAGAGCAATGTTAGGATACAGTCGGCTCATCCGCCGACTAAAACCACCGACAAGACAAAGAAGGCAACCAGCTCCTCGCAGCCGGTTCACCAGCCGGTTGTGACAGTACACCCGGAGAAGATCAGGGAGGACACAACGACCATGGACACACAATAATGGCCCTACGTCGATTCCTTCAAGCTAACATAAACCACTGCGCCAGAGCTCAGGATCTCTTGCTCCAAAGCATGGCGCAGTGGTCGATCGATATGGCAGTTGTCGCCGAACCATATTTTGTGCCACCCAGGGATGACTGGGTGTGTGATACAAACCGCTCGGTGGCGCTGATTATGAGGACGGACGCCGACACCCTTCCTTTCGAGGCCGTCACCCGAGGGCGAGGTTACGTCGCAGCAATATGGCAAAAAATTATGGTTGTGGGTGTGTACTTTGCCCCCAGTTATTCTCTTGCTGATATGGAGGATATAATCCTGGAGTTAGGCGCGGAAATTAGTCGTAGCCGTCCTCGTCCCGTGATTGTCCTGGGGGACTTCAATGCCAAATCTACGGCTTGGGGTTCTCCAGTAACAAATGCGCGGGGTGAGTTAGTGGAAGAGTGGTCGGTTGAGCAGGGCCTGATTCTCCTGAACCAGGGTTCCGTGCAGACCTGCGTGCGACAGCGGGGTGGGTCTATAGTAGATCTGTCATTCGCTAGCCCTGATCTCGCCCGCTCTATCCAGGACTGGCATGTCCTAGAGGATGTAGAGACGCTGTCCGATCATAGATATATTCGATTTAACGTCTCCACACAGACCTCGGCTAGGCCGGTTCAAGTGGCCCTGGCGAGCATTGGTGATGGTCCGCGTTGGGCATGGAAACGGCTGGACAGGGAGGCTTTTCTCGAGGCGTCTATCGTAAAAGCCTGGCTGGACTTTCCAGACAGACCAACCAACATCAACGAGGAGGCGGAGTGGTTCCGAGAAAGCATGACGCACATCTGTGATGCTGGCATGCCCCGGGCTCGGCCTTTACCATCCAGACGTCAAGTATACTGGTGGTCACAGTCGATTGCGCAGTTGCGCATTGCTTGTACACAAGTGCGACGAAGATACGTGAGGTTCCGAAGAAGAAGACGCCACCGCCCCGTTACAGCGACAGCAGAACAGGTAGAGGCGGAACTATACAACCGCTATAGAGAGGCGAAAAAAGCCCTCCAGCTAGCAATTGTTCAGGCAAAGACCCAGGCCAACAAAGCGCTGCTAGAGACTCTGGATCGGGAGCCGTGGGGACGCCCCTACCTCATGGTACGAGGTAAATTGCGTCGATGGGCTCCCCCTTTATCCCGGAGTCTACAACCACAGCTTCTGGAAGAAGTGGTTTCTGCGTTGTTTCCGTCGAGATCGATGCATACACCACCGGTCATGGTCCCACCTCGTAATCTTTCCGAGGCGGAATTGGATATTGAGCGTGACGTGCCCGAAGTGACCCAGCTAGAGTTGAGAGTGGCGGTGTCCCGCATCAGGAACACCGCTCCAGGACCCGACGGCATTTCAGGCCGTGCCTGGACTTTAGCCATTAAGTCTCTTGGGCCCCGACTAGCGAGGCTCTTCACCGCCTGTCTGGAACAGGGCCAATTTCCAAGCCGGTGGAAGACTGGAAAACTGGTCTTACTTAAGAAAGAGGGGCGCCCCGCAGACACACCATCTGCGTATAGGCCAATCGTGTTGCTGGATGAAGTATGTAAGATCTTTGAGCGAATCATTGTCAGTCGCCTTGTCCAGCACATGACCAGGGTAGGACCGGATTTAGCAGACAACCAATTTGGTTTTCGCCAGGGACGCTCCACTGTGGATGCGATCATGCGCGTAAAGGCCCTCACGGAGGAGGCAGTCGCTCGGGGACAGGTGGTCTTGGCGGTGTCGCTCGACATCGCCAACGCTTTTAACACTCTGCCCTGGAATACCATCCGAGAGGCACTGCGGTACCATGCGGTGCCACGCTACCTACAGCGTATTGTCGGGGCTTACTTGTCCGAAAGGTCTGTGGTGTACCCGGTTCGAGAAGGATGGGGTCGACGAGAAACGACGTGCGGCGTTCCGCAGGGTTCGGTGTTGGGGCCGCTACTGTGGAACGTAGGTTACGACTGGGCTCTACGCGGTGTGCTTCTCCACGGTGTCAACGTCATTTGCTACGCTGATGACACGCTAGTTACAGCGCGTGGAAAGTCGTACCGCCAAGCAGACATACGTGCAACTGCTGGTGTCGCGCACGTCGTGGGCAGAATACGGCGGCTGGGCTTAGAAGTGGCATTGCACAAGTCTGAAGCCCTATATTTTCATGGGCCGAGAATGAAACCGCCGTCGGGGTCCAGCATCATTGTAGGAGGGGTGTCCATCGCTGTCGAGTCGACGATGAAGTACCTTGGAATCATCCTCGACAGTCGGTGGAACTTCGGGCCGCATTTTACACGGCTCGTCCCTAGGTTGTTGGTCACCGCATCTGCACTCTCGCGCTTGCTGCCCAACGTGGGGGGGCCCAACTCCTCGTGCCGGAGACTTTACATGGGGGTCTTACGGTCGATGGCACTATACGCCGCGCCAGTGTGGGTAGATGCCCTGACAACCCGAAACGTCGCTGCACTGCGAAGGCCGCAGCGCGTGATGGCGGTTAGGGTCATCAGAGGTTACCGTACGATCTCCTTCGAGGCAGCGAGTCTCCTAGCCGGATCCCCCCCCTGGGACCTAGAGGCAAAACTCCTCGCAACGCTCTATCGGTGGCGCGCGGAGGTGGTCGAGAGAGGCGAACGCCTGATGCCTCGACTATTAAGAGCACGGAGGGCGGAACTCCGCCAGGTCCTAATGGCGGAGTGGCACACGCGCTTAGCGCAACCCACGGCGGGGCACGCCGTTATAGCGGCGGTAAGACCTGTTCTACAGGAGTGGCTGAACAGGAGTCACGGCGCCCTCAGCTTCCGGCTAACGCAGGTACTTACCGGACATGGATGTTTCGGGAAGTACCTGTGCCGCATAGGTCGGGAACAGACGTCCCAGTGCCGACATTGCGGTGACTGCCCCAATGACACGGCGCTGCATACATTGGCGGAATGCTCAGCCTGGGCCGAGCAGCGCCGTGACTTGGTTGCGGCGGTGGGGGTGGCAGGAAACGTGTCACTCCCGGCAGTTGTGTCAGTTATGGTGGGGAGCGAGTCAGGGTGGTGTGCCGTCGCCACCTTCTGCGAGGCAGTGATGCGCGCAAAGGAGGTAGCGGAAAGGGAAAGAGAGGTTGCCTCCTTTCTCCCCTCCCGCTCTAGACGCACTGCGCGCCGTAGGGTGACCGATTTCCGGCCACCGTAGAGCGCGGCCTGTGGACGACAGATTCGGGGCATCTGTCGTCCGATAACAGCTACAGGCTTCGAGGGGAGGCGTGTAATCCGCGCGCGCCTCATAGTTAAGGTTTCATGACCGGGTGACGGGGCCCGCCTGACCATCTGGCGGGTCAATGCCTGTCGGGGAGGTAGCGACGAATGCTTCGGCGATACCCGCCTCTCCGGCACACGGGTAGATGAGGCACACGGGTTGGTTTTTAGTCAGTAGGAGTCTGACAGTCCCCTCCGTCCTTCCCCGAGGGCGGTGGGGCTCCATGAGGATTTTCCAACCCGACACCAAAAAAAAAAAAAAAAAAAAAAAAAAAAAAAAAAAAAAAAAAAAAAAAAAAAAGTTAAGCTAAATATAAGTCACTATACACTATAAATATGATGATGATGAAAAATATGAATCTAAAACAAAAATTTGTTAAACAGTTCTAAAGTAATTGTTTTGCTGTTTAATAAACGTGATTGTCACATTATATTATAATTTTCCTGTGTAGATCAATGCTTATTTAATGTAGCTATTATCCAACTGTTTCAGTCTAGAGAATTGTGTTTTACTAAGACTAGAAGCTAATTGTAATCCATAAAGGGTGCATTCGTGTGTGAAGATGCGAGTTTTGTAATATAATGCCAATCAGAGAGCATACCTTTTATTTACGTAATTAATAATTATGGATGGTTAAAATTACCCTAAATAAATTAATTATATTAATCAGGTACAGAAATGGTCACCTTGTCTGAGAGGATGGAGCGCATCAGCGACGAAATGGGGCTACTTAATAGGAGCAAAACTAAACTGATGGTGGTAGACCGTAGGCGTATCAAATCTAGATAGAGGAGTTTGTATATTTGAGGTTCCTCATAAACAATAATCGTTCATGCGAATGGGACATAAGAAGGCGTACCTATAGGCATGGCAAAAACTGATATGAAAAAACTCAGTCGTGTCTGGAGTGACAGGAACATCTCTCGGAATACGAAATTCAGCCTTGTCTTTTCCATTTTCTTATACGGAGCTGAAACATAGACCTGGGGAAATCGGACCATCTCGTGTTAGCGTAGAATGCACAGGATACCTTGGATATCATGCAGGACACATGCATTTACATCACAAGAACTAAAAACTGCAAAGTGCTTTCAAACATCTGCCTGCGATGAATCCTTAAATACTTCGGTCATATAGCCAGTAAAAGCGGAAATAACCTAGAAAATCTCATATAACTGGCAATGCCGAAGGAAGTAGAAGTAGAGGGCAGTCCTGTTGTAGCTATCGGAGCTCTTCAAAACTTTTTCAAACTCTATGAGAGTCTAACAACAATAAAAGATATGGGCAATAAAAACAATGATATTTCATCGGAACAAGCTGCGATCTCGGTCACTATCAGTCGAGTTGGGAACACCACATTACAGGAATAGTATCTTAAGTATTAAGTCACTTTAGAGTGCCTCATCACTTAGTACAATAACCTACAATTGTTGTATACGAAACTAAAAATTCGGAGAATGGTACCTTTCAGTGTAACATGTTTTATTATTCCTGAGATAACCTTGTGTCCATGATGTATTCTTACGAGAATCATGAAATTCTGTTGAGAAACCGTATGGAATCGTGAGAAGACACGTATACACATCAAAGTGATACCTCTGAGCTAAGGACGTGTTACCCTTGAGCTAACCACAGGCCCTTGATGTATCCTCAAGAGAACCATGAGATAGCGTAGGGACGTCTTGTGGAACTGTGATTTCCCTTCTGGTGATCAAGGAATCCTTGCCAAGTACGTCAGTGCTAAACCATATCGGAACAATCGCAATGTTGAAATAAAGAGGAAAAGGAAAAGAAATTGAAAAAAGCATAAAGTTTTAGAAATATAGGGTGGTGCAGAGCGTGCTCCAACCGCGAGAATAGCTTTATTTGAGTAAATAACCTTTGTGGATTTTTAAAATTATCATGTGTCATCTGCATAACATCCTGTATAAATTCTGTCATAACAATGACTGTTGGTTGGTATAAATAGAGGTGAGGATACAGATTAAAACCAGTGTCGCTCGAGCCGTTGCAGGAGTCGGACCTCTTCGAAATAAACCACGTATGAAGTTAACTTCAATAGCCTGAGATACTAATTACAGTCGAGAAGAAAGGCATTGGTGACGACAGTTACGCTGTCGTAACCCTTTAAAAAACAACTAATTCGTGCTAAGCCCGTCATTCTTTTAGCAAGAATAATAACAACTGAACAATAACCCGCTTTTTTATAACAGAAACTACCTATCATTTCTATATATAAGAATTATGTCATCATTCATCATTCTAGATATATAGAAATAACAAAAACCATTTTGTTTTAAGTTAGCCTATATGATCTAAATTAGAATTATTTAATCTAATGTTTTCCTTTTAATAACATTCGAGGAGCTTACTTCTTACCTCGTTTAAATAAACGTTAAAACCGGCTTCAGTAGCAACAAACGCCAGTTGAGCAAACGTTAAATTCTCATATTCTTTCAGCTCCTCGTTGAACTTCCCTGGCACGAGAAGGAATACATCACTTAGATTTTTATTCACTCTCAAATCATGTTGCTCTTTATCGTATATAGGGACACTCAACATTTTATAATACGGATTCATTAACTCAGAACTAAAAGTATCACATATTGTAGTATCGTTTTCTTGTACCACGAATTCTCCACTTCCACAACATTTTCTGATGCATATTCTTGTTTTGCACCATACTTCTGCATCAAAATCTTCATCTAGAACTGTTTCACGGTTGAAAAATGTGTTCACTGATCCAAAATATAAAGCAACTATGAGTAAATGTTTCCGAAACATGATCACGTCCCACTAGTATTAATAATGAATAAGTAATGAGGATTTAGTTTGATAAAACAATCTTCCCTGAATAAACGTTAGCTCATTGTTCCATTTTGTGGTTAAAAACTGTTTTGTTGCTTGTTGGAACTTAATCATATATGTATAAAGTCCATTATATTTGTCACTTTGTTTGTTTAATTAATAATTACTAGTAAAACTAACGTACAGCTGTAATCGTGGAATATTATATGTTTCATTAATTTTGTTGTTTAATTTTATCAGTTGTTGACTTGTAACGTTCGAATTAATTGATAAAAAAGGCAGAGGTAAATTAAAATTCTTTGTACAAGCATTTTAAAATAGTCTATAGCTTTAAACTTTACGCATATCTCTCTCTTACGTATATCATCTCGAAAATTAAAAATTATTAGTTAATACTATTCCGATTCTGTTTTACGTCTGACTATTAATACTTTTTGTCTATTTTTGAAATTATAGGATATTAGATATTAGATAGAACTATATACGTACTTATATAGTTATATACTAATAATGGAATTCCATTTTACACACTATCATAACATTTTAGACTCTGATATTATCTAAAGCTTAGAAAAGAAACAAAAAATATTTATAGAAGAATTAAATCAATATTAAAATTCATGTAACTTGTTATCTGACTTTCATATATTTTTGGATTTTAAATGGTTTTAAAATAACTAAATATCCATTTTATTTTCCTATATTCTAAATTATAGCGCTTTATTACAAATACTTACTTAATTTTACAAAAAACAATTAATTTGCTTTTTTAAAAGTTAAATATATTTACTATAAGGTACTTTGAATATCTATACTATATAGGTACTTTGAATATATAGTTAAATATATTTACTATATAGGTACTATCAAAGACTTGATACCAATCTATCGAAGATGGTATTAACTGTTGTGCATCTAAATAAAACAATGACTTAAATAAAATATAAGAATTATAATATGTACGATAAGTGACTGTTTTTCTCAATTTATTTACTCTTAAATGGTAACACAGAACTCTGATTTAAGCTTCTACAATTATTATTAAAAAGGAAAATATTATAAGTTAATTTTACTATATTAGTATATTTTGTATATACCTGAAATTTATTCTAACTATAAAAGGGTAAATACTTTAAAAGCAACAATTATCCTACATTCGATAAGATGTTTGGGTTAAAAGCTTTCGTAAATTAATAACAGAATATAATGAAGTTATTAACAGTGAAAATGTATGGGGTGGTTTTAATAACTGTATGTATATATAGGTCGATAAATTTGTAGCTTGTCAGACATCCTAGATATGTTCTAGATCACCTGAGGCGGATGTAATGTGAGAGAGATGGCATCACATTCACTGTGGTGGATCAATACTGCACCACAGCATCACGCATGCCTCGATGTTTCTAGATGTTTCGACGAATATTCCACTGAGTATTAAATTATTTTACTCTCAAAATACAGTCACGTATAATATAATTATTATATATATTGAAACATCTCGTCTAAATAACGTATTTATTGTATTTTGATGCCAAGAAAGTATTAAAATTAGGTATTGATTCACTGTACATGTATGTTGTTTTGTATAGTTTTTTTACCTAATTTTTAAACGTAGTTATAAAATTTCAATAACGAAATTAAATAAATTGAAGGACTAGTTTTTTCATAAAGTTTGTATCTTAATTTATACGATTTGTTCATGAAAAAACTGTCTTTGAAAGAAATGATATTATTTCAAGTCTTTTTCATCAAAAACTTAAATCTTAAAGTGTGTATTAAATCCCAGATGGTTTCAAACGGTTTGTAATAAAAACTTAAACAATTCAACTACATTAGAAAAACAATAACATTAAAATAAGGACATACGGTTTAAAGACGAACAGGAAAATTACCTCAAATATATACATTTACAGGAAAATTGCCTACTAAATGCAACTGTTTTGCCTGGACGGAATTAACTATTGAAATAAAAATTGAAATTTATTATATTATCGCAACGTAGTACAATGCTGGGTTTTTTTATCTTAATGTCTATCAAAAATGCCAACTGCAGGAATCGCAAGAAGACAGTAATAGTCGTCATAAATTTTTCATGTTAGATTTCAAACTACGATTGTTCAGAAACCAGTGATCTGGTGTTGAGAAATAATATTAATAATCACTTTTTAATTACAGATTTGTTAGATTGAATAATTTAGCAACAATAACAACCAATATTACAATAAAGCATTCAATGGATTCACCGTGTGGGTGCAGGGAGAAGAGCTTCAACAGTGCCTGGGACTTCCGACCCAGGTGTAGGTTTAAGGGAGCCCTATCTAACGCGCATTACACGCTCACCTCCACCGTCCAAGCTCCTATCTCTACCTAAATAAATTTGAAAGTATGTCATATTATAAATGCGAGAGTTCGTCATGATTAATGGAATTTTAGGTATCACTATGGGCATTTTTATCCACGCAAAAGTGTGAAATAGTTTTGAAAATTATTGCTATCTGAAATTTATACATCACATTAACACGTAGGCTATAATGATAACATATTTAATCCCTGTGGAACGACGCATGAAAGTAGGATTTCGTATTAAGTCACCCTTCACTGAATAGTAAAGTATTATAAAGCAATAAAACGCTACGTAAAATTAAATATATGAAATTTAAAGACCTTTATTCATTTAAAAGATGAAAATCATCTTTAGGTATATATCTTTTTAAAGGATATGATTTATATAGGTTTGTGGATATTACTTATTCTTTCAGGCATATTTTCTGCATGGATTTTAATGAAATTTTAGACACTAACATGGGAAGAAAATAAGAAAGAAAAAATTATTAATTTAATCCTTTATAATTCCGTTTCGTTCTAACTAGAATTCGGCATAACAATTTAATTTTCATATGTACATAGATGGCGCAGTTGAGTCGTGGCAGTTTTACCCGCGCACAGTGTTATATTTTCTGTCTGAACCATATTACGAAGTTTCTCAACAAAACCTTTTGAAGTTACTTTGTTTGATACCGAATATACAACAAATACACTATTTTAACCAACCTTACTTTGAGCGGATAACTCGGTGTTCCAACAGATAACGCTAGTAGTAATGGTCAATTGTTCAAAATTTTACCCAGCTTCCTAAGTAGGTACTGTAATTTATGACAGGTAGCGTTTATTGTAAAGTAAAATTTTAGTGTGTCTATGTATTACTTTATTTTTAGATATCTTAAATAATATATTAAAAATTTAAAATCTTCTTAGTACAAGATATAAATTACGAAGTCATTATTTCTATTTCCTTTTTTTTAATTTGAACTTATTATCCAGATTGTTTTTCCAAATTTGAAATGTCTTTTGTGTAGCTTTTCTAAAGTCGTGTATTATTTTTAAAGTATTGGGATCAACAATAAAATACATATACTGAGGTAGAAGTATAATTTAAAATTTGCATTATTATATTTATCAGTGCATTGTAAAAAAAATTAAAGTGGAATATACATTTCATTTCATTCATCAGTGATTATCGAATAGACTTTAAAAGGTAATTATTTATAGAGAGCACCAATCTTCATCAAATGCTAACTTTTTAAGGTAAAATAATGTAAATTTCAGGAGTTTTCAAGTAAAATAGTATTCAGAGAATTATATCAGATCTCTTCAATATGGCGATATAACAGTAGATTACCTGAAACTAATATTTTCGGATTTACTCCGCGATTTTTTATTTTTGACTATAAACTACATACTCTGTGAGATCTCACATCTCGTCTTAATGATCACGGTTGCTGTAAAGTAACCAAAACGTCGGGAGTATGGAGTTTATAGTCGAAAATAAAAAATCGCTTAGTAAATCCGAAAATACTAGTTTAATTTAAATGAGTACTCGCAAAAATCTTAGATCTCATTAGTAGATTACCTTTGAAATGATTAATTTCTAATATATATTACAAAAATATATTGCAATTTATATAACACCACTCACTGATAGTAAAGTACCTAATCAATCACACTAATTCGTGTATAAAAATTTCATATACGTAAAAGCATTAGATCACATTTATATAAAAATATCAGTACATACCGAAAAGTGCATAAAACTCCCTTCGTGGTAAAAAGTTATACAATCAAAATCATTCATTCAAATATATTATATAAATTTCCTTATTTTATTGATATGTGACAGCTATTTACATAAAATGTAACTTAACATAAGTGCGATTACACATAGAGATACATAAAAATAACTTAATTCTATAGTGATGTCTTTTCGAGACTAGTCCATACATTTGTCGAAGCTGCTCATAAAAATTAAATAGACTTTTTACTATAAAGAATATCACTTAACTTATCATTAACTAATATATTTTAGCATTTAGATGAATATATTTTTAAGAATCTCTAGCATTACTATAAAATTTGTGATAAATGAAATAATAATGTTTTATTAATTAATTCTTGAATTCAAAGCTATGTCGTCCCGAGTAGAGTAAGTTCTTGTTGAGGATTGGCTTTTCGTTAATGAACCGCCGCGTACTTGTTTGTATCTGTAATCAGAAACTATTTATATTATAACTAGTAATGATTGATTAAATTATACTCAAACAAAAGTAAGTTATAAGAAAATTAATCGAAGCATTTCCTAAAAAATTAGTGCGAAATTGTTAATAAGAACACCAGAAAGTTGAAAATCCGAAAAGCCGATTTAAATCCGTAAAAAGCCGCCGAACCCAAATAAAACCAAAGCTGTAAAATCACTATAATGCTACAGAATCCCAGTGTTAATAATTATTCTACTTAATGGCAGTTTAGTTTCTTCTTTAAAGCTCCAAATTGAATTTCGTTATACCTTCATTTTTTTCTTTCAATCATTTCCCTGACATGGAATGTTCTTGAAAAACTTCCTTTAAGATAAAGTTACAGAATCTGACAGTCTGGACATAGGTCTCTCAGAAATTAGAAGTGTTTCATAACAACGGTATAAGGAGCCGTTTCATCATATATCTCTGTCAATACTTTTAAGTTCAAAAATCATTTTCTTTTAATATTTTAAAGTTTTTATTATGTATATTATGAGATCAATTTAATTATAATAAATATCTTTTATGAGGTTTTTCAGTTTTATAATTGTATTTCTTTACAATTATTTTTCTTTGCATATTTAGACGATATTGTTGTTTTGTTAGAAATTTGTCGTGTTCATTCCTTTATTGCTGTCTGAATCAGCGCAATATGTTTTGATAGTTTCCAGACTGTCTCTCTGTTTGCAATTCTGAAGGTTTGTTTGATTTCTTTGTATATTCGTCATACTGCCCATCGTACCATTTTTCTGTCGAATCCCGTCTTTTATCCTATATAACATGAAATTTTATGAATACTAACCCTTATTTTCTATTTAGGTAAAAAATAATTATTTGACTAAACATTTATCACCAAATAAAATGACATTAACAAACCTCACACTAACCTTTTCTTCATGAGTCTGAAGATTTTCCGTTTACATACAAATATAATGAATATAATGAGACCAATGAGTACGTTGTATGCGTCAGTGAATCTCCAGAATTCATCTGCTTTTGGATACAAGGCGCTGATCACCTCAAGAAGCCAGTTCACACCCATCACAACGAACAGTTTGGCGTACAAGAATAACCTGGAGAAATAGTAAAAGCTGTGGACATTGGTTATACTTGGTAAGATAAAACCAATTCATGATCATAACATCTAATGATTATGATTTATTTAAGTTATTTTAGTACTATATTTGGTAAATCAGCAATATTTTTGGAATGCTACTATAGAAAATTTTCTAAGCTATACCTCTGTCTCTCAGTATTCTGACGATCATGTGTTGCGCTTTCCCTTGACTTAAGAACAGACGTCTGTTTCTTAATCTGTGTTATTTTGACGGCGGTTAGTATGAAGAAAATCAAGTTTGCAAACCACAAGATGACCATAGGACCGTACAGGTAGATGAGTTTGCTGTAGCCTGGAAATATTAAATAATTTATATTAATGATTGTAGACAAGAATATCTTTTTAAAGAAATTTATTTGATTTGTATAAATGATTTATACTATCTGAACACCTCGGAAAAGTACAATAAAAAAAGTAACAAGATATTAAATTAAGTCATAAAAAAGAAGCAATACATTAGCATAAGTTTAATTAATTAAAATATTGACATCGTAAAAAATATTCGATAAAGTCCAAATAAGGAAAAAACATAGTTAAAAATATAAATAACACAGTTTTGGAAATCCCAATATTTGATTGCTAGAGTATTACATGGCTTACCAAACAAAAAGCATCCTTGTCTTCTAATTAAAGGTAGAAGTATGTGGGGTTGTAGATCAGAGAACTCCAACGCTACCAAGATGACGGTCAAAGCGGTAGGAATACCAAACGCGTAAATAGAATAGGCACAGAATTTTGCTCTTACTGATAATTTCTCCATAGTCATGCCGCGTTTGCCACTGGAAGATATTATTTGTAGAATAAATAACCAGTTTTGTCTTTGTAAAGTGTTGTTTGAGCATTGCCGTGTGTTGTAAGTAAACATTATTTTTTGAGTTTCATATTTTTTAATGTTAGTTTATATTTACCTGAATGTCCACCAAATATCGAAGCACATGACGTTGAGCCAGAAAAAGGCAGATTCGAGAGCAAAGTATATTATGATCGCTGAAATATAAAAACAAACTTTTAAAGATTAATGTAAAATTTTTGGCAGAATTAAACAATTAATTTTATTAGACCCTTATATTTTAATATTAAATTGTATGCTAAAGCTCTCTTTTATAAGAAAAAGAAGAAGAGACTCTTGTAATACAAGTGTGAAGCGAAAAGAAATTATGTAAGCCATTACTACAATACTTTTGTCGGAGCACAAAGAGTGAACGAGGGACATACAAGTATAAAAAAATATTTGTTAAATGATTTCAAAAGAGATTTTCCGTCATAAATGCAATGTTTCGGGGAATATGTCTTATTAGCGAGTTAAGAATTAGCATACGGCTATAAATTGTTCCTAATTTTTCTTAGAATCCTTTTTTAAGCTGCCAAATGTTGTTATAACTAAAATTTCAATGTACATCGGTTCTTTACTGAATTGACTCAAGATGTGTGCTCTAAATTTTGATTACTGATATAATTTACTTGGAAATCGATATGATAAGAACACTACTCTACTCTTTGAGTTATAATAGTCAGGGGCAAAATATTAATACCATTTATTACTTATAGTGTTTAATACATATAATTAGTGAGAAAAATGTCTTTACTGGAAATACCTAATAGGAAACAATTAGGTTCAAATTAGATGCAAGTTCTTTTTTCATTTCAATTTTCTTGTATAAAAATAGGTAAAAACCTATTATACGAATTAATATATGGATACGGTTATATCTTTATAACATTCGTTCTATAGTTCCAAGTAAGAAAATATTGATTGACATTAAGAAAACCAAACAGATTTCATCACGTCTACAAGTATCTATTTTAACAATACTAATATTTATATAATTAATAATATAACATTACTTCTATAATACTCATAATAGACTTAAGACATCTAAAAAAAGGTCACGATGATAATAAAATTACTTAAATATTGAATATTTCCTGTTCCAAAAAGTTGTTTGGGGATATGTCTTTTGTCGAATGTAATCTAATAGTGTTTGGTATTTTTATTACACGTGGACACGAATAGTTAAGTTACTTAGTATTCAGCTTGTTTGTTCACTGATTTTGTGTTCTCGTTTTTGTTTGAACCACCTTTGATTCTATATTCACAGAATATCTTGATTTATCATGATTTTTGAAATGATTAATATGTTAATAAAACAACTCGTGGATTTAAAAGGCTTAAAATTAATAAGAGAACATTTTGAAGGCGCTATGGATGCGTAATAAACACATATTTTTCTCAATAGGGGAATAATTATGTACCTATATTTATTATAAACCAGAGATGTCAAAGTGTAATAACAGTTAGTGTATTAGAACCGTGACAATGTTGTATTAGGTATGAACATGTTACACGTATTAAGAGATAAATAATAGCTTTAAAGTACATAATGCTGTAATTAGTAATCTGCTCTCAGTACTGTACTGATTGTTATGCATTGTTATGTGCTGACTCATAAAATTTAATGTACATATATTGTGTGGTCGTCAATCTAGTTTCATTCATATATATATATTGCTTTTTGAATATTTTTTTTTTAAATATAAAGATTTCTCTATAATGTGGATGTTTGTTTACATTATTTCTCTCTTTTCGCTGGCCATATTCGGTTTAAATAAATATTACATTTGATTTTATTATTCTTTCTTCTTATCGTCTTTTGTTACTTTCTGTATATAGAATATATCCTAAGAAACTATAGAATAAAAGTAAAAAAATATGAATCTAAAGGAGGGACGCGACATGATGATAGTAATTTGTATCAGAACATCTAAGGGAAGCATGAATTACCCAGCGATTCATTCATTTTAAGAATAGTATTCGACTTATTTAAATTTTATTACGTTTCTAAGTTAATAAATAAATCTATATATAAAGTAGAAATAAATTAAAAGATAGTATAACTAGAGATGACTCGTAAAACAAATAGTAGCAGCTATTTAATCATTACGTCATTATTTTAGGAAAAATAGTCTCATTATTTTAGTGCGTAAGTTGGAGGCGTAAAGAATTTAAATGGGACATCTGACGTAAGCAAATATTTAATATTTATAGAGATTTATAATAAAAACTTTATTATAATATTCTTCATTTCAATATACTATCATGTTGTTAAGAGTTTTGCTTTGATTTACTTAATTAAAATGAAGTATGTAAGACTTATGTTTAAAAATAAATATGTACTAGTATATTTTGGTATCAATTCTTAACAACGTATTAACTAAATAATTATATTGTTAAAACATGTTTATTTCTTGGATCATACATATTTAGAGTTGTATATCATATAATTATAGAATTTATATATATGAGGAAAAATGGTATATAAAAAAAATCAAAAAATAGTGAGTTCCTTTATGTTTAATATAAAACGTATATAATCAATTATGTTATATTTTTTTATAAGAATGATATTTTTATTAAAATATTAGGAACACGATTTGTATGGGAAAAAAAGCTTAAGATATTTTAAATTAGATAACGTATTGGGAGTTCGTTTGAGACTTGTAATGGAAAAATGCAGGGATGCAATTTTATTATTTAAAACATCAAGAATCCACGAAATATTTACTATCAAGAAAACCATTAATTGAAGTTAAGAATATTTGAAATTGTTTCACTAAAATAAACTGAGAAACACAAGCGGAACCACCGGCGTGAGTATGTATAGAGATAAAATATTATATTCATTTCGCATAAAACTTTCAAATAGATAGCATCGTCATGCATTTTTGGTTGTACTAGATATCAATAAATTAGGCCCTGATAAGAAATCCATTTGCCAACGAGCTGTGAAGGTCGGAACGCCACATGTTAATAAAAAGACTACCAAAATATTAACATCTTGTGTTAAAATGATGCCAAAACGTGAGATAAAATATGTTACATACAAATATATGAGATATAAAAGATCGTTAAATTATTATTTGTCTTACAAATAAAACATTTAATTACTTTTGTTATTTGTACTGTAATTAATGTTCTTTTATAAGGAATCTTTATTTTAATTATGTCATATTATCTGAAAAATAATTATTATGAACGAACGTATGTATAGGCACATATTTTTTGTTTTATTTAAATAAATGTTAAATTTAACCTTTATAATTGTTCAAATGACGTTATACACTAAAATTATGAATTTATTACGTCTCGTGTAATCAAATATGAGACGAAACCTCTTAGCATTCAATCGATTCATCGTGCGAGTGTCGGGTCCATCGCGTTGCAGGGAGAGGAGCTTCAACAGTGCCTGGGACTTGCGACCCAGGTGTAGGTTTAAGGGAGCCCTATCTAACAAGCGTTAAACGCTCACCTCCACTGTCCAAGCTCCTCTCTCTACCTAACCAAATTTGAAAAGACCTACTAGGGCCTATGTTAGAGATAGATTTTATATAACATACACATCATCATTTAAAAATTACTCACTAAATTCTAATACATATTTATCCTGTAAGGAAAATTAAACTTTATTTAAATTATATACTCACTGAAGGCAATACAGCAATCTGTGCTGATGTTATCTATGACTAGTAATATCTGCATCGCTGCAAGGAAGGCAAACCCGACGAATAAACATAGCAAGTAAGCCATTAGGACCCTGCCGTGGAGGTTGCGAAGTTCTGGCAACCAGCCGTATACGGCCACGGTGGCCAGAATGAACACACATGATATTATCATACCTAGAAAAATATACACTTAATGTTAATTAAACTAAGTTTATGGGATACACTTTTTGTTGTTTTAAATCTATAAAATACATTTTGATCTATATTCGTGATCACGGTTGCTGTAAAGGAATTAAAACGTATGGATTATGTAGATATGAAATTATAAATAAGTAAAGTAACTGATTTTTTAAAATGTGTATAATCGAAGATTTGACAACACTTATATAAACTGTTGTATCTTCTGAAGCTATGTGGAATAATGTACAGAGACTATATCTCTCCTCTTTTCCAATTTAGGTAATTCATAATTTAAATTTGTTATTGAAAATTTCAATAATATTATAATGACTCTATTTTTAAAATTGTAAAGATGAATAAATACGAGTATCTTTGTAAATTGCGTTTTAGTTATTTTGGCACAAATTTAAGTCTTATTAAGCAATAAATAAACTTACAAGTAGAGCTCAACACATAATGGTTGGATTCTTTTTCCGTGGCGAAGCATATAAGGGCGTCGAAGCTCTCTGTGACAGCCCCATCTTCACCCTCACTTATAAATGTATCCACACAGTATTTATCCGGTTCGTATAACATGAATGGCGGTATAGTGCTTGGGACGTTCACGTACAGTTTGCCATCCTGAGGAAGAAGTTTTAAAAATTATCATAAGATTAGGATTGACGAACTCAAAAAAGGTTGTATATATATTGACAAACTTAAAGAGTTTCCCTAAAAAGAGTTTGTATATTTGGAATTAGTTTAATATATTTAGAGTTAAAGAGTCCTGCAAAAATGTTTTTAGGTATAGAATTATCGTAATGAGATCTAAGATTTAAATTAGTTTCATTAAAATAGATTTATCGTTTTTTAAAGGAAAAACATGTATCAATATACATACATATGTGCCTAACATTTTTACCGTCTTTACCTAACTGTCTTTTCTTATATATATTTGCACGAATGAAGCCGTAGTATATAAAAAATATGTAAATTAGTCTATTTGGGTGTATTACAGGAAATAGTTTTATCACACCTTTGTGTGTATATAATACGCACGTCAATATAATCATCTATACAATTTATTTTATACATCACTTATATGGATTTGATAATAAATTTTAAATACTTAACTACTTTAATTTGTTTATGACACATTGTCTTTACACGACTACCCAATATGAAGAATTTAATTCGGTTACTCTGTACGAATATAGACCTGTTCTTGTATCTTTATGTTGCTATCTTGGAGAAAAAAAAATTATAAGACTATTAAAGAACTTTATAAAATGCCATACTTAATATTCTATACGATGGCTCGTTTTGAATAATTTATGTTTGTATTACAATGAAAACTGATGTCACTCAAATAATTTCTTATTAAAAATAAACGCATTTTATTGGAAGAACTGGTTTATCATGCACTTGTTTATTTTAGAATTTGTCATAATATTGGGTGGAAGATTCTTAGTCACTTAAAATGTGTTTGAAGTAAATAAAAGTAAATAATTTGTTGCGTTTCCTTGTTTTTTATAATTTTGCTGTTTAAAATATCATTTAGATGAAAGCCTGTTAAATGCAATGTTGTAAGTAAGGAACTACTTAAATGAAACTATAATAAAATAATCCGAAAAATATTAGTTTCATTTAAATGAATACTCGCGAAAGTCTTAGATCTCATTAAGGAACTACTGATTAAAAAAATATATAGATTTTTTTGATAAGATCATTGATAAAATAACTTTCACATTCATATTCTTCTTCTACCTGGCAATCTCCCAGCTATAGCCAGGGTCTGCCTTACATGTTGTGAATAGTTTTGGCTATTTGTTTTTACGACCGGCCGCCTGCCTGATATCAACCCTCTTTTTGGGAATCAACATAAATCAGTGATGTCGAAATAGTCTTAGAAAGTACATATGACTCGGAAAAATCACATCGGTACTTGCCCGGGCCAGGATCGAACCCGCGCCCTCGCCAACGAAAGACGGGCCCTTTAACCACTAGGCCACCACTGACTTTGACATTCATATTATTAGACAAAATTCAATATATTTTATATAAATTGACATCCACCTTATCATTTGATAAATATCATTAAATTACTAAATGATTTCATAGAAGAAAGTAATATACAAATGCCATAATATACAAATGCCGTGATTACTAACACCTCATTTGTGTAGGGACTTATTTTGGTCTAAATTATGAGTTGTTTTTGATTATATATAAAGGTTACCAAAAAAATTTTTTATATATATTTTGTAATAAATAGTTTATATATTTTTTATTTGCCTACAAAATAACAAAGATAAAACTCTATGAAATTCAAACGTAGTTTTAATTAAAGATACTATTATATTGCACTGTTTAAAGGACAACAAACAAATATTTTTCTTATATATAATGATTTATTGTGTAAAACATATTGTACTGTTTTTATGTATAGGTTACCTTCAATTCAGTACATATATTTGATTGGCGTATAGCTATTGGTGCTATCAAATTCTCCTTACCTGATGATTAGAACCAATAGGTCTGAGAGACAGACAAGTAGATAAAAAAATATAGTATTTGATCGCTGTCACGGTTTCCTAACAACATTTCTAATATCTGTCATTTAAAATTATCTATCAAAGATAGGTAACAATATATTTTCGTATTCTATTATCGCTTCGCTGATAAAGTTAGCGGTAAATAATTACCAATTACACAATTTATCTAGCTCACGGTAATATCGGAAGCATATGAAATAACGCTAAATCTAGCTTATTATCTGCCTAGTTTAATTTTGAACCATTTAGCCATATGGTTTCCATACATCTAGTTATAATAGAAGGGTCTTTTAATATGGTAAGTAGAACTTTGTATTGAAAAGTTGGGTAAGTAAATTTATTCTTTAGATGAATTTATTGAAAAAATGTTGTACCGCGGCCAGGCTCGGAACAGGAGTAGGTACGGGCGTTTTTAGTTAGTAGGAGTCTGACTCTCCCTCTTGCACCACCCAGGACAAGAGGGATCATTTGATGATTTTCCCCTTAAAAAAAGGGTCTTCTAATATGGTACGTAGAATTTTATTTAAGGTAAGTCAATTTATTCTTTAGATGAATTGAGTGAAATCAAAATAATGTTCTATAAGAAACAATTTAGCTTGAAATACATAAAGCACTCATATATAGAAACCACATATTTTACATATACATGTCTTTAAACTTGTTTGTACACTGGAACCTAGTATCATTTTTTATTTATACTGCCTTTTTGTATAGGAAAATCACTAGGACTTATGATGAAGAACTATTATTATTTTCTATACTTTATAAAAAGGTTTTCTATACAAGTTCATTCTTTGGCCGAAACCAATCGGAAGATTTCGTCGTCGATTCAAACTAAACAGTTAGTTGGACTTGTAAAGTAGCTTGACGATAATTAATTATTTTTTATAGAAGATGCTTCTATTCGTCTCTTACTTTCTAAATATTATTATAGCTATTTAATTCTAGATTTTGGTATTTAATTTGTGCTAGATGGTTCTTTATAGCAATAGAGAACAATCTTTTTAAACATAGTAAAAAAGCTTGATTTTACTCAATTATAAATACAAAACAAATCAAAAATATTTCCACTAATTAATAATACCTGTTTTCCAACTAACGTGAACAGATAATTGCTATATAATAAGAAAAAAATATGAAGGTTTTAAGATAAAAAGAATTGAATTATACAAGAAAACATAAAACCACACAAGTTTTTTCTTAATTTTTTTACATACCATGTCTCGTAAATGGTTTTTCCGAGTTAATTTTTTTTATTCGATTTATTCTATTGTATATTTCAAGTAGACATTTTTTGTGTGCATATTAACGTTTTGAAGCGTCATTGTGAGAACTTAATAAGTACGAAAAGGAAAATATTATGGTAATCAAACAATATTACCAACTTACTTTTTATAGTAATCAAATAATATTACCAACTTACTTTGGTCAGGTGTATATCTGTGAAGACTTGTTTGATTTCAACCCGGATTTCATCAGTTGCGCATATAGGTTTTGAGAAGTTGAAGTGGAAATACTCCATGACTTTGACATTTTGTAAATTAGCGTAGTTATCATACACGGGTGGTTCAAAGGCTGTACTCGTCTGTACACACTCTTTCAAGCTCATGTCATAACCGTATCCAAACGGGCAGCATTTTAAAAGGCATATCTTCTTATTGCATATACAACCTCTAATTGAATTTCCTCTTTTGTAGTATTCATGTTTTTTATACTTAAAATCATTATGAACAATATCACCGTTACGCAGATGTGTACCATTCGTTATATCTATTGATATTTCACACAATTCACAAACACTTATTGAGACGAATAGAAATAATATTATCAGTTTTAGCATTGTTGTTTTTTTCAATCAGTGCCCTCGTATTTAATATTCCAGTTCAAATGCTATACAACTGTGACGGTTTCCAAATGAATTGTCACAGTAAATAAAAACTTCACAGGTATTCGTACACATTACTCAAACAGGGAATTCCTTGTTTATAAAAATATGAATTCAATCTTTTTGAATTCTATTTTAATCAAATCGTTGTAATGTACGGTCGTTATGTCACGATTTGTTGGTAATTAAAATGTGCTTAGCCCCAATATGTTATTAAGTAATTAGATCGTTACACTTTGGGAGTTTCGTAGAGACAACGTTAAGTGATTAGGATGTCATATAAAGATATATATGAATAAAAATAAAAAAAAACTGTTAGGTTTCTTTGATGGGTCAGTCGAGTCGTGTTATTTAAAACTGGTTTGCACAGATTTACCGATACTAAGATATTTGTGTTTACGATAAATTAATAAAATAAACACTATAAAACTGTAAATTCTTATAAAAACTTATTACACACTCAAATGACTGTATTCATTGTAGCGAAGTTATTTAAATTTTAATCACATTTATAATTCAAATTTAATATTATTAAGTGCACTTAAACTTCTTATTGTCTTATTTTAAAATTCATAAGTCATTCAATTTATTATCACTGATCAAACAACATAAAACACAGTGGGACACCGAATGGCACTAGCAATAATCTAGTAACTTCAACTATTCACTAGACACTAAGTACGGAGTATTTTTTTTATTAATATTAATCAAGCTCACTCCTCACTTGATTCTAAAATACGTCTTTTTATCTTGACATCTGATACACAACTGGCGTGGACCGTTGTCCGTGCGTTGAAAGTTCGCGAATTCATTATTTTGGAGTTCCCTAAAAACAAGATCTGTTGATGCTGATTGTTCTTACGTCATTAAATATACATATTTACGTATACGGAATTAAAAAATACGTAATAGTAAAATGTAATTATAATAATAATAAATATGATATAGTCTTATGAATTCATTGTTTTATTTGTACAGAACCTTAATTATATTGATTGGTAGTAACTTTTTGATGGCTATAGAGTATAGTTAATTGATTGCAGTGACCTAACGGATCGTCAAAGAGGCTTTTAATGGCCTAGGAGGGTTTATCACTTGGTTTATTTATAACGTTTTTGTTTCTAAGATGTCTCTATGTTAACACTATGTGTTTTTTGTTACAAAATAATTTATATGTAAAGATATTTTCAAAAATTTTATTACTACAATGTATATAACACTATATTGGCTAAAAGAGTGGGTAAAGGCATTTCATAAAGGTGGGTAATCATTAATTGTCTCCCATTTGGTACACAGTGGTAGAGCCTAGCTGTGGTCAAGTAACTATAGCTCGAACATGAGCTGGCTCGACCGGGGAAGTACGTCGTTCTCATAGAAGATCCTATCATATTAGCTTTTCTTTTGAGAATTAATTTTTCTTTATCTAGTTTTTAATTTATATGAGTCTTGAATATACAAGAATGACATAAATTTTACTTACCAGTGAGGCATAGGGCTTAAAGAGAAAGCTGAGTTTCTCAATTACATATGTATGTATTCTAGTTAACTGACTTACGTGGAACCTAGAAACAGGTCCAAACATATATATCTTTCTGTTTCTAATTAGGTTTTGATTTTAGTCTTATTTAAGTCGAAATCGTAAGCTTTAGCAGTTAAAGAAGATTTTTCTAAAAGAGATTTAAAATGCTTTAACAATAGGATAGTACTCTTATAAACGTGTTTAATAGATAAATTAATAATAACTTAGGTATGTATATAAGATATATATTTTAAGTCTTCGTTATACAAGAGTCTTAGGTATTTTCTTAAAAAAGTATTACTTAAACTTTTTGTAATATTTGTCCTCGTATTTAACTCTATATCAAAGATTTTTTAAGTATAAACAGTAATTATAATTATGAAATTACTTTAAAATTTTATATAGCTTTCATTTCTTATGTTGGTTTGTGGTTAACTTTTACTTTATTACAAGGGTACCTGGTTTATTCGACAAAAATATGTTTGTATATACATATATATTATACATTTTTATTCATATAAACGATTTTATTGTCATTAATTTTTATTTATTGAAGTAAGTTAGCCAAAACTCCGTAGGGGATATTCAGCGAATTGGTCTTTTTATACGTTTTCATTTAGTAACTATTAAGAATAATATTTGCCTCATAATAATATGTATTCTTTTATATTAATAAACCAATTTTATTATTAATTTACTTATGTATTAAGAATAGTAAATGTTAAAAGAACAATGGCTTGATAATTATGAGGAAAACTGACAGATATTCTAAATAAAGACAAAGTTAAAGATATATTTACTTAAACTATTTATAAAATGTTATTAATGATTTTCTGTTCCTATTGTTACGGAACGAAATATTAATATTTTATATAGAAAATCGTAATTATTTGGTAAGGACAGTTTTTTAGGTAATTTTATACATTACCTTATATATATGCAAAATTTGACTTTGCTTTCATTGTATTCGTCAATTTTTAATAATATTATTTATATTATTGACGTTTATACAATTTTATAATAATAAAATCGAGTTATTTGACATTTTAATCCAATTCAGACACCGGTTCACCTTGAAAGGTATTTATTCCATCGATGCAAACATTGTTTAACCAATGGGTATTTCCTTGTTTGTATGTCTGTTTGTCATACAAAATTTGCATAGGTTATGAGTTCTTAAAGAATTCTATTTTGATCCAAATTTCCATATTATAGGGTAAAATTTTATTACTACTGTGTATGATAAATTCTGCAATTAAAATTGCTTTCTTTTATAATAATCAAAATCTTTTCAATAGAAAATATTTCGAATGTTATTTTTGATTTTTATGTTATTGATTAATATTTTTTATAACTTATTGTATATTGACATTAATAAATAATTAGTTTATCCATACTCAAACTATTTAGAACGAATAATATATATACATCTCTGGTTAATATATTAAAAGATAATTAGAATAGTAGATATTATGTTTCCAAGTAGCCCGTTTAATCGGTTCCAGAAAACGATTTAATTAATTCACTAAATTTATTCAATTTCTATATTAAGTGTAGAGGAAAAAACATTCAAGTCTTATAAAAGATTAATTTTGTATTTTTTATTATAGTAACGAAAGTGTTATAAGTTACAAAAAGATATAAAAAGTTACGTATGTAATTTTTAATAAGGTTTAGAAAGAAATCCTATAAATACATGATTGCCTATTTTTCTAGGCATATATGATTTGGTCATAAAAATCTTTCTATTATTTTAATAAAGCCATGACTTTTAGATAGACTTCTTGTATTTTGTTACATGTTTCTTTATTATTGAAACATTTCCTGTAGTTTATCTATCTTATCCTATTTATCTTATCTTAGTATCTGTACATACAATCATATTTTTAAAATGTACGTGTATATAAATGTAAAATCAAACTTAGAATACTTTGATTGATGTTCTCTGTAAAAAACTTTTTTGGTTAAACCTCCTAATTAGTATATTTGGCAATGGTAAAAGGACACGTTTTGTAGACAGGAATGTCCCAAAATTAACGCATAAACACTTATTTGTTTAGGAAACAAATATAGATTTAGGATACCGATGAAAGGGATGATCATAAAAAAAATACTTTGAATATCATAAATTATAGTGATATTTAAGATTTTTTCTTTTATCCATAATAATGAAACTAAGTTTTTCTGTTTAAACGAGTTTTTTTTATTATTGTTTATCTACATAATCGAAACATTTCGGTTTCTTTACAGCAACCGTGATCACGGGCCCGAGTTAAGTATATAGTAAATTCTCTTTACTACATATAAGTATAACATTGGCATAATAGACTCTGCATATAAAAGTATTCAAAGATGATAAATAATTAGTTTCCATATTATACGGATGAAGAGATAATACATCGAATTTCATCTCCTCGTAATATTCAAATAAACTGAATTAGGAAATATTTGTTCATGCATTAAGCTTTGTTTTACCAGTATCCCATTTCCATTTTAACTCTTCAGTAATAATGATCCACCAATTTTTCTAATAACGTCACATATGTCCAAAGTAAATAAATATGTTTTATAACATTTATAGTATAGCAAAATAAAATATCTATTTTATAACTAACAATAACAAAGGTGTAAAATTCCCACTAAATTGCTGAGTAATTGGGAACATCCTGTAGTCATGCATAGAATTGCGTGCTGTTTGTTGTTATATAAATAAAAGTGGTGTTTCATTGAAAAGCACAATTATAATGATAATTCTAAAAAAAACTTCTAGATAAATAAACTAAATTAAAAGTAAATAGAACTATACTTAGAAGCTAGGAAATCTTCGTCATACTTTCTTGATACTCTCTTTATTTTCGTCGAAACGGACTTTCAAGTCAAATATGATCATTGAATTAAAGGAAAATAAATTGGCTGTAACATTACGACGTGTCTGTATGTTCAAACAGTTACAGTTTCAAATCTCAAGAGAATTTTGTTTAATTTATTACTTTTTGGGCACTTTTATACTCCCGTATACAAACATCAGTCGCATTTTATCATTTACACTACATTGCTAAACTTTCTATGATGATAGAACTAAAGTATTCATTTCTTTACTTTTTCAGTTCAGTCCAGAAACAGCATGGAACATCCTATTTCTTTAATCTTTACAGTTTTACTGTCATAATCTTTTTTGGTTAGAACTTATACTGGCCACATCCCAATACTTGTGAAAATTTCTAGCCACTCTATATGTATTGCCACAATTGAGTGTACTTTTTTATCATTAACATAATATATGAATGAAAAAACAAAAAACTATCAGTTTGACGTTTCAAACTCATGCTAACGACAGTGAATCCCCGTAGACCTTTGACGTACAGATGTCAATTAGGAACATTGTATGTAATAACGGCAATTTGGGATGTGTTTCGTAAATTATAATTATATATCAGTCAAGTCATTGTTTACATTTATTTCAATTAAATAGAAATTGAAAGTGGGAGTATATAAAACTAATTAATACTTTTTCATCAATTAAATATGATAATAAACTATTATTAGCGGAGATTTGGTGTTATAACCGTATTAAACAACCCTCTCTAATTATAGATCACTCTTATAATTTATCTAAATCATAATCAATAGCTATCTTTAAAAGTGTAATTCTTTTCTCCTACTTTTATTCCATGTTCAGGGTCAGTTAATTTTGTTTAAATTCCATACAGCTCGTTTCGCAATCATTCCATACTTCTATAGTTACTTTGAAAGATTCCAAAACTAATTTCTTTTGGTCTTTCTCTACCTTACTTCCTACCAATTAGGTATATCCATAGTCCTTAATTCCTAACTTTACAATTAATAATCGTATTTTTTCTTCTCATAACATAAGAAATGAAAAATCTTTTTCATTAATTAGTAAAACTACATATTTTTCATTTACTTTTTCTATGCTATGGCTTCATTCATACTGGAATTGTGATAATTTTACCAATCTTACTGTTATTTAATGAACGAATTATAATTTAATTCTGAGTAGGTACTGTGTGAAGAATACACAGAGTTTGTCTAATGGAATAATGTATTTTTTTTTTAACTCCAATTATAAAAATACGTTTTGCATCATTGTTGTTGTCAAACCGGTAATATCACTTTACTTGGGTTTTACATGTAAGTTATTTCAGTTTAGAAGAATAAGTGTTATAGGTTTAAAGAACTAAATAATCCCGATGTTTCGGTTACTTTGCAGCAACCAAGTGATCATGGGCAGACGAGATGTGAATGTCTGTCAATTGGTCCTGTTATCTTTAAAATAATAAAATAACGCGTATGTAGTAATCCGAAAATATTAGTTTTATTCAAATGAATACTCGCGAAAGTTCATAATAATTAATTAGATAATTAGATATTAGAAAATTAGATCTCTTATTGGGTTTTACGAGTTTTGTAACAGTAAATTTCTATATATACATGTATAATACTAGTTCTACTCAAAAAAATTATAACTTATATGTTGTGATTATATTTTAATATCATAGCATATAATTATAATAGTGTGTATAATGCATAATATTAAATTGTCCACAAGAGACACTGGTGGCATCTGTATGCAAAGTATAAAACTATTATGAGCTTCATAGAATTACGTAGTTACAATGTAACTAACTACAAAGTGGTAAAACTTCAACACTTTTCCAACAGATGGCGTTGTATTTAATAAAGTATTGACCTAAAATTTTTTGTTATTCGAAAGTAGATACACCGTTTATTGCGATAAAAATAAGCTTATTGCAAAAAAAAACATCTGTATCCTTATTTAATTGATTGTAGTTGTCCCGGAAAATATGTGATTCAAAAAGTTTGTGTTACGTGTCAGATAATAATAGGTACCTACCTAAGTGATTCATTTTTTCATAAGTGCTAAAATGTTATAGTAGCGCAAAGGTTATTTTTTTTATTTAAATTGGTCCATATTCATTTACATTTTACCTGAATCAGTGAGTTCATTACTAATTATTTTAAGATCTAAAATATTTCAATGGTTATTATTAATATTTAAAACTTAAATTATAAACAAAATATATTTCAACTAAATGTGTAGGGCTAAAGACAGTTTTATATGGCATTAATTAAATTTATACTAAAACTACCACTTGGAATAAGTAATAACATATATGTTAAGATATAAATAAGACTAGAAAAATACTACCAAAAAAACTATATTATTTGAAAAACCTCCTCCTTTTGAAGTCGGTTAAAAGTTAACATTGTCAATATTGAGCTCTGTTCGTAAACCTTCATAGTCAGTAATAACGCGACATTGAAAAGGCTCCATAAATACTATATACTATTTCCAGACAACCTCTATAGTGTAATTTACTGATGCAAATAATAACACGTTCTTGAACAAAACTATTGTTTACTAATTATTACAAAATTAACACTGTTTTCGTTAGGTGATAAGTACGCTAAGGATATATTTCAGTTAAACGAGACAGATTTTGTTTTATTCAGTTTAAGTAAGATTAAATTTGGTTGATTGAAATTAATTGACCAAAATATTCATAATATTATGTTTTCCTTGTCTTAACTATATGCAAGATTATATTTAGCACAAATCCAGGGTCAATAACCACTAGAAATGTTAATATTCAATATTGTTTTGTTTTAGAAACAGTATGGCGTTGGTCGAATTATATTTCAGTATGAAGAAAATCATAAAGAAAATAATAATATTATTATTATAAAAAATATGAATAAAGCAATGTCATCATGGATATTGAAAAAGAAAACATGATGCATCGATGAGTCGGTAAAAATATGGTTAGCAAGACGTAGCTGGCGAATTAGTATATAAAGAGATTTACATATTATATATGTGGTTTTATTTATTATAGTTGGCATACTGTTACTTTTGACTGAAATATGTAGTGAATATTTAATAAAAGATTTGAAGTAATGACCAGATATCGGTTGACATAATATATAAAGAAATATTCTCAGAATAAATGTTACTAATGTTTCAAAAGAATGATTTTGTATAGTTTTATATTGGCTATATTATTAAATACTCAAAAGACATATATGTACGTATACCTTCATAGATATAAATTGCTTCATAGAAGCAATCGAATCTATTTCTCATTTATGATTTTTAAATGATGATCAAATAATATATCTTGAATAGTTTTTTTTAACTTAATTATATTAAGCTTTTCCGGTTTAAGACAAATTAATATTAATAGAAAATAATGAATATTTTTTTGAAACACTTTTTCATTATTCGAACATTTTTTGAAATGTGGTTTAATTTTTATTAAACATTCATTCCCAAATGTTTATAATAGGACTTTTGTTACTTTGTAAGAAGAAGAGTTATTGTTTCAATATTCATATACTTTAAGATTTAATTTTAACTAACTATACAATCAAATTAAAGAACAGAAATATTAGTAAAAATATAAATTAATAACTTTTCTGAGTATAAATAAAGATAAAAGAAGAGTTTAACATTTGTAAATCCAATGATCGTTACAGTGACAAGAGTAAAATTTATGAGATCTCAGATTTTCGTAAGTATTCATTTAAATGAAACTAATATTTTTCCGAAACGTTGAGAGTATGTAGTTTATAATCAAAAATAAAAAACGCGTTGTACACCCGAAAAAAATTAGTTTCATTTTGAGTTAAAATTAATTTGGATTTATAATAAATACATAATACAGAAACTTTCATAATAAAACTGTTGCTATGGAGTTCATCGTAAATTGTCAACTTAAGTTTTAAATTTACCATGTACAATGAAAACGATTCTAATAGAACATGTACATTTATTTAATAAATATACAACAAGAAAAATGTATGTACATATATACATATAATATATATATATATATCTATTTTACTATGGGTAAATAAATTAAGATCAAGCTGAACCAATTTAAATAATAGCTAAAAGCTTTTATAAAACTATTATCCTGATGTATTATTCAAATCTGAGTAATTATATAGATAACATAATACAAGTACATGATCTCATCTGTGACTTGTGTCACGAACAACACTGGTACATTGTATTTCCCGTGGTTTGGGAAAATTCAAAGTATTAATAATAATGTAAATGACGTAGAATGATAGATTTTTTACAACTGTTTATATGAATATTAAAAGAATACAAAATAGAAGGATTTTATGCTTAAATTTTCAGTGATTTTCAGTATTTTTTATGTTTTATGTTATAATATTTAACTGAACTATAATATTAATGGCTTAACGTTGCTTTAGATTATGTTTTTTGATAAATATTACGAAGAATAATTTCTTGAAAAAAAATTACAGTTAAGATCTAAGAGTTTGTGTGAACTAGTGATCACGGTTGCTGAAAAGTAGATTAAACGTCGGGAGTATGTAGTTTTTCACAAAAATAAACCGAGTAGTATATCCAAAAAAAAGTATTAGTTTTATTTAAATGTACAGTTATTATTTCTTAAATACCAGTAATTTTATAAATTGTTTTTTTTTGTCATAATACTTACTAGACTGTGCCTCTTCAAATTAATCAAGAAGATAAACCACAATTTTGAATGTTATTTTTTAAAACGCATCAAGGCTATAAAACAAACATATTCACAATTCACAACTAGTGTTATAAATATTTTATCGAAGTGTACTAAAGAGATGCGGAAAATGTTCGTTATAAACCAACTATTTATGTGTATTGGATGTAGGTGAAGGGCAATTTACATAGAAGATTATTATGTTATTATTTTAAGAGAGCTTGCAATAAGATTCTGTATACCATGAGTTTGGATCGTCACACTACGTACGTTGCGTTTACTGTTTGTTACTCATTAATATTCTCATATAATATTGTTGTCAGTCATTGAATGAAAAAACGCGAAATTTTTCGTATGTGGTATGACGATGCGGACTTACCTATTGATCTATTGTACGAGAATCATTGGGCTTATGACCGTTTTTTATTAATTCTTTAAACCACAAATGTTTTAAAAATTCATTAAAGAAGTTTTTTATCTGATATATTTTCTATGGTTTTTGTTTGTTTTAATTTGTCTTATCGATGAATGTTCCACAAATTTTCCGAGTAAAAGTTTTATTTTCGTCAAGGTCAACAAGCTTTTTATTTATCACTACATACTGAAAAACGTTTTATTCGTAAAATACTAAAATATATCACATTCTAAATTTATATAAATTAAAATGTAATAAAGACTCCATAACTCAGAAAATAATAATATTTTTATAGCGCTATAAAAGTAGTCAACAATTAATTCTTCATTTAATATAGAAGTTGACATCGTCATATTGGTTCTTAGTTTTTAATTTTTTGATATTTCCACATTTAATATTTACGTGGGTTATTGAATGAAAAAAAAATTATGTAGAGTCTATAATTGATAAATCACAAGGCAATCATGTGTATCCTTATATTACTAAAGTTTCTTTTATTCAACTCCATTAACACAATAAGTTATTAATTTATTGGAATAATTATAATAATATATATTTTTTAAAAACCTGGTAACCGACTTTAAAAGGTAGAGTTTTATGAAATCGGGTTTAAAATTACTATTTCAAATTAACAGAAAATGATTCGGTGTATTGCGATTTCTTAGAAGAAAAGAAGTATGAAAATAGCTGTTGGAGGTATGATGGAAAGGAAAAATTTAAAGTGATAGTATAGAAGAACGTTAGCTCCAAATGAATTTAGGTCAAAGTTGACGCGAGTTCATATAATATATGGAAGAAGAATAACTGTTTTTTCAACAATGATGTATGTATGTATTGAAATTGTATGCTTACAAGACGACCTCTTAGAAATCTTAGCTGGAAAAGAGATTGTGACGATTACAATTAATAGTATTATTTACATTTCTCGACTGAACGTCTTTTTAATTTAATTTTTGTATTTTATATAAATTTATGAAATAACTAATTAATTTTAGAGATCCAAATATAATATTTATAAATTTGATATAATTGAAATTTTAATTTTTCATGTAATAATTGTTTTTCTTCTAATTTAGTTGCAATGCAAATATGATCACGTTTAAGTTACAAATCCTTGGCATATAAATAAATTTTGTAATTTCAATGTCTTTAACGGGTCTCGTATTGTATTTTTTTTAAATAACGACTTAGTGGTATTTAATTCGTGCCATATATTATTATAAGAAATATTCTTTAATTTGCAATGATTTCTGGTATACATAATTTTATTTAAATCAACATATAGGATATTTTTCCTTACAATTCCTTACTATTGATATCCTTTACATGACTTATGTATTTAAATATAAAAAAACAAATAGAAATCAAGGTTGAACTATTAATATAATAAATTGTGACTTAAACAGATACAGGAAGATTTTATCAGTTCTCCGTAAGTGCTTTTAAGAAAAATATTTGTTCCTAGAATAAAGAATAAATTAACAATTCATATACAATAAATACTAGGATGCAATTTAAACTATCAATTGTATGTCACGCTTTACGAAAGACGTTTGTTACAGGACGTATTAAAATGTATAGTTTCGGAATAGAAACGAGAATTTCTTCGAATGTAAGCAAATTAAACTGAAAGAACAATAGTGGGAAATAGTACAGAGTCTTTGTACTGGCAGGTGTAAGGAGAACTCGGACTTAGGACGCAATTTGGTACATAATAGTTGTAAATATTATTATAGTGTAGATTGTCTATATTGATCGGAAATTGGGAAGGAATAAATCAGGGAGGTATAATTTTTTGTTATACCACCAACTATCTATTCAAACATTTCATAGACACTATTAAATTTAAGTTTTCACGTTTCATTGTCTCTTTCAAAGGTAAGAACATATTACGAAAAATGTAAATAATTTCTTTATATTATATTGCGCGTGAGCTATGTAACCATACTAATGTGTATGTGGGCTGAAATGTTTGATGTGTAGAAGAAAAATATTATTTATAATACTGAAATATTTTTTTGTTGAATAGATGAAAAATATTGAAAAAAGTTACAAGTTGTACAGAAATATAACAAAAAGAGCGAGACTTATATGGTTTAACTACATAGTGTGAAGACCTCTTTAAAAGTGTTCAAAATTAGTTTTAAAATAATTATATACATTATACGTTAAATTTTATTTCATTCTTTTTATTTTATTTATTATTATTATTTTCATAGACAATAATACGAACGTATTTTATTAAGATGTGGTTAAAACTACGAATATATCAAAAACTTCAAGTCTGCTGGGAATTTTAGTATTTGATATGGTTTATAAGTATTTCATATAAAATCTAAATAATTTAGTTTCTTTGAGATAATAGTTTTTACGGTCTTCGCTATAACACGTGTTGACATCGTCCTTATATATATTTTCAATGTCATACAAAGATTGCTCCCACCACAGATTTATCTCATCCTGTTTTGAAATTTTTTTATCGGTCTCAATGTCATACAGAAACTAAAATATATATTTCTATAAACATATAATATTTTTTTTGTAATTAATATAGCACGTAAAGTTTCTCGAAGAGTGCAGGTTTTGATGATCCGATATTTTAATTTTGTAGCATTTCGGTCTCAATTCATTTTGCATTTGCAAAAGCCTTAAGTAACAAACAGGTTTTGCGTTCCTGTATGTTCTTATTGAGTAATGTGACACACGAATTACGATAATATAAATCTTATTATATATATGAAAGTATAGATATTATTTAAAATGTAATTTACATATTTAATGGACATTTAAAAGTATTTCATATTCAAGTTATTGTCTTTATTAAATTAAATGAATTAGATTACTAACCTCTTGTATAAACCATTCTCCGTTGTCTTCAAGATAAACATCTCCATCGCAAGGTATCCCATATAAAAAAAATATGCCAGGAGTGTGAACAACATCTATCGTTTTCTTGTAATTGTTCATAAAATATACATCCAAGCCTTTCGTTTGTACAATATCTTCATGGTCGATACATTTTCTCCCTTCCTGTGAACGCTGGTACACTTTCCCGGGAGGGCAACACTTTCTGAAACATCGTTTTCCCTGACACAAACATCCAAATATCTTCTCTCCATCAGTGTCGTTTCGTCTATAAATATATCCAGGAGAAAATTTTTCACCATCACTCACGATAATTCCATCTTCCAAACTTTTTGCTAACGTCAGGTCCACTGTATTTTTTTCGTCACACAGCTGTCCATTCACGCTAAAAACTAATAAAATTTTTATAAATAACAGCCGCATTTTATTAGAAGAAACAAACGTCAAATGTTTCGCGCCAATGTGTTTTTTTTTTAATTCGCGTTCAACTCGTTCGGCGAAGATGCGAGGTTGTACTGCCGACGGCCAACTGAGTTAAACTGTGACCGGTCTCTTGTTTATATCTATATACAGCTAGCGTGCCATTGATATCAATTCTAAAACCGAAATTAACTTCAGCTTTTTATTAAATACCTAGAACAACGATCACACGATATATTTTCCTTTGTTCTATTAAAAATAATGTTTATTACTGATATAAATTCTTTGTTATTAGAAAAATATTTTTTATATTACTACATAATATGTTATGATAAAAATAACAAACAAATAGGAACATCTCCCTTTACTTTGATTGGCTTAAATTTTATTCTATACAAGCAGGATTAATAGGTATTTAATGTCCATTCAATAAAATTATTTTTAAAAATATATTAAATGTAAGTTTTAGCACTGATTCAGAGATATTTAAGGAGTATTTATTTTGATAATGTGAACGTAAACGCAGTAAGTAGAATAATGAAACCAATCATATATATATATATATATATATATATGTATATACATATATATATTTTTTGTGTTATTAGTCATATCTGACACATGAGTATTTAAGTCACGGAGACGTGCTTTAAGTACTCGCGGGCTTTGACCTTCAGTTTTGTAGACTTTCCTGTGGTTTTATTACATTTATGCACTAAATATTTATGTCCTAAATTCACAATAAGGTAAATAATATAAATTATTGTCGATTATGTTGGAATGATAAAGTACTGTTTATATAAAATTACTCCTATTATTTAGTCATCGCAATAGTTTCCGAATAAAGATTAATAATTTTTTAAGCGTTTTTTTAAATAATACTAAAATAAAATCATTGTCTAGTTTGGAGAATATGTTTGATTAATCAGGTGATAAATTTATAAAAAATTCTGATTTATTTAAACAGCATTTTGACTCGTATTCAATATGCTTGAAAATTATAATTTTTTTTTTCTAATAAATGATACATATAATGTGTTATTCTAAATTTTAATCCACTAGTTTTCAATCGCGACTTTGTTCGACTGACCTTCCGAATTGAGCTCAGAGAAATGAATAATAACTAAAAAATATAGTGACAGTGACATCTATAGCTAGTCTCTTTACATGAGCTTTTTCATGCAAATTACAAATCACAAACAGCGGTAACAGGCAACTTTAGCCTATTTCTTATTCTGATGTTTAAGCTATTATTGTAAAGTTTCATCAAAATTCCTATAGTAGGTTTTATGTGAAGAAGTACTAAACACGAGTAAGATAAAACAAATTAGTTTAAAAGGAATACTTTCAAACAATTTTTTTACCTTTTAAAATATTTAAGCCAAGGTCTGGTGCCTACCAGTAATTTTAAAAAAGCTTCTTTCTGTGTAATCTATATCTTACAACATTTAAAGTGTCTATACAAAGTGATCTAATGTCTAAGTGCCTACATGGCAACAGTTAAAAGTCAACAGAGCCAAAACATTTTACTAACGAAGTTTCATTAACAAAATGTTTTTAATTAAACTATCTGTATACATGTATTTTTGGTTAAACGTTAAATATTTTCTGAAGATTTCGTACGTAATGCCTTTGGGAAATTTCAGTATTGGTTTTTATTTCGGTTTAGGGAATACATTCTGCCACTTACGCCCTTTTAAATTAGTTGGTTAAATACAATTAATTGAACAACACGCTTACAATTTTAAACGTAAAACTACATACTTACATATACAGCAGGATTGATGGAGATACTTCAATAAAAGAAAAACGCCAAATACATTTTTACTAATTGATATTAAGAAGGGAAAGAAAAACAAAATATTTTTTGTAAATTATAAATTTAATACTGTTAAAATTCAACAATACAAAACATTAGAAAAAAGACTATACATTCCATAGAACAGTAACGGATCGTAAAACTATTGATAAGCAAGAATTAGATCACAAATAAATAAGCACACATCCTCTTTAAGTACGAAATGTGAAATGCAAATATATATGACATAAAATCTTATTAATATAGGATTAATTACGTCATAAAGCGTTTCAGTGCCCGGTGTGAAGAATGTCATGAAAGTTGCTCTTAATAATACCCTAGAAACTACTATTATTTAAAACAATATGGCCATGTTCAATAATGATAGAGAAAATGTTTACATAATAAAGACGAACCCCTAATATATATTATATAGAAGAACTATAGTCTTATTTTTCACACAAGCATAACACTAAGAGATCTTTCACAGTCCGATGTCTAAATTTCTACAGCGTCTGGAAAAACGTGATCCAAGTAACCTTGATCAAAACTTTGTACGTTCTTTGGTCTATTCACTTTCACATTCACAGGTCTTTCAATATTTTCCGCGCTCCTATTAAATCTTGATGCGATTTCTTTCACTTTACCCGGCTTTGGCATAGAATCGTCTTCAGTATTGACTTGTACTTTATGCTCAACTTGCAAGTCTTCAAATGAAAATTCCTTTTCATTTTCTTGAATTCTCTGCTTCTGTACATCTATGTCTTTTATTTTTCTTCTATTTGAAGTTCTTTTAACATCTATCTTGATCATATCAACATCTTTTTCATAATTTTTTCTTATATTACTCCTTCCAGAACTTCTCTCATACATTCTTCCCTTATTAATATAACTAATAGGTGTATTGTTTCTACTACATTGTGCGTTGAACACATCTTTATTTCCATCTCTAATCATTCCAAATTGGGGATCGATAGAATATTTGACATCTTTGTTACTATTGCTTACAAAGCTTCTATCATTGTTGCGTTTACTTCTATTTGATTTTCTTATTTTATGATCATTTTTAAAAGTGGTAAATCTATTGTCTATAAATTTATTGTAATTAATATCATTAATATTTTGCTGTTCGGAAGCGTGCTTTCTTTGGTGAGTTAGAGGCTTTGATAGCGATAAGTACTTAGGCGGTTCCCCGTGATTATTTATAGTTAAGTCGTATTGTATATGCGGATCGAGTATCGCATAAACATTTTCTTTGGCTTCTCGTTCCAACGACGACAACGCTGCCTGCGATACGAAAAAGATAAAATGAAAATAACGAATTATAATAATGATGTTATAAATTTAATTTGAAACAATATATACTTCCGACTAACGAGTCGAATTAATTAATTAAAACTATCGCATTGACATGCAAATTCCAATGAATTGTCAGCACGCATAATAAAAGTGATGGTGCCTTCAAAGTTAATCCTTAAAATGGGAGTATCGTGTCGCATGCACTTAATATAATTAAAAGTGAATCATGACAAGCTGACGGTAATGTCATGATGATTTATTTTAAACCGTTTACGTCCATAGATACTGTTACTATTGTATCGATTAGTGAGTAAATATTAGTTTAGGTAAAAGTTCAACATAATGTAATTTCGTATAGTAGTCATACTTTAATCAAAAAACACGATTTATTGTGTCAATTCGTATATTTTATGGTCACTTCTCTGTCAAAATTTAAACTTCAATGTAAATTAATGTGTTATTACTTTCAATGACATTTAAAAAGTATAATTTATGAATGAGATTTTTCTTCTTACGTAAAATATTGTTTGCTAAAATAAATAAACGGAACTGTCATCAAATTGAATTATTATGTTCGTTTAACTTTTATCTCGTGATAAATAAACTACTTTTGTTAACCAACACCGACGTCAATGTTTACTACCTAAGTTACTATTAGTATTCACACTCGATTTTCACTTCGACACTAATATTAAGGACATTCAACTCGTTTAAATGTTTAATCAATTATTTATAAACTAAAATCCAAGGATTCATCTTCCATATCCATTACCATGAAATCATTAGTTATACCCAAACCCAGCTAAAAGTAAGTATAAAATTGATAATACAACTTATACAACACTTATGTATATGTGTGTGTGTGTGTGTATGTGTGTCTGTGTGTGTATGTATATATATACTGCCGTCACCGAACCTCTACCAAGTTAGTGGTGCATCACACCTGTGCATTCACACGGTGGTGGGAGGCTGCAGCACCACCGCTGCCCGGCGAACCTGAAGCGCGCCGGGGGAGTACCGGCCCCCCGCACCCCCCGCACCGCCCGCCGGCACCCGGTCCCGGGGAGGGGGCGCGCGGGGAGGGTCGCGGGGGGAGTACACAGCATCAGCTGGCAGGACGGTCTTCTCGCTAGAGGGTATAAAGACGACCAGTTGAAAGAGCTATCAGCATAGCACGCTTGTATGGTCAGTTAATGATACTTCTATTAAAGAGTACAATCAAGTATTTAGATTCGGTGTTGAAAAGAGCAATGAAATAGGAATAAGCATAGTATTACATATATAGTCAAATATTATATCTCTTTAAAAGAGTATAATCAAATATTTCAACTCCGTTTTTGACAAGAAAAATGCTTTAAAACAATATTTTCTATTAGTACGTCCTTATATTTGTCAATTAAGTTCGTGAATTCATGAGACTATTCAACATCAGAGGTTTTGTACAAAAATTCTTAAATTATTTAGGAAAATAGATTTACATTTAACCACTTGCTAATGCCAATGGATAATTTACAGATTATATTGTATTTCATAGAGAAAATATTGCATGAACAGAAAATTGACTCACCTATCTAAGTCATCAGTCTTATATTCGACGCTCTCTGAAATAAAAGATCTCTATTAGTATTATAACAAAAAAATAAAAAAAATGAAACACGCTTCGGTCGTTTCAAAAAATACAACTCTACATGTAATAAAACTTTGTGAATTAGTGAAATTATTTTTCACACTTCATCAAACTTTCTATCATCACAATCATGAGACAATGCCACATATCAGCACTAATCGAATTTCCATCAATTACTGTACCTTATTGGATTGAATGCATGGAGTTATATTTGTTTCTCTTTATTTATTATACATAAACCTTAATATTTTTTCTTGAATATCTTATAATATGAAAATCCTAAACGACCACCTTTTATCAGCCAAAAAGCAAATTCGCATCTCCAAGGACTATGGGAAGTATGAGCGAAAAATATAACCACAGTCACAAAAGAATACATTTGCTTTACCTCTTCTCCGACGGCAGCGAATCAGCAAACACAGCACCAGCACAAGTAGAGCAGCAACAAGCAGCGCTGCGGCGATCAGCGGGGCCACGTGCGCTGTCTCTGTTAGCGAAAAATTATCTGCGTGAAGAGAGGTGGTGTCAGACATGTTGCTTATTGAAATGTAATCTTTTTTCTGATCTCCATTTTCCTGAAGCACTGCTGGGATAAGCTGTTCCTAAGCGAAAAACTGCTTGTTGTAAGTTACAATAAATAGGTACGTATTATTATTAATACTTTAAACTAATTAGACGCAATAATTGATATAATTTAATTACAATATTGGAGCTACATCAATATATTTTTCAAGACTGTTGGTAAATTATTTTAACTAGAATGAACCTATAATAACTAGAATGAACGTATCTTACAAGGAATACTTACTAGCCCTATCAGAAATGCATGAGATAGAAAATGACGCCAGAACCGAGAATAGGTTAATTTTAATTTTTTCCTTACATTAAGTGTTGATCAAATTATAATATAATCTAGTGAATTTCATATACTGTAATCATAACTATTTTTCTCCAGGTATATATTTTTAATGGTCCATACGGAATTTCTCACCGTGTACAGTAAGCGACACAGAGTGTGAGGAGAATCCTCTTTCGTTTTCAACATGCAGCACGTAAACTCTTGCGTCTGCTGCACCAGTGCCGCTGACTAACAGAGTGTAGCGATAGCAGCCATCTACGTCGCTAGGTTCCAGGGCTTTGTAACGACCTGTGGGATACAGAAACATTTTAGAAAAACTAGGTATACCAATATTTTATTTACAAGGGTAGAAAACCGAACCAGTCTTATTGGCAATCGTTATATTTTATGTTCTACGATATCAATAAAGAAAGTCACAATGATTACTTCTAAATTATAATGTAGGAGAGCTGCCTTATACTGTTTGATGGATATATAAAAGAACAAGCAGTTTGATGTTGAGGAACGACGATAATAGAAAACTTTCCTGGAAGGTCTCCAGGACCGAAATCTGTTCGATAAATTATAATTTGGTATTTTCTACATTACCACTAGTTACATAGTTTTAAAACAGCAGACAATCCACATAATAGTAAATGGTAACAGTCGCAAAAAGATATCTTTAATATTAGTGTTGAATAGAATTAAAACTATTAGAACTCTTCAATTAATTATTGATAAAACTTATCTTTAAAATTGCTAAAAAATTATTCACAATTTCCTTTCATGTATCTTTAAGGTTTGTAGGGAATTTTTACGTCTTCTATTCAGTAAGATTAGTGATACTCACCAACATGTGATGGCACGTCTAATCTAAGACTTCCCCACAGCCAGGCGGCTCTTCTTGGTGGTGGGTCGGCGCATACAGCGGCTTGAACACGAGCCTCGCCCCCGGACCACGCGTGCGACACACCTGTCTCAGCACCAACCGGTGGTCCAAGCACGTTCAATGTGATTGCCTCCGATTGGTGACTCCTGGAAGTATTGTTTCTATTTAATTATACTGTTTACTTTATGCCCCATAAAGATATAACAATAATGACTTATATTTTTTTTGTACATTTCTAGCAACTAAGGTAAAACGAATTTGAAAAAGAATTACAGACCTAAAGCATAGCAATTAGACAAAATTTTCGATACAGGTTTTTTTGGCTGTCTCTAATAGTAACGCATTCAAAATATTCTATGAAAATCGTCTACAAATATTCTATAAGAATGTCTATCAAATGATATAACATACCTTTCTTCAAGTCCAATATGATTGGTAGCTATACAAGTGTACCGTCCGTGTTGTGTATAAGAGACGTTGTGGAGCAACAGCTGTGGTGTTGATGATATCGGATATCCATCATCTAGGTGACCGCTCATTGATGACAGGTTTGGACTGGAACAGAAGAAACCTCTTAATAATATGAGCCGCAGACCCTGGCTAAAGCTGGGATATTGCCAGGAAGAAGAAGTATAGCCACTATAAAGTCTTAAATTTCGATGAAGTACTCTACTAAAAAGAGATAACTACTAATATTATAAATGCGAAAGTAACTCTGTCTATCTGTCACGCCTAAACCACTGAACTGATTTTAATGAAATTTGGTACAGAGATAGAGTTGACATTGAGAAAGAATATAGGATAGTTTTTTTATCCCAGACTTCGGAAAGGTTCTCTTGGAAATGCGATATAACCGAACTCCACTCCCGAAAGCTAGTGATTATATAAATAGATTAGTTTAAAGCATTATTTACTTATTTTATAATAATTTTATGTATAGTTATTCATATTTAATTTAGTCTATCTTGTATTTTAAAAGTTTAAATACAATTACTTTTACAAAATTTTGCGTATATAATGTTAAGTATGTTAGTTCTTGAAAGGTTAATAATAATCCATTTTCTTCTTACTTATGATACCACTGGTAGGAGGGTGGTGGGTTTCCTTCAGCCTTACACTCCAGGGTTACTTCTGAGAACAAGTTCGCTTCCACCACCGTGTCTGGTCCTATCCAGGTTACTCGAGGAGAGACTACAACATACAAACAATTTATTGATTGATTGAAATTAAGAAATAACAACACCGAGTTGGCATTTCTTCATGTATATTTTTTTTACGTACAGCAAAAACTATGAGTATTGGGAATTTTAGGTTCTTCATATAAATATAATTGTTATTCACAAATTTATTTGAGACTGAAATCATAGGTATTTTTATAGACCTTATAGAAACGGTCTAGTATAATTTAATAGCACTAGTAAAGACATTTATCACAAAATAAATATTTAATTATTAATAAATACAAGTTTTGGTTAATTCAGTTGTTAAAATGTAAAATTTATTCAGTACTCACATTTCACATCAATTTCTATTTTGACCGAATCCGATGTACCCAATGAATTTCTCGCTTGACATCCGTAGATACCTAGAAATATATATTAGATAAGTTTTATCCCAATCGAGATAACATGACATACATTTGGAGTAAAAAATGTTGAATCACCAGAATCGTTTCTGGATACAGGTGCCCTTATCAGCTTGTGACCGTTCGTAGCTATGACCTGACCGTCCTTAGTCCACCACACATAAGGGCTAGGATTACCGTCCGCTCGGCATTCGAGAGTCAGAGCACTTGAACCCTCCTCTAGACTCGTGAGAGAACTCGAGTCAGCTCCAACGATTGATACTTCGGGGACGACTGGGGAAAATAAAATTGAGAGATTATGATCGTTAAATCAGTGATCTAAATTTTAATAAACGCTTCAAAGTTTAAGAAATTAAAATTTTACAAATGAGTTGTACAACTTTCGCGGGTGTTCAATTAAATGAAACTAATATTATCGGATTAATAGGCGTTATTTTATTATTTTAAAGTACATACTCCCGACGTTTCTTTGACGTTACTTTGCAGTAACCGTAATCACGGGCAGAGAGACGAGAATTCTCATCTCGTCTCTATTAGTTATCAATATTAGTTTATAAAATACTCACAAGTAACATCCAACATGGTGTAAGAGTCTCTATAGTACGGGGACGGGTATGAAGGATGATGTGCCCGACAAGCCAGCTGTCTGCCGTGAGCTGACCGTGTAGCTCCAAGCTCCAGAACAGATCTTGCAGCCCACACCCTGGGCCGCTCCACCTCCGAAGAATTGGTTTGACTCCAAGCCGTTAGGCGTTCCTTCTCTAAAGAATTCCAAGAATTTTATCAGAATTATCTTAGATTTAAAAAAGACCACATATAGGCAATAGTAATTAATGATCGTAGTAATCAATATAAATCATATATTTTTAACTATAACTTAATTTGTTTTACTCAATATAAAGTAATGCAAATGCTTCTATAAAACTTCGAATAAATTCCATGTCATTTAAAAAAACTATTACTACAGAATGTAACTCAAAGATTAAATATTTGATTTTGAAGTCTACATTAAAACTTTTAACTTCCATCTCGTCTCTTCTGTGAACACTTTTGTAAAGCACTTGAATGGTTGATCTTAAAATAAAATGTTACTCAATATTACTTGAATTGCGCTCGAAAGTAATTTAAATGGACCAATTTAAATAGGTACAATTCGTGACAATCTTAGAAATGGATGTGTTTACTTTGTTTTTAATGTGTGCTATGTACATATAATTAAAGAGCCTTAACTAAATAACACACATCCTTTCAGTTTAATAAAGGTAACGTTAACGACAGACGCATGATGTATTAATGATGACATAGTAAAGTAATGAATTATACAAAGCATTCGGAAATACTACTATTAAAGACGATAAATAAACACAAATAAATTGTATAAAAATATGTCAAGGAAATATTGCTTGTCACTTAAAAAAACAAAACTATTATTTAGTATTCAATGTCGTTTCATGAAAAGATTTTCGTTACGAATTATAAATTCAAAGATGTTGATATTAAAATATTTTCAACTCACCCAAATACCATTCTATATAAGCGGGCGGGTTGCCGTATCTAGCTTCACATACGACCGTTGCTCTACCTCCTGCAGGAACGGTGATATTCTGTCCTGGCATGATGTGAGAGCTATTATACAGAATCCTTGGAGTCTGTGGTGGAACTCTGACTGCGAGAGCCGCTGGTGGACTTGATAAAGCATCCTGGAACGTTAATCATTAATTTCAGACGACAAAATCGATAATATTTACACTTATGTTGCTCAAATACAAGTGGATTACTTGCAAATTGTATTATAAAATAATGTTAAGTCAATCCATATCAACATTATTTTACGGTCCACTTAAATTGGTCGTATATCTTTGTGACCGTAACAATTGTTTTTAAACTTTATCTACTGTCCACTTTCACTAAATGGTTGTCTCACACTGTGATTTTATTTAATAAAGCTAACAAACCTGTACATCATAGTTGCTGGCTGTAACCTGACACTGCCATTGTCCATCATCCAGTTGCAAAGTCGCCGCTCTCACCCACAGTGAACAGTCACCCCCCATAGGACTATTCTCATTCGCCCATTCATACTTTCCACGATAGATGCCAACAGGCTGAAAACAAAGTACAATCGTTACTTAAAAGCTCATTGTTTTCATGTTTTTTCATTGTTTCACTATCATAATTACTATGACTACTTTCATTAATTATTTATTTTAATGTTTGATGCCATAACAAAAACTTACGCTCGCACTATGTATATAATATTTCAAAAGAAATTTTTCGCCATCCCTCCTAATCGATTACGTTTGTCAGCAGAGGACACTCGATGGGAACGGCAAAGGAAATGTATGTTCTTTAATGCGGAAGAATTTCTTTGAATTGTAAGGTATTCAATAGAAATATTTTGTTATTTCTTTTGTATGGGACACTATCAAATAACTATCTGTGTGTAGACCATCGTATGAAATGAATGATCTTTTTTAACAACTAACGAGAACTCATATATTTATTTGGTGTTATTACAAGTTATTTCCTATTATTATAATACCTGACACAACAACTAATTTCATTTATAATTTTAATCTCACTTAAATATAATGGCTTATAGAGCTTGTTAATACTATAACAATATTTTAAGCTGTCATTTATATGAACATTAGCTTATAATTGTATTACATCACTGTATGAAGAATTATAACGATATTCACAGTTATTATGTATTAAATTTTTAACTAATAAAGTTACTAGTTAACCTTCCCTATTCGTACATATATTGTTTATGTATAAAGAAATGACTGGAATGTCTTTATCAGTCACAATAATTTAGTACGTGGTAAGATAAAAATATAGTCCTAAGTGTATATCAGTGACGTATACAATAACACGAATAGCCTATTATCCTTTCGTATACGAGAAATATAAAAGAATTCGAGATGTATGAAAAAGCATATTCATGGTTAAATTTCCAAAGCGTACAGGAATCCGATGAAAAAAAAGTAGCATGGTGTTCTAATAATAGCACATAAAGACATTTGAATGAGTACCACAATGAATGGATTTGATTTGGGGTGTATTAGATTGTCAGCGTCAGCTACTGTTAGTCGACCTTTAAGGTACAGTTTTCTGCTTTGATAAAATCGTTGATGGTCTAAAAAGTCCTCTCACCAGTGGCTCCTAGCAGCTGTTAGCACACAGCGGCCACACCCTGGGAACCGCGTCGACTCGCGGGCTAAACCTGGTTGAGGGGGGCCCGAGTACTGTCATATTCCGTCTTTGCGACGGCCTATGTCAGTGTTCGAGCTTAACACGGCAACTCCCCGTGCATGTGCTGTTGGTCTTGGCACATATGCAGTCCACTCTCAGTGGCGAGACAACCAGGCAACGTTGAAGGCCTGAAGGTGGCGATAGGAGTGATGTATCGTTGCCAGAGACTGCATCTCCCTCTCCTCCGATCGTAGCGGGTATCCGTTCCATTGGATTAAGGGGAGGTAGACGAGAGGGTGCATCTGTGTATTGCGCGTCCACTTATGCACCTAAATATATCCTGCGTACTTGACTTTGGCTTTGTTTTTATCGGAATATTGGAACTAGAAGCCCTGTGGCGATAGGTAGAGGTAGAAAAGTTCGGTTTTGATGTATACCGTTCTTTGTCTGATACCTGCACATAGGCGGCTTAGGGAGAGTGGTCGCTCCTGCACTGCGACGGGATGACAGTGCAGTTTCGGCAGCACCCTCTGCGACAAAGCAGCTCTATTTAGAGAGGCACTGCTTTCCTCGCATAGCCGAGGAGGGGGCTAGAAAAGGTGCCCCAAACAAATGCTCATCCCAACTTTATGGGAGGTAGTAACCACGGCTACCTGGACATCCCATTTATGCGTGGTCGCACCACAAAAAAACTGAAAACTAAAACAATCCAACGGACTATGACTTTTGGCGCTTGGAACGTCCGCACTCTTATAGATCGAACCAACAACCTTTGCCCCGAACGGAAAACCGCCATCGTAGCGCGAGAGCTTGGACGGTATAATGTCGATATAGCTGCTCTCAGCGAAACTCACCTGGCTGATGAGGGAGAACTTATCGAACGCGGCGGTGGTTACACGTTCTTTTGGAAAGGTACACCAGCTTCTGAGCCTAGACGATCAGGAGTAGGCTTTGCAGCTAAAACCACACTAGCCTCTAAATTGGTAGAATATCCTGTTGGTATTTCAGATCGTATAATGTCCTTGCGTCTTCATCTTGAAAACGACAAGCGTTTGAATATTATTAGTGTATACTCACCTACGCTTGATAAAAGTGACGACGTGAAAGACCAATTTTATGAAGAACTTTCACAAACGTTGTCCAAAATTCGTAGCTGTGAGAAAATCTTGTTACTCGGCGACTTCAATGCTCGTGTTGGACGTGACTACGAAGCTTGGCCTGGTGTATTGGGGCATCATGGTGTTGGAAATATGAATGACAATGGCCAGTTACTTTTAAGCCTTTGTTCACAATTTCGTTTGGCTATTACCAACACCATGTTTAGACTGCCTGCAAAATACAAAACCACCTGGATGCATCAAAGGTCTAAGCACTGGCACCTTATTGATTACGCCATCGTTAGACAGCAGGACATCTCTGAGATCACTATTACACGGGTTATGCGTGGCGCAAATTGTTGGTCAGATCACCGACTCGTGATAACCAAAATGCGTTTGCGTCTATGGCCTCGCCGAAGACCCTGTAAAATCAGGCAGTTTAGCCTTGACCTAAAAAAACTGGAGTCAACCGAAACTGTAGATAAGTACAGGGAAGCTATCTACAATCTAACAACAACTATTGACCCTGCTGCTGACAACACGACTGAAATTTGGAATTTCCTATCTACTAACATCCTTAGAGCTGCCAAAGAAGTTCTTGGCATCAAACCTCGCTCAAGTGCAGACTGGTTTGATGATAATGAAAAGTTGTTATCAGATGCTTTGGCGAAACATCGCCAACTTCTTCGTGGGGAAGGTCAGATGAATGTTTCTGACAGAATAAGACAGAGTACATTAAAACTCAGGAAACTCACTCGTACAGCAAAGGATGAATGGTGGCAGAACAAAATCGAACACATCCAATGGCTTGCAGACACCAATCAATTAGGCGAATTCTTTGGGGAGATTAGGAAACTCGTCGGAAACTCACATAGAATAAGTGTGCCCATTAAATCCACGAATGGCAATCTTCTGGTCGCTAAGGAAGATGTTCTAAATCGTTGGGCGGAGCACTTTAATAACTTACTTAATGTTGATCGGCTGGCTGATCTTGAATATCTGAGATTACTCCCTGAATTAACAAGAGCTGAAGATCTAGTTCAACCTCCTTCATTCCAGGAAGTTATTGAAGCCATCAAGGCTCAAAAGAACAAAAAGGCTTTCGGTGTAGACAATATTCCTGGAGAATTACTGAAGTATGGAGGAGATACGCTACACCATAAGATCTGGTTGTTCTTTCAAAAGATATGGGAGGAGGAAAAAGTGCCCTTTGATTTTGGTGTCTCGCTAATTTGTGCCCTTTATAAAAACAAAGGCAATCGCTCGGACTGTAACTCATACAGAGGTATCTCATTGCTCTCCACCGCTGGAAAAGCGTTTGCTAGGGTTCTCCTAAACCGCCTAATGGATCTATCAGAAAGGATATTGCCTGAAACACAATTTGGCTTCAGACCAAACAGAGGCACCTGCGAAGCTATTTTCTCGTTAAGACAATTGCAGGAGAAAAGCAGAGAGCAGTACCAACCTCTGTTCCTTTGTTTCATAGATCTGGAGAAGGCTTTTGACAGCGTGCCTCGTGAGGCGTTATGGATTGTTCTGTCGAAATTAGGGTGTCCTGACAAATTTATACGTCTGATAAAACTTCTTCATGAGAATATGACATGTAGAGTGGTTGTTGATGGTGAGCAGTCAGAGCAGTTTCCCGTCACCTGTGGTGTAAAGCAGGGCTGCGTATTGGCGCCAACACTTTTTGCCCTGTATTTTTCGGTAGTTGTGAAGGAAAGTCTACAAAATAATACGGAAGGAATTCGAATACGGTATCGTACGGATGGCGGCATATTTAACCTTGCTAGGCTTAAATCCCACACAAAAGTATCACATGATCTTATTACTGAACTCATGTATGCCGACGATTTGTGCTTTGTAGCGGATACTTCTGAAGGATTACAAGACCTTATCTCGAGACTTAATAGCGCATGTGTTAGATTTGGTTTAAAAAATTAGCATCGCAAAAACCGAGGTGATGGCTATGGGTGCCGAAAATCAGGCTCCATTCAATCTACACATTAGCGGAAATAAATTAAAACACGTAGACAAATTTCGTTACCTTGGTAGCAGCATAACAGCCAAAGGCGACCTTGATTTGGAGATCAATAGTAGACTTGGCTCTGCCATGGCTGCTTTTGGTAGTCTCCGAGTCCGAGTATTCAGATCCCATAACATCAAATTAAGTACAAAAATACAGGTATACATGGCGACCGTACTGCCCATCATCTTGTACTCATCTGAGACGTGGTGCCTACATCGCAGACAAATACGCACGCTTGACAGATTCCATCTAAAATGCCTCCGCGAAATTATAAACATTAAATGGTCGGATCGGATTCGCAATACCGATGTTCTTCGACGAGCTAATGTCTATGGCATTGAGGCATACTTGATGCAGCGTCAGTTGCGTTGGTGCGGACACCTTGCGAGAATGTCAGACGAGCGAAAAGCGAAGCGCATCTTCTTTTCTGAACTAGAGTTTGGTAAGCGGAAACGCGGGGGCCAATACTTGCGCTTCAAAGATGTTCAGAAAAGACACATGAAGAGCTGCGGCATTGAACCGTCTCGCTGGGAATCTCTCGCTGAAAACAGATCTGGATGGAGACGGCATGTACATGAAAAAGTACATGCATTTGAAGATAACAGAAAACTAGAACTGGATCTCAAACGCGACCGAATAAAAGCACGTCCACCTGCTAATATAACATACAATTATGTAAATGGTACACTGACGTGTGACACTTGTGGTCGCACGTTTAGTGCTAAGATTGGTTACTTTAGCCATGTGAGGTCGCATCGCAGCTCTTAAATATTACCTATGTAATCTATAAAACAAAGCTAAGTCACCATAGCCGAATACGGCTGGGTAGATATATACAATGAATGGAATAGAAAATATTGTATAGCAGGAAGCCAGCTACCCGGGTCACATGTTTGTTCCACAACTCTCAAAAGGTGTTGACAATACAGTACATTATGCGTGGCATAATGGCCTTTAAATAGGATTAGAAATCAATGCTAAGTATTATAACGGTCCATAATTATAATGTAAGAAAAAATAGCTTCCGATTATAGGATACTATTTAAATAAATATCTTTTCTCGCACATGCTCGTAAGTTATATGGGTATTGTAAAAACAGAGACAATTTAGACTGCATCGTTTTACGTGCTACATTAGCTATTTGTGGCTTCTGTTGGATTACAGTAATAGTCTGAAGTATGGAATCGGCTGAACGCATGCACGGCGGTAAAATGTTGTGATTTACCAAACATAGCCATGGTGTAATGAACTTCAATGTACCAAATTAGCTGAGCCAATCACTGTTTCGAATACTGCCGATTAATACACTAAGTACCGCTTACGGATGGAAATGTAACAGAAATTTAAATATATAGAATCATATATTCGTTTTAAAATAAAAATAAGTATAGTTTTTAATTATTAAATTGGCACTAGATTTAAGTATGGAACAGATTCCATTTAATGCATTTTTTCTTACCAACATTTTAATAGAGGCATTATTTTTTTTTTATAATAAAACACTATTTGGAGATGAGGTATTGTCTTGTTGCCGTTGTCTGACAAACAGAATGCTTATCAAACGCGACTCGAATCTTCCTGTTGTTTCCTAATTAGCCGCCATCGCTACATTTTTTTGTTATTTCAAACAACAATGAGAAAATCAAAACAATATTTAAAATTGTTAAGATAATATAATTAGATTCTAAATTAAATTAAGTCATGTATTACGGTCGGGAACGTGAAATTAACTTGTTTAATTTTTTTTGTCTTTGTTGTACGATCCTTGATGGTTTTGTAAAACGAAAAAATAACGTTCAAAAATATAAAGAATATACTATATTGTAAAGATATTTCCGTTCTGAAATAACAACATAAATCGTGCGTATATTTTTAACCCATAATGTATGGTGTATGGTAGTACAAAAAGCAGTTTTAGTTATAACGCATAAAGTCTCGCGGGGCACATTTTTATTCAGAATGTAATATCGGTTTGTTTTCGGCATGTAACAGTAGATTAACGGGAGAACAATAGCGACATCCTGTAGGCGAGCCATGTTTTGTGAACCGTTTCACTTTGGTTACATTGCCCACTTCTTGTTTCCTATAATAATTGCTTTTATGATTCTCATCGGCATGAGGTCTTTTTAAAAACGCGTCGAATAAAGGTAAAATAATTCGCTGACAAAATGAAAAAAGTTTCTAACACTGAACAACTTTTTGATTTTGTTCACTTGAAACTCTGGTTTTTTGACGACTTTTCATTCGTATACTTTTATTATTGAAGTAATTCTTTGTTTTAATAAATTACCAATGAAAATTTATGCAAGGCGTATTTCACTTCATGTTTGAGGAGTGTTGAAAGTTTAACATAAAATTATAATATGGTAGAGTTAACTGAACTTATTTGAAGAGTGACGCGTACTTGGTAATTCTTTGGAAACTCTCATTTCATCGCTCATACCATTCCATGCCATTACCTACATAGTATTTATGTTGCAAGATGTTTTCAAAATACATTATGCTAAACAACTGATGTCGTTTGTGAATATCTTTGTTGGATTTAGACCGAAACCACCTTTCCCTCTGCTCGAAATACTAAAAAAAGATAATATTTCTTTTAGTAACTAGAGTACATCCGCAGTTTTGTTAGCCAATTTGCATCTATTAGCCTAAATGATACATATATCACAGGAGAGCTGTTTCACGGATTTTAATGGAACTTAAAGTAATTTACCGGAAGTATATGTCATGATAATCGCTACGTTAAAAATTTTAAAATTTACTACATTTTTTCGTATGTGAAGTATTGAAAATCAAGTTTCTTTTAGCATTGCCAGAGTGCTTACTTTCTATACATATATAAAGGTTTAAAATGCCTATATGGGATTGCTTCTTTCCAACTCTCGTCAATTCTATACGTGTGTACATCCTTAGACATTTGTAAACATTATTTTCGTCTGTCCAATTTGGATGATGATCATGTAGAGTGCATTTAAAATTCCATTATTCATACAAATGCAGTCTGACAATCCAATATTCAACATCAGTCCATAACAAAACAGCACTATAATAATTCTGGATGTTGCCTAATTTAGAATTTGAGCTACACTTTTCTGCACGTCGTAATATTTTTAAGCATTTTGCTTATAATAATAAAAATCAGGCTATAATATAACGAAAGAAAAAAGTAAGAAGAAAGAAATTTGATATTTGTAATGTATGTTTTGATAAAACTGAGAGGTTTTCAATGCATTTATTTATCTTTAATTTATATAGAGATATATGATAGTAACATATCTTTTACAACATATATATTTTACTTCAAAGATATCCTAATATGTATTACGATATAATTGTATATAATTAGCATTATACTGTTGTTATATATAAATCATTTTGTATATAAATGATAATCTCATTACAGTGACCATGATAACATTTAATTTAGGATGAGGACGATGTTCAAACAGTATCGTAGAAGACCTACACATGTATGTTAAATATTCAAAATAATATATTTAAAATTCTCATGGCGCGGTGTTCGACAGAGAACTCTTCTGAAACGGCTGGACCGAGTTTGATGAAATTTTGTGAGCATATTGAGTAGTCAGTGGTGGCCTAGTGGTTGAAAGGCCCGTGTCTCATGCATGAAGGCGCGGGTTCGATCCTGGCAAGTACTAATGTGGGTCTGAGAATCGACCAACATCTATTTTTCATACCCCTAAGTCATAAGGGTTCACCCTTATTTTTTTTTCAGACGATTTTTTTAATTTTTTTTATAATGAAACATTCAGAAATACATATAAACCAAAAAAAATATTTTTTTATCACCAACCTCTATTTTTTCATATGACAAACTAACGTTTACCGGGTCAGCCTGTTATATAATAAAAGTATTATAGATCGATTTATTCTAATCTGAAGCTTAAAATGTTCATTAGACTAGTTTAATAACGGGTATTACATCGTTTATAGAGTTGGAGATTAATAAGAAACATGTGGCGTAAATCTCGGCTTATATCTCAACGGGGGTGCAAAAATTTCAATATCGAAATTGAAGACGTGGAAAGATATTTTCATTCCTATCATTTAAAGTATTTGGTTTGATAGAATATTAGTTAAAATTAATATTTGTTGATAATAACGTGATTTATGTATACATATATTCAATGCTCACATAAATATTTATTGCATATATAAATCGTAACATTAAAATATTTGTCACTTTGTCTCCTGGTTTATGAATAAACATATTAATTAATTGAAAAGACTGGTTAGAATCAAAATATGAATATATTTAGGTTAAATCTGATATATAGTTGTATATAAATATTTGCCTGCGTTTAATTCAGTACATGGCAGTTTAGGAGATTTGTATGACGCTAGGAAACACATATTTCAGTATATGATATCAGTTCATATAGATATTATGGTGTTCCTACATCTACGGCACACAATAGTGGGATAGGCCGAACGCCTATTCCTCGTGAATTCACAATAACCAGTCAATGGTTTACGGTACAAGGACTTGAAGTTTGAACTCCCAAGTGATCAAATATGCAAGTGCATGTTAAACTTACTCCGCTGCCGGACTCGCTCAATGTTTATTATAAATTGTGACGTTAGAATAACCACTTTAATAATATATGTAGTATTGAATCATACACAATTTTCGTATGTCTCATATTTATTCTGATTTGATTGTCTACGAAAATAAATTGCTTTATCGGAAACAGAAACTTTGATTGGTTAAATTTTCTCTCTGTATTGTCTAGTCAGCTTCCGCATTCAATATGATAAAAATGAGACCATACTTGTGTTTTTTTGACGCGAGGGTGAAAGTGGATTGGTAAAGTTTGTTATAGAATTACTTTAGGAACATAATAACATTTCCTTGCAATATAACATCGTCGTTTGTTGTATTTGCTATGTTCAGCATTGTCTTAGTATAATCCATATATTCAAATAAATATTAAAAAAAAATCGTTAAAATTAATCCATGAAATTAAATTTTCGTCACGGTTCTTCATATCGTAACTAACTTCCAATGAATGCTCCCGTATAATCCGTTCGGCGTGTTCATTAAAAGCACCTTCGAATGCGTGTTTTATCTCTATAGACATTTAGTTCCTTAGCACAATCGATGAAATGCAATCCATTGAAATGATTCCCGTCCTGAACGTCTCGGTACAAAGCGCTCCCTATTCATACATCACAAAGAGCCTTTGAATCGATCATCAAGTTGTATATTAATGTTGTAAAGACGATATCATATAACATCGATTAACGCTCACGAGTGCTCGATTCATTCGGATGTTAAAGACCTATTTATTTTGTTTAATTACATCAGATGTCTGACATGTGGCTGTTGAAAATAAGGATTTGGGAATTAATTACATCGCTCCTAACAAATTTACCCCTTATGTTATGTCTGAATCAGAGTCAAATCTGTACTTAATCTTTGTTATTCCTATTTATTCGACTGGAAACTATATTAAAGGGCTGAGCATTTCAGTATTACTGCTTCTCATATGATATTTTTCTTTTATATTACTTACTAATAAGGTGACAAAACACGAAATTTGTACAGAATTCTTTAATTTCAACGCCAAATTCTTCATTTACGAGGATTTTTGTGAACATCAATTTCTTTTTTTGAGCTTTCGGCAGTGTATAACCATCTTTATCGCACTAATACTAAGTAAAAAGATCTTTTATTCTGTCCCGATGGAAGTATACTCAGCTTTGAGGAGTTAGGGCGCAAATGCAGCTTTTGTTATGGCACGATTCATATTTCTATGCATTCGGAGTGAGATCATTACATCGATCCATTTATTTTTATTCAATAGCTGTTCTTACGATGGATGTATGGGGTGGAATAAAATGCGTGTCATGGTATTGTTTTCTCCAATCTCTATACTACTTACTTCTACTTCAAATCTCACTAACATACTAATACCACGGAGATAATATATTGAATTCCATAAAAATATGGTAATTATTATATTATTGTTGATTAATTTCATTGCGATTGTCTCAATGACTTTATAAAGATTATTTTACGACACACAAAAGTAAAGAAAAATAAAATTGTGATTCTATTTCGAAGATTCAAGCATTCTAACCTGGTGACATATTTGACATCAAGACACATGAGAGAGTCTTAATTAGTTACTTCATGGTTGTAGAATCTGATTTAATAAGAGAAGTCAATGGAGTTATTGAATATAGATGTTCTTGGAAAGTGCAAGAAATTTTCGACTATAAAACGACCTTTAATTGCATTTTAACATGTTATATATTATGAGATCTAAGATTTTTGCGAGTATTCATTTAAATGAAACTAATATTTTTCGGATGTACTACGCGATGTTTATTTTTGATTATAAACTACATACTCCCGTCGTTTCGGTTACTTTACAGCGACCGTGATCACGGTAAAATATTAGTTTCACTTATATATGAAATTGATGTTATTTTCTGAACTTGCTAAGTAGTCGAAGGTTTTTATCTCACCTACATATATTTACAAATATTAATTCATTTATTTACACATATACAGATATTAAAATTTATTTAATAAGATTAAAACAATTCGTCAGAACTGTTCTCACTATTATTTCAATGATTGTATGGGTTATAAATACTTTATATTAAGAAAAAATAAATGTACCAAATATGAATATTGAATGTATATTAAATGTATCACTGAATTAAATGTATTTCAGAACAGAATTAACATTACTTAAATTATAATTTACATAAGGAAGTTGTATTCAGACCTCACAAGTTGTACTGAGAATACCTTTGTGGCTTGTTACTAATTCGTCATTCGTGACTTAACATATTAATATTCTGGCCCCGTTGACGACGCGTTGCCACAGTCTGATACATCGATACTGTTGTTTAGAACGACAAAAGATTACCTAAATTCATTCAAACAGCCTATTTCATTTGATTACTCACTGATTTTACTTAATAGTTTTGATTTAATATAATTCGAGTACTTTTTTTATGATAAAATACTTTATTTATATATAATAGTATTGATTATACAAACTAAAAATAGTAGTTGTCGTGAAATTGTTATGTATCTGGGTTGTTATAATGTAGAATTTATATCATAATTATATGTGTACAAGAACACAGCGGTTAAGAAAGCTAGTAGAAGGAGACAGTATTGTAAAATTTCTTACATATTAAACACATAAATTGAGTAAGACCATAAACAAATAATCGTTAAACTTTAAATTCTACGCCACCAGCTCAAAGACTTTATTGGTTGAAAATTTCAATTACACGTTCAAGTAATAGATGTGTTTATAAACCTGTTTGTTTTGGCTCCCACAGATTAACGTTGGTCATTATATATTGCAAATCGTGTTCAATTCTCAACATTCGCATCATAATTGCGTCATATTGCGATGCGTTTGCGATGGTCACGACTAGCGATGGCAAAAGTCACGACTATACATGACAGGATATAAAGTACAAGTATAATATATGTATACAAGTATAGTATATATGTATATACACATATGTATATTTAGTACTTGTATATAAGTTTTTTAGGAACTTTGGAATATATTAAACTCCTAAAATATAATTTATATTTGCATTACGTCACGTAAGATTCCAATATTTGGAAATTTTCGATTGTTTAAAACCATTTCTTAGAGTGATGAATACATATAAATTAATATACTCTGAATTTAAAATAATATTCTTAAAAACAGATATTCCTTGAAGCTATAATACTATTTACTGATCGTCATTATTTAAAATAAAATAAATAAGTATGCACGTGAATTGCTTCATCTGTTTTTCCAGTTATAAAGTACATACTGTAACTACAAAAGAGTATTTAATTTTAATAAACATAATATATTTTTAATAGTAAATATAACTTTACACATTTAATTCGTAAACCATATTTATAAATAAAATAAGAATATTTTATTAACCTTTGTCAAAAACAAAGTGACACCGTACGTAAATAACACTTTTCAATGAGTATTTTTTTTAATAAAACGTTAACAACAAAATTAATATTTAATATTGAATTAATATTTAATATTGAATATAATCATGAAACACTTTTTCTTCTGGAAATATTAAATTATTGATGACTCTTCCGTTTGTATATTTAAAGAGAACTTGGAGTTACTTCACGTATTTTATAAAAGGCACAAAAAATATTCGTGCTTTAAGTGCCTTAAATAAAATATTTCTGTTCGAAATAAAATTGTATTGGCTTTAAAGTCTTAATATCCTTAAGGCGGTTTATTAGAAAGACTTAATTATTTTAATATACAAAACAGTAGCATACAGATAAAAAATAAAATTATACATATATATTGAACATCATCACTACACAGATTATATTATGACGTATTTATGTATATATAGAAACTTTTTTGTATAATACTTTTATGACTTAGCATTATTTTGTTGAGCCATCGGTCATTTGATCGATATCTCCATTAACCTACGTCATGTAGTGGGTATAAAAAATTACTTTAAAATAATTATGCAAAAACCTATAGGTCACCTTACAAGACATATTTTTATGTTCTTTATAAGGTAGGAATTTAAAAAATCGTATTTAGTAATATCTTTTACTTTATTTAGATTATATCTTATTTATCGCTTATAGAGCCGGCTTTCGATAGCAAAATGTAGATTTGGGATTACAAATTTGTATCCACAACGCTATGAATTCCCCGAACTAAAGAAAACTTGTGTAGTAAAGAAATGAAAAAGAAACTTTATTTATTCAAAGTGGCTTCTATCACGTAGACGTACATATGTATTGATAAAACAAACATTTCTACTTGAGAAAGCAGGTGATTACGTAAAAATACATATATACCTTATCTGAAAGTATATTATCAATATAGAAGAACAATTTTAAGGTACTTAGTTACATTCTACTTGTATTAACAATAAATAATTCATATTATTCAGTAAGATATTAAAAAGAAATTTATTTATGAACACAAACAACCAAAGATATTGAAGACAATCTATAACATTACGTGATTAAGAATCGTTCAATAAAAAGGTAATCAGGAATAAATTCTATATTTACATCAAATAAGAATTCTCAGCTTTAATGTCATAAAACTTTAATATCGTGAATGAAATCTAAGTAAATAAAACCTCTTTGTCACATTCTACGCTTCAGACGTTTGCCTAATAATACACGGTCATGCTTTCTTCATACAGTCTAGAAAATAGTGCCTGATGACTGACGTACGTTACAGTCACTGTCTTATTTAAATACTTTAAAATGTTTCAAATTCCTTTTTATATGCATAATTTGTGAAATTAATAACGACTCAATATTAAACTGTACTCGTATTGGTATTTTTCATTAAGTTCACAATAATGGAATGATTCGACTGTAATGTTAATTATGCCAAAAATTTCGTAAGCAAAAGAAATGTTTAATCAAATCTTAGATCTCGTATTCCAGATTCCAATGTAAACCGAACCTTACCGGTAAGAATGGCGGGTGTAATTTTCTGTCATATCTCGTACGGATAAAAAATTTAAAAGTAAAAGATAAAAGCAAAGTGTAACAGCGTCACGGCGTACGACGCGAGGCCCGAAATGTCACATTGCAATGTAGTGTTATATTTATGACTGGCATACGACAGACGTTCAAAAAAAATTATTAAACAAAACAATATACTATAGCTACAATATTAATTGTATGTAATATAGTCGGAATATTTGAAAATCTGAATTACGTTCGGTGTTTAGAAATATACATATAATCAGATCTTAAAATTGTCAAAATTCTTGACCAATACCTATATTATTTAATTATAATAACTTAAAATATTCAATGATTATGTATATAAGTACATATGTTTTAACTACAATATGTAACTCGCCAACGCCTATGTCTTGAATCTAACGTTATGTTCACGAAACATTACCGCGAGGCATGACCGAAGCTGAACCGTTGTTTGTAGCTGAACGATATTGGAACCGACACACGGTAATGAGTACAGGCGTAGGCTCGGCTTCATAAAGATTATAGAAAAAACATATAAACAAAACGCGATTCATATCAAATGTTACAAGGATACTGACAGGCTTGGGAAAGACGATTAAGTGAAGAAAATTTTACACGCTCGTGACTAAATGGTTATGTGCATCAAAATAATTTAGATTTCTTATTACTAGTTAAATAAATAATGTCTTTTTTTTGAAATACGTTAGATCTTCTCATATATTTGTACGTCGGTTTCCAGACGAGACGTATTTATCTATTCGCAAATTTTAAACACGTTGTGATGATAGAGCTTACGGTTCCTTGGGAAATCAACATCCCCAAAGAAAATGCCATCAAGGTCAATACAAATTACGAACTCACTCGAAATAGTTTCTTCGTGGATTTGTACGCAGTAAAAGTGGGAGCAAGAGGTTTAACGGCTAAATCTGTTGAAGCTCCTCTCCCTGCAACGCGATGGACCCGGCACCAAGAGGTTTCGTTTCTTTACATACTTTCATTAATTTTATACAATATTTTATATAATATTTAAGGCTAAATCAACTATTTGGAAAGCAAGTAAGTACATTAAACTATTAAAAAGTGAGAGATAGATTTAGCAACAATCACGCAATATGAATAAATCTATAGTTATCTCACGTACATATGTGTTCATACAGAAAGTGAAAGTAACTCGAATTACTATAACCGATCACGATCTATGAAAATAATTATAAATGTGAAACTACAAGTATATATTTATTTGCGATGTACGAATGAATAAGAAGCTTAGAACTAATATTCTCAACGAAAACACGCATATAGTCGCATTGTGATAACAAAGACAATCCTATTAAAACACAAAGTATCATAGACAATGTATGTTATTTTAAATGAAAATATTTAACGTGTTAACATTTTGACAACAGCAAAACGAAAAGAGAATATTAATGTAAATGTACATTAATTTTTGATTGTCATAGAATCATGACATAAAACATACATTTGTTGATTCCGTGTAAATAATTACGGGTTAGTAATAGTACGGGTTTAAAACTGTCTATGAATATAATCTGTTCTGGTTGGATCAACGCCCATTTGACACTGACAGAAACTACACACACGCACACACACACACACACACACACACACACACACACACACACACATATATATATATAGACACACAGATATAATATTTCTTTGTGTTACAGAACTCTTTTTAAGGAAGTTTACCAAAAAGATTCTTCCAAAATTTTCTATGCGATTTCGATAACAAATATTAGAACATACTTTTTCATAAACCATTTCGTTAAGTGTGACTTAGGTGGTTTATTAAATATTATAAATGTCTTTTAATGTTGCTATAGAATTTGGGTTTTGGGTTAAGAAAACAAACTTTCTATGCCTGAAAAATATCCCAAATGTTCCGCCTTATTTAGAAATGGCTTCAGGTCTAAGCGGTATACTTAAATATTAATTTTGCTATAAAATATAAGGAATCCGTGATAGTTTCAATCGATAGATAGTTTCAATCGAAAAACAAGTTCATACATCTCAATAGAAGAATTAAGTAAATGAGAACTTAGTTTTTAAACAATATTTAGTTCGTGTAAATAAACTGCTAAGTAAAACCTTTTTTTTTAAATAAATTTGAACTGTACACGATGTATTCATTTAGAGCAGACGTTTGTAAAGAACAAAACAATGTTTGATCACAAACAAAAGTTTGTGTGCAGTATTTAAACTTGTCATGCACATGCTCTGTTCATACTGAATAGTTTAAAAGCTCCATACTTCTAGCTAGCAACTTCAATTACAATGTTTATACAATCTGTTAATTATGACAACTGCAGAAATGTTTATATCTGACAACTTTGACAACGATACACGACTTCGTTGTACATACAAGTATTCCACCTTAATATTGCTTTAACAAAACGTTCCAACTTATAGAAGTAGAATTTTGGAATTGTTCAAGCGTCTGTAATTTGGCCCTTTGACCCCTTCAATATTCCCGTATTATTATATTTGGAAAGGTCTGGATTAAGAAATTGGGTGTATGTTAATTTGATAACTTGCCTGATGTTTAACGTTTACCTTTTCTTATGTAATTTTGAATATTAAATAAAAATATATATGAAATTTAAACAAAGAATATATCCGATATTACATGGAAAAGACCAGCCGTGAGGCAACTAACTTTTTAACCAACTCCATCGAAGCTAACGGAAAAGTTATTTTGTTATAGTCTTCCTTTTATCGGTACATTAACAATTTAAATAATTAAAATGGTAGAGTTTAACCGCATTAATAAGAGTTAGGAAATTTGTAATTCTCCAATATAACTCGTCGAATGCGGCATTCAGAAAGGGGTTTTAACACCATTTGGCGTATATACAGTGTTCCCAATAAATTGTCGATTGATTTGGTGATTTCCATCTTGTGATAAACCTACTATTGAGTTAGAAGATTGATATAAAAAATAAATGCGATAGATTCATACAAAAAAATCACCCTCAATACATTTCCTACATAACATATAGAATTATTTTTACTTGCTAGTTATGATAATTGTAACAACTAGACTACAAGCTAGACATATTTATTAAAGACCTTTCATTAGACATGAACTATCGTTCAATCTAAGTGGCACCTTCTATTACTCGTTCTTCACTGAATAGCCCTGTTTGTGAATAACTGATGACAGATAGAAAATAGACTGTAATCATCAAAGCGAGTGATTTTTCAAGATATAATATTTACATGTTAAATACAAGAAAACTGCTAACACATGGATATATAAATCTGATTTGTATCTGTCAGTCGGTATGTTTATTTTTACGGCCACCTGCACGTTCCTTTAGTTTCCGGATTCGTAATATAAATAAATATCATGAACAGTTTGTAATCATTCTTTTTATTACTAATTAGCTTTTTCCTGTTGCTTCTCTTACTATCTTACTTACTTTTAATGGAGAGTTTTTTCTGTATAGCCTTATAAGTACAAAAACGTGACCCACAGATATAGATGGTTACATACATATTCTCAAGTACATGCTAACTCCAAATTTTAGAGCTCTAACTTCATGACTTGACTTTAGGTTTCATTTTTATTAATGTTCAATTCTTCTTTACTTATATCATTTTTTTTTTATATGGATATAACGATTATTAGACCAGCCCGTCCATTTTATTATAAAACTTACTATATATTCTCCTTTAAATAAAACTATTGTTTTGACATCAACATAAACGTGGCCTTTAACTTTTTTCAGCCATTGCCTTCATATAAGAAAGAAGCAGGGACTGTTATCCTAACATAAAAGGACTGAACAAAAAAATGTTTTCTATTGTCTGTCTGTTTGAATTTTGTCACTCTTATTTTGAAATTCCATTTTAATAGATATGGCTATGCCTCCGAAATGTTAAGAAAGAAGTCTATTTGTAATACAACAATTGTATAAAATTTCAGGTAGACTAATCACAGGATAATTATTAGTATAACTTTAAGAGAAAATAACTTATGTAAATTCGTTTTAATATATCAATAAATAATGAATTGCAAACCTGACCACAATTTTTTTTCTATTCAGTGTACAATTAAACCTATTTGTTTTTATAAATAAGAAATTTTAAAATTAAGAAATTTCAAAACAAAAAATCTAGGTCGTAAAAGAATCTGAATTTCCTGGTCTAATTTATTCTATATGGTTATGAATAGTCGTAATATGCAAGTTTGGCAGGCAATAAACCTCGATAAAAGTTTCCTTTAGAGAATTTCAAAGTAACATTCTAAAGACTTTGAAGGTAAGCCGTGACAGTATGCGGTCGACAGGTTCCTGTGTCTCATCGGCTGAATCACGAAGAGTCGTGACCAGAGTACCGAGAGCTATGACTCCTAGCCTTTGTTTCACCGGCACCTTGCAAAATAAATATTACCTCATGGGAAAGTAGATAATAGCGTGAGGGAATTGGTGCAATCTCTAATATTTATAAATAAAATTTCACAAAATAACAAACACAACCTAATCTAGATGCTTTTGTTTTCAGAACGTTCAATTTCGTACATCGTTTGCTATGAAAGTTTTATAGTGTAGTTTTTTTTAATTATCAAAAGCAATTCGTATTTATCTATGAAAACTATTCCTTAATATCAAACTTTTGACAGATTTCAATCTGTCATATATGCAGTGACGTAAAATCAACTTACGGTACTTCATGCTTACACAGAATTGGGTTCACTTCAATTATTCTTTAAATGTACTCGTCTTGGCTTTTAATTGGTTTATTATCTGTATAATATAATTATTTCCCTCCTTTCACATTTTTTATCCCGCATCCCGTCTAGACGGGAGATGAATATAATTTGGAGTCAAAATGTTTATCGGCAACGAAAATGTTCCATGTTGTTTTCAGCATTTCGCACGTTGCATTATAAATGGATTATAATTTTGTACAATTTCATGCTTTGTTAAATCATATTCTACTTGTTTAAAATTATTCACGCATTCTACCTAATTTATGAATAAGTTAAAACTAGTTCGTGTTCTCATTTTGTATTTATTGAAATTATAATATAGTTATTTATAGCTGTCCGTTTTCACGTTCTTTAGATTTTGTTTTCGTTCTTTTATTTTTTAACATTTTTTTTAATATCGTTACTGTTATAATTTGAGAACTTTAACGAATCTGAACTACCATATGGAGTCTTATTAAAAATAAAAGTCTGTCTACATCCTGCCTTTGAGAATCTTAAATTGGATACAAGTATTTATTGTGTACATACGATATTCATTATATTTGATCATATTATTTGGGAATTCCTATGAATTATTTCTAAATAATGATAATTATTAAGTCTCCTCACCATTTTAAACAAATCCAAGTAATCGTAAATTACTAACAGATGAACATCAAAATAAACAAAATCCCTGTAAACAATTCCGTTGTAATAACAAAATAAATTCACCCTACAAAGCATCTTTCCGCATCTGGTAGGGAGATATTGAATTTATTGTCCGGATATCGTGCAACCGGAATTCAATGGCGGTTGAGATAATATATTAGCTTTTTAATGTATTTATCTTAATGTAGTTGTTGTTTTATGTGTATGAAAGGGGTAATGGTACGGATATTATATTACCTTTATATATCTAATCGTTTGTGAGACATGTTAGATTTATTTTATTGTGAAGCATTTATATATTACTCGCTAAATATTTTGTTCGTTAATAGATATTCATTATGTGATATTGATTAACGTTTTTAATAATCATATCATCATCATCATCAGCCTATCAGAGCCCACTGCTGAGCAAAGGCCTCTTCTCACATGGAGACTATTTAATTTATTTATTTATTTATTTATTTATTTGTAATCAACAGCGTATACAGATAATATTTGTACAGTTTTTAAAACTTCAATAAGACTATGGCCATAGAGATTACATTGTAAAGTGTTTAATATAATATTTTTAACAAAGTGGATAACAAAAAGAGAGTAGGTGCAAAGAAAATAATTGTTAAAACATGCAACTAGAGGATATTAACAGGTATATGGGTATTTTTATGTGCGTGTGCGTGTGCGTGTGCGTGTGCGTGTGCGTGTGTGTGTGTGTGTGTGTATGCGTGTGGGTGTGTGTGCGTGTTTATTTTTGGCGGTAAGATAGTATGATTTGATTCTTTAATTGTTTTTTTGATAAGTGAAACAGATCTAAATGAGAAAATAATTTATTGTATGTTCGTGCTAGACGTACACTTATAGAACTTTTTGCATAATTTGTGTTACATTTAGGAACAACTATGTTGGATGTGTAATTTTTTTACCCTTTTTTCACCCTTTCTTTTTGTGGAAGTTTCAATATTGCGGTCACATCTTAGGATATTGTATCTGCTGTCGGAGATTTCACGGTCATAGATACCATTTGTCAACCATGACTCAGTAAGTAAAATTAAATCGAAGTTATGATTAAGAATATTTAGTCTAAATTCACTAGTTTTAGTACATAAGCCACGTACGTTTTGATAAAATATTTCTAAGGGATTAGCGCCTGATGGTATCCGTAATAAGTACCATAATATTAAGCTGCCACAATTTATTAAATTTAATAGTGTGTAGTTTTTGACTGATTCCGTAACAATGTACCAATTTACTGATTGAGAATTGGAATGATATTGGTATGGCTGAGTTACTATTTGGTTTATTTAAGTGTGTGTATCGTCGTTTAAATGCATGGAATTTGCTATATGAGTATCCAGGTGAATGGGAAATGTGTATGTAGTGCGTGTATTGTGAATATTTCCAAAACATATACAAAGACGTCAACAATTTAAGAATATATACAATAAAAAGCATAGTAGAATCTTTACTAGATAATATTGAACGAATTATAATAGCAGCATATTTAGCTATAATAAGCTTCTTTTTATTTATATATGTAATTATATTATTTACTGTATGTTTTTTTATATTTTTTAGCAATGTGTGTGTTGTTGTGTTAAATGTGGAAAGTGTGATTATGAATTTGTCATGTTTTAGTGAACAGTATCCCATATACAGTTTTAAATTAAAAATGTAACAAAATGTAATTTTAACAAGCTGTAAAAACAAGGTATTTACTATCTTATACTTATATGTATAACATGTTATTTTATTTTGTTCAAATCCCTTTCCGAACTTATTGAAAAGGCTGGTGATTCTTCGTTCCTTCTTAAAAAAATTGAACAATTTCTGACCCAGATGAACTTGTATGATTTATCAGAAGCGATAGATTTTACCTTATTTAACAACTGCTTGTTCTTTGGGGTTAAGTGTTCATTGACGTAGAATCTGCGACGATCCCCTCCTAATCCTATATCTGTTGTACTAATGCCTCTAACTTTCCTTAAGCCGGATAGAATTGCATCCTTCAGTTCACGATTTTTTAGTTTTGCAACAAGTGTTTTCGGTCTACCTGGCTTACTTTGCATTGGCTGAACTCGAGAGGCAAATTCAATCTGATCATGTTTAAGGGTAACCCCTGCATGCTTTGCTATCTCAATGATTAAACTAATTGGTGACTCTTTGGGTAGTTCAGGCAATCCTACGATTTCTAAGTTCGACATTCTTGCCCATTGTTGTTGGTGATCAATTTGTTTTTGCAGTTCTGAAACTTCTAAATCTGTATGTGTGATTCTTGCTTCTAAATTTTTACACTTTTCATCCAAGTTCTCATATTCAATACGTAACTGTGCATTTTCTTCCTCCAGTCTCTTAAATTCTTTGGCCATTTCCTTCCTTATTTCCGCAATAAGAGATACCTTTAGTTCGTTGAATATTGATTCCACCATAGGCTTTACTTTGCTATCGAAGATGGATTCCAATTGCTCTAAAATTGCCGAAGAACAAAGCAAAGTACCTTCCAAGTTTTCATTTTTGTGTTTTGTTATTAGATCTTGATTCAAATTAGGCGTGTTAGTAGTTGAAGAAGAAGTAGAATATTTATCAGATTCACTTTCTGTTTGAACTTGTGATTTATTGGCTTTCTTCCTCTTGTCAACCTCCGAAATGGCCACTTTACTGTTTTTAATTTTGCAATTGTGACATTTCCAATGTGCTCTTATACCGACTGAATCTTTACCAATTTTAACACATTCGGAATGGTAGTATAAAAGGCAGTGACTGCACTTAATTCGCTTCTGTGTCACTGCAATATTATCAGTACAAATTTTGCAAGTAAAAACCATATTGTTCCACTTTTCACAATAATTTCTCCACGGTAGAATTTGTATTAAATAAGCAATATAATTCAGGAAAAGGAAAAAAAAACAATAATAAAATAAAAGATAAATTGTCGACCGGGATCGATCCCTGATTTCTCGATGAAACACAAGTTCTCGCACCAATACACCACAACACTTACAACGAGTCTGTCGAATGTTCTTTAATTCTTCATCGCGTAGTGCTGATCGTAATTTATTTTATTAATGTCAGGTAGGAAGACAAAACAATTTGCACTATTTATTACAATATGTGTTTTTCAATCACTTTAACTTAAATTATTGCAGTAATTTACTTGCAAAACACTGTTCGTTCTATGACTAACTTTTAGTTCTATAGATTGCTAACAAAAGCGCGGTTAAGTTTACACTTTTAGTACTGTTTTCGAATTTTTTTATACGGTGCACAGTAAAGACAACATGCTTGTTTGATGGATGACACATTATAAGCATTAATCACCACGCTTGCTCAAGACGGGTTGGCGATTTTAAACTTATAATTATTAATTGTAAGTCTAGGTTTCCTCACGATGTTTTCCTTTACCGTCTGTCAGCGGTATCTAAATAATCTTAGTCGTACATACGAGTCGGAAAAATCACATTGATTGGTACTTGGCAGGTTTCGAACCCGAGCTCTCAGGTACAAGAGGCGGGCCCTTAACCACTAGGCCACCACGACTATAATATAAATTGAATAATGATATTTAAAAAAAATCAGTATTAATTTTATTATATAGTATGTCGTCTGTGTTAGTAATAATTATATTGTAGACATGAATCAGTCCTAACAGAACCGAGTTTAAAACGTGACTAAAGTTACTTAAGATTCAGATCTTGCTTTGACTGCGATTGTTCATACTAAATAGAGCCCGGCTCCATGATAACCGACGGTTAAGCGTTTAGTTTTATCTGTATGCTAAATGAGTTCTGTATCACGGAAGAGTTTGGAATTAACTTTCAAATGTTCCGTCTAGTGAGTTATACGGTGTTTGTAATGTTTTAAGGTTTTGAAAGTTCTCTTGTGATGAAACTAAACGTTTAAACGGTTCGTCTTCGCCTTAAATGTAGTTCTTATACATACTTTAGTAAAAGACTTAGATTTTTATACCATTCTTTATTAAGGCGAAGTTGTACAATATGTATTTTTTTATTAAATTGTTTTAAATGTTTATATTTTATTGAGTGATTAAATATATTGTTTTGTTCAAATAATTTTCAATTTCAACGTAATATTAATAAGAAATAATGGTATAGAGAGGATTTACTAAGGACTTGATAAATGTGATATAACACGCGCCCCCGTGAAATGTTTCATCTCAAAGTCTCTTCACACCTTTTTTGGTATTAGCTGAATTAAGCGTTCTTTGTTTTAACTTTGTTTTATATAGAATTTACACTCGCTATCAGTTAAGTACGTCCCAACACCTTTTAATGGTTAATAATACTTTTTGAAATTTATGTACATGAAAACGCAATTAGGTCGCCTATATAATTAGATTACGTGAATTTCCTTTATCGTATGTATTTAAGAATGAAATTATATGCAATAAAAATTATATATCAATATATAGTGCTTTTAAAATCAGTGGTGGCCTAGTGGTTAAAAGGCCCGCCTGTCAAGCATGAGGGCGCGGGTTCGATGCTGGCAAGTACCGCTGTGAATTTTCCGAGTCATATGTACTTTCTAAGAGTATTTAGACATCACTGATTAATGCATTCCTAAAGAGGGTTGATGTCAGGCAGGCGGCCAGTTATAAAAACAATTAGCCAAAACTATTCACAACATGTAAGGCAGACCCTGGCTATAGCTGGGAAATTGCCAGGTAGAAGAAGAACATATAGTGTTTTTTGTTTAAAGTATTTTGGGTTTGCGAATTCAAAGACGTGACTAACTTAATCTTTGCTATTATATAAGATACAGCTTCAGTTATGCAGATGTTCTTCTCGGAATGCAAGTGGCTGCAAATAGTTCACTTGACTATATTTGTTACTCAATCCACGCGAACCGTATAAAAGATATTTTACAATGAAGGTATCAGATTTTATGGAAGAAAAATTTTAATACATTTATTTAAATGATACTAATATTTTTCGGATATTGTACTTGTGTGACTTTATTTTTGTAAAAACTACATGCTCCTGACGTTTCAGTTACTTTTTAGCAACCGTGATCACGAGCAGACGAGATAAGTTTCATTTAAATAAAACTCGCGAAAATCTTAGATTTCATTATTAATTAATACATTTCTTTTAAAATAATGAGAAATATATAGACAGTTTTGTATATATTTTTTTGTAAGCCATCAACGATTTCAAACTTCTTTATAAGACTAATATTTCGTTTATGATATCTTATTTAAAGTTATATTGTTATTTGAAGAATATATAATGTTTGTATTACACAATAATTCTTTATAATTTACCTGTAGTTGTTCCAATTAATCCCTGGCATTCATTATGCTTGTTTGTTACCTCTTTGTAATGGGTGAACACGCAATTTAGTACTGAAATACTACTAAGTGTTCTTTCATTAAATTACATAAACTTTTTCTTATGCAGTTATTTTAAACGAATGAATTTCACAGAGTAATAGATATTAATGAGTTTTATTAATGAAATTTAAGTGAAACTTAGCGCCTGCTTTACTTTTGTAAAAAACTATTTAGGTACTCCTGACGTTTCGATTACTTTTCAGCTACCGTGATCATGGGCAGACGAGATGAGAAAAAACTCGTGAAAATCTTAGATCTCATTAAATTTGATATTAATTGTAAAAATTTAATTTTATATTAGTTTAAATAACACTTTTTGATATATAGATATCATTTTATACAGTTTTGTTTTTTAATTATATTCAAATATATATACAAGTTTTGGTTTTATGATATGTAAATCAAATTACTTTTAAGGAACATACTACCATACATTCATTTGAGTAAATATATATATTTAATTGAGTAAAATTTATAAATTTCTTCTATAATAGTTACGTAAGGACACTAAGAGGTAGTTGATCATAATGATATTGCAAGTGTGCGCTGTTAAGTATGCTAAAATATTTGAGGGTTGTCAAAATAACGAACATTTTGCAATAACATTTTTTTGTCCCTAGAATCAGACTTGGAATAATATTCGCAAAAAGTATTATTATATATGTGTATACCATTAATTACATACCAATATTTTATAATGTGTTGTTATTTTTATTTAGAAGATATTTGTCTTGGTTAAATATTATAGAAATTATTTAATTGTAGACCACTAATCACGGTAAATTAAAAGGTGTCAGGAAAGCAAACTCTAAATGGCCTGATTTTATACATATAATGAAAGGAACCACTTATAATATGGAACAAAAATATCGATTTCCATGTAAGCTACACGTGGCAGCCCTATCCGTGGCCTGCCACAAACCGCAGCCCTGTGGTCTATTTGTTCTCATGTGTCGCTGTTAAGTCCATATTACCTGATTTGATTGCTGGTGATTTCTGAATATTAATTCAAATAATTAACAGTCTACCTTCAGATGATTGCTCTATTACGTAATTTAATTGCTTTATTATAATAAGTCTTTAAAAAAATTAGTATTTAAAGTTCTAGGTGTCTTAATGGATTTTGTTTCAATGCATTTCTAGAAGAATTTTATGTTACATATTTAATTTGCATATCGCAGCAGAAGGTAATCATTATAAGGTAGACTTCATTTTTTGATCAGCGCATACCAAAACTAATAATCCTTATTTCTTCTACCTGGCAATTTTCCAGGTTTAGCCAGGGTCTGCCTTACATGTTGTAAATAGTTTTGGCTAAATGTTTTTTTAGGACCGGCCGCCTGCCTGACATCAACCTTCTTTGGGAACTATGCTTCCTAATTCTTATACACATATATTAATCGTCAATCAATTTTTGTGCATTTGCAAAATACACGTCAAAATTTACTTTAAATTTGCTTCATAATGGAGGTAGTCAATGAAACAAAGTAGTAATTAATTATAATAAATTTAAACCAATAACTTTCCTTCCCATTCGCAATATCAGTTACGCTGACCGCTTATTATAAATTATTATTTGCAAGTTAATTTATTTTAAGAATATCTAATTCAATATTATTCAATTATTAATAATTCCAAGCATTTCTAACTAATTTTGTATTTAAGAATCTATTTCGGTTCAGTTTACCTTCTACCAAATCCTTTAGTATCAATTAATAAACAAGAATTGTTCAAATAATATTTTAAATTTATACATCGTTATAATTGAATATCATGAAGATGGTATAGAGTTATTTTTCTTGAACATACATTCAAGTGTTTTAACAGGGATAAAACTTTCCTTTAAATACAAGCACTTGGGATGTTAATTAAAATTTAAATGAGAAAACAAATTGAAAAGCAATCCAAGTTTCCTCGGTGTCGGTTTTTATATTTAATTCCATTCGTTTATAGGTAGCTGGGTGACATTATGATTTTGTCATTATCGTGTAGTTAAGTGCTAATGGTTCAAACAATAATGGCTAATGTTTACACACTACAGAAAGTTGAGGCGTGTTAATGATTGTTGACGTCATGACATTTTTGTTATGAAGTTTGATTGAAAATAAAGAGTATGTGTCAAAAGTATACAGTATGGAAGGTAGACTAAGTGAAAAACACAGAAAAAATTGTTTTTTTTTGTTGTTGTCGTGTTGTTGTAGCGTTCACAGAAACATCGAGTAATTATAAGCTATTTAAAAGATTATTTATCCCAGTATAATTCCTTAATGTATCCCCCTTAAATTTATGCCACTCTGAATTCTTACGTGTCATTAACTAAAAAAATTAATTGAATGTCAGAATTTAAAACGCGCTACCACGTTATAAATATAATTGTTAAATCTCGAATGAAAAACTGCGATCATGCAAAATGCTGTTTAATTAAAGTTTGCTCTCTCGAGTCCCACTCTATTAACTCGGCTGTAACTTAATTATTAGTGAAAAGTAAGTAATAAGGTTTTATTGTGACTTAACGTTTCCTGTTTATACAGAGTATTGGAAATATAGAATCTATTTGTTGTATTGGGTCTTATTTAAAATTTATACGTGTTACATGAGATGTTTGTGTGTGAGTGTGTATGGGTATGTGTATATGTGTGTGTGTGTGTGTGTGTGTGTGTGTGTGTGTGTGTGTGTGTGTGTGTGTGTGTGTGTGTGTGTGTGTGTGTGTGTGTACCCACACTAACACACGATTTATTACATCTAAAAAAGCTTAGGTAGAATTGAACATTTAAAATCTCGCTTCATAAATAATATCCGTTAAATCGCCGTCACAAAAGACATTACAATATCTGCGTACGTCAAATATTTTTTAATTTCATACGCAAGGATCACATATAGCCGTATAACGTGGATACGACTTTAATATTCACATATTTTATCTGTCCCCATCGTGAGGGAGAACGTTAAGCCTCACAGCGATTATCAGTGGAAAATTATGAAAATTTATTAAGCTTTTGTATCAATTGTCGCATAAAACGAATATAATTATAAAATTCGATAAATTAATTTGTTTTAAATTGATTTTTATGTTTTTAATTATCGATGCGAATGTGAACAGGTGACGTTTGGAAATGAAATTCAAAGTATGATATAATCCGTTCGAATAGAAATGATTGTTGTATACAAGTATTACTCTCTTACTATTATAACCTTCATATTTTGATAGTATTTTACCTTATTATCCTTCTGCCAGGAGCAGACGCCTTTCTTATCTGATATCCGACATGTAAGTAATGCGTCTTCACCCGGATTCACCTCAGTGTACGTCGGCAATTCGACGAAACGTTGAACGGCGTCTGTAATAATGTATACACATTTTAAACTTTCTACTGGTTAATTCTGATAGCGATCTTTTAATGTCCTTGAATATGTGTCAATTTGCATTTTTTCTTCATAAATTTTACAATACAGTTTCATAATTAAATGGTTTTAAAATTCAGATATCTTAAAATCCTTTTAGCGGTATTTTTTATCTATAGTGGATGCAAGAATTTTACTATTATTTTTGTTCGTCCAATTCTTGGTTTATTACTCATTTTATAAAGAATGGAACAATCAACTTTGGAATCAATTTTAGTTTATTAAATGTTTTGACAAAAAATTTGTTAAATATAGTACTGAAATAAATAAAAAGGAAATAAGCACTACATCTTAAATGAAATTATCTTACAGTTTTTACACAACCTGAAGAATAAAGTATAGTGTACACAAGTTCATTAAAAAATATAATACAAATAACTTAAATGGACTTCTGACGATCAACAAATGTGTACAACGAGAAAAATGGCTACTTTCAATTAATGTTTTGTACTACAAATATAAAATATAAAGAGAAACAGAAACAGATGTTGACAAAAATAGAAAAACAAATTGTTTTTATAGACGCGTTGCTAAAATAATTCGACTAGAACAAAAAAGTCAGTTGACAATGACATTCTAAAACAATGAAAACTTCTTGGAGCTGTACTTGAAACAGGCTAACAATAAATTCAATATTTGTTCATTCTTCAGGCTTTAACTTGGAAAGATTTAGTCGAGACTTATAGTTCAAAGTTATGGCTACTTAAACTATCTTTGTAACAATTTACCTAAAGAGGAACGAACTAGCAAAACTGATTCCTTTATGTTACTTTTGTTCAGGAACTACAACAAATGAACTTTACATACATACCTTTTCTACATTTCTGTCAGGTACAAAAATTTTAATGCTCATTTCATTCATCTAATCTACTATTTGAATCTCAATCGTAATATTATCTACCGATTATAAATAGCGTGGCCAGATACATGAGATAACTATAGATATAATAAAATTGTAGAAAACTGCTGTCTGTACATTGAAAATAAAAATAAAAAAATAGCAGAAGTTATTGTTATGTCGATGTTGAACCCAAAAATGTAGTTAACTTTTTTTTGTCTGTTTGTCTGTTCACGCTAACCTCAGAAACGGCTGATCCGAGTTGGATGCGGTTTTCACGAATATATTGTGGTATGCTTCAGTTATACTTTAGTGTTTGTTTCATGTCAATCGGTTCATAAATAAAAAAGCTATGTCAAATTACAGTATCACGTCGAAGTCGCGGGCACAGTTAGTTCTATAATAATTATGAAACAAAATATTATAAAATGACAATTTTATTTACGGAATAATATCATATTATAATCTGCAAATAAATCACAGATTATATAATGGGATATATTCATTTCATTTTTGAATTTAAATCAAAGCAACGGATTGCTAGTGAGGAGCCGCGCCGTGACATCGCGACAGCGTAACGTGTCACGCCTTTTAAGCAGCAATCATTGTATGTTTTACCATTCAGATTTTCGATACATTTCGACTCTGGGATAAATCACTTTTTGTCGACGTTCTCTGTAAATATTTGGGTTGCTGTTACAGTTTAAATATTTTATAAATCAATTTTGTAATTATGACTTACTTTGTCGGCTGTGAATATATTTTTTATTTAAATTTTAAAGTCCGTGACCGTTCTTTTTGAATTCACGTATTATTGTTACAATTGTGAAATATTATTTGTATTTCGTGAATATTTGTGTTCTACTTGAAAATATTTGTTCGCGTCTTCGTCATATTGCGTTTAGAATATATAAGTTGAATTTGTGAAGTTATTTCTTCTAGAAAGTTCTTAAAATTAAATTTCGGAATATTTCATTATTTTGAATCAAAAAAAAAAATTAAAAACCGATTTTATTTATATCAATTTTGTGAATACTTTGATTCAATATCGATTAAGTAGTTAACTGAGTATCGAAAAGATTTCGATCGATTTAAATTAATGTGCTCCTGTAAATTAACGGCATTCAATTAGTGTATAAGGTGAATGTATACAGATTTTGGGAGCTCGTTTTGAGTAGGTCTGGCGCTTAAATACAAAAGCTAGATTGATGTAAGTTTACCGAAGCGATACAAGTATACGATGGATTATTCTAGATGTTTTACTAGTATAGATTATGTGGGAGAGGCTAGGCTATTTGGTTCAATGTATTTATAATAAAATATTAACATTGATGCCTTCATCAATATGATAGCTATGTATTTGGTAACTAAACACGATAATAACACAATGTTGCATTGCAAGCTGAATTAATTCTGCGTATATGTAAACATTTAGTGTATTGAATAATGATTTGTGAATACAGATTACATATAAATATTTCAATTGGTATATTGTTTTAACATTAATAATTAGCTGCACTATAATATTTTGTATTACAAGAAATTTTATATAGTTTGATATAATTTTATGAATAAAGTTAGTCGTTCGTATATTTTCTTTTGACTCTTATAAAATGAACTTTTTAAACTGAGTTCAATACGACATTGAAGTTTACGAATTCCAAGTACTTATACATAATAAAAATCTGTTTCAAAACGATATTTTATATCAATAAAACACAATGTAGGTAAGTATTTTAAACGGGGCAATTTTTAAACTAGTTATCAACGAGTTTCAGCTTGTGCTAAACATTAGACTAATTACAAAAAATACAGCAAAGACTAAGTGTTTATATTCTAGAGAGAACAGCTTACAACCGTATCTGATTAGCAGGCCGAGACTGAACCGTGGGGCGTAAAGATTTTAATGAGATATGTTAAATCATGAAGCACTGGCACGTTTCTAAAAATCATGATAACTTTACATATATATACAAAAGAATATTATATTAACAGTATAAACGACTGGTTCATGTATTATGCAATATAAAACGGCTCGTGGTTCAATGAAAATTGCCGTCATTGTGTAATTTTTTCAACTCCACACGCGTTTTCTATTGAAGACTTAACTAATAAAATATGAAATATAATTCCACATAAATATACGATCAATAACCTAAGACTATATAATGATTGGAAAAGATTTTAACTATCGTGGGAACTTAAAGGAATTCAATACGTATATATAAAAAAACTTTCAAACTCTTAAATGACTTTCACGTAAGTTGCATCGATGCATATTCCTATTTATTCAAATTACATGGTTCGTAGATATAGGTTGGGGAGACCGGTGAAGTGGAACCATATGGAATAGCATAGTTAAGTGTTGTTGTCATTTTGCAACGTTTTAAAATATCTTCACCCAACAAAAAAAGCAGGTAAAACAACATATTTGAGGTTAAAGTATCAAGTATTCAATAATCTTACGTTATTTTAAATATTGAATGAAGACGTATTGACGTAATTGTGTTTTTTAGGTATTAAAGTATGATAATTGGAACCGATATGATGCTGTCAATGTTTTTGCTTCAAACAGAATATAATATAAATCACGGTAATACTGAAATCGAGTTTCCCATACAACTAAATATTCTCATTGGATGTTATTTATTCTGTTTGCAATCACAGCGTCACATGTGGGTCGGTAACTTTACTGTTACTCATATATTGTGTATGCAAATTTCTATTTGTGATTTTCTGTTCGCCAGAGTTACGGCTTAATATGGACCGCGTTATACTTATGAGTAATAACTCGTAATTATTATAAATCAAACGATTAAAATTGTGTTTATTCGGACGGGAGTTTTAATCTTAATTTGTTATTTAAATAATACGATATTCAAAAGTTATTAAATATGATATGGAAGGAGCATGTAGTTTTTTACAAAAATATATAGTTGTATATCCAAAAAATATTAGTTTCATTTAAATAAATAAAACTCCCGAAAATCTTATATCACATAATATGAAGGAGTAAAATAGTATTTTGTGTATGACATTATGTTTAATAAGCACTCATAAAGTATTTGAAATAGTTTGGAGGCTTTTACTACAAGTATTTTTCAATGCTAAAATAGGTAGTACATAGTAATCTATGGAAGCAAAATTTTAGTGTTCACGGCGAGTGTCGAAGACATTTCAATCGCAACTACCTCTTATTTAGCGAGGGACTGACGTGAATAATGGGATTTACAGCTGTAATGAAACAGTAGTGGACTGAAGCGGATGATCACTCAGGGCTGCTTAGGTACAGCTAACTTTTCCATCATTGTTCTTAATATTTGACAATATAGAACTACCAAAATAATCTGTTCATTTAAGTAGTCCACCAAAACAATCGTACATACATTTTCTGTGTCTACATTTGCTTAAGACTAGAAAGGTCCGGTTAATTTGTTTCCACAACCGTAATAAGACTCTTCAATTGTGATACAATATCCATTATTCATCAGAAATAACGCTACGATTTATAATTCCTTCTTTGTGTAGTGGTTGGATAATAAACTGTACTCAACGCCTGAATGTTGATGTGCTTCGTTCAATGCGACACAGATTTCTCGAGCTTTTCAACTTGTCCAATATACACATTTCAAGTGAATTAAATTGCTTTGTCACTCACGCGGAAACAGATCGTTTATCGGTAGATCACCACAGAACATCACCTTTAATGCTTTATTGTCAAATTTCGACATTACCGATTCTCGTTCTTTTTCTTTTGGACGGCAAAATCGCTAGGACAAAGAAACATTAAATCTAAATGTTTTATACTGAACATTCTCTAAACACACATTGAATAATTCGACCTATTTTTGTACGTGTTACGTGTATTTATTTGTTATAATGTAGAATATTTAAAGTTGACAATTTTGCTGTGGATGTCACAAAATATTGAAAAGTCATTGTTTGAAACACACACGGGATCTCAAATTGAAATACATTCAAATATATCATTTCTAACCAAACGTCACATTATTTGAGATCAGAGTCTAGTTTGGAACGTCAAATCTCATGTGTCATGACCTAATATTACGAAATGATGTAAGCCTGGCTTTATTCCTGATATGACTTTCAATAAAATGTTTTGTGCTAGATAGTACCTAAATATTTATTCGGACGGAATTATAATTAATAAATAGTAATGGAAAATAACTTATTTTAATGGGTAATATGTACCCTGTATTGGTTTTGATTGAACAAATGAAGTTTGCATAAATTTTTTAAGTAACAAATAAATGCTATAAATTTTCTTAAGTACCGTATTCCCTAATAGTTTAACATGCGACTAGCGTACGTAACTATGATATAACTCTATACTCAGAACTTAGACAGATAGGAACATTAGTTACTTTTATAAATTTTAGACGAGCTTATCAACCAAAGTTGGTTTCACAAAGTTTCTATACCATTCTAATATATGTTAAATTTGTAACTATCCAATAATATAAATTTTATTATATTTGTGTATATTTCACATTAGTAAATATAATAACTGCAAAAAATAAAACTCCCAATAGTTTTATATAAATAAAGATTTTTTCCAACAAATCAGTAATATGGAGATGTTTGAATTCCAAGAACGTGATGCGATGCAAAGCCGTGGATACAAATAAATCCGGTATCTATCGAGTATATTAGATGTGAAAATTTGAGTATTTTGAAGGTAAATATAAAATTCTAATAAAACATCATATTATATGTACACAACGGAAAATGTCAATGTGTAAACTGAACGGAAAATTGTATGGATAATTCCAAAGAGAATTTTTATTAAATACATTTAATGTAAACAGCTAAAACCTCAGTCATTCCTCTTGTACCTTAATTCATTACCGACACAAAAAGTTAATTACGAACAAAGTTCCCGTTTCGATTAGAAGTTGAATCCCAGTGGATCTCAGTATTACTTATCGGAGGCGACTTAAACAATGAGAAATAGCTAATAGATTGTATAGTCATGATTATATTAAGTAGTTGTTAGTACAAAGGAATCCTGTTTCTGGTCGCTTTACTTGGTACAAAATTTAATTATACAATCTCGTTTCGGGATATATAAGTATTGTTGAAAACATTTTAATAAACCTTCATATAAATTAACTCTCCATATTCTTTGTAATGTATGTATTAAGAGAAACAAACATAATTAGTATCCAGAAACGGTTTCTCTGCTTAATTCGTTTTTTTTACTTAAAATAATTTGCCTTCTTTGCCATTTCTCTTTTAGCTGCCCTGTTTATTGTTTTAAACTGGAGCTGCGCATCTTAATTAAAAATCTCCATGCCATATTGAATATAAACTACTTAAAATGTTTCCAACTATATTATGAGTGTTCTAGACTACGTTCACACCCGACTTTCCTTGTATGAAAATCTACTACTTCTTTTGGATGCCTGCCTTGTTGTCCAAGCTATATGATAACCCAGCTTTCAAACCACTTACTAGTCTAAACACGTCCACATCACGTCGGTCTTCCCCAGGGTTTTATGCTAACCTTTGTCAGTAACTATAGTGATGAAATAATAAATAAAAATAACATAGACATATCACAGAACGAGGAATAATTAAGAAGACATTGTTTAACAATAAATTAATGCAGAAAATTTCACTCCCACAAATAGATTCCTCCGATACAAATCGACGTAAGCAATCAAATGATTGAAATGTACTCATATAAAGTTAGTAATCTCATGAAATTCAGATTTTGATTTATTACAGAAAGTATTTGTAATAGGATTATATTGAAAAATGGTCGAAATAACGTAGATTTTTCAAGGAGCATACTCAAATCATAGCAACGTTGTTTACCTCATTTCTTATTCAATTACCCCGGGTATAATCTATCTCTAGGGATGCTCCCTTCGAACAAATAAGTAAATTGCAATCCATATTTCCCTTTATGAATATCCTTCTGGGTTTTCTTTGAGAATACTTTAGGGTTTCGGTTGTATGATCTTTTGTCTTTCGATAGTGAAACAGAAAGCAATTTTTCTTTATAAAATCAATATTACTTTTAATATTATTACGTATTTTTTGTTGTTCATTATTTTCATCAGGAATTAGTAGATGCAGATATTAATTAGTTAATATATAGTCTTTTGTTACAATGTATCAAGTTTCCATAGTATTTCAAGCAGGAAATGAACAACTATATTGTTACCAGAAAATTCGTAATTGAAATTGGCATTCATTCAGGTTAAGTTTCCTAACAAAGAGCCAGTTTTCATTCAAACTGTCTTTAACCTTTATCTTGTTTTCTATGCCTACAAGTTGAGAGGAATTATTGGCGCTCGAATTACTTTAAACGTGAACTACGACGTAATATCTTAATATTTTTAATGAATGTTTTTTAATACACATTTTGCAATTAATATAAGTTCATTGTTTCTTATAAGTTTTCTATTGAATATTTAACTTACTAAAATTGTAAGAGATTGCCAAATTGACGACTATATTTATTATATATTTTTTCTGAACTATTAATTCAATAAAAAAGTTGTATTAAAAATCTATATAATATGCAAAATTTTCTATAACTAAAACAATGTATTTTGAAAAAAAAAACGAAGCAATACGTGCAACAAAAAAAAATAGGTCTTCAATATCAAAGTAGCGTACTTATTGATTCTTATTATTCTTATACTAGTATAATAAATACACAATTATATTTTTTATTAAGAATTTTCATTCCATTTTAAAATAAAGTTTTTTCTAGATCACTAGCATTAGGCAACGAAGTAGCTGGAAGAGTTGATAGAAAAACTGTTAGAACCAACGAACAGTGATAATGGCTAAAGTTATGAAACGCATTTGTACAGATATAAATTAATTCTGTTGAACAAAATTTTATTAAGCTTTATGTTTTAAAATTATACCCATTTTTGTGCTCATTATTCTACATATTATTTATTTTTCTCATAATTAAAACACGATTATAGAAGTATAGAAATATAAAGTTTTTAATATAAAAGCTTTAATAAATTGGTTACATTATTAAATCTGGATCGTGGTCAACGGAAGGCGAGATGAAAATGCAGATTTACAAAATATTTTATTCAATGCAATAAAATATTTCGTATATCTGTAAATTGATGTGAACTATTTGATGCAACGCTTTTCAAATCTTCGCTATAAACTAAGGTAGCTTCACAATCTCATTTTCTTCGAACAACGAGTTTTAAATTTATGTTCTTATATAATATAATGAAAGAAAATTCGTAATTATTAAATTGATATTTTAAGAAAGAGTATTTTAATGACCGCAATCAGTGAAACACTGCATTTCGTACAAAAGCATCCAATAATGTGAACGGACATCAATCATCAGACTGAAAGGCTGGTTTAATTGTTTGGGAAAAGGTCATTAAAAAATACTCCGCCACATCTTATACGTATTATTTTGTTGTCTTATAAATACTACTTGACAATTGCGAAATTTTATTGCTTTTTTTATTTCAAATATAATAAAAATTGATATGAACATAAAGTATATATGTTACTGAGTGCTTAAATTAGGTTTATGTAGAATAAAAGCATTTTAATACGTCACTATTGTAACTTTACTTTAAGCAGCATTTACACAATATGTGCCATGAATATTTTATCAGTGGATTTACTAATATGTCTGTACGAAAATAGGCGACCTTGAAGCAACAGTAACGACTCAATACGACTTTACGAAAATATAAGATAAAAGATTGCCTTACTGAGATTCATGTTAAATTTAAATTATTAAAGAGTTATTCTTTTACTCTGTTTGTGCTTTGCGAAGTCTCTTTATACAATCTATAGCTGTGGACATTTCTCTCTTTAAAAATCTGAATGGCTTTCAAACACTGTCAGTCAGATAGTCATTATCATCTCGTGGGAATTGGATGTTAAAACGGTGCTAATTGTTTTCATAATAGGAATCTTTTGTCATCGAGTCATTGAGAATAGTTTGAATTCAGTCTCCATATGAAACGTTTTGCGGTATAAGAGTTTTAATTCAGTGAAGAACATCATTTTAATGGGCATAACATGTTCACTCATTGCTGTGCAAAAATGAATGTAAATTATAATTTTAAATTTTCAACACTCAAATAAAAGAAACGCGAGCATGTAGCTGCGCTAATAAAAAATATGTACAAAGTTAATTACTACGACATTTATTATTCATAAATGCTATTTTACAGGAGGAAAGATTGAGAGTAAAAAAAAAATTATAAGTGTATTTTAATTAAGTTGTAAAACTCCGGGCATTTCTTTAGTTTCATATAACTCAGCGTTATATTAATTTTTATTTTCTTTACATCGGTGTAAATATTTTCTTTTATTGATATAGTATTATGTAAGTCATAATAAACGCTGACAGAATTGAATATCAACATAATAATGGAGCATGTCAGGGGCCAGTTGTCAAGGAAATATGTAAAAAATATGCACCAATGTATTTTCACATGAAAGTAAATGTATCTATTATTCAAATCCCCAAAATAATATCGATAGCTTGAATTATACTTACACTGTTATTGGTTTCCTTTCGGATAATTTATTAAAATTGTCCTACCGATAAATATATCCTCTGAAACAGCTGTAATTTATCGTTTGTTGATTTTGCTATCACTTTATTCTATTAAAGTACCAATAATAAGGCTTATTTATATCGTTGAACGCAATTAATTAATTGTTTTTTAAACCACACCCGCCACGATTTTGCTAATTAAGAATGAGGTTCTTATTTGTGATATTAATTTTACCGTCCTCTTTAAATTTAATTGACAACTCAATGGCTGAGTGTTACAATGATAAAAAACCATTTCGTTCGAGAACAATAATTGATAGATAACACACAGTGGCACACTACGAAGCCGAAAAAATATATTTTTTAACAGAGCAACCATTGAAGCATACAGGCGTCAAATAGTATAAAAGGAATTACAAAAAAATGTGAAAAAGTAGGACATCGTAAGAGGGTCCCTTCGCAGGTCCAGGCATTTGTTGAAGGACAATTGAATGGCCCTCGACTTACGTACGGCGCTATGACAATAAAACGAAACAGCCATTTTCTTTTGGGGTAATATTGTATAGCAATAATCGAAAACCGACTAACACAGTAAAACATTGCACGGAGCGCAGTTTCGAAATCCAAATGTATTTTTAATGGTACCCCGCGGGCAATCAATTTTGGTTCAGAAAGCCTTCGAGTACTCGCCCGTATGCATTGTTCGTGCTTCGCTGTTTCTTATTTTTAATATGTATGCATGCAATTTTAATATTTGATAAATCCCATTAACGGGTGACGTCACCTATTCATGACCACTGTTTTTTGGTATCGCGAAGTTGAACTCAAAGCATTTATCATTAAGTTTTACGGCAGCCGAATAAGACTTTTTTCAGATTGTAATTACCTTGGTTTATAGAATTTTTTATTTAAATCTTTGTCACAAAAAATATATAAATCTTTGCTCTGTTTGATTCGGATTAACGTCGAAAAGGTTTTAAAGCTAAAAAAAATTTATTAAACCAAAAAAATAAACCGTAATCTGTATTACAATAAACATATTAATGTTTTAGTTGAGATATTAATTTCCATCTGAACGCTTTTATGTTTATTCTATATGAACGTAAGGAAATAGATGATATAAGACGTAATAATATATTCTTAAAACAATATGGAACATGATATTTATGACTGTAGTAACGAAATCCGCTCTTATCGCATGCCGTAAAACAATACCTAATTCGCCGAAGTGATATCCAGGGTTCCTTTGAAGATTGGTGTGAATTTCATATAATATATTTAATAAATATTACTTCCTATGATATGGAATTAAATTAAAACCTCCCTTCTAATATTGCTAATGTTTATTACTTGTGCGTCTCAGTCAATCGTGAAATATCTAAGAAGGTCAATTTGCTATTTGTATTAAATTCATATGTAAATATTTAATAATATATATACCTTTGTCGTTACTATATGTAAGCTTGTAATAAAATTATATGTAGCACGTTACATTCCAAGAAATGGTCCCATAACAATAGCCGAATATATAATTGGTGTGAAAGAGTGTTGGACATATTCGTTTGTCGAATACAAACCGTGAAATCTGAACCATAATTATTTTACAACTCCTCAGAATTTTAATTGTTCCAGACACAATAAAGGGTGCGATGTATTACCAGTTAGATGTCAGTTATTTAACAATGAAACTAATTGTTACCCGCGGCGTCGCTTGTTTATCGTAATGTTTTTGTGATATTGAAACAAAGAAGTCTCTTATAGTCATAATGAGATGTAAGATTTTCGTAAATTTTATTCATTTAAATGATACTAATATTTTTCGGATATACAACGCGACCGTGATCACGGGCAGACGGTTGCTGAAAAGTAAGCGAAACGTCGGAAGTATGTAGTTTTTTACAAAAATAAAGTTGCTTAATATATCCGAAAAATATCAGTTTCTCTTATAGTCAATTTTCTTGTAAAATCCGTTCAGATCTTAAAGCAATTTGACTAACAAACATCCAATAAACGAGGAATGAATAAGAATATTAATTCCAAAGTTGCGTTTTTTTATAAATACATAAATACGAGCATATATCACTATTGATACTTAAATACTTAAACTTCATTTATATGTATAATCGTATTAAAAACTGTTTCATGCTGTAATATGTTTTTTGCTTTAGTGTGTAACCTATCTTTAGCTTAAAAAGAAGTCTCGAACCAGCGCTAGATTAATAGGGATGCAAAGTTTTCACAAACTTAAACTACTTCAAAGTTGGACCAACAGGTTTAGGTCCCGCCATCAGCAGACTTTAAAAATTATGAACCAACATATGTTAAGAAAAAAAATTAAAACCGTCGAGTACGAGGAAGTTATATAAAAACGTATTAGAAAAAATAAACAACAGGAAAGACACATGTCTTGTGTACAAAAAAGACGCTTCCAAGTTTTTTTGTGATGCTTTTGTAGTAATGTTACCTGTCGATATATGGGAGATAATAAAACGATAGAATACATTGATCTCATTGGCGACGACGTGTCAGTTATTTGAACCTACTTATGAAGTTGTAAAATGACGCTAAATTCTATAATGTACGCTATTTGATATGAAGGGTATGAGTTTAAGACGATTAACATTCCAAAGAACTAAGCCCTTTTAAGAGCTACCTTTCTGATTATGTGTTTTTTTGTTCGAGATTTATATAGCACATGTTAGTGGAATTACCTGCACCAACATTTGAGCATTGGTTTTTTTGTAGAAAAAATGGCTCATTTGATCAAAAAATTGGCACGAACTGGAACTTCGTAATTATGTGGAACTTTTCGTGTGATATCCTTGAAAAAGACCTCGTAACATGATGTTATAATCTGAGTATAATACAAATAGTAACAATAATAATCATTATTGTATGTTGAAATAGTTTTGATATTATGCAATTAGGATGTTCGTAAACATATAAATTACATATTTTATGATTAAAAATTTCGTCTACTCATATGAATTATATAAAAAAATTCTTCGATCGAAATTTTTGAAGTATGTTATCTTAGAAAAAATATCTCACAAAGATACAACGGTATAAACAAATCTAAAACAAATAACTGCCTTTATTCGTATTGTAGTCACACAGAACATGCATTGTCATGGTCATGGAGTGCGGCTATTACTGATCTAAAGAACACTACAAAAAGTCTTCGATGTCACGCCTATGCAGTTCGATGGTTCTCACGGAGTACCGAACAAACAACTCTCACTCTGTAACCCGATACGATAATAACGCCTGCTTTCATATTCCTCTCATCCATTTCTCGGCATGAAGTGAGACAAAGTTAACTAGGCCGAAGAAAACGCTCAATGGAAACGAGACATTCGAAGGGGTTGTTTGAGACTTCATAATAAAAGCAATGCACATAATGAAAGCCGCGATGTTCGACACGTTTGTATGTGAGTTTACAATTTGACCATTCCGTGGGAAAGAGCTGGGGGCGGTGTGATAATTGGCTGGTTTGCGTATCTCAAAACCTTCGACGAAGGTAATTATATTTCTCGGGGTAAAACATGTGAAACGCTCAGATGATAGGTCCATTCAAAGATTTATTGAGCTGGAATTTGAAATTTCTATTCATTTTTAAAAATGAATAGGAAATTTTTCATAGCTCCAGCGACGGCTTTATAGCTTGAATTTTCGTATCCGCTTAGGCAATACGTAAGCGAATATTTCTATGTCAGAAATGAAATGGTTTGTTAGCTTTGGATGAAAATAGCATGGTATATTTTAAACTCCTTTGTAACGTCTTAAAAAATATAGCGATAAATAAATTCAATACCTCTGTTTATTGCATACTTTTTGCGAATATTTCTCAATCAAACTGACCTTCTTAACGCGAAATCGGAATAATAATAGATTATCGGGGTAAAAAATGAATAGAAAAAGCCCGGTTTCCTGAACAACCCCGCAATCAGTCAAGCGTGAGGTGCGCACGTCGCCACCTCGTTGGGTTCTTCAAATATTAGCTCTACAGCAGCTTAAAAAAGGTAAGAAAAAGTTAATGAAAGATTAGACAGATAATAGATCTAACATTTTTTAAGCTGAATATCCATCAGTTCTTTGTCTTTGTTTATAAATTTAAAAAAATGATTATGTTTATGTAATCTTGCTATTATTGCGTCTAGAAATTTCTTAAGGTAACCAAAAAAATACCTATTTCGGAAACTTTTGCTAGCTAGCATACATTTATGAATATGTATATGGCACCACGTGCGTTGACATATTGGCTCTCTTCCATATCTCTTGAAACCGGGCTCAAAATGCAGCCTTAAAGCATATATTTTAAGATTATTCCACTTCCTCTTATGTATAAAGCTATAGATTTCGTAAAACCTATATATTTTACCCTATTTAGGTACACAATTATTTATTATTTTGCAAGAAATAATCTATGTTTAATGCGAAAAATATGTTTGCTGTTTCATATCAACTCTGGAATTATAGTCACATCTTTAAGTAGTTATTATTTTTCGTAAATAAAACATTGTTATGAATAACCCAACAAAACATGTCAATATTTAAAAATAAAATTGATCATCTTTCACGTATTGTTTGTAAATATTTTTACATAGCAAACAGTCTTTGTTTTCTTGAAGTCTTTTCAGAGTAATAATGTATTAAGATTCTAAGATTCTTGTTAATCTTATTGATTTGTTCTTTATTTTTTTCAGTCCTAAATGATAAATATATATATGTATATGTCTTTTCGACTTTCCCGTAATTTTATATTAAGAATCTATTAACAGTTGAAGTCATACAACATCATTGATTCTTAAAACCCCATTAGATTGAGTCTCCAACGCAATTAGATTCAAAAATAAAACGAAATTCAATTAGGAATTATGTAGCCGTAAATAAATAACGGAAAAAAACCAAGTTCTGTTTTTAATAATGCCTTTATAATGAAAATGTTTTAAAATAGTTGCCGGTCAGTTATAAAACACCTCCTTAAAGTAAACTGCTGTTTTAATCCGGCAGAGGGTTTGCAGACTAAGTGCTTAATTTATAATTGAAACCGCGATTCAGAGAGAAAAAGTTTAGAGGAGAGACAAGTTCGTGACACGTTAGTTGTATAACCAGTTTTAATTATAGTAGCAGTAAAGAGATTATGTATAACCCTCGCTAATTGTTCCAACATGTCGTGTACGGGATTAATTCTGTTTGATTAATTAAGGAATTATCTGTTTCATATGTAAATGCAAAATATTATTATCAAAACATAAAGCAACTAAAAATTTTATACGACGAAAAAATAAAGGAATATTTGAAGAAAAAAACCTTCTAATAGATCCTTAAAGTTAGTGGTAAGCTTTTTTAGGTTTGTACAAAACAAATAACAAATGTCCGGTCACTATGAAAATAGTGTTGTGAATAAATAGAACCTTTGCCGGAAGCAAACGATCTGTTCTGAACGCTTTGCTACATACACCGAAAATAGAAATTACTTATTTGAATAACAAAAATGAAAATTTACACTGTATTACAACTCGTATAATAATTTAAATGATACTCCTTAAAAAAATATGCATAATAATAATAGTAATAATAAAAAATGTATATACATTTATCAGATTAGGGAATTTTTCGTAGAGTAACTAAAAATGCTAGCAACTTATTTAATTTACAATGAGGTTCAGGTGATGCTTAACTAGAGATTAACGGAACGAGGTCACGTGTACCTAACGTATCATATTACGAAGGGCGTTTGTGCTGGAAATTTTCGGAGCGCGACCAACAATACTTTCCACAGCTTTCCTAACAAATCCTCAAACAAGATGGATATGTAATAGAACATATGTACTTATATTCTATAACTTTATAATGATATCTACGATTTTCGCGTAAAGTAATTTAAATGAAACTATGTTTTTCAGATACTATTTAAATTGGTACTTTCATTTCGTCTGCCCGTGATCACGGTTGATGCAAAGAAACCGAAACGTTTGGAATATGTAGATATTAAATAATAAAAAAACCGCTTAGTGTCTTAGTAACTTAGCTTCATTTATAACTAAATAGTTTTCATCAACGTAAGTACTTCTATAATCTATATTATAATTAAGTAGTTTGCATCACAATTTCCTAAAAAACATATCTTGTTGCAATTTCACGCTCTGCAGAACATTACCAATAAAATTTCAAACATATTATCAAACTGTGTGAACTTCCATATGTAATTTCAAAATACTGTTAATGTATAGATCACAATAAAAGATTATAGCGAAAGGAAAATCCATTATGTGTGGATTTTGTACTTTCAGATAATCTCCTATAAAACAATACGTGTAGTAATCTTGTACTTAGGTATAAGTGTGATAAATTAAACAAGGCTTTTATTGAATCAGTGGAAAACAAAAGCGTGTTCTTTATAATTTGCTGATAGTTATCCTTCACGCGTCGTAAGTTTATTGTGAAATAAACCACACAAATTGTAGGTAAAAATAAAACGTTTCAAATAATTTGTTAATACAATACTAGATTTAATTCATTTTTAATGACTTTCAGATGAAAAAACTCGAAGTAATTTTTATCGTAATGTCTTTAGATATTCCATTATCTGCCGATCATGATAAAATTTGCATGTACTCAAGGATATAAAACCGACCTGGATATAAAAAGGAGCGTTTCCGATGAATGCAAAAATGACCCATCACGCGAGCGAAGCCGGATGAAGCCTAGTATTTTACAAGCAGTTGGATAACAGAAGGTTGTATAATGTATTTTTTAATTTAAATTACTGTGGACTTTAAAATTAAATTTCAAATAAATTGTCTCGGTATAAAGCTTAAATGGACTATGTACAATATTTAATTTACTATCAAAAGATGACTATAGCGTAATTGACAAAGCGAATATTAGAAATATTCCAGGCTTAACAACTTGAAATCCTGCTTGTGTCAATGTTTTCTATTATAATATTGAATTTAATTTAATTTTAGTATATTCATCTGAGTTTTAAACATTCTATAATAGGTTATTTAATTATCTTGTTATCAATTAATAAGCAAATAGCAAAGATACTCATATCGTAAGGTCATGCAGGCGTGAGAAATTCTGAGCGTACATCAAGAGGTCGTGCTAAGATAACATATAATTTTAAGTGATTATTACTTACCTTCATAGAAAAATTGCATTTTTAAGAAGTAAACTAAATTAATTTTAATGCTAGAGAAATTTCATTGAATAAATTTAAATTATAATTATAATAAATAAAATTCAAGTATTAATAAATGTATATGTATTCATATGGTTTTGTTTTTTATAAAACTAAAACATTATAATGTATTTGAAGAAATATACCTATATATTTCAATGTCAATGTTTTGACGACTGTCCTTATATGTGTTTTAAATAATACACACACACATATATGTATATATTATATTATAATTCCATTTACCTAACAGGCATATAAACATTCATTTACAGATATTTTACTCTGATAAGTGGAAGGAAATTTGTATTGACAGTTGGAGTGTTCAATTTGTTTAAGATAAAACGTATAAATACGGATAAATCGGTAAATAGATTTAGGATCGATTAAATGTTTGTGTATCGGTTATTTCCAGCACGAGTCAAGCTTAAAGATAAGATAAATCAAGCATTGCAAGCATAAAATATATCTTTTACCTTTAGAAATACGAATACTACTTAGGCTGTATTACTTAGCATTATCGAGTTAGCTTTTCAATTTGAGATCGGTTTTCGTGTGTTGCAAATTGGTTCCTGAGGCAATTATGCAGACACGAGGTGATATATTTAGAGGCGTTGACACTCTCGTCATGGGAGTTCTTGGAAATTAATACATGAACAGCTTAAATACCATTTTTTGAACAGAAAATTATGTTTACTAGATAAAAATATGAGTTGCGAACTTTATAATTATAATATTAAATTTTTTCCCCTGCTAAGTTTCTAATTAGGGATTCTTAATAAATAAAATAATTAAAAAAATCTTTACGTTAATTTGACCACAAAATAGAATGTAACATTTTTTAAATAACTGTTAATAAATTGTTAATTTTGGCCTACACTTGATTTTTGCCCTTTTTTTATAGTTAAAACGGAATATAAATTTAATTTTCGTTGCCAATTCCATACCAAATTCTATCTCCCTGAACACGTTTTAATAATTAATCCATACTTTTTATTTAGCTGAAACTAATTTATCTAATAGTTAACCTACCAAGTATAAACCTTCTAATGAGTTTCAATTAGTACATATTAAGATGAAGCTTAGTTAAAAATACGCGTTTTGGTTCTTAAAAGATATACACGTCGCTATTTTTGTTACGACCCGAGGCTGGGAATGCTTTTTAGCGATTCATCGCGAATTCCGAATGTAATTACCTTGAAGCGATTCAACTCCCTTAACTAGTTCGTTCCGAAATAAAATTATCTACATGGAACTTATGTACATATTAGTTCTAAAAAATCTATCCCTACTAACATTATAAATGCGAAAGTAACTCTGTCTGTCTGTCTGTTACGCCTAAACCACTGAACTGATTTTAATGAAATTTTGGTACAGGTATGGAGTTAACCTTGAGAAAGAACAAACGATAGTTTTTATCCCAGACTTTTGAAAACTTCTCTTGGAAACGCTATATAACCGAACTCCACGAGGGCGAAGCTGCGGGCGGAAAGCTAGTATTAATATATTTGTACCTAGTATAAATACTATGTCATTTTATTTTATTATTCAATACTGTAATAGACACGCAATTCAACGGACTTGCTATTATAGTCTTGTTATTTTATTTACCAAATAAGGTGCAATAGAAATAGCACATATTTATTGTATCAAAAATTATAAAATAATTTATAAAGAAAACAATTTTTTCAATAAAATAAATCAAAAATTCCACCATTTATATTATTTACGATGTTATTCGAGCTGAAATTACAGATAAGTATTATGAAGAGATCTAATTATAAATTTTAAGTCAAAATACATTTGGTTTGTTTTAACGGAACATTTGCAATTCAATTTTGTTAGTAAATAGATCACAATAAGTGGCTGTACTTGTGGTTGTATGAGGCCTTCGGATGGCTCTAGAACCTGTAACTACAATTGATGCTCCACGAAGGTTTAATTATCAAAGATAGTGACGTCCAGGTGACCTAAAAACGTAGAATTCTAAACAGTTTTTTTTTCAACCTGTATAAATTTATGTAAATGTGCCTAAAGGTCATGCCGACTGCTAAGCGGTTTAACCTGCGTTAGGTTCTTTTGTGACTATTCTCATTGGGAACAGAAAACATTCAAAACGGTAAGTTTCTGACCAAAACTGTAATTACCATTTTATAGAATTTACGTACGACCGTATTATTATGTGTGGAGATTTATCAATGGAAAATACAAAGTCTATTTTAGATTTGACTATAAAATCGTGATATATATAGCCTTCGCTAGAAAATTTAAAAGATATTTCTTAAAAAAGTCTCGTTGTATCCGTAATGAACATGAAATAAATTTTCATATCTTTCTATTGGTAATTATCAACAAAAATCAAACAGGTTATTCCGTATCTTCACATAAACTACATAAAAAGCTTTAATTTTAATTATGAAACTATGAAATAATTCTCATTTATATATCGTTGTATTAATAAATATATGTACACACATATATATATGTATGTGTAATGAACATAATAAGCATAGCTATATTTATAACCGGTGACTAGTGTAATCACATACAGAAAACGTTATTTGATATGTGCCATGTATTCATAATATTGACATATTGACATATATGTATTTGTTACTGAGAAAATATGTATATTTTCAGTTTAAAGCGATTTATATACAAACATAATATGTATTTACGATACGATTCACGATAATGATTAAATATTATCGTTATTTTTATTCCAAATATTGGATATTATTAAAATGAAACTAATATTTTTCGGATTATAATAGGCGTTTTATAATTATAAAAACTACATACTCCCGACATTCAGATTACTTTTTGACAGTATGTAGTTTTTACAATAATAAAATATGTACTTTTAGTAATTCGATAAATATTAGTTTCATTTAAATGAATACTCACGAAATTCTTAGATATCATTCGATATTATTCACATTAATAACTTTCTGAAAATTTTTCAAAGATTTCTGTACATTTAAAACAATTATAAATTTATTTAAGTCTAGTAAATTTTAGTTAGATGTTCTAAATCTCCATTTTAAGTCGTCCTAATAATAGATGTATCGTTTCACGATGTTAACATGAATCGCAAATTTCTCTTGCTATTTACGTTTTGTTTGAGACATAACAAATAATATTATTTTAAGTTTATCTTGTGTATAACAAAGAGTATATATTAATTTCCAAGAGAACCTTTCAAAAGTCTGGGATAAAAACTATCCTACGTTCTTTCTCAAGGTCAACTCTATCTCTGTACCAAATTTCATTAAAATCAGTACAGTGATTTAGGCGTCAAAGCGTAACAGACAGACAGACAGAGTTACTTTCGCATTTATAATATTAGTAGGGATTTTGTTATTCAAGTTTTAATTCAAACATGAGACAAAATTAGTTTTTCATTAAAATATTCTGTGGCGTTAGAGTATAGGCTATGTAAATTATTTAGTAATGATTTGCTACTCCAATATTGTTCAAGGGTTTTGCTATAAAAAATATTCAAATATTTTTTTCAAAGAACACATTAAAGTATTGTAGTTATAATATAGTTATTTTATTCCTTTTTCTCTTAATAATTTATTATTTTAATTTTTATTATTTGAATGCTATAATTTAATTTATAATAAATTGTATTCTATAAATTTATTTCGTACTCCATTCTATGTTAATATTATAAAAATTAAGAGCCTGATATGAAGAACAAATTAATAAAAACTATTAAAAACTTCTTTATTTATTTAATGAAAAAAGAAAAATATAAAGTTTATGCTAAAATTAAAATAAATAAAATTTTATCACGCAACTAAATTACGTATATTTAAAGTTGTTTTTTACTTACCAGCTAAACTCACGACCACAAACAAAAACTTCCAAGAGCAATTAAAAATCATCTTCCCCATATTCAATTTTTCGTGCACTAATTACTAATATCTCGAAACAGTTCTATTGTCTACTTAATAACATCCAAATATTGGCGCACTGATGTTAATTTTACTCTCATATTAGTATTACAAAAAAAAAGTTAATTATTCAAATTTAGAACACTCTAAAATTATATACTAACTCCTTGATTATTTAATATTAAAAAAAAATATCGTTATTTAATTTACGCGCGCTGTTAACACACGAGTGAACTTCGGTATAACGCAAAGCGTATAGAGGCCGGTGATCGACCCTACCGGAACCACAGTCGTTGGGTTCGCGACTGACGACTTCATGTTCACGACACCGAAACGCGCACAGAACAAACTTAACGTTTCCTTCACCTACACACCTGTAGACACTTAAATCTTACAACATAAAGCTCATTATCGAATGACAATTGTTTGAATGATAAAATTGTTATGATATAACTAAAACCATAGTTTTTGTGGAGCGTACGCGCAGAGAAAAGCACGTTGGCCCATTGTTGGTATTGTTTCGGTCAAAAGTAAAAACAATACGGTAAAAAGGGTGCGATAAAGACAGTTACGCAGGCTATAGGAATGTGGATGTTTATGCAATTAATCATAATAATGATCATAATGCAGCATAATTATAAAGCCATCTGCACACTGTACGAAAAATTATTTACATATTTGATTGTATCCAATTGTGAACGGGCTTTATATTACAGTTTAACTTAATTTCACTCTGATTGGAGAGGATATTTATTTATTCATTTTTAATACTGTTAAGTGTTTCTTGGGTGTGAGTTTTTGCAGTTCAAAGCTTAATGGGACAAACCGTTGTAGAGCAATAAATTTTTCAATTACTCACTCGAGGTTTGGAACAATTAGAAAAATAATGTTAACTGACATATTGGTTTAGTATACTTGATCGTTTTAAACACTTTTTTTATATTGATAATAATTATTATATCCTATTAAAGAGGGTAAATGTGCATATATTAATATGTTTCGAATATTTTTTTATATACATGTTATCTTATTAAAGTTCGCAAAATACTTCGTTAAATAATGAGATCTAAGATTATCGCGATTATTCATTTAAATGAAACTAATATGTTTAGATTTACTACGCAATTTTTATTTTTGATTATAAACTACATAATCCCGACATTTCGGTTACTTTACTATTTAATTAATACTTCGTTTGATCAATAACTAATGATTTAGTTATTGTGTTTATTTTGGCCATAATTTTCAATCCGAATTCTATTTTAATCATTAAAGTTACCAAAGATAAATAATCTTGAATAGTTGATGTAATTAATTCTTGTAGTTTTAGAGATATTAGAAAGTGAAATTACATTTTAAAATAACCTTTTATTTATATAAACTTTTGCTTTAAATTCAGCACGATAATTGTGAGGAATTAATAATTTTTGTCTTTCATACCTTTTGGAAATTAATAGTTGCTGAAATAATGTAGTCTTGTCATTTAAAATGAGTCATTACTGGCCTTTTTATTTATTAATATATAGACTATTCCGATCTTATTTATATCTTAACAAATTCATATGATTCTTAAAGTTTGTAATAAATTAATAAATAGACAAATAACACCATGTTTTGCGTGTAATATTAGTATTCTCCTTTATTTTGTTGTTCTAATAAAAAAAACATTTTAATATTTATAAGACTTTTTTAAGAGTGATATAGATAAAATTTAATTATAACTAGGTATAAAAAAAAATGATTATAATAGTAATTAACTAATTATATTCTACTTTCTAAATTTACGAGACCATTGATATGTCATTGTCATGTCATTCAGTCATCATAGTGTCGATTTAAGACATAATTTTGTTAATAATATATTATTAATAATATCCAAAATACTAATTCTCGAATGTGCAATAGTTTTACCCGTTTTTCGAGCTATTCTCCCGAACAAGTGAAGCGAAACGAGCGAACTTTCACAAGAGTTCATAAAGTGTTATTATTTACGAATGTCGAAAATATTGAAAATAAGTTAAACGCCACATTGAATGTGAATTTAATTTTAAAAACTTTATACTCTGTATATTATGAAATAACATTGAAATATATTAGGTAATTGAAATGAATATACAAAATAAGCTTTATTGATGATCTTGTATGGTATATATATTTATACACTTTCTTAGTTTTTTGACCATATTTATTTATATACTAAGGACTATATATCAATGGTTTATGTATATATATTCTAATTTTGGTCTCATATATTAGAAATTAATTTCAAAATTCCCTATAAACTGTGGTAGATTAAATTTAACATCATAGAAATAGTACGAGAAATACCTCAACTGCCCTCTAACTAAAACAAATATACACATAAATTTAATTCTACGTTTTATTTCGCTAAATTAAATAAGACATAACTATATTGTATTAAACAAAAGCATTCACTAGATTTAACATGAATGAGTAACAAACGACAGTATTAAAACTTTAGCATTTAGAAAACGTTTTATATTTAAGTAAATATATTAAAATTTAAGCTATAAATAGCAGTGTGGATTTTTTAATATTTTATGTTTTTATATGACGTGTAACAAAATTGTGTATGTCTGTCTATTTGTTAGTATATTACTCAAAAAATAGAGAAGCGAATGGTATAATAATAATGCTAGATTGAGTTATAGGTTGCTTTAAAGTGGTACACGTATATGTATATCGGCGCTATTAGCTTTAATAACGGGTGTAACGTGAAAATAATTTGAGCCTGTCATGAATGATTATTAAAACTCATTAAGATTCACGATTATTGTTAAAATTAAAACGGATTCAAAGATTGTTTAAAACGAGAATAAAACTATGTTTTAATGTTGGTATAAATATGACGTCTGGACACACGACAGCAGAGTTCAGTGAGTGCGGACCATTGAAGAATGTGATTATGAAGAACCTTCGAGAAATACAAGAATATTTAGAACAATTGAAGTTTCATTTTAAAATATCATGGAATGTACTAGAAGAAGTGGCATTAGTGACGTCAGCGAGGTTGGCGTCTCCCTCATTAAAAGAACGAATTTGTAATAAATCCGATATATATATTAAATTATGAATGTCTCCAACACCTAATATCACTACCATATTATCTTTAATATATAATTCATGTGGAGTCAGCTTCACAGATTTATTTTAATAAAAGTTACTGGGCGCCTAATGGCTTCCTGATTTCAGGGCGCACCATGAAAAAAACTTGTCACATCAATCCCAACAAATTGATCAGGTCAGAGGTTTTTATCGGGTCTATTTAAATCGATGACGTCACTCGTTTACGGACATAGTAAAATATATAAAAATCGTAAATGCCTCTAAAAGGGCTTTGAGCATAAATTTGTATCCCTAGAGCTTGTCCATAACTTGTATGACGCGTCACACTAAACTATATTTACTGACAATTTCGGTACACTCGTAAAATACATACTAAAAAAACGAGTTCACGTACAGAAATGACAGATATATTACCGCAAAAAATGTTAACACAATTTAAATGTTCCGATATGAAAACTTAAATAACATTCCTTTACTATTTTTTAAAGTTGAAAAATTGAAATTCAACCGTCGAGTGCGAAACGGGAAGCGGTTGTAACAATTAACACGGGAATCCATGTCAAGGGGTCGGCAGTTTGAAACCGGGCAGGTTAAACCAAGCTAAGTACGTAATTAGTACTAATTTTTGTTTTTCAAGAAACCTATTATAGCCCAGACCGTACAGGACTGTTTCTTTAGTTTAAGAAAAGATTTCATTTTGAAATGAGAGTGTTAGGTTTTGAATAAGTGTAGTATTTACATTACATATTGCTTAACAACAATCAATTGTCACCACTTTGGCATACAGTCAGAACACACGTTTCAACAGAATTAAATGGTATTGCCTGACTATTTTTCTATAGATGACAGTACATTTTTGTTGTGTATTTACAGGCGTAACCGCATTTATAAAGTATATAAAGTATCTATTAGCGGAAAGTGAATGGATAGCGAACAAGTATTGAGAGTCACAAATAAAATATTAACTATGGATATTAATGAATCAGTTTACCTTTATAAATTACTAAACTGTAGCTATGAAAACAAATTAATAATTGTATGAGATCGATCAATAATATATTAAATTTTAGTCAAAAACTAAATTTTACTGCCCTTGTTTAAAAAGCCATAATAATAAGTTTTCTTGTTATTACATGTATTAAGCACTTTTTGTGTTATGCTAGTAAAAATAACATCAAACAGAAAGCATACTTGCTGATATGCCACCTAAGTGGTGTCGTAATGTCTAAGTAGACTTAAGATCTTGATGCTCAGGTTTCCACTAGTGTACGTGTCTATAACTTCTTGGTGTCTATAAGTGTCTTAAGCTATTTATCCTCAGATAATCATCATCGTTACACAAAATAATATTTTATAATGTAATAATCTGACCCCTCTAACATATGATTAATATAAGGACTATAACAGTTCAAAACATATCCTTTGATATAGGTTTTTATGGTATGGCCCAGGGCCTCGCGAGTGAATCACATTTTCAAAGCGTCATTGAGATAGAAAAAGTGTCAGCGAACGGCAATCGTAATTTTCCCTTTTTTGCAAGATCTATTTCATGTATTAAAGAAGCCTCCGGCGGATCGTTCATGTGTGTGATTTTATATAAGAGTTATACATGGTTTAATAAATATTTTACAGGCCTTATGGTTCTAGTAATAAAGTTGTGTTTTCTTAAGGATGTTACCTGTAATTTAACCTTCATTAAGTACAAGACAATACCTATAATCTATATATATGTATAAAAGAAAACCGTGTTAGTTACACTATTTACAACTCAAGAACGGCTGCAAGGTTTTGGTTGGCAATTTATAGGGGAATAGGTTGGAATCGGGAAATGGACATATGATATTTATGAATTTGTTCGACCAAAAGAATAATAATTTGCTAATAAAATCCAAAATCTGTTTATTTAATGCATCTAAATCGAAATAGTTCGTTTGATCAGCTACATCTCAATACATCTCTAATTACGAAACTAACGCGCACAAAGTTACGGATAAAAGCTGGTTAAATATAATTATATTGTTGAATTTTGTTTTATAATTGTTACTCATTAAAATTTTTGTATCTTAATGAGGAATACGTTGTCTTTAGCTACATATATAAAGTTAAACCACAATGATTTGTGTCTATTAAAAGATACTTTTATGTCAATTTATCTCTGACTTTCAAAGGAATATCCTCTTCAAAATTTTGCCAGACTTCTGAAGATCACTTGTCAGTTAATTGTGGGAACGCTTTATCTGTGATATCTCGACAGTATCTGTATATTTAACTATAGTATATTATACAATTAAAGATCTAAGCTAATAATTATTTTCAAGATTTTAGCATACCTGAATCATTATGACCTTTTTCAGTGGTTCTTTTGGATGAGTACATGTAAAAGTCATAAGCAATTACGCGGGAACCGATCAAATAAAATTTTTTTTAGTTTATTTTTGTATTGTGTAACTTTTAACTTCATAGCAAAGGTAAACTATATCCACAATTGAAAAGAGCACCGAGTGGCTATAAGCAAGTATAAATATGAGTATTGTTTGGTTGTTGCAATCTTTTCAATACACTCTCTTTATTAACTTAACATTTCATTGTTTTAGACAAAGGAAAAACAAATAACGACAAAGGTAAATGGCGGACAAAAAACATATATATAAAAACCATTTCTATTTTCAATAGCCAAAAAAGCCCTGTAGCGTAGAGTAGATAAAGTATATTTTTTTTTATATAAAAATGACGTAAAAGATTTTCTTTTAATTGAAAACATATATCAACAACAAAAATGTAAAAACAAAATCAAAATATTTTTTCAACCTCGTAATATGATTAATCGTAACAAATATTATGAGAAAGTTGTTAATTGAATAAAATAATTTCATAGTCGTTTAATATAATTTCTCTGTTATACAGGGTGACTGGTGAATTACTATCAATATTTAAGGAGAATACTCGGTACATGATTCTCATTCGAATTATGTAAAAAAATAGGCACTTAATTTTTGACAAAATTTCCGTATAAATAAATAAAGTGTTGACACGTTCCAAGTGTTCCAAGTGTGGACGCGTGCGGCGGCGTGCTGATACAACACTACGCCGCAACGCGCGCGTGTGTGTGTGTGTGTGTGTGTATACCTAATCTGTAGGGTGTTCACACGATGCGTAATTAATTACATAACTTTTGGTTAAATTTACTTAGAAGTTTATTAATATTTATGTTATATTAATTTTTATTTTGTCATATATGATCGTCAAATATCAAGTCCTCAAATATCGATAGTAATCCACCAGTCACCCTGTATAAACGTTATTCTCAAGGATTAATATTGATTAAACTCTATGTATATATTAAAAATTCCCTTTGTTCTATTATGGATGTTTTGATTTGTTTGAGTAGATACGTGTTAAATCGTAACAAAGGATTAACTTATTTATAATACGACAAAAGATAATTTGGTAACAGATTCATTATACGAGTATGTTGTCAAATTTAATGTTAGCAATATTATACATATTTGTTTTTGTTACTTTATCTTTTACTCTTTGTTTATACAAATATCAATATATTACTGAATAAATGACATAACTTTTTAATACAAGAATTAAGTAGTATTTTATGAAATGATATCTAATTTTCGGATGTACCTGCTAAGCCTTTTTTTAATTGAATAAAATAAAAAGGAAGAAAAAGCAAATGTTACTTATAAATCTAACCGCATAAACTGCTAGTAAGAAAAGATATTTCTGCATTAAATTTACCTATAAACATAGTATAAAAACAATAATTTCAATTCTTAACTATATCCTCTGTTGCATTAAAATAAATTTATTTAATCTTAATCATTGTACTGAATATAAAGAAAGAGTTATTATTTAGTTTCCAAGATGCTTCACCAATCAACTTATTAAATAACAGCTCGACCTGAGTAATACGTACAGTGTGCACGCACCCTAAACGTTCCAATATAAATAAGGCCCCGTTCCGACTGGCAAGCTTTCCACTGGCAAATTCACGCTTTACTTGGGCTACAAATTTCCAACGTTTGCAGTATCAGTTTAATGTAGATACATACAATTGTAGTAGACAAATGCAGTTTAAATGTTTAAAAAATATTATTGATATATTGACATCTAAGATTTTTACGCGTACACATTTATATCAAATCTTATTGTTTCGGATAGGTACGGACAATTTCATCTAGCTGTGCGTAATAACGATTCTTGAAAAGATATCGAAAATCATGAAAATGGAAATATAAAATAATAAAAAACGCGTAGTATATCCAAAAATATTTAATTTAAATTAATACCCTCGAAAATATTAAGCACAATATACTACTTGATTTTTGGAATACAAAGCAGCTTTATTTATTGAATAAAATTATTTCATAGATTACAGATGTATATATAAAACTAGTAAACCCGGCGAACTCCGTTTCGCCACCAGAAGGCTTTTATATAACATTTCGTTTGGTGATTAAAAGGTGAAGATTTTTTTTTTGTTTTAAGTAGATCTCTTACAAATATCTAATTATCATCATTACGTCATTACATATCTGTCATTATATTTCAATTGCATAGCTGTCAATTGTGTTTCGTTATTCCACGTTTTATACTGACGTTCCATGTCAAGTCCCCCGGGAATGTGGTCGAACGGGATGAAAAGTATCCTATTGCAATTTCCTGGCTCCAAACTTCCTCCCTGAAAATTTTCAGCTAAATCGGTTCAGCCGTTCTTGAGTTATAAGTGGAGTAACTAACACGACTTTCTTTTATATATATAGATATAATATAAAAGATGTAGAAGGTGTGATATTTTTGTATTGAAAATAAGTAGTACCCTACATCATCACAGGGCTCACGATATTCTATTTCAACGTTGTTATGTAGTTATATATATATATATATATATACCTCAATAATAAAAATCGAATGGGTTATATTCATAAATCTCCTTCGATATCGCAAAACGAAAAGAATTAAATGTTTATAGATTTCTCTCGAAAAGTATCTGAATGAGCCGGAATAGCTCAATGAGGAACTTTCAAAGGCTCTTTAAATCATGAAACCATTTGAAATTGCGTCTAAATTAAATTATTCCTCTTATTTGTTTTATAACTATCAGTTCAATAAATACACTATTATATTGGGATATTTATTGGGAGAATATTATGATGCTGGTTATTGTATAAAATATATAATATGTAAGATAAATTTCAAATTTTCTTGCATTTTTTAATATAATAGCAATCCTTGGAAGAATAACTGGTGTTAAACGAATGTATTCGATTTAAAAAAAAGGCGAATATTATGAAATGGCTCTTATCTGCGACTCCGTTTGCGTAAAAAAGAAAAAAACTTTTAAATATTATGATAAAACACACGAACAAAAACCTAGTTAATTTCTCAAAAAACTACACTAATAGAAATGATCAGACTAACTATACGTAATTACTTACTAATTTAACCGAACTAAATAAAACTACATAAACGCCTATGCTCAAGTAATAAAAAAAAAATTAACTCTATAAATATTATATACGCTTTCAAAAGTTATATTTAAAACAATATTATTAAAAAAAATCTGTTGTGAATTGAATTTGGTGTAAATAAAGCATACAATAAACTATTTTAATTAAACACGAACATTTCTCACTGAAAATGACTAGAATATTCCATGAAAGTGTCATTCCGATAAACTATCAGAGCCCATAAAACATTTCAACTTTTATCTGTCATCCGGAAATTTATTCTGATGCCTCATTTTATGGCGTCATGAGTTGCACAATTTGATCTGCTTTTTGTTTTTCTATACAATAGAAGACGTTTGAATAGATGCATTAATAAGTAAAGGTAATAATAAGTATAGGAATAACTAGTAAGTATAGGTAATTCGCTTTCAAGATTTTAAGTTTAAAACAAATGTATACCTTTCTTAATTCATGTCGCTTTTATGAAGTGTCAGGACTATTTATAGAAGTTTACTTATAATTTAAGTGGTACAAGTATTGTAACGTATTTTTCGGTATAAGTGAGATTAAAATATGAAAACACTAGGTTTATAGCTTAAACCTGTGTTTATTATATTTATGTATAGTTTCATATGTGGATGCTGCGTTGCTAAAGGTTACCAAAATCCAATAGCCGTCAGTGGAATGTATTTGGCGCTGTCAGTCCGTGCGCTTCGATAGCGACGAGGCCTTTTAGAATTATTTAAATGATAGTTTTTTCCCGCTACTTTCCACTATTTAATAGTTTTCTTTTTTCATTTAAACGATACATTCATATAAAATCATTTCCAGATCTTTTGACTCTTTTTTTTTATAGACTATCATAATTTGCATAGTTTTTTTATTTAATCCTAATGTAAAAAGTTAAACATGGCTTAGGCGTGTATGTACCTACGTGCTTGCATACTTGTGTGTGTGTGTGTGTGTGTGTGTATGCGTGTGTGCGTGTGTTATGTGGTGTAGAATCCCTCAAACGAATCGACCGATTTCTATGATGTTTTAGAATATTTCGTTTTTAATATAACTAAAACAAAGTGAATATTTACTTCATATTAACATTATTCTGTATATAAACATACATATATTAATTCGTATACAATAAATGTACATCGGAAGAAATTCAAGTGCTACTTAACCGAAATCGATTCGTCAATCATTCTACTCGATTGGGATACGTAATGAGAAATCAATTCATTAAAATAACCGAGGTAATGCACGGCATCGTGATTTATGACTAATGAACCGAGCTTTTTGATTAAAAAAAATTAAAAAACCAAAGATAAAATCGCATATCGATTGAAAAGAAAAAAAATAAGTAAAGGCTCTGGTTTTCGCTTGAAATGGAATATACTTATGCTATAGCTATCGAAAATTTAATGTTTTAGTGCTGTTATTAACTTGGAATAAATATAAATGGAAGTCTCATAGACATCGCTCTACAATAGTTGCTTTGACTGACCTTGCAAGTCATTTCTATTTTGAGTGAGTGACTTAGATTGTCACCTGTTAGTTCTACTCCTTAGTCGTAATAACTCTGTCAGTAACACTGTCTCGAAAACTTCTATCTGATTCCCTTTGATCACTTCATGAGATTCCCTAGAGTTCTTAGTTGTCGAGTTTAACATTTCAGTGTAAAATTTAGGACATTCTAGATCAAATAAACAATAACTTTCGTCATTTTGACTCACTGGGACTCTAAAATGCTGCTTGTCAGAAACATATTCTTAGTCGAATAAAATTTTTTGGGTCATGAAGATAGTTTTAATCCATAAAAGTACAAAACATATGCAAAAGAATTTTGAAAATTTTGTAATCAACTCATTATATCATATAGATAGCTCTACTATACTTTACATACTAAATCTATTTTTACTTTAATCTAGATTTACTATGATTTTTCTTATCTCGTTCGTCCGTGATCACTGTTGCAGCAAAGTAACCAAAACTTGCTGATTACCTAGTTTATAATAATAAGGAACACGTAGTAAAAGTGAAAATATTAGTTTTATTTAAATTAATACTTGCGAAACTCTCAGAAGCCCTCATCTTTATAGTATCTTTGACACATGAAATAAATTTAACCAAAACAAAACACACAATTTATTTTATCCTCTACTAATACATAGGACTTTGTGAATTTGATTAATCTTTTTATTTCGAAAATTATTGACTTAAAGTCGACGCAGCTTAATGATAATTGCTTTCGGCATTAAAAGTCTAATAGCTTGATGGATAAAAATCTTCACGTTTTATAGACTAGCAGAAACGATATATGTATGTCCAGAGAAGATTTAATAATTAACTTTATACCTATAAATACTAAATATATATAGGTATAATAAATCGTAAATATAAATACCTATTTACGCGTAAACAAGATTTCATGTAAAGTAAAGAGTGTTCCAAAAGATATACATACAATAATCAAACATACGTTTCTATTGTACTGTATTTCTATAACAAAATAAATCTTGTATAATATAACTACTACTTCTACTACTACTACTACTAATACTACTGGTACTAGGTTTAACTTTAAATTATATTATAGTATAGATATTCACATATATTTATAGAATACACAACCTAGTTGTATGTTACATTGGAAGTTTATAAGAAAATAATAAAAAATAATTCTATTACATGGCTTTTATCCTTTATTATCAGAAATAAAGCTACAATAGGTTCGTAGAAAAGTTATAAGTATTTTTTATTTCATTAAGAAACTTCACCTGCTATCTCTTGTGCGTCACAAAAGATTATGGGTTCTAAATGACTTAAGCATATGAGTCACTGTCTTTTAAGATATCAGTCATGTAAGCAGCTAGAATTATTCTTTTAAAAGTTCTAGAACATTCTAGAATTTTCTCTAGGCTAACTGTATTCCACCAAAGATTTTAATGAGGTTGTAAAATAGAAAGTGGCACGCTAAAACTTAGAAGCGTTAATAAGATGAAGCAAGTAAAATAATAACAAAAGTTCTTTACACTGATGATGAACAGATCAACAGACAGCTAAGCTATCAATAAAGATCCCTCTTTGATGCTTACGGAATCCTGGAGTAAAAATAAAACATCTTGAAACACGTAAATAAACCATAAGTAACAAATAGAGTTACAGAGTAAAGAATGTACATTCTCTTTCCGGACACATCCCATCAGAATAACCCATAAGTCTTGTATTGAATTGAATTTACCTCATTTCCTACAATTTAGGGGATCAGTGAGAAATGAGAAGCGGACTGTTTATACGTGTTACGCGAACGAAGCCTTACGCTACCAACTTGAAATATCCAAACAGAAACTATGCCATATTAAATTCCTCCATACAATTCATAACTAACAACCAATAATATGAATTCCTTACAATCAATGAACAATTAAATCGATTTATATTGTTATATAATTATCGAAATTTATTTCGAGACAAAATAATATTATTATAAAGAATTCTTAATATTCTAATAAATGAACGAACAAAAATAGTTTCGTAACAATAGTAAGGCCGAAAGGAAAGATTTATGTATAGAGAGTATGCACTCGTATGTTTTCTAATATTTGGTAAAACAACGAAATATTATTTGGAGTTTATCAGATTATATTTTTCCTTAAAATGAATATCAAACTACTAATATAAAATTAAAATCAATATTAATATTATTTTCATAATATTTTATTCAGAATTTATATATTAAAGATGAATTTAATTAATTAACGTTAATATAAAAGTTGTGTATTCGAATGAAGTGGCATCGTGGTGCTTCACCGAAATCAATCCGTAGTTCACTCGACCCGAATTTGACTAATGAGAAATGATTTCACTAATATAACCGTCCAATCAGAAGCATTTATTATTTTCAACTATATATTAAACTACAATTTAAACGAGTTTATTCAATGACGTCAACAGTTTAGGTTTAAAACAATATTGGGATAAGCTTCTGTCTGAAGTTTAATGGACACCTGAATTCTATGATAAACTGTATTATTTGTATTTCATCGTAGAATCTAATTCTATTCAAGAGTCTAGAATTCTAGATTGTTCGTTTATGTCACCACTGTCTCCTAATTTTGCTACTTCAATAAGTACGTAATAAAATATATACACATATAAATATGTGGATACTTTGGAAACAAAAGAATTAAGTCTTTATTAAGAACTTCTTTTGTCTCAATTTTTACAGGCATGTCGTCAGTGTCTTACCTACTTCTATTCTATTTATTCTACTTCATAAACTAAGTGCTATCAAGTAGGTTAAAGATATCAAGTAATTCTAAATTAATCAATTACTTAAGTGAATGAAATCATTCAAAATCTGAGTGTCCTCAAGTGAAATTCAATCGGCATACAGTTTATCGAAAAGTAATTTACCAAATAATGTATTAAAATAGTTACATAAATTTTGTTATATTCAACGATTATTTAAACCTAAAGTGAAATAAAAGATTATGACAAAAATATAATAAATAAGTAATAAATTTGACGTAAGTAAAATTTAAACCCGAGCTTATTGTAATACGAAATATGACTAGCACTTTATTATACGTAAAGTACTGCTATAAAATACTAACTTGCATTTTCTTTTCAGACCTCTTTTGATACAAATATACAGGGTGACTGGTGAATTACTATCGATATTTGAGGACGTGATATTTGACGATCATATATGACAAAATAAAAATTAATATAACATAAATATTAATAAACTTCTAAGTAAAGTTAACCAAAAGTAATGTAATTAATTACGCATCGTATGAACACCCTACAGATTAGGTATACACACACACTCACACAGACGCGGCGGCGGCGTAGTGTTGTATCAGCACGCCGCCGCACGCGTCCACACTTGGAACACTTGGAACGTGTACACACTTTATTTATTTATACGGAAATTTGGTCAAAAATTAAGTACCTATTATTTTTACATAATTCGAATGAGAATCATGTACCGAGTATGCTCCTTAAATATTGATAGTAATTCACCAGTCACCCTGTATAAGTTTATTTTAAGGTAAATTATAAGAACTACTTTTAAGAGTTCAATTCATTTAACTAAAACTAATATTTTCGGATTACTACGCGCATTTTATTATTTTAAACTACATACTCCCGATGTTTCGGTTATTTTTCAGAAACCGTGATCACGGGCAGACGAGATGGCAGTTCAAATCATATTTACATTATTTTAATTTAAAGGTGTTCCTTTTTTGTCAATTTGTTAATTGACAATGGATGAGTTCTTCCGTCTCTTTCACTTACCTTTCAACACATGCAACAGCTATATCCTTTCCGATCTTTTACAAGCTGGTCAAGTAGCAAGCAGTCCGCTTCTATCAAGTCTTTACAAATTTGGCTACAATTAAAAGCATATTTTATTTAGGTGTACACATAAAATATGTATAAAGATCTTTATACTGGCATAGAAAAATGTTTTTCTAATACAAAAATGTCTGAACTACCCACTTGTTAGATAAATTTATACTAATTGCGGCACTGTTAGAATTCGCCACTATCACATACACAAACGAACCTATTCGATGAAACTCTAACAAGTCTCTGTAACGTCCAATTTTGAATTCGTTTGTAGTTTTACAACTAGTATAGTTTTATGTATATTCGCTTTTTATGAACGCACGTAGCTGGTAGTTGAGGGGGAAAAGTCGAATTATAATTATGGCAAAGGTGATAGCTAATGAGAAATAAAACATCGCTACCCTTAAAACATGATAAAAAGATTAAAATTTAGATAGTTGTGCCGTATTGTTGGAAAACATACACATTTTTTGTTTCATCTTTTATAAGAAATTCATAAAATTATATATGAATCTTGTACGAATGTCGTCAAGAAGATTTACGACGATCCCGCGACAATTCGATCCAATTTTCTTTGGTAAGGAGAAATGATTTCATTTTATTTACATTTAAACTGCGAATTCATGAGTTATTTCTAATAAAAGAATACAGTATAAAAGGGTGTTCAATTTGAGTGTACCTATACTCTAAATTAAAACATTTTTTTACATTTATATTGCAAACTAGCTGTGCCCGCGACTTCGTTCGCGTGGAATAGTGACTATGAGCAGCGTTTTTTTTTTAAATATAAGTATACTTATTTTTATATTGGATCATAATCACAGTCATTTTGGGTAGCTAAAAAACCTACTTTTCTGTAATGCTTCTCTATATAAGATTAATGGTGCCTATGTATGTATAAGCATAGAATAGTGTTCGACGTGATTCTTTAATTTGACATAACTTTTTTATTTATGAACCGATTGACATGAAACAAACACTAAAACATAACTGAAGCATACCACAATATATTTGTGAAAACCGCATCCAACTCGGATCAGCCGTTTCTGAGATTAGCGTGAACAGACAAACAGACAAAAAAAAAGTTAACTACATTTTTGGGTTCAACATCGACATAACAATAAACCCTGCTATTTTTTTTATTTTTATTTTCAATGTACAGACAGCACTTTTCTACAATTTTATTATATGTATAGATATAGATAACACAAATAATTGTATGGTTTTTACAGCTGAAATCTCAATTTCTTTAAACACATTTCCTAAATATTCGAACACATAGCAATGCGACCTCATTTGTCGATCTGTCTACGAATTTGTGCCAGTAGCATTTAAACAATCTGGTTCAATATGCGTTCCGTTTGCAATGTCAACGGGAGAATGTGATCGGATGTTGATAAAAAGATTACAGGAATCATTATATATGACTTTTTACACTTAAAACAGATTTACATACATATAATCTTATTGATTTTGATCGAATATATCTTAAATTACTTAAAATTAAGCTTTATTGTGTGGTTGTTACGAGTTAGTTTACGTTGTAAGTACTATTTTTCCATTTAAATAAATAACAATTATAATTAACAATACCTGAATACTTAACAGTCAAAATGGTTTATGCTGTTATTTCATTTAATATATTAGGACCTTATCATGACTTTTTTTTCACTGCAACACTAATATATATATAATATGTACAATTAAATTGAATATCGTCGGGGATAGTGCAAATCCGCGTAACTACCATTGGATAATTCCGTGTATCTACATTGGAAGCTGATTATCAGAAGAAAGTTGGAGTTGAAATATTTTCTAAATAAATCGACTTTTAAGTTAATTTTTTTCACAATTAGTAATAAATTAAAGACTAAATAGTTACTAATTGTGGAAAAATTAACTTAAAATTCTTTAATTTAGAAAATATTTCAACTCAAACTTTCTTCTGATAGTCTGCTTCCAATGTAGATACGCGGAATTATCCAATGGTAGTTACGTTGATTTGCACTATCCCCGACGATATAATATAATTATAATTTTATATATTTCTGAGATGGAAAACGTGAAACCGCTTCTGCTATCTGTATTTTCATACGAACGAGATATTTTCTGTCGGTGGATATTCTGTGGACGAGAAATGTAATTCTGAGCCGAATATGTTTCCATTGCGAATATTACTTTCTTCGGCAGCCCGCGGCGTATAAATGTTGATGTTTCATATTGTGCACCTGACAAGACCGTCGTCTTCCACACGTTCAAAATATTTATATTTCTACGACAAATCAATATAAAAGTTATACGCATAGAATATTTTTTACAAATTTTTTTCCTAAAGATAACTCTCGGCAAAATAAGCTTATGTTACAAGTGGCGCCCTCTATGCCGTGCTGTTTAATCCATAATATAATTTTTAGAATTATTATGTATTAGGACTGTTTATAATTAGGTACTTATTTAAGTATTAACTTGTATTAACATTTAAGTATTAACTTGTATTAGAAAACTATAAATACTGGCTTATGCCATTTTGTAAGAGATTACCAATTTGTGTTGAAGTAACGGCGAACATTGAAAAAGTAATTTAGAATCTCGAACACTTATAAATATCGACTAAACTAAACTTAACTCGAGGAAGGCGACGTACAATCATACGTGGTTGTCCAAAAGAGAAACACTTGTCTAATTTTTTTTACAGTAACGTTATCAAAAATACAAGATACCATCCCAACTCAATATCCAAGACTTATGAAATTAAATAAGTCTATAATATGTTTTGCTTAATTCATGTAAACAGGAAAATCCCGGTAATTAGACGTAATTTAAAGATTGTATAACTAAAAAACAAACAAACCACTTCTAAATATAGGTGATAATAAATAACTTAATTGGATAAAATCTACAGCTTAACGCCTTACACTAAGTACAATTTAATCCAAATTAATTTAGTTCAATCCATATTTGAGCCGGTTTTGAGAGTTAATGTTTAAATATTGTTATTTCTAAGTCTGTTTGCTGTATAGTCTTTTGGCTAGAACTAAATAATTTACAAAGTGTTTTACACCAAACTTCAAGGTTATGGACTCTAGCAAAATATTTGGAAAAAACGTGTTAGAAATTTTCTCTTTATGTCTTCTCCTTTACCCACTAGAGGAGCTTATAAACATTGATTATAACTTTAAAACACACGGTTTCAGCATATAATCGAACCAAGAACCAACTAAGCGCAGCTGTTCGTTGCACTGTCAGGTACTGTTATCGGTAAATATAAAAAATAAATTAAAATTTTCAATCAAGAGTTTCTTACTGGAAATAAATTGTAAATGTCATTGATTTCAAAGTAATATTTGTATATGTTTATAACTAAGTAAAGTAAATATTGTTCTAATTAAAATTACGTTCTTCAATGAAAGTTTTTCAGATAGATTTTATTATTTCAAGATTGGAATGCATGCATCAATTTGCTTTGTCAACATAAATGTTAGGATTATAAACATTTAAATTAAAATATTGCTATTTTACATACCTATATTTAATACACCCAAGTGTAAACTGTAAAGGTACGTAAATTGCAACGTATAATATAGTATGTATTATTATAGAAACTCCAATTAATAACAGCGCCATCTAGCAAAAATATACAGAGTTACATTTTAACAAAAGTCTCTTAGTCTTGAAAGATGGCGTATAATATGAATAAAAAAGAATGTAGTTGTTGGAGGCGCCAATTTCGTTAAAGAAAAACTAAAGTCAATAGACTATGTAGTATTTATCATAAAAGACTATAAATAATCTATTATCAATAATTATAAATGATCAAGCAAGTACATGAGCACACAAGTATCGTCATCTTTCGATATATTTCGAAAATTATGTAAAGTGCCTTAGATACTTTTAAATAATAACGTATTTAATATATTATTATTCATATTGTTACTTTTATAAAAATATTACTACTAAAATAAAACTCAATAATCACAAAGAAATTTTATTACATAAGGCAGTGTCCTTTACATTAAGGCGACCATTGATCTTACACGTAGTTCAAATAATTTATTAAAAAATATATGTACAACCTTTTTAATCAAGACTCCATGGTAACTGTTTCTATCGCGTCTACAGTGATAATCTTCATTGTACTTTTTTACAGTGATATGTAACTCTAAGATGGATTTCTAAAATTTAAAATGGAGGTAATGGCTAAAAAACGATATTTTTTATTTAGCCCGAGACTATAGAGAATTAAGTTCTTTTAATTTGAGCAAGGCGATTTAAGTTTTATTGCTATTATTCATAAATATAATATACATATGTTGCACCGTGGGTTGTTGTGTAAATCTTTTATGACCTCTTGTGAGCAAAGATTTTTGCATAAGTTTCCTTGTTGTCCATAATATGCACATAAGAGATAATGCGAATTCTTCGTCAGCTATATCACAATATATTATGTTATTTATATGTCTATCATATTACATATAAAATAACTATAACTCAATAACTTGTACTGTCAGTTGACGGTCATTAGAAAAATTATCCTTTCAGTTATATCACAATAACAAACAAAAAAATGTATAATTAATTCCAATTTCAAATTATTTGTTCTTCTCCTGTAATGTTTATTAATTTTTAACGGCGTTGCTTGATTTATTATATATGTATATATATAATTTAATAACCCAAGACTTTAAAACATGTAGTTGTAATTTACATTGTAAATTCAGTCAATCTATTGCTAAAACTTCTATTCAACTATTTTAAGACGTTACGGAGAACTTATACTACTATTAAATGTATTAGTTGAGGCACTTATGACTTCGTTATGTATGGAAAGTAAGGCATATAGATAAAAACAATTTGTATGAACATTTCACCATTATATACAGCCCTTAATAATTTTAATACTATTTCTGATTGGTAACAGTGTAATAAAATTGAGTTTTAATATAGATTGATATAAATATTTTAAGCATTAATTTTATTATGTCTGTATGAACTTAAAACGCATGAATTCGATTATATATATAGATTTTATAAAATTATGCGCTCTTATGTAAAGGTCTAAGATTTCTGTGGTTCTGAAGACATTTGATTGAACAGAACTGATAGCTATCATATTCAAACGGCTCCCTCGGTAGTTGTGTGCCGCAGAAGAAACAACGAAATTCCACTGCTTTCACCTGAAAATAAATATATTGTAATGAGACATTAATACGTTTAAACATAGCGCATTTTGTTGGTTAGTTGCTTAATGAGAGCCTAGAAGAGATAAAATGTTACTTTAAATATTTAAAAAACATTATACAATTTTGCAGATAAGTCGGTGGTTCACTAGTGGTTAAAATACCCGCCTCCCATACATGAGGGCCCGGGTTCGATCCTGGCAAGTACCAATGTGATTTTTCCGAGTCACATGTACTTTCTAAGAGTATTTAGACATCACTGATTAATGCATTCCCAAAGAGGGATGATTTCAGGCTGCCGGCCGGTCGTAAAAACAACTAGCCAAAACTATTAACAACATGTAAGGCAGACTTTGGCTAAAGCTGGGAAGTTGTCAGGTAGAAGATACAATTATGCAAATAGATAGATAGATAAGGGGCATTTTCAGCAGAATCATAGTAAAGCATATAATATATGCTTTATATGGACTAATTAATACTAAATTAATGAATTATTTACAAGTAATACAAGTACCACGAAAGAAAGGTTAAAATCTCAATAACAGTAACCCAATTTGTGACCAACTATTGGCAATCTATATATATAAAAATGAATTGCTGTTCGTTAGTCTCACTAAAACTCGAGAACGGCTGAACGGATTTATCTTATCTTAGTCTTGAAATGTTCGTGGAGGTTCAGGGAAGGTTTAAAAGGTGAAAAAAATTGATTCATTTCCGGGAAAACCCTAAAAATAGCCCTAATCTATTTTCTATACAAACGTTTTTTAACATTAGATTTGACAACTAACTAATATGTCAATCATTCTGTTTGATTGTAACAGGAAAAAAATAATAAATACCAATACCTGGTATATTTAAGAGTTCGTCCGGTCTATATAAAGTATATATATAAACTAAAGATGGCTAAAATATAGAACATTATGAATGTATATTTGTATATTCATATACTTCACCTTCTGTGAATCCGTCATTGATAAAAACTTGTTAGTTTTATTTCTCTCAGCCTGTTTTTCTTTGTCTCGCTGTCTCTTGGCTCGTTTCTGTTGAGCTTTCCTCTCTCTCTCCTGTTCCAACTGTTCCGGTGTTACTGGGCCAGGAATTTGTGACTGGAATAAGAATAATAATAATAGTATTATTTTTGAAGTGATAACATCTTATGGGAGGGTTAACTGCTTCGTAACGTAACGCGTAACGGCGTAACATAGTCTGATTTCCAATTTTCTCATGTATATGGCATCAGTATGTACGAATTGTTACGAGTAATAATAAATTTATTTATAAAGCGATTATCAATTCAATATATATGTATATCAATTTTAAGTTTTAACCTACTGTTTATAAGTTACGCGATTTCTATATTAGATAGTTTATTAAAGTACTTACACAAATTTGTTACTCTAAGTATTTTTTAAATCTACAATTCATATTTCATTGTACGTAATGTTAATTAGTCGTAGATGATAATATAATAAAAGTGTATATGTTTGATACATCTTTGAGAATACTTATTATTTGCATTCCTCATTCATAAAACTTTAAAACAACTAAAAATTTTTGTTTATTCCGATTAATTATAATAAAATAAATACCTTATTATAGTTATATTTGTCAGGATATTGAGCTTGAAACATTCTAAAGGCCAGCCTGGTGGTTGGCGGGGCGGCCGCGTACGGTGTCTGTAACTGATGATTCTTGACACACGGATCACCTCCCGCTGATAACAGCTGACTGATGGACAAACATTATATATTATATATACAGAACTCTAATTCCAACCTGCGATAATTAGAACATCAATCATTCAAAGTTATCACGACTTCCCTGCAAAATCTCTTTATATTTCGTACTAAATCAATACATTTTATGCACTTGGTAATTCGAACGAAAAAATTATTGCTGTATAATAAAACGACGCGTTAATTGGAGCTCATCGGCGTTCAACACTCGACAATTCAAAGTGGCAGAGAGATACAGGTCGAATGATTGTAATGTAAGTAAATTTAGCGACAAGTTCAAACTTGGACAAACGTTTAGCACAGATGTATATACGTGTATGTATGTGCAATCTGAACTTTCATTTCAACTAGTAATATACATCCTAACATATTTTATGTTTCTTATGCAATGTAGGTACATATTAACAACAGTTTTGACGTGATAATATCTTTAAAATCGTTTAAGTCGGGTGACATGTTCAGAAACTTGTGTCACCCCAAAACCTCACGAGCGCGATCGCAGGTATAACGAGAGAGAGACAGACCGATCTCCCGTCTCATCTCGAGCGCTGCCAGTCATTCCGTGAAACTTATCACGCGGAATCCTCACGAGCGGAGGCAGGCATAGCGTTCGAGTGAGTGGACCGATCTTCCGTCTCTCTCACTCTAGCGGCATACAAACGAATGGAGATTTTCTCGTGCGGTTAAGTTTAAGCTGAAAACCTTCCTTTTATTTCTTACTTTTCCTATCACCGTCCTATCCTGAACAGAATTACCCCGATTGGAAACAGATAAATTTACGGGAAGATTGTAACTGATCGTATTGTATGTTATGTATGTATGCATGCATAAATGTTTGTATAAATGTATAAAAGTAGGTTTGTTTGAATGTATGTATGAAGAAAAATGTATGTCATAGTCGAATAAGTAAACTTGTCATTTTACACTCGAAATTTATCAAAAGTGTGAATAAAACGATAGATGTAATTTAAAATTTGAAAAAATTGTTATCTTCATTAATTCCTTACTTCCCAAAAACTTATATCACCAATAAGACGTTATCATGTAAACATCTCAATCGTAAACCTACTTTACAAACAACCAATTTTTTATAACTAAGTTAATAATATCTTTAACAGTACATAGCATAGAAACATAAGTAAGGCACCAAGTACCAATTGAACCCCTGTATATATACAATTGTAATATGAACACGCTGTATATAACTCACGTGACCATATCCGGTTTATCAGCGATGGCTGCCTTGTGTAGCGCCGTGTTTCCGTCCTTAGGGTCGGCCATATTACAAGCTACAACCAACTGATCATTCTCCAATTCCTCTAGAATAGGCTCCAAAGTAGTATCCGATGATGATATTATTTTCCATATCTAAATACAATAATTAAAGATAGTTTTTATATGTTTTTCATATAGTTTTACTGTTCATAGGCTATAACGTTTTACCCCTACTTCGCGTAGTTAGGTTAATATTTTATGTATCTAAAATCTACAATAGTTTTTTCTTTACAATCTTCCTTGTATCTTTTTGCTATTTATAGGCGTAAGTTACTATGTCTACTTCATCAGTTTAGTTGACTTTAAGATTAATTTTTTATGTATGAAGTGAATGAATACTATATTAACTAGACCATTTGATGTATAATTGGTGGATATATATAAATTAATTCCATGAACACCTGGGTTTATACACCTAATCTTATATAGGATCACCTTTTTAACATTATCCGGTATCTTGACAGCTGTTTTCTTAGCAGGTGGTTTATCTTCTGTCTTCTTCTTTTTCTTCTTAACGCCTTTAACTTCTGGAACTTCTGGTTCACTCTGGTCTGAATGATCACTTTTCAGGACGTGGTCGTTCAACAGATCTTTCCTTGAATTCGTTATAACTCCATTACTGCTTTGTTCTGATAATGTTTTAATCCATCCGACGGGTGTTTCTGAGTCTATGAAGCACGGCCCTTCATCTTCGCTAGACATCACCTGTGTTGGCAATTCTCTTGGAGCACGTTCTCTGTAATTGTTAATTAGATTTGTTTTAAGACCTATTATTCTATGTAGCTGTAAAATGTTCAGTGTTTGTGAGTGTTGAATTGAGAGGAATATAGTAGCCGGCATATTAGCTTAGTAAGCGAGGATAGACATTAGACATACTGAATTTATAGTTGTCATAGATATGATTTTTGACTTTGGGAAGAAAATACAATTCGCTCCCGAGTACACTTGCGATCACTTAAATTGAACCCATTGTGTTTGTTACTGTTACCATTTACGTTATTGACAGGCATCAAAAGTAACCATTTTTTTATACTAAGTGTATACGCAATATTTGAAAATTGGTCATAATTTCCGTCAACAATTTGAATGTATTGAATTTTATATACCAGGTATTATTATTCTTACAACTATAAAAAATCCTGTAGCTAATTATCTTCTATAATTAATTTGTATGTTTGTTTGCACATTTATCCCTCAAATCTTTTAACTACATTAGTTGTAGTATAATTCATAGTACAGTAGAAACTCGATTATCCGGCCCTCAGTTATACGGATTCTCGATTATCCGGACTACGGACAAGTCAGACAATAAAAATGTCAAAGCATAAGAGAGTGGTGTTGTTGAGAGTGGCGTACGTCAAATGACAATTACCAATTATTCTATACCAAATGAAACTCATTATTTTAATTCATGATTACCAATTGCAAATTATTAAATACATATTGTAATTTATTTTTTAAATAAACATATAATATTATGAACTATATAAGCACCTAACCGGCTTTTCTTCATACATTCGATTATCCGAATTTTCGATTATCCGAATGCCTATCGACAACAATTAGTCCGGTTAATCGAGTTTCTACTGTATATATTTTGTTTAACAAACCTGGACTTAGCTCTGTCGATAGGTTTATGCGGACTCTTCTGCTTCTTTGTTCGTTCCACATTTGCTTCCTGATTGACTTTCGTTGGACCCTTACTGGTTGAAGCGATCAACGCCTTTTGGAATAATTCCATCGTATCTAAAATATACAGGTATTGAAAATTAATTTAAGTTTTTAAAGGAATATAATATGGTGAACTTTAAACAATAAGAAAAATATAATAATGAAATGTTTTGAGATCAAAAGGAAAATCCGTAAAGAAAACAAAAACATATATATAGGTATGCTTTTCTTTGGAAATGAACGATCACAATAGAGTTTAATGTTATCAAGATTGATACAGATTTAAAATAAACAGGTACAATTTCCTATTTACTGTTTATTCCAAAGAAATAATCCGATTTCTTTACAGTGACCGAATTAAATTTATAACTATGACTATTGTCATATAGTCAACAACAAAATCATATTTAAGACTACACACGGACACACGTATATAGTTTAAAGGTTTCAATAACTCACCATAAACCTCCAAGCTAGCAACCGTTTCATGAACCCTCTGTACCTCTTTGTAAGTTGGTTTTCTTGTAGGGAAAGGCAGAGCTCTAACTCTCATATCATCTCTGTTCAACGGAGAGTTTTTCCCAAATAATGCCCCCTGGTTCAATGACCCCACAGCTCTATACAGTATCAACGAACACCCAACTAAATCCTCTGTCCAACTCGATATTATGTCTTGAACATGCTGAAATAATAGAATTTTTTATGAAAATCCTTCAATACTATATTTTAAAAATTGCTATAACTAGGATTTATTTAAAATTTCTTACTAGGTGTGATGCATAATTAATCAAAATAATAATCAGACCTTTGAAGAGATTCCGAATAGTTAAAGGATGCTTTCTCGTATATTTTAGGGCTCACATGGAAAAAACAAATTAACGCCAAGAAAATATCGGAAGGAGGTGACGTTACAAGTTGGACTTCCATTATCTTATGATTCAACCAAAGAAAATTGATGGAAAGTATAGTCGCAAGCCAATTAAACCCTATGAATAGTTATTTGTTATAGTGCTTGCATATAAATTCGGAGATTGCATATCGACAATTTGATATAATTAAGCTTAGAAGTAAATAAATATTACAAAAAGAGTTTTCGCTTATTCCTGATAAAATTATTATACAGTTATCATACACAATTTTTTTATACCCTAATACTTGATAAATTATACCCGTTTTTGTATAATTCACAACCTTTTTCATTAATACATACATGTATATACAGGGTGACTGGTGAATTACTATCAATATTTTAGGAGAATACTCGGTGCATGACTCTCATTCGAATTATGTAAAAAAATAGGTACTTAATTTTTTACCAAATTTCCGTATAAATAAATAAAGCGTGGACTCGTTCCAAGTGTTCCAAGTGTGGACGCGTGTGGCGGCGTGCTGATACAACACTACGCCGCCACACGCGCTTGTGTGTGTGTGTACACCTAATCTGTAGGGTGTTCACACGATGCGTAATTAATTACATAACTTTTGGTTAACTTTACTTAGAAGTTTATTAATATTTATGTTATATTAATTTTTATTTTGTCATATATGATCGTCAAATATCACGTCCTCAAGTATCGATAGTAATTCACCAGTCACCCTGTATAATACTTTTACTATAAAATACTATATGACCAACCAATATTTACGGACCTCCAAAAACTGTGCCTGATTATATCTCCTCAGACTGGCGCCAGCTGATCGTGGGGCGTTCCCATGTTGATCTCTGTTCAATTGCCCTTGACCTTGACCTCTACGGGTCACATAAGAGTGCATCGTCTTATGTAAAACTACCGCACTACCAGCGAAGATGGCCCCCGCGAAATGACCTCCAGAGACCATAAGTACGGCCCACCGCTGAAAGCCAGGTAAAGCCAACCTTTCACATCGTTCCACCCACGCTGTACCCTCACCGTCTGTTGATAGTTGCTCCTAGAATAGAATGTTGTATTTTTCATCATCAATTATAGTGTATAAAAGTAGAAGTATAAGTAAATAATGTTGGCATAACTCAAAAAAATTTAAATTGCATACAGAAGTAAATTTTGATAACGGTTTTTGAACATCATATATCATGACGAAAAAAATTACTAACATTTTTTGGGTATTGTGTAAAGTTTATACATATAACTTTTGCACTGTTTAACTACTTCACAGGTAATTTGACAAAAAATATACAAATATTATAATAGGAACTAGCCAGTTTTGGCTAATCGTTTTATGACCGGCTGCTTGCCTGACATCAACCCTCTTTGGGAATGCTGTTGTTGAAACTTGTCATGTGTCATGTCATCAGCCTATCAGAAGCCCACTGCTGAGCAAGGCCTCTTTCTCACATGGAGAAGGTTTGAGCATTAATCACCACGCTTGCTCAAGACGGGTTGGTGATTTCAAACTTATAATTGTGAAACTATAAGTCCAGGTTTCCTCACGATGTTTTCCTTCAACGTATGTCAGTGATGTCTAAATACTATCAGAAAGTACATATGACTCCGAAAAATCACATTGGTACTTGCCAGGTTTGAACCCGCGCCCTCGGCAACGAGAGGTGAGCCCCTTAACCACTAGGCCACCACTGACTTATAATAGTGAAATTATAAGTCCAGGTTTCCTCACACTGTTTTCCTTCACCATGTATCAGTGGTGTCTAAATACTCTCAGAAAGTTACATATGACTTGGAAAAGTCACATTGGTACTTGCTGGGATTTGAACCTGAGCCCTCATTAACCACTAGGCCACCACTGACTTATATAATGTATGTACTATTGTATATAAAATGTATTAATACCTTCTTATGATGTAATATGCATCTGTATATACAAAAAACTTGTCCCTTGTGATTTGTAAAGAATGCTTTGCAATGTCTTGTGGCCGCTGCAAATAAATCGCTATCCGGATTCTTACTTTTCTCTTCTGTTTCAGAATCACTACCGGATACACTGGAATCATCTGGAAAATAACCACAAAGAAATATAAACAATCAAATATGATAAATAACAAAGCCAACTGACAGACATTAACATCTTATCTGCCTGTGATCATTGTTGCTGCAAAGTAACCGAAACATTGGGAGTATGTATAAAATAATAAAATACATGTAGTAATCATAAAATATTAGTTTCATTGAAAGACATACTTGTGAAAGTCTTAGATCTCATTACATCAAATATGAGGTTAAAATGTGTCTAAGGTCTTAAATTACTAAAATATTAACAATTCCCTTTATACATAACTTAAAATCATCCCCCATAACATTACTTACATTTCTAATCCAATATAATTTTAAAACATGAGCATTATTCATGTATTTTAAGTAAATAATTGATTTTCAGTCAGTGTGTTGCTAAATATCTGTTCTAACATTTTATATGTTATTTTGCGATATGAATATCATAGTATAATTGTTATTAATAATAAAATTATTTATTATTTGCCTTTGATAATTCATAAATTTCAAATAAACCTCTTTCAACATATTAAGAAAAGTTATTGTGATAATAAATTGAATGAGACTATACTTTTGAGAAAAACTATGTTCAAAAGTGACACTTAAATCTCATCTGTACTTGATCATGCTTGCCATAAAGTTAATAAATTACAGGTATAACAAAACTATCTATAGAAACTAGTTTCAATCAAATCTGCATCCATAAATAACTTAGATATTATTTATTACTAGTTTTTGCTCGTGACTTCGTCCGCGTTAGTTTCGTCATTAGTAATATATGTATAGCTGACCGGGCAAACTCTATTCCGTTTTAGAGGCCATTAATAATCAGGTTTCTCCTGTTTCAATTGAACAGAATGATTGACATATTAGTCAGTTGTCAAATCTAATGTCAAAGAAAACGTTTGTATGGGAAATAGAAAAGGGCTGTTTTTAGGGTTTTCCCGGAAATGAATAAATTTTTTTCAGCTTTCAAACCTTCCCTGAACCTGTACGAACATTTCAAGACTATGATAAGGTAAATCCGTTCAGCCGTACTCAAGTTTTAGTGAGACTATGGAACAGCAATCCATCCCTACTAATATTATAAATGCGAAAGTAACTCTGTCTGTCTGTCTGTCTGTCTGTCTGTCTGTCTGTCTGCTACGCTTTCACGCCTAAACCACTGAACTGATTTTAATGAAATTCGGTACAGAGATAGAGTTGACCTTGAGAAAGAACATAGGATAGTTTTTATCCCAGACTTTTGAAAGGTTCTCTTGGAAACGCGATATAACCGAACTCCACGCGGCGAAGCTGCGGGCGGAAAGCTAGTTTTTATATATATAGAAGATAATTACTTTCATCTTCACACCGCCTAGAATTAAACTGTCCCAAAGATAGCGGTGATTTCCCAAATAGTTTCCGTTTCAAATTATATGTATGCCAATGGTTTTTATAATGTGCTGTCTGCTGTGCACGAGAATCAAAGGGGCCGACACCACAACATGAGCAGGCATTACCATCTGATGCACCATTAAGAGTTAATGCTCTTAACCTTTTGAGTACACTCGCTTCATCAACTGGAAGAAAAAATAACAATAATCAAAAAGAATTTCTTATATTTCGATAAATAACCTCATTATTAGCTATTAAAATATTTAAAATATTTTTAACGACAGATTGCATTTTTTTATAGTCACACTCATGGATAAGAAAAATATGACGTTAGGCGAATCTATAATATGCAATATGTTAACTCTTTTCAATAATTAGATATTTTTTTAAGATAATAGTTTCAGAATGATAGTTGACTTACCAACTTGATGGGACTCCGTTATCATGCATGCTGCTACTTTTATTCCTTTGAGCAACTTCTCAAACTGATCTAATTCGTATATTCTCACTGTTTTAGGTTTTACATCAACTTTAGAAGACATTGTAATTATTTAATAATTTTGGTGTATATATTTAAGGTACAAAATATCAAAGCACAGCCTACAATATAAGGTATTTCAATTATTGACTAAGACACTAACGGTTAGTGTATAAATATTGTGCAATTATATCATAAGAAATATTTCCTGATGCAAAAATTACAAACCTAACCTACATTTTTGACTTTGAGGTTTGACTTTGATATTTTGGACACGAATGACATTTTTTTACTGGTCTAGGTACAGGAATCATAGGTAATTTAAAAAAATTAAATGAAATAATATTATTTTAGCTTCTTAGCTAAACTAGCTAGACTAAAAATAAAAAAATATAAATATCTAATGAATATATCTCAATAATCGGAAATCATTTAAAAAGGTTTTACTATCTGTGCCAATAAAACTGTAATCATAACAGATGGCACTAATAAAATTGTTGTTCATCAGCTCAACAGATGTCACTGTTAGTTTAATTTCACCTAAAAATGAATAAATCGCAAAATTCTAATATTAATTAGCATGTACAATATGATGATTTTTTTTATAATTCGGGTGACTTCTGAGCGATAACGTATAGGCTGTTACTGAAGTTGTGAGTTAATAACCACCCATGGTTTAATTTTCAGCTAGTACCCACCAACGGATGGAATGACATTCAAGCATAATCCAGTATTCAATTATTAACAACTAGCGGCCCGGCCCGGCTTCGCACGGGTGCAATGCAGCAATGCTGATGCTAAATACATTATAGAAAAACTGTGAACGTTGTAATGGATGTTATTATAAATATAGCGGCTTCGCACGGGCACTAATCATGACATTTACACAAATATTCACAATTTTTACATGAAATAAAAAAAAAATAGGAAATTTAACTCTTTCGTGATCTTAAAGCCCCTCCGATACCTCTGTGCCCGAGTGACGCCTACAGCTCTTCAACGCATAGTTAGCTGCTGAGCGGATATTTAAAAAAAAATTCACTCGTGATATCTTTTAAATAGAATGTCAGAATCTAATAATTCAAAAAGGTATATAAAGGTTTTAAAACGATCTTAATAAATAAATCATTTATTTTAATAAGGATTAATACAAAGGCACAAATAAAGAGCCTTTTCAAGCAGTGGTATTTTAATTATTTTTTATATACATATAAAAAATCGCATGTTGTGACAAAACTATAATAGTTAGAGATATGATGTCGCGACGTTCTTTGTAGATAATGATAAGTTCTACAAAATTGTAGTACATCACTTTGTTATATCTTTCGTTTTCTGAGCGTTCGCGATTAAAGAAAGTTTTTTGGTATATTTTTTACATTGTCGGAGTTTTGGTAAGGAACCCTATTTTTTTTAAACTAAATATAGCATATGTCAATTTTTTTATGTTAAAAGGGGCAACTGAGCAGACGGCCTACTTGATGATAGGTAATTACCGTCGCCCATTGACATCTACATTTGTAGATGTGTTGCCGCCCTTGATGGGGGAAAAGGGGGAGTAAAAGGTGGGAAAGGGAAGGAAAGGAAAGGGTGGGAAAAGGGAAAGGGCAACCGGCTCTCTCACTCACCGGACGAAAGGCAGCCATTAAAAACTACTTCACGCCGATTTTCTGGGAGAGGGTAGTTCCCTGGTCAAACCAGCCCATGTTCGAGCTGTAGTACCTTGACCACAGCTAGGCTCTACCACCTGTCGGGGTTGAATTGGGGAATTGCCATAGCAGGTCCCAAATCGCCCCCAAATACGGGCAGGAAGGGAAGGCAGGGAGTTTTAGTGGGTATTCCCAGGGCCAACACCATCAGGCTCTGGGCGACCCCCACACAAGTCCCACTGTCGAGCCAGGGCAGTGGGTAGTCTGTAAGCGGATTTCTCCCCGAAAAAAAAAAGGCTCTACCACCTGTAATTACTTCGGGATAGTATAGCTTTCCAACTGTGAAAGAATTTTTCAAATCGGTACAGTAGTTTCGGACCCTATTCGAGACTAACAAACATAAAATCAAACATTTCTTCTTTATAATATTAGTATAGATAACATACATTTGTTTAATGAGATCTAAGATTTTCGCGAGTACTCATTTAAATGAAACTAATATTTTTCGGATTTTACTTCGCGTTTTATTTTAGAAAACTACATACTCCCGACGTTTCGGCTACTTTTCAGCAACCGTGATCACCAAAACGTCGGGAGTATGTAGTTTTCTAAAATAAAACGCGAAGTAAAATCAGAAAAATATTAGTTTCATACATTTGTTTAGCCTGGAATCGTCTATTGTTATTTTACATTTCTAACAACAATGAAATACATGTTTCATAATGAAAAATTTTCAAAATTAGTAATTACACTGTAGTGAATATCGTATTAAAAAGCCTATCTTAACTATTATTTTAAAATATAAAGACCAAGCATTTTCTATGTGATGCAGTTTTATAATATTAATATTATTATAATTACGTTTTTATATGAATGATATTACTTAAATAACTCCGTCTTATTATTATATATTGTATACTATTAGGTATATTCCTTCTTATCTCAAGTTGCCCGAGAAAGATTATTTTTAGCAATTAGAGCACCTATCGTTCTATACTTCTTTGGTACACTCTTGTAAACTATTATCCGACTATAAAATAGCAATTAATTATGTTTTAGAGTGTATGTATTTATTTATGTGTCTCTGGCAAACGATAGAGCCTAAACGGGTTGTCGTATTTCTATGTCAGTGGTGTCAAGAGAAAAAGAAATGGATTTTTGTTAGTGACACTACGTACTTACACAAAAATAAACATAGCTACGAATATCCATTTTCTAGTTTCAAAATATCATTTAAAAAAATAGTGTGTGGAGTCCCTCCTCGTCGTAGAAGTGAAATTTCGTTATGTGGAAATAAAAATAAGAAAGGGGAGAAATAAATTTTCAGTGAAATTGTATTGTTTCTTTAAAATAAACTTTATAAACATTGCATTCAATTCACAAATGAACCGCACATTTATTCTCTCTCTGTCTCATTCTATTCCTTCTCCCCACGTGCGTGGAAAGTTTAACGTAGCCTTGTTGGAAGTCGCATTAGAAGTTTTATTTTAAAAATGTATGTATAGAAAACATTCAATATGGTATTAAAATAAATAAATTCAATGGTGTTACATAATTAAAACGATCTATTTTCCAGCCATGGCAAATTTGTAGATGGTAGAGCCTAACTGTAGCCAAGTCACTATAGATCAAACATATACTGGCTCGACCGGGAACTACCACCCTTTAGAGAAGATCGGTGTGAAGTAGCCTCTAATGGCTGCGATTCGTCCTATGATCGAGAAAGTCGGTTACCTTTTCCCTTTTGCTACCCTTCTTTTCCTGTTTTTTCCTTTTTCCCACCCTTTTCTCTCACTTTCCATAATCAAAGTCTGTAACGCATCTGTAACATTCCTTTTGTTGCAAATATCCATGAGCGATGATGACTATCTTCCATCAAGTAGGCCGTCTGCTCATTTGCCGCCATTGTCAAAAAAATGCCAATTAATCACATCATACTTATCACTAATCATATTAATGCAAAGAGTTTGTCATTTTATCAAAAGTTTATAAAAGATGGCAGATGGTGAAGTTTATTTATTATTATTATTGTGTAAAGACGTTGACATTAGCAAAATTCCACAATAACAATATGAATGAAGCCATGACATAAATTAAACAAACAGAAATTATACATAATTCTATCAGTACAATTACGAAAGTATAAAAATCATTAATAAAGCAGAGTTGCATCCTTATAATAAAGTTTTTATATACTATTTATTTTTAAATATTGTAATTTGTAAGGTTGCTTAATATAACCCACGTATGTATATTAAAGGCGAGACAAAATTGTATAAGAGACGAAATTTTGTAGTAAGTGTAATTACAATTTACTTTTGTACCTGTATACTGTTTTTAATAACAAATGTTTTATGAGAAACAATACAAAATCCCCGAGGATATTTGTGCGTCGGCCTCCATACCAGACATATTTTTATATTCGCTTATTTTTAATTGCGTTGTGATAATAGAGCTTATGGTTCCTTGGGAAGCCGACATCCCAAAATTCCATACCATCAAGTCAATATTTATTATTACGAGCTCGCAAACGAACTTACTCGGAATATGTATGTTCGTCGTGTATATTTGTACACGGTAGAAGTGAGAGCGAGTGGTATAACAGGTAAATCTCTCTACAACCTATTAAAAAACTCAGGCTTGTCCAGAACTCACATTAATATATTCTTGAAACGGACTTTGAAGCCAGGCCTATTAAGTTATTTTCAAATTTGGTTAGGTCGTGGACAGTGGAGGTGAGCGTTTAACGCGCGTTAGATAGGGGCCCTCTAAACGTACACCTGAGTCGCAAGTCCCAGGCACTGTTAAAGTTCCTCTCCCTGGAACGCGATGGACCCGGCACCCGCACGGTGAATCCATGGAATGCTGAGAAGTTTCTTCCCTGTAGTTACAACGTAAAGTGAAGATAGTTTCACTAAATTTCCAAGCTTGTGATACTCAAAAGGATATTAAAATGGTGGATTATATTTCTAGAGACTAGTTTTTAGGCATATTCTAATTGCAATACCTTAAGCCAAGCGAAAACAAATATAGGATATTCAATAAATTTCAATTTCTATCAAATTAATAAGCTACCAAAGGTACCAAGATCTAATTTAACATTACCTAGAAAGAATCATTCATATTTTATTTAAACAGACGATGTCGAGTTTTCTCATGAAAATGTTAAATCCGCTTCCAACTACATACTTTCAAAATACATTTTCAGTATACGAAAGCAAAAAATCCGGCTAGGAATTATAAAATAAAGCGTAATAAAAGTTTCATTTGCTATTTTAGGATGAAGGAAAATGTACTTCGTTTAGAAATAAATAATAAAAAAAATTACGTCCACTGTCGTTCCATTTTATTAAAAAAGTATTCACTAAAATATCACAGATAATAAATATTACACGTGCGTTCTAAAATCCAATATCTATAAAGCGTTAGTCGGCTTTAACAGTATCTATGTCGGTTTCATATCGAAATTGAATTACAAATTCCAATTAAAATGCACAACATAAACCTACAGTTGTGTTTATTACTCAGACGGACTTCAGATCGATAGATGTTACATTTACTTATGTTGTTTATTCTCCATCAAATCGTTTCAAAGGTTATAGACGTTGAGAAAATTGAATTTTGTAGAAACCTTGAATGTGGGAGAGAAAATACAGCTGTTTGTGGGCTAAGAGCCGAAGATTACGGCTTTCGTTTAAGACTATTTGAAAACGAATGCCAGTTATTGAAATACGGTTGTAATGTTGACGACGAATATGGTATTGAGATTGGTTGAATATTATTTTGTTTCTAAAAATCCATTATCATGACGTACTAATAGTTAGATATGTTTTTTTTTAATTTTTATGTCATCAGAACGCAACAAAAGAGGTTTTAATTAAAACATATCGTACAATAACCATATTACGAGACCGTATTGCAATTGCAAAATTAATCTGCCGTACATTTCTAAAGGACCGAAATATGTAATAATTCATTTCATGTTACAGCTTACGGATTAATTAACAAAGAGTACTGTGAATTCAATAAAATGAATGAAATATTCGTCAAAGATATAAATGATATTGAAAATTTTAATTTAAATAATAACGGAATAGTAAATTGCAATAAAATATGCCGGACTGATGATAAAGAAGTTTGTGGTATAAGGGACGATGGCGACGGTTATAAAATACGTTTATTTGAAAACAAATGTCATATGAACAAATATAATTGCGAAAATGACATACAATTTTCTGAAACCGATAACTTCATATGCAATGCAAGCCTATCGTCATCCTATGATAATAAAAACGAAACTATTGATCTTAAATATAAGGCAGAAAACGTGACAAATCTAGTAGTTGTGAATACTAAAATGTTTGGTGATTACGACGATTTAAATGATACTATTGATACATTCTTCGCTGCTTCTCACGTATTTGATCTGCCTGTCAAAGAATTTAGACTTCCAGATACTAGACGTAAATGGTTGAAATACGCTGGACCAGTCAATGTATTCGTACCTGTCATCAAGAAACCGAAGCACGTCCATAATGACACTTTTTATATACCCACTTTAGCATCATGCTATCACAAGTGCCCTACAGTAAGTATTATTTCATATTTTATACAAAACTAGTTTTTGCCCGCGAATTCGTCCGCGACCTTTAGAATTCGAAATGTGTAGCTGACCGGGCGAACTCTATTTCTCCTTAAAGACAGTGGATAAGAAGATTTTAGATTTCATTAACTCATTTTTTTCTTTTGAAATCGGATATAAAGTATCCTATGTCCTTTCCCTAGTTCTAAGCTATCTCTCCAACTATTTTCAGCCAAACTCGTATGGCCGTTCTTAAGTTATAAATCGTGTAACTAACACGACTTTTTTTAATATATAAAGTTTTTTTTTTTTACTATCCAGAAATTTAAAAGGTTTTTACGAAACATTTGATATTAATGTATTTTTATTTAATACTAAAGATTAATTTGAAATCTAAATTAAAATATTGTAATGGTTTCAGTTACAAAGTATCCCTCTAATTGATTCAGAATTCCTCGGACTCATCATTCTAAGTAAAGCAATTTAATATTTTTCTATACAAATAAATAAAGTGTACTTTCTTTTTATTATAATAATTCGTTTTCCTGTTTGTCTGTCTGTCTATTTATTGTTGTTAATCTTTAAAATATATGAATTCATCTCATGGGAAATTCTTTGTCAGATAGTATGTTAAAAGTAGTAACTACTTGTATTAAAGATTTTTATATTATTATATTTATAATAATAAAAAAAAATAATTATTGCCCGCGGATGAAATCGCAGGCCGAGCTAGTCTCTTATAAATTCTCTAGTAATATAATAATTTTATCTCAAGCAAGAAAAGTCTTTACAGTTCTTTATATTTACAGTTGCAGTTCTTTATGTAAAGAAAATGTATTCCATTGCCTGATAATGTTTGCAATGACTGATGCAATTTCTATGTAGCAGTTTATATTAAGTATTTGTTTTTTTGTAGAAATGCCCGGACACGTATGCACCGGTATGCGGAGTTCCCGGCATAGTGGCCCGGGAACCTGCACTGATATTCCAAAACCATTGCTTCATGGACGTAGCGCAGTGTAAAATGTTTTGGGAGGGTAAAAGCAGCACCGCTCATAGCTCATGTTAGTAAAATAAATGTATTAAGTATTAGAATTTTCAAAAAGAGATCTCTGCTTGCATGACGAAAGTTCTAATTGATTTTTATGAAATTATAACTAACTTATATACTTCTTCTTCTTCTACCTGGCAATTTTCCAGGTTTAGCCAGGGCCTGCCTTGCATGTTGTGAATAGTTTTAGCTAATTGTTTTTACGACCGGCCGCCTGCCTGACTGCCTGAGTGATGAATTAAAACTCTTAAAAAATATATATGCCAGGGCCAGGATCGAACCCGTGCTCTCATGCATGAGAGGCGGACCTTTTAACCACTAGGCCACCACTGACTAACTAACTTGTATACTATAACTAACATATATTCAAGGTTTAAGATACACGTGTCTGGTTGAGACAAAAAATACCATATTGACAACATTTATATTCTTATTATCAGTCATCAAGAACAGCTTATAGATATTAAGATACTCGTCAGCCTATCAATCAATACTTTTATTTTGTAAGAGTACAAGATTTAACATGATAAGATATAATTTTTCTCTTAATCTTCTAACAAACTAGCTTTTCACCATACCTTATAAAAAGTAAAAGAAATAATACGACGTTATTTTCTCAAGAATTTCTCTCAGGTAGATCCAGTCTGCAGTCAGTCATCTAACACTTAAAAGTTATGAAGTTTTTCTTAAATCAACTAAATGAAAAAGCTGCCTTGAAAGAATATTTTTATTAAAATCTCCACTAAGAGACGTCGCCGTTCTGTTCAATTTTATTTTTATTAAGTAAATTCTTTGAGTTCCTTACATCAAACCTTGGGAGTATCAAGGATAATAAATTTCGTATTAAAATTAATTACTACACGTTAATTTAATCTCAATATTTCTTTATCTCATGTGTTAGGGAATACAGTATGTAATTATCGCTGTAATTGATTTGGCAGTAACAATGTGAGCCGATAATAGGGTTTAGATACAAGTAGCACATAATAATTGAATCAAAATTGATTGCACTAAACGTTCCATCGTGCATCAATTATGTTGTGTAAGCTGTTTAACCAAAGATCCTTTATAATAACATATCCCATCCTATCCTAATATACACACACATACTTATATGTGTGTGTGTGTATATGTGTGTATTAGAAATTCGTATGTGGATAAAATTATCAATTTATTCTCTAGGTGATATTATAACATTTTTCAAATAACGATACACCTTATTATTTTAAAAATATATATTTAGAATGTAATTTCGACTTACCTAATGCCATGCTAGTAATTTTTCTTTTTTAAGAATTTCTTTTCCAGTTATGTCGTTTAAACTAAAACGAATAATATATATATATACTTATTATCTGTATATGTGATTAAGTATTGCAAATACATAAAAATGTTTTTCTAAATACTGAAAAACAATTTACTACATCCAGAAACATCTTGTTAAATACGAAATGTTTGTAGACTAAATGCATCTGTTTTAAATGAATGTTAACGTGCCTACAGCGAGGTTGAAGGGTTAGTAACAACACAGTACACTGTACATTCAATACCACATCGCTTGTGCCTGGAGGCATACATCATTGTCTCTGACATTGAAATCAGAGTATCCTAGGGTTGATGAACGTTAGGGCTCGCGTTCATTTACACTGTAATTGAGTCCAATCTTTGAATTAATGACATGATATTCGATACCATATTGAACAGATATTAATTCCCACAGCCTATATGGAAACCTCCTTCCTTTTTTGCATGGGAGACGAGATGAATGCTGTGTACAGATTCCTACCGGCGATAAGAACCTTGCAACACATGGGAAGGTTGAAGAAGAAGGGAAAATTTCGTAAGAGAATAAGAAATTTCAGATATCTCAGGGATTTTAAAGGTGGTCGACCTAATTTCATGGGTTGATTGTCAAAATATAAAAGTATGTTATAAATTGCGAGTGATATGACAGTAAATAAATTTGTAACTAACATATAAAAAAATGTTATTTCATTGGTAAAAAACGTAAGCATTTTCCAACATGTTACGTACGCGCTACATATTAAGAAATAAATGAACATCGCCGGGGCGATATCGTTGTATGGATAAAATATCATATACCGAGTGACGCCGCTGACTCCGCGGAACGAACACCAAGCCGTGTGAACCAGAAGATTCCTGATACCACACAAGTAATAGAATGTCATTGCTATCCTAACATCATTGCAATAATGTAGTCTTAAGGATATGTTATAAGTTTAAATATGTAATTCTGATTATAGTATACATAAAAGTTTTGTAGTTTTCCAGGAACCTCTGGTTGCCACCATACATAATTAATAATTAAAATCTGTTAGTAATATACATATATATGCATTTCACAATGTTGAGTGAAACGAAATAATTTAATCAGATGAAGTTATTTGCTAGAAGCTTGAAAACTTCAATTTACTGATGAAATCAATTTACTATCTTTATTAATATTAAATTTAAATTTTATCAGCGCTATATTAAAACAGATCATAGTTTTTTACACGAACCGCTGATTACTAATTGATCTTCCTCCGTAATTGTTTAGTGACTCGAAGAAAATTGCAATTAAATTGTGTTCTAATATTATGCTTTCTATATTAAAGCTTACATTTTTATTCACAAGTAGAGTCTTCAATATTAATTGGTGAGGAAAATTAAATTATCATAATTTTATACATATTTTCTAACTTGTGATGGATAATCACAATATATATATTTTTAAACTTAAAAATAAACTTATACGAAACGTTTTCTGTATCTGTTTTATTGGACAAAATACATTTATTTTCATAAGTTTAATGACAGTAGTAGGTTTTTTCAAATTTGGTTATGTAGGGAGAGGAGCTTGGACAGTGGAGGTGAGCGTTCAACGCTCGTTAGATAGGGACCCCTTAAACCTACACCTGGGTCGCAAGTTTCAGGCACTGTTGAAGCTCCTCTCCCTGCAACGCGATGGACCCGCATGGTGAATCGATGGAATGCTGAGAGGTTTTGTCTGATACATATTAGTCGGAGATTAAATTGATTGGTACATTTTTTAATATTCACTAATATTATAATATTTTATGATTTATAAAAAAAATAATGCTTCGTATAATAATTTAAACTTATGGTTAGTATAGAAAAATAGTATAGTAATAGTAGTATACAAAATTCTTCTACAGTAATAAGAATTAATGAAATCGTATTGGCTAATGAATACAAAAAAATCTAAAACAAAACAATTATGTTATTAATTTATTTAAAATATGATAAATATAATATAAATACGTAACAGCTGAAACTAAAAACAATATATGATTTTGCAAAAATTCCTATATATGTTTATTATTTGTAAAAAACACAAAATATAATATCAAATGTGAAATATATTAAATGAATATACCACTAAATGATCTTGCTTTTTAAATTTCAGTTTAATTTTTTAAGCAACATGGTTTATTTTTTTTAAACATGCTCCGATGAACTTTACTCATTTAACTATTACTCGGTGAGAAAATGAAGTTACCACCGAAGGTAGATTCACGCATCACTGAAACTGAGCCAGGGGAAAAATACTCGAAAAATAACTTGTTTTTTCGCTATAAAATTTAAATTGTAAATATTTTATATACTATTATTGATAAATTTTAATATAAATTGGTTAAGCATTAATGTAACTTGCATTTTAAATAACCCTTGAATTTTGTATTGAAATACTTTCCAACGTACATTTCTACATGTTTAAAATTTTTCAATACAGTTGTTTTGCACAAAATAATACTTTCTAACCAGTTATAATTGGTATAAATATTACAGCTTATTGTTTTATAGTTGCTTTAACATGTAAATATTGCAAACAGCTAAATGGTAAAGTACTAAAATTGTACATCTCGAAAGTTGCAGTTTTAATTCCAGCACGTCTCAATGAATTTTTTTACACTTTCAATTTCAATATTAATTTAATCTTTACAAATACAGCTCTTATTCCCAATTAATTTCAAATTAACTATTTGCTTTATATTATATCAGTGTAAATTTATAAATATAAAGAAATTTTAGTCTTAATACAATGAAGAACGCCTACTATATATCTTAAAAAGTTTCTTTACATACTGAGATCCAAGATTTTCGAGAGTACTCATTTAAATGAAACTAATATTTTTGGATTAACAACGCGATTTTTATTTTGACTATAAACTACATACTCCCGACGTTTCGGTTACTTTACAGCAACCGTGATCAGATGTCATTTACATTTGGTTTTTCATCAACAAATTTCATATACCTATTAATTTACAAGGTACTAAAAACTATATTAATATTATGTACAAAATGAGTACTATATATACATTTGTTTTATAATACTATTAACATCATTGTTTTCTAGCCTTTGTCCGAGTTTTAAACAACTTGCATTTTATATCAGCTGTTAGTAGCTTATACCGTGGCATTAAGGGGTCGTTGAAAGACTTAGGTTATTTTTGGTTTATATTTAAAGATTTAGAAAATTCTTTAGTCATTAATAAGATTTGATTTTACTAAAAAATAATGGATACATACTAGTTCGTTAACATTTTTCATTAAAAGCCTATCTTCTTGATAGATATTTAATAGTAACTCATGCAAAAATGTGATTATTATAATATTATATTATAACAGCAAAGGAAAGATAAAATATATACGCAAGCGACGGCAAATATTGGCCTACATGTAACAGGTGAATTGTATTTCAGAGAGCACTCAGATATTTTAAAACCCCCTCTATTTATGGGCGGAATCTGTTGCGTTGGTACATGCCCAGCCACCCTAGCTTGCCTCTAGCTGGCTGCAGTCGCTTCCCTTAACTCAATGAGTCAGCACGTACAGCGAACACATTTGGCATAAAATACAAATGTTTCATTTGTTTTAACACATGTATATTGAATATATATTGTAGCGCTTTGAGTATACTCGGCGGCAAAATATTTGTTATACAGAAGTCTATTTCAATATAATAATAAAGTTTGAAACATTTTCCCGCTACAAAGTTGCTGAACAACGTCGAGATTGGTATGACTTGATTTATTAATAATTGCATTTTTTTATATAATTTGCCTTAAACTTTTATCATTTTTTTTTTTGTCTTTATTATACAAAGCTTTGTATATTTTCTGTTAATATAAATATATACGAACGGTTTTATTTTGTTTCAGAATTATATATTTTATATAATGATGTAAAATATGGTTGATGGCATGTTTAGAATGTTACGAAAAAATAGCAAGATGAAAATATCGAATGTCAATAATGAAAATTATATGGGAGATTGAAAATAAATTAACAGCATTCAACATTATCAACAGAAACAGAAAAATATAACAACTTTTGCTTTATAAATACAAGGCAGAAGTTTTACTATTTTTTATAAGATAGTAAAACTTCTGTCTACATAGTTATTATGGCATATATTAGATGTAAAATTCAATAGTATGTAGAATTTAAAAATATCTATAAGTATGTATTGCATTAAAATAATTATTTATGGCTTATGATGTTATAGTCCTAGTTATTTTTTGTTTAATGAAATGTATTACCAACTTTTATAATCATTGTTATCGGCTAAGCTATAGCTTGGTTCGTACATAATGGAACAATCGTTTAACAGAGTTGGCTTTTGAAAGCAACTAAACTGTTATTGTTACAAAGTATGTATGTAACTTTCAACAAATAAGTCGATTAATACATAGTTGAAATAATATTATGTTTTAATTGTATTTCATATGTTATATTTGTAATATATATGAAAAACAAAGCTACAATAACATAATGTTAAATAATATCAATAGATAGGTAGATACAATAAATGCAAAATAATAAAAAATGATCCAAATTTTACGAGTATCCATTATATTAATAATTCTTTATTTGGCTATCGTTTAATTTATTTATTAATATGTATTTTTGCTTCGACTTCAATTATTTTATTTACGTAATTATTAAAAAAAAAATAAAAAATATATTTATTTTAAATACTATTCAGGATTTCTTTAAACAATAAAAAAAATATCTAGAGATACAAGAGAAATTCTGATAAATTAGTACCTATTCTTCAATTCTGACTCTTTTTCAACTTACAAATTAGTTTTGCAATTTTAATTTAATAGTAAACAAAAATCACACCACTACTCTTTCAAACAAAAATCAGACCATATTTGAAAGTTAACTAAGGAATATCAATATAGATATATAATATATCTATAGTTGAAAAAACGTCGTATATGTTTTCATAAACCAGAAACAAAAACAATAAGAATTATGACCACACTTATGACTAGTGATTGTCTAGTTGTTCTTTTATATTGGTCATATATATTTATATTCAATTAATTAGAAATGCTGCTAACACTTAAAATACTTAACAAATAAAACGAAATTTGAGCTCAAGTAAAATTACGAGTAAATTCCATTCTCACTTACCAACATGTTATATTATTGTAACAATGCTTAATTGTATTGCTAAGTCGCTAAGAATGGACATACACGTACATATGTACGTAGTAAACTCAATTCCCAAGTAAAACCAGATATAGGAGTGTTATTTCATCCAATTATTTTAGCAATTTAGAAGTTTTGTATTAAATACTTGCAATGAGTGTATTTTTGAAGTATCAGTACTGAAAAGTACTAATTTTTTTTCTTAATTTTTTTTGTGTCATATTTTGTAAAACTAAGCGCTATTAGGGTTAAAAATAAATAAATAAAACGAAAAATATTTTTAATTAATAAATTATTACAAAAATAGAGGTCTGTCTGATATAAGAGCCATGTAAAAAATCATTGTAGTCAATCTTCTCCTGGTGTTAAAACTTGTGCCATTAAATTATATTTAACTTTTGTCTAATAAATAGACTTTATATTAAATTTAATAGATAAATAGTGATAGGCGTAAATATTTCAAATGTAAATTTGATATGAGTTCGATCCGCTTATAAAGGATGTAGATGATAGTTCTTATAGTAAAACTTTGTAAGATTTAAAGAAAATTAAGAGAATGTACATATATGAGACACTGAGTACAGTCAATTATAATATAAGGAAAAAATTTGGCGCTTCATGTACATATAGAGTTAGGGCTGTGCCTGATAGAATAATATTTAAAATAATAAACATAGTAAACATATTAATACCATAATTATAATAAAACTTCTATAATCGTCATTACTTTATATATATGTATATTCTTAGAAACAAGATTAGAATTTAATTTTTTTTAAATAATATTCAATACAATTTCTCAATTACTTTATTAAATGTACACAAAAAATAATAAAATAAATAACTTTCAAATAACTCGATTTAAACTTATCGTGACACAAACGAGAAGATTTAAACACACTTCGAAAAATACTAACAACTAATCTATCACACCAACGCGTGTTACGAACGAAAAACGAGTCCTGATGCCCTCTGTCAACTTCTTATATGGCGTTCGAATCTCTCCTAACCCCCAATATTCCCACTATATATACATATATATCGCAGATACAGAATTTTCATCTCAATAGTGTATTTTGAAACCATATTCAAAGAAAAGCGAAACGTTTGGGGGGTTTCATAAAATGCCAGAAAAGATTTAATTAAATAAGATACTTATAAATTCTGTGCGACTTATAAGCTAAATGTCTATGTTTCCCTTCAAAAATCATTACACTAGAATAAATGAATTAAAGCAAAGATCGCCCAAAAAATATTTAACTTCTATTATATGTGTATAATAATTTGTAATAATTAATAGAATTTAATTTTAAAGTAAGAGTTTTAAAAAAGTTAACATTTTGATTCCTATTTTTAAAAATAAATTAGTTATATTGTAGTTTATATCTTCTAAAAGAATTACTAAAACTACGGTTCGAAAGCAAAACAGTTCTACATCCTCTTGTAAATAATTTGATTTCTTCTATAAAGTGCAAATAGCTTATTGAGATTGAATCTTCACTAAATTCCTTTAACTATTTTCCAGGCAGTGTAAGAAAGTAAAACTAAAATGTATAATATAACCAATCTTTCATACTAAAATACCTAATTAGAAATAGTTTAATAACATATAGAGACATTAGTAATATTAAGTCTTTATTTTGTAAAATATATATAACCCCGGGAATTCCGAGCTTCGACGTAGAAAGTAGAAAAAAAAAGTCAAATATATTTAATATAAAAACGCTTAAAGAAAACAGTTATTATAAAATATAGTAACAAATGAATATACATTCAAGAAGTAAAAAAGGACACAATAGTTACTAGATAGAAAGTCATATATCTTTATATTTCCTTAACAAAGTAATGAAAACAGGTTTGAATGGGTAATAATTTAACAACAAAAATATCTTAATGATTTAAACCTTAAAATAATATAGAAACTAGACTTAAAGTAGATGAAAATAAAATTTATATAAAATTATTACTAATACATAACTATAAAAAACTTTAATATTACTTTGAAATTTAGGTTGACGTTCATTATTAAATCTGAAACAACAGATATTATTATTATTTTTTTTTCACAAAAGTAGGTTTGTAATGCTATGACGTCATTAGCTATGGAATCGTGGAATGTTTTGCCAAAGTCAACGTTTTTATTTATTGGAAAAAACGAAGTTAAAATCTCTTTAGCAAAATCATTTTTAACATTTATTAATACAATTCAATCTTTATCCTCTTTGTGTTCATTATCGGTTTTTGGATTGCAATTGAATATTTACTTTTGTTAGAACTTAATCATAAATTTCTTTGGAAACTACTTATAGTCTATAACTTAAGAATGGTTAAATAACAATTATAATGTACATATAAAAAACGTGCAGTAAATAAATGTGATACTTAAATTGTAGATGTATATATAATTTCAAAACATTAGTACTACTTAATTAGCTTAAATTAATAAAAGCTATTACTTTATTATTAAAATACTTAGTTCTTCAAGTTGTAGATATGTGATTGCTATTTTAAGGTGTTTTTAACAGAACTTTTCAGGCACGATCTTAAAAAAATAACAAAATATGTAACATTATTGATAGTAATAGAATTATTTCACTTAAACATTTTTCTTCTATATATACAAGTAGGGAATCTTTTAAAAGTATAATAGATTTAACTGCGAGTTAAGTAACCATTTTATAGTGCTTTATAAAATATGCAAAATAGATACTAACAATCTATTCTTCAAGTTATGCGAAGTTTAAAAATGACTAGACTTTTCTAAGACTTTTATTTTCTATTAATATGTCACTTATTGCATTTTAGTACATTTAAGTATGGTAATAATTTTTGTATTGTTTTGTTAAAGAATATAAGCAAATAGCCTGATAGATTTTTAATTTAAAAACATATTATAAATAAAAAATATGTATACTGCATGTAAAGACTCCATATGTGACTATATTTTCTTTTGACTCTTACCCAAATTGTAATATGTCTTGAAATAATAATGTTTATTTAACTCTAACATCTGAGATTATAATAAAAATATTTTGTAATATAAAATTTTCATTTAATGTATATAAATATGTAACTTTAGTTATAGTGTGAATAATGTTTAAACAAATTATCTGTTTGTAATAAAAATAAATGTTTAACTGTAAATTTATGTAAAGGTCTGCTCATGGAGATTCTGAATGTTTAAACAAAAATGACATATTTCGTTCAAGAACTAAAAGGTTTGTGGAAAAGTAAAATATCGGATCACTTTAGTATTCTTTGCGAGCAGAACCTTTGTTTGATAATGGGCTTATTTCATAAATAATAATACTTCGTCATATTGTTTTCTGTAATAAAATAAAGTCTCTCAGAAGTTAACACTTACGACTGTCATCACATTATACAGTGTTAACTTTTGAATGCCTTTGATTTTACGACAGCAATGACATCGTCTTCAGCAATAGCAAGATCCAAAAACATTTGCCACAGCAGCACACATTAATTTGTTGAGCAGAATGCATCATATATTTAATAATCTTTTAAAAGTATTTCGACAGTTCTGTCATTTATTCAGGCGTGGGAATCTTTTAAATGATAATTAGATAAAAAAACTTCGAATGAAGAAATTGGTTATGGAAATAATTGGTATGGATTATCTCGAAGGTTCAAGAATTCCCATTTGTTTTAAAATATGTTTTTATCTACATACAATTATTAAGGCGTATTTTATTTCATGCTTTGTGTATAGTTTTAAATATAAGACATTTGTAAGTATGTTTATTTAGCAAGAACTCAGTATCATATAAAGACATCCTCCAAAGATGCAGAAAAATCTAAATTTTTTGCTATATGTCAGGTATCCGTGTGAGATCATCTGTACAATAAAGTTGTTTAAACTTTGCTTAAAATATTAAATTTTTAGTCCGTAAATATTGTATAAAACTATAGGAATCTGTTTGTAACTGAGTGAATTTCATCTGAATCTTATTAATCAGTGTGTTTTGTTCGAGGTACAGTTTCAGACTTGATTTTAAATGTTCAGCGTTACTTCCAGTTACAACTTGCAAAATGGCTGAAATCAGTATGTATAGTTTTCAAACACAAGTTGATACTTAAATATTTCCATTAGAAAGACCATTCGATTAGTCAAACCTAAAACTAATTCTAAGGTTTAGAGTATATTATAATTAGTACGGCATATAAGACTCCACTTGTAACACTATGTTTAGTGGTAGAAGTGTCAGTAATTACATCCGAGTGGTACCATTTTCGTTTAGCCGGAATATTTCTGGAGGGAGTTAACCGCTCTCTAACCCCCAACCCTCCAGTCTATGTGAACTATCCAGACTGCAGTTGCGAACTGCAAATCGGCCAGACAAGTCTAGACACTTAGTTTGTGTTTGTAAGGTGCGATTGAAATCTTGCTTATTCTTAGCAACAACTTGTATAGCAACTCGTTTTCGTTTGTTTAGTTCAAATTTTTTACAAACATCTGTTGTGGAAATTATTATAAAAGTAATGGTTTTTGTAGGTTTTGAAGGTACTTCTGGATTTTGGTAAGAATCATTTTCAATTTACGAACGTTACAATCATACATTTTTTATAACATTTCTTAAGAATGATATTATTTAAAGTTATTTAAAATTTAGTTGAGTTTGGAAATATTAAGAGTTTCTTAATTCATTTAATTGCTTAAGAATCATATTTGTTTAGGTTTACCATTTAGCAGTTTTTTGAACTGTGTTAATTTATTTATCATATCATATATTTGGCCTGTAAGTCCATGATCCCAGGGCCGCCAGACCTTACATATTTTCTGATCTACAAAAGAACATACTCGTATCTACTAGTTTATTTGTATTAGCCCAACGATTGCGGAATAATGCTCAAATCATAATATTTTTTGCTAACTATATTTAATGAGTCTGGTAAAAATTATGCCAAATAAAAGATATCTGGTAGTGGTTTACAATATTTCCTACAACTTCCGTAAAAATAAGACTTTGGACTATCAGTAACATGAGGACAATTTTTAGTTACCTGTACCACCCGGTACCTAAAAATTCCTAGCGGATATAGGCTAGCAGATACACTTTACTTAACATTATTATTAACCCTTTATATGTTCTGTTCATCAGAAAATAATAAAGGTCTGACGGTCCTGGAATTATGCTCTTTTACATGACATCAGACTTTATATTGACATATGTATTGTGCTTTTTGAATATTTCTAGTAGTGGAAATTAAATATCTTTATTTTATACCTATATTTGTTGTCACATTTTATTGCGGTAATGCTTCATTACATTATTTTCTAATTGTAGTTTGTTAATTTTTAATGACGATTAAAAAATCACTAATCCTCATTATTTTTTTTCTGTTTTCAGAACTATCAAAACATTAAAGCGAAGAAAACAGAAGTCTGCACATTTCTCTTAAGGGAGGTATGATAAAATGTTAAACAGAATTTTAATAATAAATTAATAAAATGTTTAATTGTTGTTATAATGTTTGCAGTTCCTTGGAGATTCGAAATGGTTGATTTTAGCCAATGGACGCTTGAGGAGAAGTGGCAAATTATCGAAGACATTATATACATAGTAGTACTGGCTCTGGCCCATAGAATTTCCTTCTATCCACTTCTAACTTATTTCATGTATATTTTGATCAGAATGATAAAACCAAATTATTCAAAACCATCTTTCTTGAAGATGGCAACTCTCTACGTTTGGACTCGAATTATTTTCTGCCCTAAGGATATCGGACCAATACTCCCTCTCCTCAAAATATTCTGGGACACCTGCTGTGAATTTGCCGTAAAAGCAATATTTACAACAACTGTAACAATCCTGCTATATAATATTATTAGACGGAATAATGGAAGAAATCTCAACATACTACTTAATTAAATCATTCACTTTCATGCTTACTAAAACATTCTTATAAATTCTTCGTATTTATCTTTAATACTTAAAAAATATTTGTAGCTGCTACTGCAATTAAAGTATAACTCAAATTTGATTGTTTTCATTATTTTTAATTCAATTAAACTTCCATAATACTTCGTTTGTATATATTTTTCTATATATTTTAAATTATTCTTATAATCGTATAGTAAAGACCATAGCGTATAAAAATGATAGAATGATTGTTCTTAAAATAATAAACATAATTTAAATAAATAAGACCTTATTTTAGAAATATGTACTTTAACAGAAAATTTGTATCATTTCCATATATTTATAATGAGATTAATACAAGAATTATGAAAAAGAAAGCAAAAAATAAAACGAATTCAGTCCCACCGTTTGTGAGGACGAAAGATGAATATATTAATGATATAATTATAACAAATATATTGTATTATTAATATATTCTACTTCGTCCCATCAAATAAACTGATGCTGTTACGAGATTGCAGAATGAAAACAGAAGATATGATACTAAACAGAAGATATGATATGAAGATAAGATACTTTTTGTATATAAAATTATCAATGAATTTATTTATGGTAGTATTGAATTCCTAATATTTTGGTAAAATTATTTATGTTTTTTTTCTAGTTAAGATGGCAATAAATAATCTATATGAAAATAATATCAGACAAAAAAGTGAAGGTGTATATTTGAAGGTAAATTTATCATGTAATGTAATAAAAACTTGGAAATTTTTCGTTCTGTAGAGCAAATATTCATGTACTGTATGAAAATATACATATATTTATCACCGATGACGAGGATCAAATCAACGGTGACATGAAAAAGGAGGTAAAGTAAAGAAAACGGCTAATTAAAGAAAAATTATGACAATAAAGCGGATAACAAGTTTATAAACAATAGAACACTACAACTATAAACAATTTTAACAGAGTTCACCCGACTACAACTTGAAGGGTCTATAAAAAACAAAAACTACTCTAAATTAATGAATTAATTTTTATACTACAAAAATAAAACAAATAAAATGCAAAGGGCGCGGGTTCGATCCTGGAACGTACCAATGTGATTTTTCGGAGTCATATGTACTTTTTAAAAGTATTTTAACACCACTGACATACGGTGAACGAAAACATCGTAAGGAAACGTGGACTTAACTATAATAACTTCACAATTATAAGTTTGAATTCACCAACCCGTCTTGAGTGAGCGTGGTGATTAATGCTCAAACCTTCTCCATGTCAAAAGAGACCTTTGCTCAGCAGTGGGCTCTGTTAGGCCGATGCCGACTACAAATTAAATCTACCCTTTCTGGCTAATGTTCGATGTACTCTTTATTTTCTTTGTATATCTTATATGTGCAATGGTATGGTTAAAATATATTATACTGAATGTATATTTAAGTTGCTTAAGTAATACCTAATGTCAGTGATATAGGTATTTTCTTGTTTGCTAATAAGATGAGATATCAGTTATCTTATTAGAGCATATGTGGAACCAAAGTGACAATAACAATTATCTATTACTATTGAACAAAATGGATCATAATTCTGACTCCAGTCACTTAAAAATATAATTATCCATAAATTATATGGACAAGAAAAAACCCTATAGTTAATTACATTGCATTCCTCTGTCGTCAAGAAAAACATTTGCAAAAACTACCAACAACATTAAATATTTCAAATATCTTCATTTTTATATAAAATCTAAAGACGTTATAGATAATGTCAGGATTTTTTAAAGCAAGTAACAATATTCCACAGTAATAAAAAAGGTAATCAACTCTGTCTTTGTTTAGAAATAAATTACAAAGTGTTTTGAATTACATTTTTATGAAATATTCTTAAAAGAGAGTTACGTAAAATTACACTGTGAAAATTTTAAATAATATACACGTACATACAAATGTTAAATAATATACGTACTTATTTACATAAGTATTAAGAGCGATTGAAAAAACATTTAAGAACAATTTTCTATGTTTTTAATTTATTACGTAGGTAGATAGATATGCGGCAGAATGTCAAGCAAACTTCAAACAAAGCATCTGGTTAGCCAGCGCCGAGTATTACACGAACCAAATTGTCCCCCTTTTGACCTTTCTATGTACATATCAAAACCTCTTTAACGTAAACATATAAATCTACGTCTGTTTAATAATCTAGATAACAACATGAAGAAGCCCTAAATTTCATGCAGCTAGCTCAAATGGTTATAAAGTCGTCAATTTTAATACTGACTGACTCACTAACATATGTATATATCGGCGCTACCAGCTTCAATAACGGATGCGACTTGAAAATAATTTGAGGCTGTCATCAATTCTTATTAAACCTCATTAGTATTTATGATTATTGTTAAAAGTAAAACGAAATCAAAGGTTGCTTAAAAGGAGAATAGAACTATGTTTAAATCTTCTTATAAATATGACGTCTGGGCGCACGACGGCAGACTCCAGAATTGAGAATTCAGAGTTCAGTGAGTTCGTATCATTGAAGTATGTGATTATGAAAAACCTTCTAGAAATACAGGAGCATTAAGAACAATTGCAGTTTCATTTTAAAATATCATGCAAAGCTCTAGAAGAAGTGACATTTGTAACGTCAGCGAGGCTGGCGTCCCTCTCTTTAAAAACAACGAATCTGTAATAAATCCGATATATATTAATTATCTATCTACTTTCAGATGACCTAGAAGTATGGAATTTGGTGATGTATTGAATAATTTCAGAATGCCGGTTGAACTTGTATGCACCTTGCTGTTGTACGCGGGGTGAGCGAGGTAAAGGTAGTGTTGCACACGCCCTGTGCCCGGACCGCTTATAAGCGCTATACGACATAGAATTCGAACGAAGCAAAGTCTATTCTTAGTTAAAGTGTTCGTTAAGGCCAGTTGTTTAGCAAAAATCTACCTATTAGATTCCTTAGTCGTTCGAATAAATTAATTTAAGTTATAGCTGGAATAGTTCAGATACATATAAAATATTCCTTTTTAGTTCAAGGATATTTGTGAGTTATTTAATATCACAGAGTTAAATTATTTCTTTTAAAATCTAATTCGTTTGTAGTTCTTTAAAGTAACTTTGTCATTTGTTTATCATATCTTAAACTCAAGAGGGAGTAAACAATAGAACAAAAAAGAATGGACATTATTATTATTATTATGTTATTCAACATTATAACTCTGATAAAAACTATTAAGAATTTATTACACAAATAAAATTTTCATCTTTACTTAGAAAGATTAGGTTTTTAAAAATTAATTAAATAGATACAATCGCCCACACAGTGACTGTAATGTTAATATATTAATTTTGTGCGATCTTTATCTTGCTTCCTTCAAAGTATAGTGACAGTAGTGGAATCTGAAAGAGATTAATCTCTAAGAAAGTTTTGGAGAGTATCAGAACTTAAGTTTATGAATACGTCCCGACTCTTTAGAAACAGATTTAACTATGTAGCAGTATTCACGATACTGATAATATGTCAATACCTCTTTATTAATTATTATTAAAATAAATTTTATCTAATTTTCACTAAGATAGATGTGAAGCTACACCTATATAAAATTTTTATGTAAAAAAATAATTCTAACTTTAAAAAACTAATTCAAAAGCATAGTTTTCACTAAATTGAAAATACTAATCTTTCTGACTGTGTATTTTTATTTTTAAATTAATTAACATCGTCAGATAATGAAGAGTTTTTTAATATGTTGTAGACCAATCCAATATTAATTTTCACATTATATTTTACACATAATCCACTCGCAGAATTAAAAAGTATATCTACTCGTATGTATACAATTTTAAAAGAAAATAATATTAATTACGTATGATGCCTGACTGCATACAACGTGTTTAACACCGTAAAACAATCTGTACTCCTCTAAGGCTGAAGATCTGTTGCTTTACATCGAGGTACGTATCTACTCACAGCCTCCCAGCCACCCCAAGATACAGCCTGCAGTCGCGGGCTGCAAATCGATCCGACACCACGTCTAGTTAATACTGAGCCCGCGCTTGTGAGTTATTGAGCATTAATTTCAACTGATAATTGAGCAAAATATTAAGCACGTTTAACTGTATTAATAAATTTGAGTTTTATTTTTCTTCGTTATATATTGGTATTGAAGAAATTAACCTTTGTTTCGAGCATAAAAGGACATCAGGTAAGAATTGTCCGTTGAGATACATTTATGCTTATTTTGGAATATATTTTTAATGTTTAATAGTAGTATGTAATATTATTTTTGTGTCTCCATATTTAACTGATTTCATATGTTATAAACGATTTATATTTCATCCACATTTTATTTGTAATGCATACAATCTGTTATATTAATTAAAATTTCTTTTAACAAAGCGTTTTGAGTGTTTGGTATTAATATTTTAGACATTTAAATCTTTGATTTATATTATTTATATACAGGAGAACATTTTTTTTGTGTTTTACAGTATTTAAAACATTATAATTATTTATCAAATGATATTCACATAATCTTTCAGGTCTTCAAGAAGGCGGGTCAGATTATCAACAACCACAATGATTACTTCACGTCGATGGTCGTTAGCTGCCACTGTCACCGTCCTTGAAGATGTAATATTCGTCTTGCTTCTCGCTTTTACACACAAAATATCATACTATCTGTTCCAAACTTATATAATGTATATGTTGACGAAATTCGCGAGACCGGGTACATCGAAACCATCGTTATGGAAAATGGTAATTCTTTATGTATGCACGCGAATGTTTATTAATATCAAAAATATGTGCGTGCTTCTCACTATCTTGAAGTTTATATGGGATGTAGCCTGTGTTGTTTTTATAACAGGGTTATTGTATATAAATATTACAGTTTTGCTGTATCATATAATTAATATAACTAACCCAAGGAATATTAACATACTTCTTAATTAGTTACAAAGAATGTTTGTCAGGTAGAAATTTGGTACTATATGTCATTTTACAAGTTTATGAAATTCAATACAAATCTGATAAAATTCTATAGTTCTTATTAAGTACTTATATGAATTGTTGTCAAATAAATTTAACATTTCTTCAATAAGGTAGTTAATTAATTTCGAAAGAGGAACATATATCAATACTTCTTTTGTATTGTAAATAATTTTAACTATAAATATAAAAAATATATTAAACTTATAGTTTAATAAATGAAATATAAATAAAATATTTGTTTTAATTATGAAAACTTATTGTAGCAGCTTTGCTTAGTCTTTAGTCCGCGTTAAAAAAATTACTTTCGCTTCAAAACGAAATTTTTATTGAATGCGTATATAATTTCATGTTGATCAGATATATTCAGAAATGATAAATGAATTGGCCCATTTCTCCATTTATAATAAATAACAAAATCCCAGAATATTCATATAAATGAAAAATATGATATACCATCATGGTACTATTGAGTACTATGCAGTCGAGTAATTTTAACTTTTTACTTATATCCAGCGATATTACATAAATATTGATATGGCCAGCGATTTAATTTTATTTTAAAATTAACTCAACTATTACTTAGTATATTATCCGTTGGATTATCGATTTTTTTTATGAAACTTTCCACGGAAAAAGAATATCAACTTGGCTATTTATTTGGGACAAAAATATATGAGTTTGTTAAAATTTTATGATGTAATGCAATAAGTAACGCAATGGTAATTTTAATTCTAAATAAGACAATCTTTAGTATTGCAACAGCGATATCGGAAATGCAAAAATATTTTATTATTATTCATCCGCGACTGTACAAATAACTTGTTTATGAAAAAAATTTTTTTATAGACATACACTTTATATAAAATACTAAGATTTTATGAGTTTTTCACTTCACAGTACTGAAGATTATAATAAGTTCAACAAATAAAAACGTTGACTTTTTTCATTTGATACCTGCATAGTAAAGCAATCTGTCATAGACAATTAGTTGTTTCTTTAGTTGTGCTATTTCTGGTAATTTATTTAATTACCATTCTCTCTCTCTCTTTCTCTCTCACCCTAATAGACATTGGTAATATTATGTTCAGTTATTCCAGTGCGATTGTATGAGTACTATTAAATTGTCATATTCTGTCTTCTTCTTCTACCTGGCAATTGCCCAGCTTTAGCCAGGGTCTGCCTCTTACATGTTATGAATATTTTTGGCTAATTGTTTTTTTACGACCGGCCGCCTGCCTGACATCAACCCTCTTTGGGAATGCATTAATCAGTGATGTCTAAATACTCTTAGAAAGTATATATGACTCGGAAAAATCACATTGGTACTTGCCCGGGCCAGGATCGAACCTGCGCCCTCACACGTGAGAGGCGGGCTTTTATACCACTAGGCCACCACTGACTTTTTAAATTGTCTTCTGTATTTACAAAAAAATATTAATATATTAATTGTATTCTGTGTTTACAAAAAATATTAGCCAAATTTTGATGAAATAACTTTTAATAAAGGACTTATCTAACTTTGAAAATTATCTCCGCGTATGCATTCTGAGCTCACCCAAGCGTTCAGCTTAACCGCAGAGATTTACTTACATTCAATTATGAATCCTAACATATTTAAAATAAAGTTTAAATTGATATGCATTAAATATTAGTGCATATCCAAAGTATTGATGGGATATCAAATCTGTTGGTGTTATTTCTCATTTCACTATGCAATATATATTTTCCAAGAAAAACGTTTCTTGAATGTATGTAATAAGGTTTAGAAATGAGGTTGCGTGGTTGCGATCTTTTACAGTCACATTTTCAGAACGTGGAGATTGAAGGCTTACTTAGAAGCTTTTTATACATATGCTATCTTTAAAGTAGAGATTCTATGAGAAATTTTAGATCTACTATTGGATTTAGTAATTCGGATAAGATGAAATATAACATATATTCGTAAGATAAAACAATAAGGCTTGAATCTAGCATCTGTTAAACAATGAAAATTATTTCACATACATACCTACCTACATATAATAATTATTTTAACCTCAAAACAATAAAATATTGATACTATATACATAACAAAGGAAAACGTCTTAAAATCATACCAAAGACTTTTACATATGAAATGTTTATGCATGAATCTACTAAAATTGTCAATTTCGTTTTCCTGAAAAACCAGTCAATCTGACATACATATTCATTATCTGCACAGGGAACGAATCATTGCTCTTTAGTTTGTTCTATATACATAAATACACAGAAAATATATTAATGGTCCGGTAAATTAATATGATGGACCCGTTTTGATAATAGCTTTACAATTTAAACATTAATTTAACATTTCAGTTTAACTAACTAATTACCTAACTTGATTTTATTAAAAAGAAGGTTTCTTACATACATAAGATTTATGTTTTTTTACTTTACCGTGATTCCACTTAATTATATTTGTAACATTAAAGCATTCCAAAGCTTATACTTAAATTAAAATTAAATAAGTAATCATAAAAATCTTCATAGGAATCAAAAGAAAATTGAATAGTGCATAACAATAGTGAAAGAGGTATTTCAAAGAAAACATTGTTTTAAACAATGCGAAAGCAATTTATATATTCATATGTTACATAATAATATTTTAACGTAACATCATCTACATATTACCGCTGACATTCAAAGCGATCCTCTAGTTCATGTAATTATGGATCACAAAGCGGGAAACAGATTCCGAAATACGTAAAGGGCTTGCTACTGTGCAATTTAATACTCGCAACAACGTTTCCAAAGCATTTAAGTATCATAAATTCAATTATAGAAATCATATTTACACGTTCACTTCAATATTCTACGATATTTGGGTTAGTAATAAAATATTTGAAATAACTTTTGAAGTTTTATAGCTATTTTGGTATCAAATCTGAATAAATAGTGGGACATTTATTGTGTTGTCCAGTTACCACGCTTCGATTGCAAAGATGCTGTATAGAATTTTTGTTACCACTATTTGTCAGTTATTTTATTTTATGATACTTGCACTTATTACCTATATAATAATATGACGAACATAATTTTGGTAACATGTTTATTATCTGATACCCCGTAAAGAGGGATGCGGTAAGTTAGACGTTGATATCTATGTGTGTGTGCGTATGTGAGTTTACGTGTGTGTGTGAATGTGATGCGTGTATGCATTATGTGTGTGTCAGTATTTGTGTGTGTAGTGCTTGTGTGTTTCCATTGAGCTCCAGTTTCCTTGCAGTGGTTCTTAGTTATATTTGGTTAATATTGGTTTAAAACTGTAAGAGTATTAGAGAATTTTCAAAATGGTGTACGGCGATTGTGGTCTATGATTAATATATTAAGTGCCTCCAAGTGCCAGTTTATTCAAAGAGTTAGGAGATTTTAAAACAAGAGAAAGAGAATACTTCATTGACAATATATTTATTAGTCAATGTAGTGCATTTTTTTTTGTACTCCATAAGGCTTGTTGCATTATAATTGGTAATATATAAATTTAATAATATCAAGTTATTTGTATTAGGATTATACATATAAAATGGTAAAAATTAGTGTGAAAGAACTACAATATTGATGTATAGAGATATAGTGTGAGGAATAGGGTAGTTGTAAAAATCCAACAAGTTTTCAATATTAACTGTCTTTGGTTGAAATATTAAAAAACATATTGATTTTTCGTTCATAAATTTATGTATAGAACCAGTTTTCCATATAATATGTCCATGCTATCTGTATGTTGCTTTGAAAAATATTATTTCAGTTTTCAATTTGATTCCAAACCTTTTAAAGCTTGTCCGTGCTGGTTTTTGGATGAAACTGAATAAATAAAATAGTTTTGGTACTTTATGTTGAAATAAAACTCATAAACGACAATATTACAACGAAATAATCATTTTATTTATATTATGCTTACTTAAATTGTAACTCCATTACCACACACATATGTAATAGACACAATTTTAAAGTACGTATATATTTAACACTTAGTATTATCTTCTTTCATCATATTACCGCAGTTTAGGAGTCACTTGATAATGTCGTTACAATTTCGTTAGCTTTAATATATACCAACAAAATTTGTAACGGAATGATCACGAGACAGATGTTTCCACTTCAGAAGACGGTCGTTGTTCCAAGAAATTGTTTAATACACTCTATATACTTAAATCTAGGACTATAATAAGAATTTACATAATCCAATACAAAACTATCAATATTTAAGAAGAACAATCATTAAAGAAATTATAAGTTTATATTTACAAATTACTTATACAGTTAAACTTCCTTTAAAATTTATTGTAGACAATTCAAAGAATGTTCCAATCGTAATGACCTTAATCTTTAATTTTCGTTTTTTTGATACTTTTAATTCTTAATTCTTTATTTTTTTCTAAGAAATTAATTTAAAACAAACACCCAAAACTTAAATAACAACACCCAAATTAACAAACTGATTAGTCAAATAATATATATATATATATACAGGGTGACTGGTGAATTACTATCGATATTTGAGGACGTGGTAGTTGACGATCATATATGACAAAATAAAAATTAATATAACATAAATATTAATAAACTTCTAAGTAAAGTTAACCAAAAGTTATGTAATTAATTACGCATCGTGTGAACACCCTACAGATTAGGTATACACACACACTCACACATACGCAGCGGGGGCGTGGTTTTGTATCAGCACGCCGCCGTACGCGTCCACACTAGGAACACTTGGAACGTGTCAACACTTTATTTATTTATACGGAAATTTTGTGAAAAATTAAGTACCTATTTTTTTTACATAATTCGAATGAGAATCATGTACCGAGTATGCTCCTTAAATATTGATAGTAATTCACCAGTCACCCTGTATATATATATATAATCCATATTAAATAAGACTATATCATCTTCTGCTTTATTAAATTACTATTCATATAATTCTTATCTGAGCTGAAAGTAAAAAAAACATTAAAAAATTTATAATACATATATGTAATAGAATATGTTTCATATTTCCATCCATTTTATATGCGGAGGTTCTACTATCACTTGATCGATTGATGACAATCGCGGTAGTTATAACTAAAGCCAGCGAGATTGAACACCAAAAGATCACATGATAGCTGTATATAACATATACATATATATATATATGTACATAACACAATAGTTAAATAATACTATAAGTCACTTAATAAATACTTAATAAAATTATTACTAAGAAATACAAAAGGTTATAAAACGTATTAATAAATTGTTTAAACAAAATTTTTGTGATATCTCTTCCCACTTGAGTGATAGACTAAAAATAAAATGTACATAAAACTCAAACAAAATTCAGAGTTTTGATCGAAAAAATCCATTCACATACTTCAGTACAATTTTCTTGAAAAAACACAATTTTTTGAAGTATTATTTTTCCAGTGTATTTTTCTTCTATCAGTGTAACTTGTATTGCACTCTTCTTTCCAACGGTAGCCAGAATTCATACAGTTAAAGTTGTTTTTTCCGTCCATCTATTTAAATAAAGATTGACAGGAAAAAATTACCTAACAGTAAGAATTCGAAAGATTTAATCTTCAAGTATAATCTACTGTGAACATTACACAAAAGAATACATTTATGAATGTTACTTAAAAATATTATATAACAATTACATTTCATTAGTCCTAAAATTTTAATAACATATGCTCGTAGCTTCGTAGATGCTGTAGACGTTGTCTACGCATCCGTAGACATTGTCTACGAAACTTTGATAGCGACTCTAAATACAAATAATTCTAAAGTATTCAAATCTGATTACATATATTTATATTATAAAGATACAATTAAAATCTAGTTACAGAAAGTTAAACATTATTTTAAGTATACACACATATAAACAACAACAACAAAAAAACTATTCAATCTTATGTAAAAAGAAAAACATGTATAATTATAATAACAATTATATTTGTTAGGAATAAATTTTTAAGCAAAATGTTAACAAGTTGGAACATCTTGAACATAATCATCTCGTGTATGGCCACAGTCGTCTTGAGAATATATTGTTTCATTTTCATCTTCATAGTTTATCTTCTTGTTGTGTTTATGATACGCTTCTATTAAGGTTTATTTTTCGTCCATCTACATAGATAAAGATTGGGCGGAAAACGTGCCTTAATAGTAGACAATCATTATTTGAAGACTTCTTTATTTTTAAACAACTCTAAATAAGTTAGTTATAAATAAATTTCTAATTTAGAACAATTTTAACATATAAAATAATACGAGAAATGAGCTTGAAGATTCTTAAATTAACGAATTATTTAAACAATAACAAAACTCTTAATTAGTCTTAAAGAAAATAACAGTTGCTCTTACATAAACAACAAAGGGGTCAAGGTTTTGTTTAAGAAAGTTCAATAAAATAATTATTTACAATCTGTTTCTAATCTGAATAATTAGAGCAAGACGGTATTGACTCTATATCTGGAACATAATTAATTAGAAATAATTATGATTCAGATATAAATTCATCCTCCGTCCTGCTCTTGGCTTCATTCTTTTACTTCGTCTTCTTTCATTTTGTAATTTTTAAGCTATTGCATAGCTGTTATAGCTATTCGAGCGCGGTGAAATTCCGTTACGAAAATAAACCTAAAACCCCCCACTCCGACCAACTATTGGTACGGCGTTAAAAGGCATTTCAGCTCAACACGTTGTTTGTGTGTGTGTGTGTGACTTTGTCTCTTGCTATCTCTTTTACACACAATGCTGGGTGACATAGCGTGCTTTTTGATCACTTACACGACTGATTTCGAGATCACGACTGGTTGAACTTTAACATGTATGAATTTAGTAATAATATTTAAACTTGCTATAAATTACTGCATGATAAAATAAATTTATTTAGGTATTTGCATATGTGTATATAAAGAGCTATGCAATAGCTTTAACGCGGCAGTCCACGAGTGACACGTATTTTTTCTTGTTTCCTTGCTTCTTTAATACGCTGATGTATAAGACCCACAAGTCTTAACCACAAGTATAGTACATCTATGTTAGATAATAACATACTGCACAAGTGGTTCGTTCTTATGGGCCTATTTTATGTTATCTCGTCTACATCCTACGATTAGTTTAAATGTCCATATTATTATAAATAAACCTTAATTACACTTACTCATAAATATATTAAATACAAGATTAATAGCGTAAACACCATCAAATTGTAGAATACATTTTTCTATTTATTTTTTAAATTTATATTTCTATTTTATGAATTATGTTGACAATGAAAGTTGTTTAAAACGCCACAAAAGACAATGTTATGAAAAGTCTATGGCTGTGCAATTTTTAGACAATATTCCTAACTTTGGCCTCGACAAGAGATATAGAAATTATGGAAGTAGAAGATTTCGAGCAGCAGTAGTGTTAAATTTTATACGTTTGTTACTGCAGGTGCATACATACTCCTAGTATACTGTGATTACAATCAAAAGTTACTTTGGGGATTTAATATACATCAACTTGTTTACTTCTAGTCATAATTAATAAGTGTCTCTTGTCCCCTGTCTGTTACCTAAACTTAAATATCTAAGAGATTTACATAATTCTTAACATTTATAATTGTGATAATTACACATAACTTTAATTAAAATTACTTATTTATTTATTCTACTTTAAAATCTAAAGTTGAAGAACAAAGAATGCTTGCATTACAAATACAAAATGTCTAGTTCAAAGTCTTAAAAAAATTCTAAGATCCAGTATAAATTTTGGTAAGCGTTTCTTTTAGTGTTATTAAAGAAAAAGTATTAAAAAAATTAACTGCATGTATACAACAAATGTGAGATTGTAAGATAGGAAAAATCTTCAGCATATATTTTTTTTAAATATGATGTTTATAAATATTTCAGATCGTTTTATTGGGCTGTGATTATTCATGTTATTATTTTTCCAATTCAATCCTGATTGTCGATAGACCATAATATTCGATATTTCTATACAATTACCTTTAATTCTGAAGCAAATCTTTGAAACGCCTTAGCTTCGGGAATTGTTGTCATCAAGAAAACTCATACTATACACACAGTGGAAAGATCTGACAAGAAAATATTTAAACATCTAAATAGTTGAGTAGTATCACAAGTATAGCCCGCTCTTTATATTTACAATACAATACTTAACAGCCAGATGAGCATTACACTCTATAATGAGTAGAATAATTATATTTTATAGATATAACACAAAAATGCATGAATATACAAAGTTTCACTAGAAGCATAAATCATTACAAGAAACATTTTAGGTTTAAAAAGAAATATATTCATACTACTTTTAGAAATTAGAAAGAAATATTTTTTTACATAAAAGACGAAGTACCTTACCTTACATACAAGTAACCTAATGTTTATAATTTATATAAGAACCTAATAATCCTTTATTATGTACGCTATACCCTTTTTCATACATTTCCTCATATCTATATGTACATTTTTATTCTTATTATTAAATTTAATTATATCTATGTATGACGAAATGAATGATTTCTTATTATTAGTCACTACTTTCTTTTATATTACATTTCACATCATTTATTTTACACTGCCTCATTAGTCTTAAATATAATGTCTTCGACCATAAATATGCTATGCAGACAGACACTTCCTATCTCCTTTGCCTGAATTTACAAATAACTTACAGGGTGGATTAAGGAATCGCTAAAGTATAACGACACCAATTGTTCAAGTCAGCTAGCCTTGTAACAATGAATTTACAATACATTTCGTTACTTACCACCTGATTGAAGTTCCAGGAAAGTTACGAAAATTTAAAGATATGATAGCTTAAGCCTAATTAAACTGAAGTATTATTATTGTTGTAAAATGATTTTTTAATCCTATTAATAGTTTAGACCCTCCAAATCATTATTTTCATTAACATTACTTACTTCAATTATGAAATGGATAAACGATTTAAAAGTTGCAGGACACTAATGGTCTCCAAAACCTCAAAACCGTTGAAAGCAGAGTTTATCTATCTATAATTGTGGGAATGAGAAGGTTAGCGCTAACATAACTATCTTCTTCTACCTGGCAATTTCCCAGCTTTAGCTTTATTTGTTAAATTGTAGTAAAAAGTGTGAAGAATTTTGGAAATAAGATAGCTTAGGTATACTATAGAAAACATTGATTGAAATATTTTTTTTGTTTTTTATTCTTTATTTTTTATTTTTATGTCATTCTTTTATTTTTTTAATTTTTTTTTTATTATTATTTTTTTTAGAAGTTTTAAATATCTTAAGATCATTTCTAGTTTAAGCTACTCTTTTCCTATTATCTTACAACTCTTCAGACATAATTATATTATGCTGAGGTTTTATTCTTATCCCATAGATTCTACCCCCTCAATAATTACATATAAATATTTACATTACTTACTTAAACTACGCCATGAATAGATAATGTAAATGTAAAAGCTGAAAAAAATCTCCAAACCATTTAAAACAGAGACTTATATGATATACCAATGTAACAGTAATTACTAATTAGTAATAAGTGGACATGAGAAAGTTGTCGCCAACAGTGATGTTGAATAGTTTAAGTGTGGTGAGAGTTGTAAAGCATTTTGGAAATAATATAAATAGCTTAGGACTATACTACTAAAAATCTAATGTGCTATTTTTTTTTTTTATTTTGAATGTTTTAATATTTTTTTGGAGATTTTGTTTTTTTGTGATTTTTTTGTTAATCTTTTTGTTTTGTTTTTTTTTTGGAATTTTTGATTTTATTGTCAATCATTTGAAGTCATGACATTATTTTTAAGATATTTAAAATAACTTAAAGTTATTTCTACAGGAAACTACTCTATTCGTATTATCTTACTCGTACAACTCTTCAGGCATAATTATATTATGCTATTTTTTTTATCCATTTATCCTAATCCCCTCTTTTTTATTACAACTAAATATTTACATTCCTTACTTAAACTAGGACATAGATAGATGTTACAGCTGCCAGAAATCAATGGTTTCAAAGATCTCAAAAAGGTTTTACACAGAGATGCGTAGCACAGATCTGTGTATCTCTAGATGTAGAAGTGAGAAGGTTTTCGCAAACCATGGCAATAGTATATTGTTAAAGTGTCGGAAAAAATGCATAGATATTTTAATATAAGATAGCTTAGCACTATACTAGAGAAATAAAAATTATCTTTCTATTTCTTTTTTTGTTTTTATTTTTAATATTTTTTTGGATTTTTTTTGTCAATCTTTTGATTTTTTGTTAATTTTTTAATAGCTTAAGGTTATTCCTAATGAAAATTATCTTATCCCTATATCTAATTTCTACTCAGACATAATTTTATTATGCTGACATCTTATTCTTATCTCATTAATCCTAAGCCCCTCTTATTTATAACATCTAGATATTTACATCACTTACTAAAACTACGGCACGAATTGAGGATGTTAAAGCTGCCAAAAACCTCAAAACCGTTTAAAGCACTGACTTATATGACAGACCTATGGTTGGTTGGTCGACAATGACGGTAGAATATAGTTTGTATCGTGATAGTTGTAAAGCATTATGGAAATAATATACATAGCTTGGGATTACACGACAAAATATCTTATTTTCATTTTTTTTAATTTTTAATGTTTTAATAATTTTTTGGAGTTTTTTATTTTTTATATTTTTTTGTCAATCTTTTTATGTTTTGTTTTTTTTTTGTTTTAAATACCCTTAGGCTATTTCTAGTGACAACTACGTTACTCGTATTATCTAACACCTCATCAGACATAATTATATTATGCTGACTTCTTTACCCTCTTAATCATTACATCAAGATATATATTTACATTCCTTATTTAAACTACGACATAGATAGAATATATAAAAACTGCCAGAAACTGATGGTATTACAAACCTCAAAACCGTTAAAACATAGATGGGTAGGTCAAACCTACGTAATGTGTATCTCTAGTTGTGGATATGAGAAGATTGCCGCTGCCGACAATGACGGTAGTATATAGTTTAATTATGGTGAGAGTCGTACAGCTTTATGGAAATAATATACGCTAAAGAAACCTATTTTGTTTTTTCATTTTTTTAAGTTTAAATATTTTTTTGGAATTTTTTATTTTTGTTACTTTTTTTGTCAATCATTTTATGATTTGTTTTCTTTTTTTTTATTAAGTTACGATTATTTCTAATGACACTTATTTTATTTATATTATATGAGACGTCTTCAGACATAATTTTATAATGCTGATTTCCTATTTTTATCCTATTGATCCTTAGCCCCTCTAAACTATCTAGATATTTACATTTCTTACTTAAACTCCATCATGGATAGGGGATGTAGAAGCTGACGAAAACCGATGGTCTTTTTTTTATCCTTGGGAAAACGCATCCCCGCCGTTTTTGAAGACAGCGGGGTATGTGGGACTCGTTTCCATTACCCACTAAAACCCAAGGGTGTTCCACGACGGCCTTTGTGTCGGAGCGGGGGATCGTTTTCGTACTCCCACTAGCTTCCCCGACAGACTGGCCCGCCTCTGCGGGCCTCTCGTCTTTTGGGGGCTCTGGTATAGCCCCTTCCTCATGTGGTGCTCTTTTACAAGTGTCCTCGGGAGTTGCATGGCAATAAAACCATGCAAATTTACCGTTTAGGGCGGGTTAGGGTCCGTGAAATGGGCCATTCTTATGGAGGCCTCTGGTTGTCACGGGCGCGTCTGCGGTGGCGCCCAGCGCGGCGTCTGCGAGAGGGGAGGGATAATGTGGCTCCTCTCACCCTTTCGGCCTCCTCTTTTGAGGACATTACCGCCTCGAAGAAGGCGAGCGCAACGTCCCAGGCCGACTTACTACGCGCCCTGCACCTCACCACATGGTGCAGCGATACGGCCCCAGCCTCCATTGCCCCGACTAAGTCATGGCGCTGCTCCGCCCATGCTGGGCACACCTCCAAGGTGTGCTGCGCCGTGTCCTCGGGACAATCCGCACAATGGTGGCATGCCGGAGATTCCTCCCGCCCTATTCGACACAGGTACTTCCCGAAGCAACCATGCCCTGAGAGTACCTGTATTATGCGGTAAGAGACGCCACCGTGCTGTCTCTGCAGCCGCTCCGGCATTTCGAGCCTTACCGCCACTGTCGTGGGGTGCCCCATATTTGGCGTCTCGTATATCTCGATCGTACGACCCCCAGGTAGAGCCTCCTGCAGGAGCCGCTTGGTCCTCTCAAATTTGGCAGCAACCTTGACAGGGCAGCCGCCACTGAGCGCAAACTAGCGCAAAATCTTCGAAAATGCCGACGAAGTTCCATCGGGAGTCTAAAACAAGCCCCAAATAACGCATGGATCCTTTGACCCCGATGGTGACTCCTCCCACATTTTTTGTCAATATTTAATTGATGTTTTGTTTTTTTAAGAGTATTTCTGTTAGCAACTCTTTTTTTAGTATAATCTAAGACCACCTCAGACATAATTATATTATGCTGACTTCTTATTCTTATCCCATCTATACTAAAGCTCTCTAAATTATTATATTATATTTCTAGTGGTAACTCCTTTATTCCTATTATCTAACACCTCAGACATAATTATATTATGCTGGATTCTTATTCTTATCCTAACGATCCTAAGACAATATAATATTTTCTCTACATACTAAATATTGATTATTTAACTGTTTTTTTTTTTATTTTTTTAGAAATTTAATAGCTTAAGGTTATTTCTTTTAGAATCAACTTTACTCGTACTATCTAAGACCTCCTCAGACATAATTACATTATATTGACTTATTAATTGTAACCAATCTATCCTCTAAATTATTACATCTAAATATTTACATTATTTAATTTTTATAATTAATGGCAAAACTACAAAAGTACTATACTAAATGGTGTGGAAGTGAGAAGAATTATGGAAGTAATATACATAGCATAGAATAATAATATACATTACAGAAAACTATTTTTGTAATTTTCTTTGTTTCAATAGCTTTTTTTAATATATTTTTTTACAAACTTTTAATGTTTTGTTTTTTTTTTTCATTTTTTGAATACTTTAAGGTAATATCTAGTGAAAATTACTTTATTCGTATTATCTAAAACCTCCTCAGACATAATTATATTATGCTGAATTCTTACTCTTAACCCATCTATTCTAAAGCTCGCTAAATTATTACCTCTTAATATTTACATTACTTTCTTAAGCTAATGGATACACGACATAAAAGCTGCTAGAAACCGATGGTCTCAAAACCTTAAAACCCTTTAAAACAGAGATGTGTAGGACACACCTATGTATCTCTAGTTGTGGATATAATAAGGTTGGTGCTGGAACAACAGTCGAATATTATTTGGGTGTCGTGATAGTTGAAAATAATTTCAGATATAAGAAAACTTAGAACTACACTACATAAATATGTATTATTAATCATTTTTTTATTTTTTCTTTTTATTGTTTTAATATTTTTTTTGAATTTATGATTTTTTAGTTTTTTTTGTCAATCTTTAAATGTTTTGTATTTTTTCGATTTTTTGGATAGCTTAAGGTTATTTCTAGTGAAAACTATTTTATTTGTATTATCTAAGACCTCTTCAGAGATAATTATATTATCCTGATTGCTTATTCTAATCCCGTTAATCCTAAGCCTCTCTTATTTATAACATCTAGATATTTACATCACTTACTAAAACTATGGCATGAATAGAGGATGTTCAAGCTGCCACAAACCTCAAGAACCAGACTTAGACTTATATGACCGTCCTATGTATCTCTAGTTGTGGACATGAGAAGGTTGCTGCCAACAATGACGGTAGATACGAGTATGATAAAAGTTGTAGAGAACTAGGAAAATCATTTACAGCTTAGGACTACACTACAAGATTTTTTTTAATTTTTAATGTTTTAATTTTTTTTGTATTTTTGAAAATTTTGTTTTTTTCCTCAATCTTTTTATGTTTTGTTTCTTTTTTCAATTTTTTGATTACATTCAGATTATTTCTAATATCTAATATTATTTGTATTATCTAAGAACTCATCAGACATAATTATATTATGCTGAAGTTTCATTCTAATCCCATAAATCCCTACCTCCTCTTAATAATTACATATAAATATTTACATTACTTACTTAAACAACGCCATGAATAGAAATCTCAAAACCTTAAAATCGTTTAAAGTAGAGACTTATATGACAGACCTTCGTCTCTCTAGTTTTGAACATGAGAAGGTTGCAGTAGTATATAGTTAAGTGTAGTGAGAGTTATAAAGCATTATAGAAGTAATAAACATACGTAAAGACTACATACTCTACAAAAAATCTATTATTATACAATTTTTTTTTCATTTTAAATTTTTAATATTTTTTAGAATTTTTGCTTTATATTGATTTTTTTGTCAGTTTTTTAATATTTTGGATATTTTTTCATAGCTTAATATTTTTTTTAATGGAAACTATTTTATTCGTTTTATCTAATACCTTTTCAGACCTCTAAATTATTATAGCTTAATATTTACATTATTTTATTGTTATAATTAATGACCTAAGTGCCAAATTAGTATATGAAGTAAAAATGTTGTCGCCAGCTATGTTTTTTTTTTTAATGGAAAAAGGGGGCAACCGAGCAGACGGCCTTCTTGATGGTAGGTAGTTACCGTCGCCCATTGACATCTGCAATTAGTAGATTTGCAGATGTGTTGCCGCCCTTGATTGGGGAAAAGGGGGACTAAAAGGTGGGGAAGGGAGGGAAAGGAAAGGGCAGGAAAGGGTGGGAAAAGGGAAAGGGCAACCGGCTCTCTCACTCATCGGACGAAACGCAGCTATTAAAGACTACTTCACGCCAATTTTCTGTGAGAGGGTGGTACTTCCCCGGTCGAGCCAGCCCATGTTTGAGCTGTAGTAACTTGACCACAGCTAGGCTCTACCACCTCTAAAAATGTTGCTTGTATATTGTGTAAGTATGATGATATTTGTATAGCATTATACATGTCTTAGGACTACACTATCGGAAAATCTAATATATATTTTATTTATTGTTTTTTTTTTATTTTATTTTATTTTTTGTAATTTTTGTGTTTTTTATTTTTTTTCGATCGTTTAATGGTTTGTATTCTTTTATAGCTTAAGGTTATTCCTAGTTTACACTATTTTATTTCTATTCTCTAAGACCTCTACAGACATAATTATATTATGCTGACTCTTATTCTTACCCATTTATCCTAATCTTTTCTTATTTATTACATCATAATATTTACTTAACTTAATAAAACTTCAGCTTTGATAGACGATGTAAAAGTTGCCAAAGCCTCAAAACCGTTTAAAGCAGAGACTTTTATGATAGATCTATGTTTCCCTACCTGTGAACATTAGAAGGTTGCCAGCAGTCACGACAGTAGTACATATATTGTTTTACATTGTTTATGTGTCTAGAGAGTTGTAAATAATTTTGGATATAAGAAAACTTAGGGCTATACTAGGGAAATATCGATTATTATTTATCTTATTTTATTTCTTTTGTTTTTTTTTTTGTTTTTATTGTTTTATTATTTTTTAATTTTTTTGTCGTTCTTTTAAATTTTTTTATTAATTAGAATTTTTAAATAGCTTAAGGTTAATTCTATTAGAATCTTCTTTAATCGTGTTATCTAAAACTCCCTCAGGCATAATTATATTATACTAAATAATTAATTTTAACCCATCTTAATCTTTAAATCTCAATATTTACATTACCTACTTAAACTATGGCATGAATAGGAGATGAAAAAACTGCCAGAAACCGAATGTCTCAAAAACCTCGAAACCCCTTTAAAACAGAGATGTGTATCTCTAGTTATAGTGAGAGTTTTTAAGGATTATGGAATGAATATACACAGGTTAGTGGGACTGTTCTAGGGAATAATCTATAACTATTATTTTTTGTTGTTTTTATATATTTTTTGATTTTTTTCTTTGGATTTTTTTATCATTTAATGTTTTGTAATAATTAAAAGATTTTTTTGAATACCTTAAGGTTATTACTAGTGACAACTACTTTAGTCCTATTATCTAAAACCTCCTCACACATAATTCTATTATGCTAACTTCTTATTGGTATCCCATGGTTCCAAACTCATCTAAATTATTTTCTCTACATATTTACATTCCTTACTAACAGTAGTACCTATATTGTTTTATATTGTTTACGTGTCGTGAGAGTCATATGGCATTTCATATACTATAAGAGAACTAAGAACTACTACATACTATTTGTTTATTATTTTTTTTTGTTTTTAATGTTTTAATATTTTTTTGGATTTTTCTTTTTTTGTAATTTTTTGTTTTTTTTTGTCTTTGAATAGCTTCAAATTATTTGTAATGGAAACTACTTTATTCGTATGATCTTTTTTATGTTAAAGGGGGCAACAAGGAGATGACGACCTACCTGATTGAAGTAGTACCGTCGCCCATAGACATTCGCAACATAGATTTGAGAATGTGTTGCCACCCTTGATTGGGGAATAGAGGAAAAAGGTGGGAAAGGTAGGGAAAAGGGAAAGGTTAATAAAGGGTGGGAAAAAGGAAAGGGCAACCGGCTCTCTCACTCATCGGACGAAACGCAGTCAATACTGACTACTTCACGCCGATCTTCTGTGAGAGGGTGGTACTTCCCCGGTCGAGCCAGCCCTTGTTCGAGCTGTAGTAACTTGATCACAGCTAGGCTCTACCACCTTTGATATCATAGAACTCTCCAGACATAATTATATTATACTGAATTCTTATTCTTATCTCTTCGATCCCAAGGCGAACTAAATTATTTTCTCTACATATTTACGAAGTATTTTTTTTTTGTTTTTAATATTTTAAATGTTTTTTGTTTTTTTTATTATATTTTTGTCATTCTTGTATATTTCTTTAATTATTAGGAAATTGATAAGCTTAAGTTTATTTCTAGAAGACTCTACTTTATTCATATTATCTAAGACCTCTCCAGACATAATTATCTTATGCTGAATTCTTATTCTTCACCCATGCATTTTAATTCCACCCAAATTATAACATCTTAATATTTACATTACTTACTAAAACTACGGCATGAATGGGAGATGTTAAAGCTGCCAAAAACCTCAAAACCGTTTAATGCACGCACTTAAATAGCAGACTTATGTATTTCAAGTTGTGAATATGAAAAGGTTGCCGCTAATAATGACGGTAGTATATAGTGTCGTGAGAGTTGTAAAGAACTTTGGAAGTACATAGCTTAGGACTACACTACAAAAAATGTTTAACTTTTCTTATCTACATATTTCTTTCTATTTAATATTTTAATTTCTTTTTGTAATTTTTGTATTTTTGTGTTTTTTTGTCAATCTTTTTTTGTTTTTTTAATACCTTAAAGTTATTTCTAGAGACAACTACTTTATTTGTATTAACTAGAACCTCCTCAGACATAATTATACATATTATGCTGACCTCCTATCCCATTGATCCTTAAACCCTCTTATTTTTTACATCTAGATACATATTTACATTCCTTACTAAAATTGCGACATACATAGAAGATGTAAAAGCTGCCAGAAAGTAATAGTTTCACAAACATCAAAACGGTATAAAACAGAAATATGTAACATGTATATCTAGTTGTGGTTAAGAGAAGGTTGCCAACAATGATGATAGAATATAGTATAAGTGTGGTGAGAGTTGTAAAGCATTATGGAAGATGAATACATATCCTAATAACTAGTATACATAGACTACGCAACATTTTAATTATTTTTTTAAATTTTTGTCAGCCTTTTTATGTTTTTTTTTCATTTATTGATTACCTTAGTGTTATTTCTAGGGGACCTACTTTATTCCTAGTATCTAAGACCTCTTCAGACATAATTATATTATGCTAGCCTAATGGTACGGAAACTACTGTATTCTTATCTAATCATTTATCCTACGCCCCTCTAGATATTCAGATTCCTTACTTATTCTACGTGGATAGAGGATGTATAAATTACTGGAAACCGATGGTCTCAAAAACCTCAGAATAGTTTAACTCAGAAATATGTAGGCCACACCTATGGATACAAGAAGGTTGCGGCTAATTTGATGGTAGAGTTAGATTGTTTGAGTGTCGTGATAGCTGTAAATAATTTCGGACATAAGAAAGTCTAGGCTTAAACTAAAATATATCTAATAATAAACTTTTTATTAATTTTTTGAATTTATGATTTGTAATTTTTTTGTAAATTTTTAAATGTTTTGTATTTTTTTTAATTTTTTGAATACCTTAATGTTATATCTAGTGATCTAGTGACAACTACTTTATTTGTATTATCTAACACCTCCTAAAATATAATTATATTATTCTGACTTCTTATTCTTATCCTATTAATGGTAAGCCCCTCCTATTTATTATATCTAAATATTTACATAACTTACAGAAACTACGGCATTAATGGGGATGTATAAACTGCCGAAAACTGATGGTCTCAATACCACCAAATCGTTCAAAGCAGAGACTTATATGACAGGCCTATGTATTTCTGGTTCTGGACATGAGAAGGGTGCCACCCACAATGACGGTGTTATATAGTGTAAGTGTGGTAAGAGTTGTAAAGAGTCATCGAAGTAAACTACATAGCTAAGGATTACACTACCGAAATATCTATTTCTATTTTTTTTTGTTTTTGTTATTTTAATGTTTTTTTTATATTTTTTCGTTGATTTTTTGTCAATCCTTTTTTTTCTTTCATTTTTTAATTTTTTGAATACCTTAGTGTTGTTTCTAGTTGAACTACTTTATCCATATTATCTATGACCTACTCAGACATAATTATATAATGCAGATTTCTTATTATTATCCCATGGATCCTATGCCCCTCTAAATTATTTTCTCTACATATTTACATTCCCTACTGATAGTATATAACATATAGTTAAGTATTACACTAGAGAAATATCTCTTACTGTTTTTTTTTTAATCTTTTTTTTCCTTTTTTTGATTTTTTAAAAATTTTGTTCTAAATATTTTATTTTCTTCTCGGTTTTCTAATTATTTAGAATCTTTTTCGCTTACATTTCTTCAGAGATAATTATATTATTCTGACCTAACGATATGGAAACAACTATATTCTTCTCCTATTTATCCTAAGCCCCTTTACATTATTATCTGTACATATTTACATTATTTACTGAAACTACGACATGAATAGATGAAACATAAGCTACTGGAAACCAACGGTCTCAAAAACCTCAGAACTGTTTAAAATAGAGACTTATATGACAAGCCTATATATTTCTAGTTGTGAACATCAGAAGGTTGCCGCTATTATTGACGATAGAATGTACTTTAAGTGTGATGATAGTTGTAAAGCATTATGGAAGAAATATATATAGCTTAATAATTAATATACATAGACTACGCTACAAAAACTCTAGCCATTTAATTTTTTTTTAATTTTAATGTTTGAATATATATTTTTTTGGATTTTTTAATATTTTGTTATTTTTTTGTCAATATTTTTTTATTTTTTGAATGCCTTACTGCTATTTCTAGTGGAACTTTTTTATTCCTATTATCTAAGACCGCCTCAGTCATAATTATATTATGCTGAATTCTTATTCTTATCTCGTGGATCCTATGCCCCTCTAAATTATTTTCTCTACATATTTACATTCCCTATTTATATGTAGTATATGTATATCAGATATTTTAGAACTATACAAGAGAAATATCTAATATTTTTTTTCTGTTTTTAATGTTTTGAATTTTTTTTTGATTTTTAAAAATTTTATTCTTATTTTTTTTTATTTTGTTCTTCTTTTCCTAATTATTTAGAATTTTTCTTCGCTTAAGGTTATTCCTAGTGGATACTTCTTTATTCGTATATCTAAGACCTCTTGAGACATAATTATATTATGTTGACCTAAGGGTATGGAAACTACTGTATTCTTATCCTATTTATCCTAAACCCCTCTAGATTATTATCTGTATATATTAACGTGCCTTACTTAAACTACGGCATGGATAGAAGATATATAAACTCCCTAAACCGATGGTCTGAACAACTTCAAACCCGTTAAAAATAGAGATGTGTAGGTTAGACCTATGTATCTCTAGTTTTTTTTTTTTTTGGGAAAAGGGGGCCACTGAGCAGACGGCCTACTTGATGGTAGGTAGTTACCGTCGCCCATGGACATCCGCAACGTAGATTTGCGGATGTGTTGCCGCCCTTGATTGGGGAAAAGGAGGAGGAAAAGGTGGGAAAGGGAGGGAAAGGAAAGGTTGGGAAAAGGGAAAGGGCAACCGGCTCTCTCACTCACCGGACGAAACGCAGCCTTTAAAGACTACTTTACGCCGATTTTCTGTGAGAGGGTGGTACTTCCCCGGTCGAGCCAGCCCATGTTCGAGCTGTAGTAAATTGACTACAGCTAGGCTCTACCACCTACAAAATGAAACATTTTGGAAATAATATACATAGCTAGGAACTACACTACAAAACATCTATTTTTTTATTTCTGATATCTAAAGTTTTGTAATCTTTAATTTTTTGTTTCTTTTTGCCAATCTTTTTAGTTGTGGATATGAGAAGGTTGCCGCCAACAATGACGGTAGAATATTGTTTAAGCGTGGTGAGAGTTTTTTTTAATATAAAAAGTGATAATATAAAAGACGACCCACTTAATGGTCAGTAGTGATCGTTGCCCATGGACATCCGCAACAGAGATGTTACGGATGCATTGCCAACCTTTGTTTTTTAGGAATAGGGAAGGGTGGAAATAAGGAAATACAAGGAAAGGGTGGGAACAGGAAAAGTGCAACCGGCTCTCTCACTCATCGGACGAAACGCAGTCATTACTGACTACTTCACGCCGATCTTCTGTGAGAGGGTGGTACTTCCCCGGTCGAGCCAGCCCTTATTCGAGCTGTAGTAACTTAACCACAGCTAGGCTCTACCACCTACAAAATGAAACATTTTGGAAATAATATACATAGCTAGGAACTACACTACAAAACATCTATTTTTTTATTTTTGATGTCTAAAGTTTTGTAATCTTTAATTTTTTGTTTCTTTTTGCCAATCTTTTTTTGTTTTGTATTTTTTTGTCATTTTTTGAATATCTTAGTGTTATTTCTAGTATAACTACTTTATTTCTATTATCAAAGACATCCTCAGACATAATTATATTATGCTGATTTCTTATTCTCATCCCATGGATAGTAAGCCCCTCTAAATTATTTCCTCTACATATTTACATTCCCTACTGATAGTATATATCAGATACATAGTTTAGTACTACATTAGAGAAATATCTATTATTGTTTTTTTTGTTTTTAAGGTTTTGATTTTTTTTTTTGATTTTTAATATTTTATTCTTTAATTTTTAATTTTGTTCTTCCTTTTCTAATTATTTAGAATTTTTCTTCGCTTAAGGTTATTCCTAGTGGAATCTTCTTTATTCGTATATCTAAGACCTCAGTCATAATTATATCATGCTGATCTAATGGTACGGAAACTACTATTTTCTTCTCCTATTTATCCTAAGCCCCTCTAGATTATTATCTGTACATTTTTACATTCTTTACTTAAACTACCACATGAATAGAGGATATACCTGTATATAGCTGTAGGAAACCGATGATATCAAGAACTTCAAACCCGTTAAAAAGAGAGATATGTAGGTCAGATCTATGTATGTATTTCAACAATGACGGTAGTGAATAGTTTTAGTGTGGTGAGAGTTGTAATTCACTATGGAAATAATATAAATAGCTGTGGACTACACTACGAAAAATCTATTTTTTTTTTTTGTATTTTTTTACTTTTAATGTAGTAATATTATATATTTTTTTTGTAATTTTTGATCTTTTGTTATTTTTTTTGGCAATATTTTATATTTGGTTTTTTTTCATTTCTTGATTATATTAAAATTATTTCTAGTGGTAACTACTTTATTTGTATTATCTAAGACCTCTTCAGACATAATTATATTATGCTGATTTTTTATTATCTCATTTAGCCTAAGCCCCTATTTTTTATAACATCTAAATATTTATATAACTTACTAAAACTATGGCATGAATAGAGGATGTAAAAGCTGCTTATTTATATGATAGACCTATCTCTAGTTGTGGATATGAGAAGGTTGCCATCAACAATGATGGTAATATACATATATGTACATAGTTTAAGTGTGATGGGAGTTGTAAAGAATTATGGAAGTAATATACATAGCTTATTACTGACTACACTAGAGAAATTTTCAATGTTTTTTTTTTTCGTTTTTGTTATTTTAAAATTTTTATGATTTTTTCTATTGATTTTTTTCTTTTTTTTTCATGTTTTGAATATTTTAGTGTTATATCTAGTGACAACTACTTTATTCCTACTATCTAACACCTCAGACATAATTATATTATGCTGATTTCTTATTCTTATCCCATGGAACCTCAGCCCCTCTAAATTATTTTTTCTATATATTTACATTCCTTATTTACTGCCAGTATATATCAGATAGTTTCTTACTACACTAGAGAAATATCTATTTTTGATCTTTTTTTTTGTTTTTAAAATTTTGATAATTTTTTTTGTAATTTTTAAATATTATTCTTAATTTTTGTATTTTGTTCTCGCTTTTCTAACTATTTAGAATTTATCATCGCTTAAGGTTATTCCTAGTGGAAACTTCTTTGTTCGTATATCTAACACCTCTCCAGACATAATTATATTATGCTGATTAGTTTTTCTTATCTATTGCCTTTAACGCCTTCAAAACCTTGATTATATTTACATTACTTACTTTATTCAATTATGACGTCAATTCAACTATTTTTATGTTTTTGCAAACCAAAGATTTTGTGCTTCAAGAATGATGTTGATTCATGAGTTTGTTTTTTAGATATATTGTCAGAAACTTTCTACAAATGTATACGAAGGGGGGAAGGGACTATAAAAATCAAATTTCCTCTCACTCGGCAAGCAAATGGGTTTTGCAGAGGAACATTTTTGCTGCTGCCGTGTATCTACAGTCAACCTTGATTTTATTCACTGCTTTATATTATAGTGTAAATGGAAATGTATAAGTATTCGAAGCTTACACTATATTAAATAGGATTCCAAATGATTATGACTTTAACATTGATTTTATATTTGATAAAGCTTCAATTACCGTATTCAATATATCATCATTTTAATTTATTTTGTAAGTAACTAACGAACCTTACTAATAATTAATTTCTTATCTTTTTACAACCACACAACTCTAGGTTATTTAACATTTTCTGACGTACTTCTATCTTAATTATTTTATGATATGTCTCTAAAAGCCTATATACAGCGGCACAGACGATATGCATAACATACTCTTCATACTTTTATTATTTACATTCGTTAACTAATCTAAGATTTTGTTACAAAGTACAGTGCATAGTGAGAAGTTTCATATTATGTTTGTCAAAATATTAAACTTCTTTAATCTATAATTCTTTTTTAAATTTATTTAAAGTTACTTTTTGTTTTCTTTCCCTATTTATCTCAGAAATCTTACAGTGGCGATGATATTTTTGTATCTTTTTATATTTTATTTGGTTTATTGTGATTGCTTTAATTATTATTTTTGGTCTATTCAATATCTATTAATGTATCTAATTTTTTTTCTTTACTAGTTCTTAAAAACGTTATTATACATTGTTTTATTGTTTTCCTTGATTAATAAATTGCTCGTTTTCCAGTTGTCGATTCAATTTTCTTTTTTGTTTTTGTTATCTCTTCTATAAAAGGTCCATATTTTTTTTAATATTTTTTGGGATTTTTAGAGGAATATGTTTTCTGTGTTATTGATTATTATTTCTTTTTTGTAATTATTTCTTTTTTATCTTTTATAGATTTAATCACTTTTTATCTTTTTCTGTATATTGTATTATTAAATTGTGGAGGTTTTTGAAGCCTTCCGTTTTTATCTTTAACTTCCATGTAATTTGCACAATTTGTTCTTTTTAGTTTGTTTCTTTCTTTTTGTAAATTTTTAGATTTTATCTTTTGAACTATTTCTTCTGGTATATCCGAAAACATTTATACACGGATATTCTAGACATTCACTTTTAGAAAATACCTATTTGAGCAAATATATTAATTTTCTTTTAATAATTTACAATAATTTCTTTATTTTTTTTAAATATTACTATGTATAATACAATTATGTGCATGTCTAGCGTGACATGATTTTTATAATTTTAATTTATGAATCTTTTATATCATAGTACTTATTAATTTATATATATATATTTTATGACAAGTTATAGTAAGAAAAATTATGTATTATAATTTTGAAATACCTTGCCGTACCTCACGTTTTATATTATATTTTTGACATAAGTATAGTTTACAGTGCATGTATGTAGGTTTACCTCCAAAAGGGGTTTTCTTGTCAAGTTTTGTAATATATAACAAAAGAGAAGGAAGAAATTGATTTGGATAAAAAATTAAGAAGTTAGATAAATATTTTCCTTCTAGGTATGAGTTGAAATTCAGTACTATTATAAAAAAAACATTATTCATTTACTGAAATTTGAAGCTACGCTAGTTTTGATACATTCATCTAGTACCATTTTATACACATTCTACCATTCCAACAACAGACTATCAAGAAATTCGTTTATATATATTACTATAACTGAAAGCAAAATCCATAGTGTTCTTTGTACGAAATGTTTGACTATATTCCAGTTATTTTATTACTTTTTGTGCATATATATGTGAAAATTAAGCAAACATATATAAAAGTAAACTATTGTTATTAATATTTGCATATAAATTCTTAACCTTCTTTCTTAAGCTAATCCATGTGAGTAATAAGTGCGTAAATAATAATAAATGGAGGTAATCACTACGACTGAATTGAATATACCCAACCGTAAAATCTACTTTCAATAAGCTCATAAGTGGCGATCATTATAGTACAGGAGCTAATTCTAAATTATTTTTCCAATATATACATATTATAGTTAAATAGTCTAAGCTATATATACATATAGATAAATCCGGAAATATCAGTAACAGCCAATTGCAACTTCATTAACACTTTAGAAAATGATATTAGTTATTAATTTTACATTTTAATAAGGTTTTCCGGAAACGCGACTTATGTTGACGACTGACCTGCTCATCCGATAATGAAAGCGCTGAAACATAAAAAATACATTAAAAAATCGAAAAAAAAAACCTAATTTACAGCAGAATAAAACTGTTGTACGTTAACTGTTGATTGAAAAAAAATTGATGATTTGATTAAGTTTAACTAACTCAAAATCAACTCAAATATAAGTAAAAAAGATGTTTACCTTTATTTACATGGTTTGATGAGGAAAAATAAATATTATTCGTATTGTAAGTCTTCTGTTTGGTCCGACGACTTGTTGTTCGCCGATTATAAAAAATCGGACGTTGTATTCTCTAAAGTTTCTGAAATTTGCTGTCGGCGGCGCTGTATTTAAACATTGGAGCCTTCGTTGTTGTTCATACCGCCTTGCTTCCGATTCGTTAAAAGTTCTCATCGCCCCCATCGCTCTTAAGTATTGTTCGAATTACTCTTCGAGAAGTTCTAAAACAACCGAAACTTTGAATAAAATATCTTTTATATTATTTGACTATCACGCGATCGAGGAAATCAAAATTTAAACAAAAACATAAGCGATTTTATTGATAAATTATCAGTTTAATAAAATTTAGAACTGAATAAGGAAGGCGGCAAGATAAACTCTTAATTTTAAAATACGCCGTCACTTTATTAACACGAAATGAAACAAAAAATGGACGGATAAGGCCTTAAACTCATTTTCAAAAATAATTTTGTATTAAAACCGTGGATTTTTATAACATTCTAAAAAAATATATTAAAACATTTTTCATTAAACTTTATAAAAACAATCACTTTAAGTGCAATAAAATTAAACGAATTTAAAACTAAATCGAAATAATATTAATATAAAATATAAAAAATACTTACCGATGATCCGAATATTCAAATGACTTTCAGTAACTTCGTGGCGCGAAATCGGCAGTTCATTTGAAATTAATTCGTATATTCAACATCTAAAAACTGAACAAATTTCAGATCACTCAATATCTATGATGTATAAAAAATTTAATAGACTTTTCCAGGTAGAGGCCAGTTTTCAGGACGTCTGAACTGTTCGAAGTGAAGCCTGCGACTGCAGCCGAGAGATGAATCTGACGAACGAGGCCCGGGCTAGGAGGCTGGGGCATCCCCCACCAAAATGCAACAGATTAAGGCCGTAGGGTGGCTCTTATAAATACGTTTTCAATATTTTATCTACCTAACTACAACATTGTATTAATAGTTCAATTTATTTCAGTTTATTATATATATTTTTTGAAATTCGTTTTAAGATTTTAATTTGAATTAAAAGATATTATTTTAATATCTATAAATAAGCTTACATGTATTTAATATATACTTTCGTTTTGGTATATAAATACAAAAATTAAAAGTATATTTAAATAAAAAAGGATCATGATAAAGGAAAGTAACATTTTAGCGATTATAAATATAAAAAAGAAACTTACTGAAGAAAGCGGCGTTCTTTATAGAGAAAATGTCTTAATATGACTACAATAACTTTAAATAAAGTGTAATTAATTAAAATTATACATCTGAAATATATTTTCAACAAGTTATAACACGATCGAGAGACGTAAACATCTTTAGGTAAATTCTATCCGACGGCGGCGGGAAAGCGTTGTGTAGCGTTAACATAAAATCATGTTTACTATATAAAAATCATTTTGTATATTAAATAGTCATTTAATTATTAAATCTTTAAGATTTTAGCGACATGTTTTATATAAAGATAAATTATTTTGGCTATTTTTTCGTAGTTTTTTAAATAAGCTTTGTAGAAAATTACCAAAATAGAAGAATTTTTCTTATCAAGATCTAAAAATATCAATTTCTTGATTGTTTGTCATCTTTTAGTCATGTTTTACATAAACATAAATTAATTTGGCTATTTTTTCGTATTTTCTTAAATTAGCTGTGTAAAAAATGATCACAATAGACGATTTTTGTTTAATTTGTATCTCCCAATAACAATTTCTTAATTGTTTTACAACTTTTCGTTTTTTGGTGTGTAAATTACATCGCTTTTATCTGCTAACGGAGCCAAATTTAAGAGTACAAACAAGCGGGCTTCCCCTAAACCCGCCGGTACTAACCTAACTTAACGCGACCCACTTACTAGGTCATGTTCAAGGTCAAGATGTAAAGTAGGTTAGAGAGGGAAAGGTAACAGAAATGAAGCATCCTAATTTTGATATAACAAAGTAAAGATTTTATCCCTGTCAAATTAAAATATATGTAGTACCAGGCCATTTATAAATCGCATTGGGCTTTACAAAAAAATATTGATTTTTGGTATTGAGCAACATGTAATATTTGGTATTTTTGTAAAATTTTAAAATAATTTAAAATTTTACAAAAAAATAAAGACTTACATATCAAAATAAGTTTTAGTTTTTACAAATTGTATATTTCAAGCTTCTATAAAATTATTTTACAATAATATCTAGTCAACAAAACCCTATATTTAATATGATAATGATTTGCTCGCTATAAAAATGTGAAAATCAAATAATAATAAGAAATTAAGTTAAAGGCAAATCATTCTTCAATGTTACAATTCTTCACTCTCTCATTTTCCCACCATTCCTTCTGTCTATAAATTGGGATCAAGTTTGTTGAGAGTTTTAATATCAGATAATATTAAAAAAGATCAAATTTTCCGTAAATGTTGAAACTTACATTAATCGTTTTGTCATATATAAAATAATTTAAAACAAGGTAACAGTCCGTCTGATACCCAAAGATTTGTTTAAAAAATTAAATGGTTTTTCTGTCGTATGAAATGGATATTTAAAAAGCTTTATTATTCAAATTACTAGCCACAAAATCTTTTTAACTATATTTTTACTTCGTTAGACTAGAATTAAATTTTTTGTATGAGACCTTACAAGCTTTAGTTCGCTTGTATAATTTGTAATTTTATAACTGTATTATAATTTGTTATACTTCATTCTTAATAGTTGTTGCTTCATACTATAAAACCTATAGGCTTTATCTAAAAACGTAAATAATAAATCGAAAATTAATATATGTGCATTACATCAGATAAATCATTCTAGAAATTAGCAGCATCTGACATGTGAGTTAATACCATAATAGAATTACAGATAAACTGTCTGATATAAATGATTGTTTTAAATACCTATATCTTAATAATTTTTTTAATGTTTTGATGAAAACCAAATTTGAGTAAAGATAAGAAAATCCGTACACTGCCTTATACTCTCTTTATTCTTTCTTTCCTGCCCTGGTCAAACTTTATGTAGGATCGGCACAACATGTTCTTTTCTTCCAGTCTCGCCTACCAGCCGTCATCTCATCATTTACCCCTTTCTTAGCCATGTCATCCTTCACGCAATCCATCCAATAGGTCTACCTTGACCCACATATCCTTCCACATTCATATCTAACATTCTTCTTGTTATATGACATTCATCCCTTCTCATAATATGTCCGTACACTGCCTTGTACATTACATTATATAATCTATAAGAGCCAAAGCTTTGTTAATCTATTTAAATAAACATAACAAACATTTTTCAATATAAATCTTGTTATTCTAATGATGGTTCAGCATTACGTTGAATTTAATAAATTTATCTCAACTACAAAAGCTTGTTGAAACGAGAGCATAATTATAAATCCTTTACTAGAATTCCCGGGCAATGCGTTGCAAGGGCTGTATTGATTTCAATCTTGGGTCCAGTTCCGAGTAAATAGTTGAACGGTAAAATATTCCGATATTCAATCACTGGTATGATGTTACTCCTTTGACGGGAAATTTAACGTGAACATATCGGTAACTGTACGAAATACATCGATGCAAACAAAAATTGGATTTTTGAATTCTGATATTTGGTAGCAGATATCGTATTTTTAAATGTGTTTTATAATTATTTCCTTTTCATCAGGGTTTGTACTGTCCATTGGTAGTCTATGTCATTAAACACAGACTAACAAAATATAATTTAATTTTTTTTAAATAGAATTTATAAGTCATAATGCAGTTATATAATTATATACTCCAGTTGCTGTTAATGAAATTCGTTGAAATAAACAAGGATTCTCACTGCAAACAACTTCCTTGTAATAAAACTTTGTGTTATAAGTAATTGTTAATCAAATTATTGAAAACTAATACAGAGTACAATATACGATGTAACCTCTTTTTAAAATTTATATATTAATCTTTATGGGATTATTCAACTTTTAAATATCCTACATAATATCGTTAAATTTCCCGAAAAGTTTAAAAAAGAGAAGCAACTTTTTATTACAAGTTGTTGAAGTGTTTTTATTTAGTTCCAAATGAAAGTATTAACAAGAGAAATCATTGAGTACTCGTGTGTGAATGTTCCGCAGTCAACAGGTTAATAAAACCACCCCAGTAAGCACGGTTCATCAAATCGTTACATTTATATACGACTAAATCACTATTCAAACCGTACAATGTTTACTGCAATTTGTTTTATAGGGATGCCTCTCTGCGATGCTTTTATAAATATAAAAATAAAACAACTTCACAATATGAAGTACGGACTTTTAGAATGTGAAACATATATTTTAGGAATCTTTGTTATATGTATATTGTATTCACAAACCATTACTACTCCTGACTAAGTATGTAAATGATTTATATCAAAATCGTTGCAACAAAAACATATCAAAATAAATTCGAATTAATAAACCCTTTAAACAAGCCTTAAGCCTCTTGAATGAGCCATTGTTAATGTTCCATTTTATATCCTAAACGAATACTAATTCCGTACTTGGAAGCCCAAACAACCCTTGCGCGTCACATCTTTTTGTAATCTCAACGATGCACTCGAATTCATGCCTCGTTGTATATAAAATAAGGTGCAATATCAAACGTAGCATAACGTAATCGATCATATATTTCGGTCTAGACTGCAGCTAGCTCGTTCCCCGGAGTTGCCCTGGCAACCGCTGGGACGCATCCCCTGCTGCCCGGGGCGAGCCTCTGTAATAAAATTGTAAACAACCTTTGATGTTGTGCTATCACGTTGTTTTATAAAATCCTACGTTTGTACCGTACAGTTTATAATCTGTAGTTCCAAAGGGAAGCGCGAAAGAGATACCTTTCATTAAAAATATATTGCGCTACAATTTGTTTTTTTTTAACAAACAGTCAATAAACTTCCTTTAGAGTATTGGATTAGTTTGTGAAAGGCTTTGATTTGTTATTTCATATCTGTTTCATAAAGTTTTTCATACAATATAAATTTACAGAAAGGAATATGATAGTTTATAATTTCTAATACATATTAATATCGTCAAATAATTTCTTTAAAACCCTTTTTAGTCGGTAATTCGATCCTGAACCTAAACGGGTCGTAATAAGGTTTTATAATCAAAAGCAAATATGACTTTTAAACCTCAACATTGTAAAAATATTTTCTTAATATATATGAAATTTTCTGCGAACATAAACTCAATGCAATATTCTTCTTATAGGAAACTTATTACGATAATAGGATATCAAGTGACGTAGGAGAATACGGCGACCATGCATTTAAGATTTTCTAAGAAATATATATTCATTTTGAACCGAATAAAACTGTGCTATTATTACAAAGTATTCAACATTAAATATATCTAAAATGATGGACGTACGATTAATTAAAAGTTTTTTTTTAAATACTATTAACGAGTTTCATAAATGCATAATTTTTCGTGAAAATTTTAGTTCTATAGCGTTGTACTTTTAATAAAATTTTCATAAATAAATTAATAATAACAAAAGAAATATATATAAAACACGTTTTTGTCTCCTAAATCACCTTAAATGGTGGAATATAAATGCAAACTTTATGAAAGTGAGAGAAGCATCAGATATTTTACTTAATAGGTTTTAATTACAATGTCTATCTCAACTCTCAGACTCGGTAAAGTTAGATTATAATCTGACAGGACAAGATGATGCTACACTCATCTGCAAATCAGCGTAATAATAGGTATATTAAATAAAATTCCATTTTCTTATATAATTTCTTACATATTAAATTATAGTTACGTTTTTTCGGAAACAAGCAAAGATATTATAACGCGTCGGAAACATAACTTTCAAAGACAACAAATTGAAAGTCTCATATACCTATTTAAGTTTTCATAACCTTGCATATAATTAATAAGAATTAAAGACTTTAAACATATACATATTATAGTTATTATAATTAAAGAAACATACTTACAATTTATATATGTATGTTTGTTTATACTCACTTATAAAAATCACGTAGTTTATAGATAAGTTTTATTGTTAAACCAAATCATAATATTAATTAAACCTATTTGTAAAATAAGCGTTGCATAATTTAATTATGAAACTGTAATTGAGTATTCTATAACGTTTTCATATAACGAATGTCCAGTCAACTATCATCACAAAGAGATCATATTTGATATTTAATAACTTACGTCCACCCCATATTAACGGACTCCTAATAGAAAACATTCCACACATCCACCAACACAGGTTATTTAAACAGCAGAAACAAGTACGTGGATAAGGTATTTCATAATTCACTACTCACACAGAGATGCACCCTTTTCGATCGTGTACAAAAAGTCAGTGTTATTGACAGACTGTACGGTAGCACTTTGATGTCGAATAATACAGTTAAAATACTATTTATGAGTGAAAAATTCATTTACATATATTATATATATAAATAAATATATTTAATGCACATTAGAAACTAATGGGTATACATAAACGTATTTATAGAATCCATTGGTCAGTCGCTTTAATATGACATTATTAATAAATACGAGCCAGTGGAGATTTAATTACTACCCTTTGATGACCGGATTGATATTCTAAATGTCGGTGTGCAGTTCCAATGCCGAGGGCTTTAATATGTGCAATATACAGTATCTATCGGCTTATAGTGGCTGCTGTGTTTACTATTGCAAACAGTGGACATTGGTAAATTAATTCTCATAATTGAATTTTGTTAATAGATTTATAAATGCTTCTTTTATTACGTAAAAAGTGTCTCATGCATTCAATTATAAGATATATTACCTCGTTATAAAAACCGAGATATAAAAATGGATAATTTCATTTTCTTTTCAAAGGAAATCCATTTAAAAAGTCCCCGAGCTTTTGCTAGTATCTACACCTTGGTACTGCATTTAAGAGTCTAAAGTAAGTTAGATCCAATAATATACATTCTTTTTTTAATAAACATAGACGAAATCCTGAAATAAAGGTGACTGTTTAGTAAAAAATAAAAGGCCCTGGTATGGAGAAAAAAAGCCTAAAATAGCCTATTTTATTGTTCGATGCGGAACTCTAGTTTTGCGTTTCATACGTGCACTTGATTGGTTTTTACAAACAACCCCACAGTGTACTTTAAATTAATTAAGGTTTTTCGCGTATTACATGACAGACTGACAGGTTCTGCAAAGCTCGTCTGATTTTGAAGCATACATTTACTTTGCAGTGGATGGATTCTACATAAAAAAACAACAAACGAATTTTACGCGATAATTTATTATTTCTTCTAAATTATCTGCCAAAATGGGCATTTCGTTTATATATTTAAGTTACATACATTAAAAAATAAATGCCTTTTAATTATTCCAATATGTATTACGTAAAATTTAAGTATGTATCTGTCAGTTCTATTAACTAAATCGGATTCGAAAACTCACTTCCCGTTCAATTTCTTTAAAATTACTTGAATATTTCAAGATGAAATTTAAAAGTCCTGCATCTAACTATGGAAACAGGCAACGACCCGATGTATGAAGTTGACATTCAAGAGTTTGACGTGAGATTCAATATGAAAAGGTCATAGTGACAGAAAGTAATTTAAATTTTATTGATGCCAAGTAAAAAATAGCACTTTTAATGTTTCACAGTTCAATAACTGAAATCGGAAGCTTTATAAGCGCCGGCTAATAAAATAAATGTCTTTCGAATAGCTTTTATTATATTTCTAATAAGAAAATTGTACGGATAGCAAATATATTACTAAGTTAGTTACCAGCTCCATAAGCAGTTTCGATTAGTTTTACCTTTCCGTCTTGTTTGTGGATAGTACAAACTTCAAAGTGTTAACAGTGTAAAAGAGGTGTAATCTTTGTTATTGTCTTGTTTAAAGCCCTTCAGATATTCCCTTCAATTCTCTTTCTTGTAATATTTTAATGTCACTACTGAATACTCTAGTTTAACGCCATTATAAGGATCGTCATATTGTCTTTTTGAACTTTAGTATCACACAATTTTATTTATTCTCAGTAACCTGATAATTAGTCTCTTATCATTTAATTTATATGCATTTTTATTGGTATATTTATTTAAATCGATATGTTATAAGAATTAAAATTATTTCTACAATTTCTCTTAAAGCAAAGTAGCACAATTTCTTCCACATCGTTTCTCCTAAGCGAATTCCTGATGAAATAAGACATTTTTTACTCTATATTCATATTTTTAATTAAAATCTACATTTCATTATGATCAAAACAAAAATTTATAAAAATTTAAAACCGGTTTGAAATACAAAATAAACATACAGACTTATTCTGTAGCAAATCACAAGATACAGTTCATTTATAAATCAAAAGCATTTTAGCAAAGGATTTAGTAAACGCATACACAAACCTTTTAGGATTAAAGCTTAGGCTGGTATACTCAGTAGGGTAGAAACAAGTTAGTTTACAAGCAACAAGCAACGTTATATAAATTCAACTGTATTAGATTTGAATACGAACTTCGAATGAATTGATTAACGCTAGTTTTATTATTAATTTTCAATACCTTGTAAAACTTATGCAATTAATGTTACATATACATATATATTTGATGTTATATAGGTATAATAATGAACAGAAGAATTTTTTTTTAAAGTTATTATGTACTAAAGCAGTCTCAAAAATTTTTTTTTTATTTTCTATATATTATGATAGAAAAAAATAACCATAATTCATACTATACCTCAGTTAGTGCTAATATCATCTGGACTTATGTAAGTGTATTGATTATAGGTTTTAGGGAATTAAAAGAAAAATATATTGAAATATGAGAGAAACAACACAAAATTAGGGATTCAGGAAAACTCAGATATCCAACTAACTGCTGATATAACAATAACTTGATATATATCTAAGTGGATTACAAACTATCAAACACTCAAAATATACATATATAAATAGTGAGATTATACTCAAAATTATTATAAATGCTTATTACTTTTACAAACATTCAAAAGTAATATTTACAAATACTTTATATATTACCATATATTTCACTGTGTTTAGGTCTAATAATTTTATTAGCATTAATCTCTCGGTTTATCGGCAATATGTAAACACATTATTGGTCAAATAACCTGTATATTCAACAAACATCTAAACCACTGTACCGTGTTTACGCTTCGCTAAATATAGCATATTCAATGGCAAAAGCTAATCCAGGCTTTGAAACTTCGGTATATTTGGATACGAGGATTGTTCAGAATTATATGAGTCATCTCACGTCAGGTACACTATCAGGATACCGGTTCAGATGCCAGATCACAAGCAAAAGACATGTCAGCAATCATTGCTAATTGCTAACAAGGCATACATCGAGTTTAAGAGCTACTCTAGAGAATAATAGAAATATGAGCTTCATCGTATTGGTTAAATAACCTTTCTCATTGAGAACTGTATACGGATATATTTCTTTATAGATTTTACTTCTGTTATCAATCTGATTCTAATAAAATATTGTAGTTATATAGTTTAATATTAAAAGTTGTTCGTAATTTTATATTAAGGTTGATTTATTTTTAAAGGATTAGTTAAAAATAAAATCCTATAAAAGAAAACTATTTTTTTTTCATATGACTTATTATATATTATACATATTACATTTTGTATAAGAGCCAGTCAGTGATGACCTACTGGTTAAAAGGCTCACCTCTCATGCATGAGGGCGCGGGTTCGATCCTGGCAAGTACCAATGTGATTTTTCCGAGTCATATACAGTACTTTCTAAGAACATTTAGACATCACTGATCAATGCATTCCCAAAAAGAGAGAGATCAACCCTCTTTTTTTTGGGAGGCGGTCGTTCGTAAAAACAATTAACCAAAACTATTCACAACATGTAATGCAGAACCTGGCTAAAGCTGGGAAATGCCAGGAAGAAGAACAAGATTACATTATATATAAGATATATTTATAATACTTGATTTGACAATCTAAGGATCTTCGATATCACTATATATTTGTATAAAGTTATGCCATACATACAAAAAACACTATTAAAACCTAACTTGTTAATATTAAAGCTCATTTGAAAGGATTCTCGAAGCATACAGAGTTAGCGTATAGTATTTATTCATAGTTAGTATAAGTACTTGTAAACTGTTGTATAACACAAGTTCGGATAACTGAATAGAATCGTTTGATGCACAGAAATATGGTTTGGTCTAATCCACTTCACTTTGAAGTACTTAGTTTTGAATTAGTAAAATCTCAGCATAGAATAATTTGGATATTAATTTGAATCCCAAACATTCAAAGCAAATAGATTACTTTCAATATAGCTTCTTATTATTTTAATATTTATAATAATTCTTTAGCAAAGCGATGACAATACCTACCTATGGTTCATGTTAAGTGGTCTTGTTACACATATATCTGATACGTATGCAAATTTAATAATGGATAGTTGTTCACTAACTTGACAAGGAACAAATGTCTGGCATTCGCCACTTCGTTGAATGCTCTAAATTCAGGACTTGTTAGTGTAATTGCCATTTGACGGACGGCAGTTAAATTTAAAATAATATTAACCAATTTGAATACTTTTTCCTCGATTCGGCAGGAACATTCAAATTTCTCTTTTTATTTTTCATGTCTGTCACTATCTCGTCGTCGATGTGTGATAGATGTTGTCGATAATTGACTTACAGTGAAAATTTTTAATACTATTCATATTATTTTTTTCTTTTTCTATTTTAACCATAAATAAGGAATATCTAAAAATACATATCTACTAAACAAAACCAATTATAAACATTTTACTTACTTTTCAATATTTTCCGCAAAAAATTAACTCGGATCCTTGCTATTATACTTTTTGATAAACAAACTAAACTATAACTTTTAACATCGAGCCAATTATTCAATTTGGATGGACTGTCTACCCAAAAATAAGCCTATATTATTTTTATACTAAAGGCTACAAACAAAAGATAATTATTATATATAATTTTTTATTTGTTTGGACCAAGAACATTTTCAGTGGCAATATTGTGCTATTAAAATATCTATTGACTATTACAAACAAATTCATGAAATAGATATCAAGAAAAATGTAATCTGACTTTTGCGACCCAGTGCTACAATCTACGAGTCTTATTAGATTTCAGTCAAAGAGATTAATTTAGTTTTTTATTACGTTAGCTTGGGTTTTATATAAATTTTATAACACATTTCCTTTTAAAATGATGCGCAGTATTTATTTAGTCTGAAAAGTTTTTATCCGGTCAAAAATTACAGTTTAATATGAAGTTTTCTAAACGGATAATGTATTTTTATATATCTTCTTCTTCCTGGCAATTTCCCAGCTTTAGCCAGGGTCTGCCTTACATGTTGTGAATAGTTTTGGCTAATTGTTTTTACGACCGGCCGCCTGCCTGACATCATCCCTCTTTAGGAATGTATTTTTATGTATGTATCCTAAAATCGTAGACAGTAGAATAGCTTCACAAGAAATTACAAAAGAAAAGTATAAAAAATCAAGTTGCAGAAAAAAAATTGCAAGCAAACAAAGACTAATTAATTCCTGTGAATGAAGGACAGATTTTGCATTACCTTAAAATGTATCTGAAATTTTCCCTTTGACGCTCCACACAATCAAATATTGCGCTCACATTTCAAACAAAACAGTTAAAACTGAAACAGAAGTTTTACCTGGATATTTAATTTCGCTAAGCTTCCTGGACAATTATACTTCACTAACAATTACACTCAAACACGACTGCTTTCAATTTAAGCCAACTAATGCTGTAAATATGAAAGTTTTACATTCATACATCTGTTTTTATGAAACTTTGTTGGTTTGAACATTGAAGTTGAGATCCGCTTACAATTTAAACAAATGAAACAATATAACTTTTATGTTGTACTTTGAAGATGGAAATATAAATAAATGAACTAGCCTCCTCTTATTGTAAATCCCTTTTGAGATTTGTTTTTTGTTTCATGAATTCGTTTCTAAACTTTGTACGTGAAAACTTCAACGTGAAACGTGAAAACTTCAAAAACCATTAAAATTTTATCCAACATAATGTAATAACTTGTTAAACGAATAACTAGAATATCTTATCTTTTTTAATTCTCCATCTTAGCCATTCTTCTGGGAAAAGTCTTGTTCATTACCCTGTGTAATTGATAGTCGTTGGAAAGCTACGAAGTTTTTAAAGTCTCTGTCATTCCATTATACGGACATTGGTAATTTTATTCTGCATTTGCATGAGTTAAAATTCTATGTTTATTAATTCGTTTTTAAATTAAAGAACTTAGTAAGAATATATGAGATGGTAATGTTCAAAAAAGTACAAAATATTGATCAGATCTCTTTCATTTAAAGTACAACAAAATTGACGTTAAAACCTTAATTTTTAAAAATTAAAAAAGAATGTATAAAGACTAGTTATAGACATATTTTCACTGATAAACAATATATTTTCCATATGTTCCATAAAATATTATTACATATTTTGTTAAATGTATAACTTTTCACCCTTTGTACAATAGACGACAGTGTACTCTCACTACATTGTACGAACAGTTATAAAGACCGATAACACAAAAAAAAATTAATAAGCATTAGTTTTCTTGTATAGTTTAACTGTCGGACTAAGTATCCCCATGGTAGTTGTTAAAGAGTTTGACGTCAGTATTAATGACCTCACAAATAACTTTATTGTTGATTATCGTCAGGGTCTCAAGCTATTGAAGGTAACATAGTAGACGATTGTACGAAACATTTATTTCAAAGAGATTCGGTGCAACAGCTCTATTAAGACTGTGTTACAACCTTACTCTTGCCTCTATTTATAACAATCGACACTCACTGTAGTTACTGCACTTGCAGGTGACATCTGATCATTCCAACTACCCTTGATAATAATTGATGCATACTCGTATAATAAACATATATCTACAATAATACTCATATTTTCCAAATTTTTGGCATTTTATTCCATATATTATCAAATTTAGTTAAATGTTTTGAATGATTAATTATCCGGGACAATGCCAAGAAAAAGTACATTATAAGCGATGCTTTAATTTCTGTTCTATGGATTTATTATACATTTAAATTTACATTTACAGTTTATTGACAGAAGTCTGTAAAATATTAGTGAAAATAAAGAAATTGAATTCAAGTAAAAGACTATTGTAATAACTTGTCTACAAATATGTATATTATAATCTCAAATAACATAAGTGAAATATGCGTTTTATTTATAATATTACATAGTCTATAAAAATTTTGATTTCACAAGTAAAGTAGTACAATTTTTGTCAGTTGTTAAACAATGTAGTTCCTGTAGTGGACTCGTTTAAAAATGAAACTTTTTTCTTACACCTGACCCAAAAAGAGGGATTTAATAGGTTTGAAGTTGATATCTGTGTGTGCGTGTCTGTCTATGACAACACAGTTCTTAAACAGATTGACCGATTTTAATGCGTTTTTTTGCTGAAAAGCCAGTTTGCTTGCGGCCTTCATTATTATTAATGTTTGGTTAATATAGATTCGACAGTGTAATAATATCAGCTCTTTTCTAAAATGATGTATGGCATTTTGGGCGTATGATTATTTTATAATATCTTCAAACATGCCAGTATAATCGTCGAATGCCAATTAATGCAAAATTATTTTGCTAAAACTTTGTGAAACTTATTTATTAATGATTTTATCTCCATGTGTTAAACTGAAACAGTAATTATAATAAATGTTACGAACAATAATTAAGTTTTTCTTTCTAACAATTCTTATGGCAACACTATGATATTACAGACATTGAATTCAAATTTAAATACTAGAATTCCTTTATCTGGCCGGAGAAATACATTTAAGTAATAACTAATAAGTAACAAATAGGTTTTTAAATATATATATTTACCGTATTTTGTTCCTATACACCCCATTTTTTCCCTTTGGGGTTAAAATGAATAAAGCTTATTTGAAATTGTCTCAGTTGGCTACAATACGGTACTTTAAGGCCTGCAATTAATATGAACACCTATTCTATTTATAAGAAAGTTTTTTATTGCTTGTACGGATTGTTTGAAGGCCTTCAAATTTTCATATTATTGAGGGCAAATCCGATTGGAGTTTCTCTGGTTATTAATAAAATGTTGTTGAGAGAATCAACTGCTTCTTATGAACAGTATCTTGATAAACTTCTACCGATCTTGTGATTGCATTGCACAAGTCTGGTTTAACTATTACTTCAAAACTAACTCGTCATCAATCTTCGCTGAAGAGGGATTATTTTCACGTTGTGTTAGATTACCAATTTGGGAAGTTTTTTAGCGCTTCCAGCAATTTCTAAATATTACTCATCATAAATTTTTAACATCTATAAACGATATTTTTCTGTGATCTCCCATTACGTATAGCTTACGTACGATTTTAACAGACCATTATTTTGTTAATTATTATTTAACAAATAACCTGCAATACCCATATCGTCTTGTCACATCTTCATCTTCCAAATTAAAAATTGTTTGCTTTCGAACAGGTTTCTTCGAAATTAGCCTTTGCTGTGTCCCAACCACAACATTTTTTTAATGTTCCTATGTAATAACATACATTGTATAGTGGTTTTTACACATAATGTTAGTCTCTACACTCTCATTATAGAATTCAATATCAGTTATAACACAAAATACTTTTCCCTTCTTTAATATCACTCTTTTTACAACACATTAAAGACGAAATAAGGAACTACAAATGATAGTTGTATAAAAAATACAGGTTGCATAATGGTAAAGAAATATTACGTTTATTAAGTGTAACAGTAATTACTGACAGATTAAGACAAAAGTTATTAAGCTGTTGTTTCGGATATCAGAAATTTTTATTATAAATAAACTTAAATAATGTTGTTTCTTTATGTCAATAGAATAGAATAGAATTCATAGAATAGAATTCATAGAATTGTCACATATGTATATGTTAAATTAAGCCTATTTCTTGGCTGAAAGGTGAGCCAGATATATGTTATCAAAACATATTCTTATTAATAATGAATATTAATTCCGCAAATTATTAAAAGACTATTAGTAACATTTTAATTGCTTTCCCTTCATGTAAACGTATTCATTCATTTTATTGTCCTGGCATATAATGTAAAATTTAAAGAATCTTTTAGGTGGTTCTCATTTTCAATGTAAGTACAAAAGACAAGGATAGCATATTTATCAGAAAGTCGAGAAAACTGGGTCAGTGGGAGGTTCTATGCACCACGCCCACTAGTGCCGGGCGTTTCATTCTTTTAAGTCCCTTTTACAATGGATTTAACGAGCTAAGTGTTATCCATTGCACTTTATAACTGTAAATAAACGAAGAAAAAAGTACAATTATATCAAAAACTATTAATTTAAGACTTAGAAAACGCGATTCTGCACTGGTTATAAATATGTATGTACATATATTTATTATTGTTAACAGCTATAGTAATTTTCAATGAAAATCATATTATTTTTTTTTTCTCATAACATTTTATATATGATTTATTAATTATATTATTTTCAAGTTTAATCCAAATATTTGTAGATTATCTTCACGTCAGCTCTTAGACTATATAACGATGACGCACTTCCACTGACCAATGAGATAAGAGAACGTGGAGATAAAACTATTTATAGATTACATCAATACGGAATATCAATACAAGTGCACATGCGCTAACAACACCTCGAATACTGAACCGAATATAAAAAATATAAAATGTATAAGGCTTACAATATCAAATATTTTTAACTTCGTCCCCACCAACTGCAGGAATGGATTCAGAGAGTAATCTATAGTGTGTGCATAAAACTTTTATGGTATGGACTCAGGAGACTTCAAGCAATTTTGAAAATATTTACAGCATTAAAAAAATCAAAGATTAAAATAATATGAAATTTTACGTAACAGACTAACAATCATACATATATCCATGTGCTAAAAGTTCCTCGCAAATAATTGTCCCAAATATTATAAAACAAAAGTCATATTGAAAAGAATAATTTAACATTATCAGTCAAAATTTGCTTCATAACAAAAGATTCGCGAAGAAAAACTTAATATATGTATATCAGTGACAACTTTCAATATAATGCGTTGGAAGTAAGTTCAATAAAAGATTCTAAAGTTAACTGAAACAGAAAATATAAAGTAACTAGTTTATAAAAGTCAACGTTGATACACATTTATAAATAACGAGCAATCTAATACTTCTGAGAATGAACTGGACTAGCTATTTAATTGAAAAATCACACTTTAATTTCTTAATATACTATTTGACTCGGCAAACGTTGTTTTGCCATATAAAAAATGGGGCTTGGTGATAAAAGAGTAAAAATTTAAGGTTGTATGTATTTTTAATGCCACATATTAAAAAAATAAAAACAAAATTTTATCCAAAAATTAGAAAAATGTAAGGGTGAAGAACCCTTATCACTTAGGGGTATGAAAAATAGGCAGTAGTCAATTCTCAGACCTATTGAATAGGCATACAATTTTTGGTAAAAATCGGTGAGGCCGTTTCGGAGTAGTACTAACATTGTGACATGGAAATTTTATATATTATTACATAATCATTTAAATATATATTACCAATTCAATATCATTATCATTAATAATCATCTTAACTTCAACATACTTCCAGAAAATTGAAGCCGGAAAGAAATTATTTGTCTTTCATAGAAACTCAAACATATGAAGTATACATTTTCAGTCCGCTCCCATAAGACGTCTTTAAATTTGGAGAAAATTAATATAAGAATGCTTGAATCAGTTGCTCTGTAAAAAAAAGTACTTTTAACGTTTCTACGATTCGAAGCCAACAATCTTATAGTAGGTAGAGAGCCAAAGTCGAAGATGACTTTAGATCATCCTACTTTTTGAGACAGCCTTTACCTTTATTGTTTATTTTTTTAATTCACTAGCTTCATTTGTACTGAAATCGTGGAATATTGTGGCAATATCAAGATTTTTATTTTTTGTACGAATAATTATAATATAATCTTGAGTACTGAGTGAAAAACACATGAAGAAGTTTGTCGAACGGAATGGCGTCTATTAAATAATAATTATTTTTATGGGTTTATCATTGTTATCATACTATCGTTCACAAAACAGTTGGTGCTTTACTTGCTTCATCTTGACGTTATGTCATTTAAATTTAATCATTTTATTTTTATCATTTCTATAAGCCAATATCCATCATCACCTCATGGAGTATGAGGTTATGATGTTTATTGTTATTCGGAAGACAAAATATAAGCCCTCCTTTAATTTAAAATCAGTTAAAAAAACTATCATAGTCTGCTTTCAATCTTAACTTAAAAAATTAATTATTATAATCAGTTAAGATATAAATATAATTATAAAATTGAAGTTTACTTTAATAATACTTAATCATTCTGACGACTTTGTGACAATGGATACATACCGTACTTGCTATAGTAGATAATTTCTTAGTCTATTTGATTCTTAATTCTAAAAAAGAGTTTGACTATAACCTATTGAGATAAAAAATATATGAGTCTAAAATTAAATGAAGCCGTGAATAGTGGACATTTAAAAAATATTACAGATTATTATACATTTATATTTTTCCCCCTTTTTTACTCTAATTATTTAACTGGCTAAAAAAACTGCTCCTTTAATACATGTAAACATTCCCTGTAACTCTATATTTTCAATTTTTTGCTTCCAAATTTTGGAATTACATCTCGCCACCGCTTAAAAAGGTTTCCAATCCAATTCAAAGAAGATGCAAACGATGGCTTCCCAGTTACCAAAACTCTAAATCAAAATTGATGGAAAGTAATGTAATGTTAACATTTAAGAGAATTGCTATTATAAATTTTTTTTGTACTAAATATGATTAAAAATGTGCAATAACTATGATTCGTTTCTTTATTTATTAAAATTTTTATTAAGTACTTGGAATATATTTATGCATTGGTGTTTAATTTATTATAAGCTTTATTTATATATATCGGATTTAAAACAGTTTTGTTTTAAAACAGAGAGAGGCCAGCCTCGCTCACGTTACAAATGTCACTTCTTCTAGAGCGTTTCATGATATTTTAAAATGAAACTTCAATTGTTCTTAATGCTCCTGTATTTCTCGAAGGTTCTTCATAATCACATACTTCAATGATACGAACTCACTGAACTCTGAATTCTCAATTCTCAGTTCTGCCGTGTGCGTCCAGACGTCATAGTTATACCAAGATTTAAACATAGTTCTATTCTCCTTTTAAGCAATCTTTGATTTCGTTTTACTTTTAAAAATAATCATTAATACTAATGAGGTTTAATAAGAATTGATGACAGCCTCAAATTATTTTCAAGTCGCATCCGTTATTAAAGCTGGTAGCGCCGATATATATAATTATTTTTATGATTACATTTCCCCTGTCGTTATATGAGTGATTATGATAATGGATTTTAAACAAAACTAAATAACATTTACTCTCAATGTAATCTTTTTACAACTTTACTTAGAATCCGCGTAGTTCATCATCGTCTTAATTTAAAATTTTCAGTTACACATTGTCAACTAACAATTTTTAAGAGACTCACAATCAAAGTTAAATTCCTTATTACGGCGATTAGAAATTTAATATAATTCTTCTTCTACCTGGCAATTTCCCAGCTTTAGCCAGGGTCTGCATTACATGTTGTGAATAGTTTTGGCTAATTGTTTTTACAACCAGCCGCCCGCCTGACAACCCTCTTTGGGAAAGCATTAATCAGTAATGTCTAAATACTCTTAGAAAGTACATACATATGATTCGGAAAAATTACATTGGTCCTTGCCGCGCCCTCATGCATGAGAAGTGGGCCTATTAACCACTAAGCTACCACTGACTTTAGCAATTTAATGTAAATATTAGTTTTTTGTTAATATTACTCGATGGATACTCACATTATTTTTAAGTATAATATAACTGTTCTTTAGTGGTCAACGGAATTACCTGATAATTTATATCTTATGCCTTATTATCTTGTCAAAACTTTATTACTATAAATATTTGTTGAATTTGCTAACTTTCTTTTGCGGGAAAAGGCAACAAACAACCATACTGGATGTACCTCATAAACTTTCAAATTTATAATACTACTAGGGTAAGATAAAAAATTACATTATACATAACATAAATAAATACGTATATCTCTAAATGACATCTAAAAATTACAGATTTTTTACTTTCCTTGTTATATATCTCTTATTTTTTGATAATATATAATATATCCTTATGAATTAGAAGAATTTTATATTCTGATGTATAAGCTATGTTATCGTGTTTTATCACAATCGATTCAGTAATTGTTGTGAGAGAGACCATATTACTTTCATTCCTCACAAATAATCGCGCTCATCATGTTAGAGAGTATGGTAATATTACTTTAATATATGTTTTTATTCTCTTGTTGTGACTAAAAATTACTTCTAAGTAGTCTTTCTCATATTCGAAATAAACAGAAACATCTAACGAATTGCAGGGCTAGTAAGAATTTTAATTAATTTTTTTGTAACGAACTATTGGAACAAAATAAAAACACAGACATTATATAATAATAAAAAAACAAAAACATAACTATAAACGATGTTTGCAAAGCAAATAATTTATTTACAAAACAGAGTTCTCTCTCTGGAATATTTTATTTTCCTTAAAATTTTTCCACAACAAGTATTGAGAAATAAATAAAAATAAATCATTATTATGATTTCCACCCACTCATATTTTCTCTCGATGCCAATTAAATGGGGATTACTCAGGCGTGGAATAATGAGAAATGCTTAGAGCTACTTAAAACAGAAATACTTTAATGAGTTCATGGGAATTTCACACTAAGTAAGTTACCACTGGCTTAATATGTTTGTATTTAGTGAGTGTTGCCGGAAACTTCACTTTGCAGACCGAATTCAAGCAGTAATAGGATTATATCGATCGATTATTATTGGAATAAACATGGGTGTAAGGTTTTCTAGTTTCTAGATCTCAGACCAGACTATTTAACCTTAAAGTTCTATATGAAATCTTTCATTAAATCATGGCCAGTGGTTAAAAGGCACCCAAAAACTGTCCTATTTGATAAATTATTATTTATTCTAAGATAAATTATTTATTTATTCTTAGTTTACGAATTTCTGTGTTCGTCGTCTTAAAGTCGGGAGTCACATCTAGAAAAATCAATCACGAATCACTAAATTGTGGTCCTGTCATATTGTTTACTTAAAATATGTTTTAAATGCAATTTAATTTACTTATTTTAATAACTATATACTATTTTAATTATTATTAAGAATATATTATAATCGGTCAATTTAAATATAAATGATATTTTAATTACTAAAATAATATCAAATATTGCAAACAGTTCTGATAAATACCTAGAAATTAGTTTTATTTGTTATTCGATTTTGTGATGAAAGATAATCTTTATTCTTTTTAAATGAAAAAAAAATAGCGTCATGATCAGTATTCCTAAGGACACAAACCAAAATACTTTTATGACTCGGATCATATCAAAAACGAACATTATTATATAACGAAACAATATGACATCTGTTTTTGTATTATTAATATTTTGAGAATATTTATTTCAAATCACAAAAGGTACTTAGACAAAAAAGCTCTAATCTCACATACAATTATAAACTATCTCTAAATTAAAGAAACCGATTGGACATAAATCCAAACATGCTAATAAAATGTTCAGATAACAAAATAATTTTTATTTCACTGAAAAACTACGCTGTTAGATCAAAGCTAGTGGTAATGTAGGTGTGGAGTTTGACAAATTAGTCTTAGAATCTATACAAACATGGAACGAAAAACATAATTAAATTGACTTAACAAGCAACAGACAAAGGTTGCTCACATCAAAGGAATACAGGAACTTTCCACAACAGTCTAGAGTCTTATAAGAAGTCTAGCTCACAAACTTGCAGCCAATCTTAGATAAAGTTATGGTTCAGAATACTTCCTAAGAGGATTACAAGTTTTAGATGTTTGTATGAACTTTACGTTTTCATCAAAACAATATACAATGTAGGATTAAAATATAAATTGTATAGAAATTATAGATGTTATCAAAATATCTATCATGTTAACACATTTAAACTACATTGCTTATCAAATAAACCAGGTTAAGATATTGTAAAATATTATCAAGAAACAGTAAAATAAAGTACAGTCTGCAAAATAAGTAAATAAGAAACCTTTTAATACATAAAGCTTAGATTTCATTTGGAAGTAAAACGGTGGAAAGGCAATATTCATTTCAATACAAAAAGTGTTTTAAACTTTATAAGACATCCTTCTTACTCTTCGGTTCTTTAATGTCTATGTGATTTATTTTTATTGTAACTTAAGTTCTTGCTATGAACAATGAAATACGTAGTAATTATTAAATCATTGTTTTATTACATCTTTCTTATATTCCTTGTATGAATAATTACTATTTTGAAAACCGGTAATGAAGTATATAATGAAAAAAATATAAGTCAAATTGGTTTTTCTTACCAACAGAATATATGAATTCTTATGTCTTGAAAATTCTACTTTTGCGGAGTTTTTATATTGGCAGTATATCCTGAAAGGCATGTAAAGAAAGCATACTTATCCTAAAGACATTATATTTCCATAAATGTGACTAAATATGTGTTAGAAATAGTTTCTTTATTTCAAATATAGTGCGTAAATAGTTTCGTTATTCATCTAATATTGAAAATTTTAATAAAAAACAATAAAGTAACAAACATTGCAAATAAATAATGAACTTCAGAAAATATTATTATCATTAAAACATTTTACGTTCATGCATTTTCAAAGTAAGTTTGAAATTATGTCGGATGAAATTAAACATCCCCCGTGAAACTCCTATTTGGACACCGACTGTTTTGTTTTAATGCGACGCAATATTGAATTCACATCAAAGAGAAAATTCCAAATAAACTTGTTCAGGTTTTTGTGAAATTTGTCATCGCTTTTACACGATTTAATTAACTTTCCCGATACGGTTTCCATTTTGCTAAAAATAAAATATATCAGTTTCCCTTTATGTTTAACAATGGACATGTGACGTGGAGTTTAAAAAATTTTGTTTTTGAAACTAACATTTGACGTGTTTTAAGCTCAAAGCTGTATACGGCATATAGGGGAGAGAAATTGTAAACAAATCATTATTTTTAGTTACATAAAGGAATGTACACGCAAATTTATATTAATACAAAAATAACGGCCCAAAAGATATTTTATTAAATATATAAATCACATACATAAAATAGAATATTGTCGTGTACTGTAGAGATAAATAGACAGAGGATATATTTTGTTCCTAAAATGGAATCCTTCATGTTGATTATATAAATATTATAAAAAAATTACAAAGCTGATAAAATATAGTTATGGTGTAACATATTATACGAGTATCTGCAGGCAGTCTTAAATAATCTTCAGACTACTATCAAGGCACCTTTGTTGTCTGAGATTAGAAAATAAAATCTCTTGCCATATTACAGACGAAGCCCTTAATGCGATATCACGAGTAAGATACCTTTTCAAAAGAACTATGTAATGAAAATTCCTAACTTATTGGACTTGTTTAATTTAGAAGAATTTCCTTATACCTTTTATGTTTAAGACTCTTGACGACGAAGTATCTTTTTGATGCAAAATTTTTAAATTATTACGTATTCAGATTTGAGGTTTCTTAAGTATAACTGAGATTCAATTATTTTTTTAACTTTATTATAAAAAAAAATTGAAAAAAATTTGTAAATAACAATAAGTTGTTTTAGTTGTATATGAAAAACGAACATGAAAAACACATCTTTTCTGGACATTTTAATTAAAAATAATTTCAAGCATGAAATAAAAGCAAATAACATTTCATTTAAAAATGCTATTTCCATTACTTAAACGACAACATAATATGCTTACTTTCCAGGAAAGCACTTCAAACAAAGTCTTTACTTTTCTCCTTTTATTTTCATCGTTCTGAAAGCTCGCTAAATTGATACGACAATTTATAATGAAAATGTTTTATCAAGAATATTAAATTCACTATACAATTATTTAAACAAAGGAAAACATCGATAATTTCCACGAACATCACTACTCTGTTAGTTTATAATAGAGAACCGGGCACCTTTAATCCGATCGGCTTTTGTCGAAGTGATGTCGAACGCATTGAAAGGCTGACAGGTGTTTAAAAGCGTCTATGTAAATTTATAATTAATTTAGACGTACGCTGCGAGGGAGATTTTAAACACAAAAGGATTTAAAAAGAAGGTTTTTGTTGTTATTTAAAAATTATAAATAGTATATCAAAAAAGTCATTCATTCATAAAAAAATCAGTCATTGTATGATACGGTTACATAAAAAAATACGTGACATTTTGGGTTTGTAATAAAAAAAATCTTTGAGGAGATTGAAAAACCTTCAAAGTTATTAACACCATGGGACAAAACTCACAAAATTACAAAACAAAACAGATATTACGACTATAACCAAAACTATGTAACTATGATACTTTATTGAATGCAACATTTATATAGACACAGTGTCGAACGTAAACTGAATATTGACTTTGATATCTTATTTGATGCACGTTGTTATTAATGTAAAGCCATGATGGCAACGTTGTCGTTGCAGACACATCCTATTAAATTATAGCAACATGAACTATGAAATGAACATTTGCAATGAACGTAAAATTATTCTCATATTATTGAAAACGAGATTGTAAAATTATGCTATGCAATAATTGCAAAGTTATGCGAATGTAAGTTCGTTTTTTTTAGCTTATTAGAGCCCACTGCTGAGCAAAGGCCTCTTTCTCTCATGGAGAAGGTTTGAGCATCAATCACCACGCTTGCTCAAGACGTGTTGGTGATTTCAAACTTATAATTGTGAAATACAGGTTTTCTCACGATGTTTTCTTTGACCGTCTGTCAGTGGTGTCTAAATACTAGAAAGTAAGTAGTACATATGACTCGGAAAAATCACATTGGTACTTGCCAGGATCGAACCCGCACCCTCATGCATGAGAATCGTGCCCTCCACTAGGCCACCACCACAATACGTTTCTACTTAATATTTATAATAACTTTCTTTAAAAGAGTATTATTCTATTATATTCTGATAATAAATATGAAATATAAGGAAGCATTATTTCATGTGATCATTAGAAAAGAATAATTAGTGGATAATTGATATAAAACTATTCTAATTAGCCTAATGGTTAATTCAAATTAATTTAATTGCCTGATTAATTTATAAATGATTTCATGCTATAAATATACTGTCCGTATATAATATCATAAGCCGCAACTCTGCTATTATACAAAATTATTCAAACTAAACGTTGTTTAATATTTAATCCGATCACTTAATGAGTACTCGTAAACATTTCAATTTAGCAAATGTGTAACCTAAACTTAATTATAGCCATGGTATTTTGAATTAATGAATTAATAAATACTTAATTGTTTTGTTTATATTTACAAACATATTTTTTTATAATAAAATATGTACTATGACGTAATGAAGCACTTCCGATGATATGAAAAGATTGCTTTTATTTCTCATGTGGTGACTTATGTATAGCCAGACGGACGTCTCTTTGAGAGGTTATTTTAAAATAGCAAATCTACAAAGTCGACTTCCGAGAAGAAGACTTTAAAAATGAATATGAGTTTACAAGTAGTGTACTGGTAATATGGTATTCAAGAAAATGTAAATATGAGATGAAAATGTTTATTCCCTTTGTGACAAAGTGTGGTTCTTGGTTTATAAAAAAAGCATTGAATGCATTATGTTTTAAAATAAGCACTAACATTCTTTTTATAACGTGTGAGTTATACAACGTCTGGTTAAAAATATGATGGGTGACCGAAAACTTTGACAACAAAGAATTTAATCAAGCACTTCCTTGCTTATGAACCGAATTTAAGCAGTTACTTCGATTTATTTCCCTAGTTCATTTATTTGTATCTCTTAACTAGAATTAAAGAACTTTGCAGTGAAAGGGGTACAGTATAGAAGATACAATTTAAATAAAATGACGTTTTAATTTTAAATGATATCAACTTTAAGCTAAAATAATTTTAACATAGTTAAAACAAAAAATAAACCAATCATACGATCCATTAAAATGTTCAGAATTATTGAATCCTTTAAAAAATACATTTAGTCTAAAACCAGATAAAATCCCGGCGTACTTTTATGAATGGTCGATGAAATAGAACTCCATAGCTCAGTGTTCAAAGGGATTACATACGATGGGGTTATTAATTTCATGTGGGATTTCAGATATCGATTTTACATTCTGTTCACGAGCTATGAATTTATATAAAGGATACAATATATATTTTTTCATCCCTGTGCAATAATATTTTGTTACTAAATCTAATTTTATTATTGCTTAATAAGTGTTATTGTTACTTATGACATTCAAAAGCATCAAAATTTGTTTAAACCATGCTATTTAATCTTCATTTTTCTTAATAGCGATAACCATCATGGATTAACTAATCATGATAAAACTCTGATAGTAAACAATAAATTAATTTTCTTTTCAGTAATATTATTTTTGAGTTTGAATGGATCTAATAAAACGAAGAATTGTTTCGGTGAATATAAAACAATCGTATTAAAAAAAAACTATAGTTCAAAAAAAAGTGTTAAGTCCCAAACACTGTTGAAGCTCATCTCCTTGGAAAGCGATGGACCCGACACCCGCACGGTGAATATATTGAATGCTGAGAAGTTTCGTCTCAATAAATGATTACATTTTTAACTAATTATTTTGAAAAACAAACGTAATATAAAAATATTCCATTCCGCCATTTTCCTTAACAATACCATGGATACGTGCTAATGGCTTCTGATCTTCCAATTAGGTTTAATGAAAGCCTCTTAGTAGATAAACAAGTGTTTTTCATAATAACATTGTTTTTTTGCCGTATTTATACTGTAGATTCTTGGAATATGATAATATAAAATAAAATCTCCTTAAACCTAGAAAGGATAATGAAAGGATAATAAACATTTTAACATAAATATAAGGCATCATACTAAGAATTGTTTATGTTTACTGCATGCTATCTTTTTATATCAAAATAATTAGAGTAATCTATACGCTTTAAAATTTATATCTTTATTAAGAAATTTTTCTTATTTGTTTATTCTGAATCCAATCTAAGCAAGCATAGCCTTTTTCTTACAACTACTACGAGTTGGCACTCCATTCACATTTTTCTTCACCTTATATTCTACATGTTTACAATAATATATTACAAATATTTTACACTTGTTCATACTACAATTATCATAAATAAAACATAAAAAAAAGAACTTAATTTCAGAAAAAAAAAACGTAATTATTTTTTTATTAATGTGTTGTTTTCCATTCTTTTATGTAGTTATTTTGTATTTCAGCTTTTCGGTTCGACCAATTATAAATTTTAAACCAATTTGGCAGCATCTTAATATACTAATTAATTAAAATAAAGCTATCTAATTGACCAAGTTTAACAGCTTTGCCAATTGTTCTTTATACTGTCTCGACTCAATGAATGTTATCACCAATCAAAAGTTCCCTATGGGCTTAAAATACTCTGAAGGAAATTGTAAGGGGAGGGTTAAACGGTATCATTTTCCTGTTACCTTCGGGGATTGTAAGTGCCTCGACCTTGAACGTGAACCCGTGTTTTTGGGTCGCGTTAACTAAGGTTAGGAACGTCGCCATCGAGGGGAAACCCTTTTTGTTTGTCTGAGCCTTATCGCTGTCTGTCTGAGGATATTTTGACGCCACAACTATTTCGATACATTGAAAATTTATATACAGATATACATGTCAACATTTTGTTTTATGTATTTACATAATTAATTTCAACACTGTCTAAATAGCGGCTAATCTTTAACTAAAATAGTTCAGTAAACGATTAATGTATATCAAAAATATGTACACGTATTTGATTCTCATTAAGAGATAAAAATGTTCCATATTTTTCATTCAATTACGAAAATAGTTGAATAAAAAATTTATATTATATTAAAACTACATGTATTTGATTCTCATGAAGATAGAACAATGTTCCATATTTTGTATTCAATTGTGAGTTTATTTTTTTAATCCCAAAGACTTAGAAAATTAATCCATAAAAAATATTCCTTTATTGGATAAACTACCTTCGCAAATTGCTCAAGAATTATCTTGGAATAACATTAATCTTTCAAGTTTATTAATACATGAACGATAAGAAATTCTTCTAAAACAAATTATTTCCTTACTTATCGAATTTTTTAAAATGTAATTTGACCTTCATTCCTTAACAACGAATTCAATAATAATTTCATTTTATTATCATAAAAAAGCCATAATTTACTTTCTTATACACATTCTATTGTAAAATAAATTGATAAATAGATAGACTAATAATTTTCAAAACAATATTTGTTTCGAAGACGTATTCTTCAAGTGCAGTGCCCTTTGAGACGCTGAAGCTTTTCAATTTCCGCCTTACGGTTTAAAATGCTTCCCCTTTTATTTAATATTGAGTCTTTTGATAAAAGATAAAATTACCGTCTTTCAGTACAACTTGATCATAGAAATATAACAATATAATAGTAAGCTCACGTCATGCATTTCTATGTTGTACAGACAGAAGAAAAAGTTTAAGCAATCTTTTCTACGAGTCATTATTTAAATACGAGTTAATTTTATAAACGCGCCACCCCTAGGCGGGTATCTGTTGCATTTGAACGGCCCGGCAGACCTGGGGTGAGAGTAGGGGGCGGCCCTTCAGACTCCCAGCGAGCTCCAGGTCCGGGCTCGCTGCAGTTGTTGGATCCACCTCGTGATGTAACCACGCTTTGTATTGCATTCACAATTAGAAATCACTCATTTAGTGTCATTAGTATATATAGAGACTATAGAGTAATGAAATTCATTCATTCTTGAACTATGATAGACTTCTAACGTATTTATTGTAAATATTATTTTAATTTTGCGCGCCATAAAGTTGGTTTTTGTTGCGGGTGTGTTATGGTAAGTAGCTTATTATAATTACTATAGTGTTGGTTCTATGTTCTATGTTTGTCTGTCACATTTTATTTTTACCTATTTAACAAAATAATTCTGTATTTTGTTTAATTTCGTAATATTATTTACAATATTTCTTTATGTGTTCTGTATGGTGACGTTTTATTTATTACTTTCATAGTTTGAAGCACTTTATTTATTTATTAAGTTCAATGAATATGAAAGAAATGTAAAATAATTTTTTCATATTGTTCAAGGTTTTATTCGATTTCACGAAAGCTGAAGTTTAATTTACAAACACTGTGGCAATGACGTGCATGCATAGTTTCAAAGATGTTACAAAGAGAAGGTTCGCATTACAAATAATGCATCTACGTCAATATTGGAGGGAGAATATGGTGAATATTGGAGTTATAAGAAATTTTATTGCCTTATATTTACAAATCTTGCAAAATAGAAGGAGAGCCGCTATTCAAAATTCAGAGGACAACAAAGAAAATTAAATGAAATTTTCCATTATATATTTCTCAACAGGTAAATATACATTTTTATTTAATTAAATAATTCATTTATATATATAATTGAATACATTTATATACATTAATAATTAAAAACGTATTATTTTTTCAGCGCTTTCCGTTGGTGGGAAAACAAGGTCAGTGACATCAAGCGTCCATCGTTAATAGAAAAAAATATATTACTATTAGATATTTACCTGTACAATATCATAGTTTATTTGCTGTGTTTGACAATTAACATGTGTAGAACGAAAAGATAAACTGGTAGAATAATGTAAATAGCTTCAGCAGCTTCAATTAAACCATTAATAATTCCTCTATTACACCCAATTCATTATATGTAGGTATATTATCAATATACATATAAAAAATTATATAATCAAATTAATTAACATATAATAACATAGTTCATACTGTATATAATCATCTCATTAAAAGCTTAAGAATCATTTCAAAATCGATTAAGTAGTTAGTACTAATAGGTAAGTAATTAGTTAATGAATAAAAATGCTTATTTACTTGATAAATTCATTCATAATCATAATAACAATGATTATTATTATAGTAATTTCATTTATCGTATTAGTTTATTACGATTATAGACTTCTGCCAGCGTACAATAATCATATTTTTTTATGATTTCAATATAATCATATATATATTTTATTGCGATGAGTTCCTTGTATGAAGAAATTAAATGAAAACGTCATTACATAAAACAAAAATGCCACAGTCGAAATAAAAAAATAATAATGTAGCACATATTTTTCACATCAAAATGGAGGCAAAAAATACTTTACCCTATAAACAGACTATACAAAACAGGTTATACTTCAACATTATTTCTTTATTATTAACAATAAATTAAAATTTTCGTAATATCGTACACTGTAACTCTTGACAAACAATATTTTATGTAATTAAACCGGATATTTCGCTTAAAGAACTAACTGCAACGGTTAGGTTAAATTTACTATGAGACGTAAAATAAAATTCGAAACAGATTTAATATTTAAAAATAAAATGGAGTCCCTCCGCACTGAAGAAAAAAAACTTCGTAATGTGGAAATGAAAGTAGAATAGAATAAAACCAATTTTTAGTGAACTCATATGTGAGTGAAGTTTCTTGAAGACAAACTTTATAAAAATTGCCTACAATTCGCAATTGACCTATTTCCCCTCGCTGCGTCTCTTTTTATTTCCTCTCCCCATCAGCGTTGAACGTTTAACGCAACCTTATTGGAAATTGCATTTCAAGTTTCAATTCAAAAGATATTTATTTATGTAACACCAAATAACAATTTATTTCATTGTTTATATAAAGCTATAAGAATTAATACTCTTTTAAAGATTATTTAGAACTTAATTAGACATTATTTCATATTCAACATGAACAGTTTTCGTTTAAGTTGAATTTTAATCTTATAACAAAAAACATGTAGGAACGCACCACATACGCACAATTTCACTACTCTAATTTAAATAGTATCAAAATATTTGTCATTATTAAATACGTAGAATAAAAAAAATAAAACTTAAAAAAAAATATTTAAATAATAATAGCAAAACCAAATTATCTTTGTATATATGTAGTATAAATATGAATTTTATAAAAAAAAGCTAGAGCTCTCAAAAAAAAAAGAAAAAAAATTAAGTAGTAAATAGTAAGCTTTGCACATATAACACAATCATTATCTACACGCCGTCCTTAGCTATTTAAGATGAAGAAACAAGTTATAACTTAATTAGATTTACTAACTATAATGAGGACTAAGACTTTCGCTAGTTTCATTCATTTAAATGTAACTAATATTATTCGGGTTATACTACGCGTATTTTATTATTGTAAAAACTACATACTCCCGACGTTTCGACTACTTTTCAGCAACCGTGATCACGGGAAAGCGAGATATGAAAAGTAGCCGAAACATCGGATGTTGTTTATAAAAATAAACCACGCGTAATATATCGGAAAAATATTACTTTCATTTAATTTACTAACTATAGTTAGTATGTCTAATTACAGTTATCACTTTTTTAAGTCGATCACTATAGATCGCAAAAAATATATTAATCGTATTTGCTTAATCAGTATATTCAATAAAAAAATCTTATGGGTCAATTAGGTAATTTAGGGTAATTATTCTATTAGGTAGGATAGGGAAATTCAAACTCTAATAATAATGAAATAAATCATCCCAGTCATTCTTGCGAAAATTATAATTTGTATACTTATGTTAGATTGCCTAGTTTAGTGAAATTAGTATCTAATAAAAAAATACTTCATAAAATTAATACCAATGTACAAATGTTTAGCTGGTCTCATGTTTAGTGGTCACCTATAGAGGTGTGTAATACCAGGCTTTTCACCGCTTGTTTTCACACGTAGCTTCAGTATACCTCCCAATTTGTAACCTTCGTTATGGTATTTACTCTAAAGATATGCAAATTGAAATCTATAAAGATCTAAAATATCTTTGAATTGAATTTATTGCACCATATTAATATGGTAATAAATGTAAGTTTAAATGATTGTGTGTACATATAAAATTTTAATTATAATTATCATTATATATAATGAGATCTAAGACTTCGGAGAGTACTCATTCTATATTATATACTTTTTTATACAATCTCTTTTACGTTTTCTGTAAAAAGCAGTAATAGTCATTTTCTTACTCATTATTTTTCCTAAAACTTTCCTATTATAATCACCTTATTTTTCTTGTCCGATAAATGATAAAATATCTTTCATTTTTAAATAGAAACATAATGCACTTAAAGTAATCACTAAGAGTTAAGTAATATTATTAAGGTGTTGTAAAAATTTACCATCTTATTCGACAATGTCTTTTAATGAGTAATCAGAAATATAAAAAAAACTTATTCAAAATCATAATTTCTAGTAATTACAACTTTAATATTTATATAAATAAGGTTTACATTACATTGAAATTAAAGAACACTACGCTTAATTAAAATAAAATGGAAAAAAACATAAATAAATATCATAAAATATATATTTAAGGATACTCGATATGTAGTAATGTCAATTTATTATTTGTTTCATTATAAATTACGACTGTCTCGTGATGAAATGATTACAGAGAGATAACAAAGGGATTCATGATGTTTTTCATTCTTTTACATCACGTGATACGAAAAAACTGTTGCAACTTCATTGTATAATAATAAATAAGTATTAAGTAAGTCAGATTGTTATATTAAAGAAGAAAAGTTACGCTCGTATGTAATATGAAGTAGTATGTACAGATATTTGATGGAGAAATTGCGATACATAAGAAAAATATATTCTTTAGGGATCCAAAATTTCTAGAAGAAATAAGGATTTGCACATTGTAATTATATTATATGTACTTCTTTAAAATACATTATAAGAATAAGGAATTAGTAAATCAAATACTCGTCTGGTTGTTAAGTAAGTTAACTGTTCAAGTAACTAAATGTAAATATAAAGAGCTAGCTACACTTGTGATACTATTTAGATGCTTAGACATTAAAATTACTATACGCGATCATCGTGTGGTTGTCTTCTAATTATTAACACAGTTTAAAAAGTCCTTTTCAATTCAAAAAAATAATATATTTATTTCTATAAAAACTGTATGTTAAAATTTTGTTATATTTTGCCTACATTAACCCAATTTAAAAATTAAATACGAATTTATGATTTACATTTTAGAATTAAATCGAATAAAGATATCTTACTCTATGTCTATAATTGTGAAATAAATCATAATAATGTAACATGTGTATAAAATAATTAATTTATTAACTTTGTGTAAAGATTATTACAATAAGATACTCTTTACTTATTCTAGAAAAAAAATATTATAATTGTAAGTTTCTTTGTATATAATATTTAAACTGGTGTGTATAAATTGTTTGTTAGTTAAGCTTTGTGTGTTGCATTTCTTAGCCTATTGTATTCAATATAAGATGTAATTTATATGTATACTTCAAATTACTCAGACAGGATCTTGTCAATAGAATAATCTAGGCTTGTTAGAAGGACGCATCGTTTTTAGTATTCTTTCTATTTGAAATACGGAGACGGTGCTATCTCCTTACAGGACTAAGAATCACTGACTACTTAAAAGATTAAAGAAGAAGAAAAATTGTAAGGAGACATTTAATAACTACATAAAATAACTAGAAGACAATATTGAACAAACGGCAAAAATCGTAATCATTGTTGATACTATCATGTATATCTCTTTGGAAACAAGAAAAAATCAATATATATTTTTTTTATTCTTTTAAAATTTGGTTTTAATTTTTTTTATCTGATTGTAAATTATTTTTAATATATTATTGTTTTTATGCTTTTCATTATAATGTACTCATTATGAGGCTATTAAATCAGATATTACTTTTTCCAATTGAGTGCGTAGTAATTATAATATTACGTAAAGCCAACAGGAGTACAATTAATAAGGGTTACAGTAATTAAAACATTGTTTAGGTTTAAATAATTACAAAGACTTACAAGATGACCTAATATTGAAATATAACGAAAAGAATCCATTCAATATATCATGATTAAGGAATATTATATGGTGTGGTTATTTAATAATAAATCAATTAATAATCTTATTTAAAAGCATCACTTATTATTATTATTAGCAATACTATTCAGACTTTCCAAAAATAACCTTACATTTTCGATAAATGTCAATTTCTGATAAAGAAATTGATAGAAATTATTATCAGTTGAGAATGAAAGAAAACAATTAAAAATTGTATGAAAAAAATCCTTTTCAATTATTGTATGTATTTGTTTAATTTTTTTCTTATTTTTTTCCTTTTCAGTTATTATCATTATTTGTTAATAATATAATTGCTTGTGGGATATCATGTGAAGATTATGTATGTAGAATTAAATTATGATCTATTTATTTAAATTTAATAGTGGTTTTATACTGTCGTTCTTGTTTTATACAAAAAGGCCGTTTAAAACTAACATTAATTTAAATAAAAATTCGACAAACTTAATGAAAATACGTTGGATTTGATTCTATTTCGGATTGACAAAATTTTTGATTGGATGGAGTTCCTTGTGTGTTTTATGTTATGAAAACATGAGTAAAAGATAATTAAAATGTTTACAAATATGGAAAAAAATCCCAAATTTGCTGTCTGTACATAAAATTTAAATATAGCCCCTACATCTCATATATTACATAATACTAATATTCTTGTACTTATATTGTCTTATTTAGAAGTGACATACCAATCTTTAAGACACGATTTAGAACATTATTGTGTGTAGAGTGTTTACATAACTAACAAAATTAGAAAATAATTAAGGATAATATAAATAACATTAACAACAATGTATATTTTAAAATAATATCTAATTTTACTTCAGAATTAAATAAAATCGTTAACTTTCTCCTGGAATGTGTAGAATAATTAACACTTTGAGTTCAACAGCCGTATGAGTTTTAGGTTAAAATGTAATAAGTTTATTATTAAGTAAAAAAAAATGGACTACTCTATATATAATAATTTTATTACAAATGTTTTAAACAAATCTGTAAATACTTTTATTTGAGAACTTAAATTCTTTACACGATATTAAACAGGTGTATTTAATACTTAAAGTTTTTGGCTAATGTATTAAAAAGTAGACAAATTTTACATAGTTCAGTATGTATTTCTTCACTTTTATTATAATATGAATTTAGTTTGTTATAAACAATTAATTTTATTTACATTCATTAAATTTTGTACTCTTAGTATTGTCGTCTTTTATGGTATTAAATAATTTTATGAAAAAGTTTGATACATCAAATCAAATATGTATGTTTTTTATACAATCAACCAAAATGTTAGTTATATTCGTTTTCGTTACATGATTTGTTACAAAATGTAATTATTAGAAGACTTCAAGAAAAACATCTTAGTTTTATTTATGTAAAGTTTAAACCAGCCTTTTCTTGATTTTAAGAACAGGCGATTTAAATTTTAATAAATAAAACTAGTAACATCGAAGAAATAAAAAAAAATGGTTAAAACTGTCATTATGCTCGTATGAATTTGATATGAGCGTATTAACAACATGTTGTGTAAATAAGTTCTCAATATCTTACTCACACAACTTGTTTTAAAACGCTTCGTCAAAATATCGACTGGTGACAGAATAAGCTACAATCGGACAATGATGAATCAAGTTATAGCACGAAACATGAATACTATTTATTTTTTTATTTATTTGTATAAAATAATAACATTTTTATATATAAATGTATATTAATTATAATTAAGGTAGTTCAAAAACCTTCACAATAAAATCAAAAAAAAAAATACCAATGAATTTGTTTTTACTCGTATGTAATAAATATATAATACAGGCATTCTCTTTTATTTTATTCCCGTTCACACTATCTTACGAGCATAAAAAAAGACTTATTTATTTCAAACAACTAGCGTACTTACTTGACTTATAAAAAAAATCTCTTACATTTAATATTTGTTGTTATTGTCCAGTATACAAATAAGTGTCTATCAAATTGAAAGAAAATAATTTTCAAAAAAATTATCAAACTCATTAAACCAAATATATTATTATTTTAGTAAGCAAGTTCTCTTGGCTTGTTTATTTTTTACAAAGTTCTATTTTATCAAATAACGTTATAATGAAATGTTTCAATTTTACAGGACATTTTTTCATTATATTTTCATTTAAACGAAATACTTTAAATTCTTCAACAGTCACAAGAAGGGTCGGAAAAAAAAATAAGAAGATAATGATGGAATAGTATGATCTACCGAGATGTGCACTGGCTGTGTTTAGTTTATAAAAAGTGTACGTCTGTCGTGTGTTAATTATTTTATTTCCAAGAACACTTTTTCCCAAGTAACCTTGTGTTCTAAATTACGTTTTGGGCCCTGCACTCTTCCATTGCGAATCTCAATTTATCGTAACTCACTGGTAAAGTATTTAACAATAATATTGATAACAAATCCTTATGTATTTCGATTTCGTAAAGCCCAGTTTATCTACAGCGTTCATAAATTTCGAAATGTGTTCACGTACTTAATCGCCCTCTTGCATACGATGTAATGCTTACTGTTTCAATAAAATCGCTGTCCGTGCAAATCCTCTGCATATATAGACTCATGTTTCAACAAATGAATCTAAATCTACCTTAAACGTTGGTTGGTTGCACGTTGTTACAATTTCCACTATGTATAAACTTTAATATGCATTTAGTTATGTTCATTAGATTTTGAATTTCGTCTTTTTTGTGTATATTTATTTAAATCGATATATTTCTACAGGAATTCCATAAAAAATTTAAGTCACTAATTCTTTTAAACTCTCAGCTAATAATTCTATACATATGTAGAATAGTTTTATTTTCCCAGATTCAATTAAAAGATTTATATATAACTACACTATTAAGTTTGATTATAATTAACTGATGTACCGTGTATGTTATTCTCTATCTAAGCACCCATAAAAAAAGTCCTCGTTATCATCATAAAAGTTTCATTTTTAATGTTCAAATGTCAGTTATTAATACTTTGCATTATATATATTTGCTTTACTGTAGCACAAATTAAAGTAAATAATTCTACTTCGTTTACCTTTTTTATATATCATTAAAAGATAACAAATATACAAAATCTACATCTTTATTAAAAATATATATATATTTGTATTTTGTTTATATAACTACAACCACTTTGTATTATTTCAAGAAATAGTGTTTTTGTTACTTTTATAATTATTATTAATAAATTTGAAGGCTTTTTAAAATTTATTATTATTATTGATTTTTTTCCATCAATTTGTAGGTGATAAAAATACCATCTCAGTAACAACCTATTCACTCTAGCCTTGATAATCCCCTCATTACAATTTAAAGGAAACACAGACACTGACAAAACAACTCAATCCTTTGCAGTATGCATGAGGAAGTGTATCACTTCGTCCAGATGCGAGGAAAGTCTGATACGAAAGGATGGTTATTCGCCGTCTGATGGTAAATACGTTATGGGGGAATGAAATTCTGTAAGGGTTTTTCCCACAGTTCAAAGGTTATAATATAATGTATCGTATTATGTATGTATCTCGTCGGTCATAAAACCCGCGAATGTCGATTAATCTTCAGAAGAAAAACAAACATGCCGCCAAGGATAAGATTCACAGAAATTACACATCTCTTCCCAATTAGCCAACTTATACACTGATGCATGCACCTTTCACCAGGAAGTTTGGCTGCGACGGAGGATAACTAGAGAGAGAGAGAGAGAGAGATTCCCAATAGGGATGCAGCCACAGTGATTTATCTATGTATCTGGGTCTGTTATCAGAAGAATGTCTAAGCAATTAGCTATATGATCACCTAGATCTGGTAGGTATGTAGCTTCTTGTGCCAGATGGCAGAAACTTATATAGATGGCGTAGGTGTAGTCGTAGTCGCTCAGTGTACAAGGTAACAGAGAATCATGATGGTAGGCGTTAAAGTGTCCTTGAGAAACTAGCTGTGCTGAAGTATTCTTAAAGTGTGGCTTACAAGTCTCTAGATAGTGATTGACTGACAGGATATTACATAATGAGATCTAAGACTTCCGCGGGTATTCATTTAAATGAAACTAATATCATTCAGATGACTACGCGTATTTTATTATTTTAAAAACTACATACTCCCAACGCACTCTGGGAAAGCCCCATACAAGGCCGTCTCAAAACCCCTTCACATGAAAATCGTTGTAATGGAGTAAAACTAATTAATTAATTTAGTCTTATAAATAAGCTTTCTTTTCTATATTTTTAAATAAGTTTTTGCTAACCATAATGTATATAAAAAGGCAAAGCTAACTCATGTTTAATGATGTGATTTTGGCAATACATTACTGTAATTCAATGACACATTACTTGAAAGTTTTTGATATAAATGTATAAGTACATATTATACATTTTTGAAATGCTTATAATCTCCATATAACGTTTCTTAAATAATATTTTATATGATAAATAAATAAATTACAATTAACCAACATAGTTTAAGATGATATAATTTTCGGGTAACTTTTTTTCAACGAAACCTAACCTTTTACCGCTATCTACCGCTGTCGAGATAAATATTGTATTACGACCTTTATACATTACTTTACACAAGGAGGAAAAAAAAGTTGAGCATATTTGCTACTTTTCTGATACGGTGCAAAAACATATTTAAATATGACGTATATTTATATTTATTTTTATTTTTTAAATAAATTAATAAACACTATTTTCAAAGTTCTTATTTTTTGAGACGAAACATACGCGATTTTACCATAGTGCGACATTTCGGCTACTTTTCAATGAGGGTATTACAGTCCACACCTTCAATTTTACCTAAGTGCATAGGGTTTGAATAGACAGCATACAAGAACCCGGGTAATCTGTTGGAGTTATGACTTTGTTGAATGTGTGACAACTTTAAAGGAACTGATAAAATTACTTATAAACTTTATATGTACTTATATTATAAATACAAACATTTTTTATTACATCGTGTTCGATTATGCTGTACCTATTTGAGAGTTTTTATTTATTTGGATGTGGTTTATTTTGTAAAATTTTAAACAAATTGGAATGAAGTGATGTCCAGATCATAAAAATATATATTCTTTATTAGATAGTTAATTTACATGTCACCCTTGTTGTAATACTAAATCATATGTACGTCAAACAGTATCATTTAAATCTCTGAGTATATCACAATTCAGTATACATGATACACAAGAATTTATTTAAGAGCTAACTGCATCTTAAACGAAAGTAATGTTTTAGCAGTCAACGGCACAGTACTTAACACGTCTTGTGATAAGCACAACATTATGACAGGCCAAAGCCAGTTAGATAAACTGCATAATTGTATTTACTAAGCATGTCGGATAAAGTGGAGATTCTTTTAAAAGTTATAAGTGTTAAAAAAAATTTAAAATAGTTATATAAATTTTGATACTGCAATTACTTTTATTTTAAGTTTCATTACCTCACAAACATACTTGTCGATGTTTTGAAATTAATTGGTTCATTTCTTGATACTATGTAACAGTATGTACAAGATATGAATTGATTGCAAGTCATAAAGCCTTGATAATTTTCTATCATAACTTGTAAAGCATGATATAAAAATATAAGTAAGGTCTTTATGGTCAAAACAGAATAAAACAAGTTTTTTTCTTCAACGTAAACATTTCTTTTCAATAGTCATATATACTACTCATAAACATAATTTGATCATAACATCTTTTAAATTGATGAGCAAACTTTTCATTTGAATTATTAAACATCACTATTTATTCCGCCATCCTAAATTTGAAAAATGAATGAATATTTTTTCAAACATCTCATGCCTCTTTGATGGTAACGTCGTTGTGTATACTCTCATATATGTGCCAATAGTTCACAATCATTTCCATTAACCCGTACGTTGGACCTTCCAGCTAAAATAACTTCATTTTGTAGCCGGAAAGTAGTTAAATGAATAAAGCGTCAGAGCGTGGTAGCCACTTCTTTCATGTATCGCTGTTGTGAAGTAAAAATGTTTCAGCGGAAATTACCAGTATTTTGCAACTTCAGAGATATTTTTTCTCTAATGTACATAAAATACTACAATATTATAATGAATCATTAAAATATATAATTATACAAAGAACGAATAGAAATACCTTCATAATAATTTAAATAAGTAATTGTCATCAATTACTTATGTTACATTCTTAAGCTTTAGAGATAAAGCTCTATGTAATAATCAATTAAAAATCACAAATATGAAACTAAGTTTTTCGGATATTACTCGTTTTTATTATTTTATATCTACATACTTCCGAAGTTTCGGTTCCGATCACTTGCAGACTAGATGAAAGGAAGACTATTTTAGTTTATAGACTATAGTATAAAACAAAGCCGCTTTCTCTGTCCCTATATCCCTATGTATGCTTAACTCTTTAAAACTACTTGAAGGATTTTAATGCGTTTTTAGTACATAGAGTGAATAAAGAGGAAGGTTTATAGGTATAATATAACCTATGTGGAGAAATACTGTTATATTTGAAGTTTTTAATGTGAAGTGTTAAAGAATTACATTTTTTCGTCTTATATTTTAAACTCTAGCTGAACTCTTAAAGATTGATCAAAATAATATACAAAGTATTGTACACATTGAAAAGGTCTACAGAAAACTCTTTTTATCATTTCTTTTTTACAACAAAAAATTGCTATTTTCGAAGTGCTTTTAACTAATACAGCATTAATCCTTATTAAATTAAGTACCTTATGTACATAGTTTATTTAATATCGATCCGTATGGCCCTTTAAAGCATATGATTTAAGTTTTAAACCTTAAAAATCGTAACGATTCGATATGTTTTTATACACAGCGGTCACAGTTTTTCTGAAGTGTTTTTAATATCAGCATTGCACCCGTGTGAGGCTGGAGTGGGTGGCTAGTGTGATATAATTATTTAATAAATGCAGAACTTCATTGAAATGTCAATTTGAAAAGAACTCTTTGTTTTATTTACATAAAACCTTGCTTATTATAAACAATATCTATGAAATATATAAGTCCTAGTATTTACGGTATGAAAAGTAAACGGTTGAAAGTAATTAAATGGTTTTAGACTAAATTTTATATATTTTCCTAGTTAAAAAATAAAATAAAATCATGTTCATGACAATAACTGTGACATAAATAGTAGATTAGGAACAACAATTGTCTTTTTTGTAAAAATAAAGTTATTTTTTTTAACAACGATGCCCAAAAGTCTTCATAATATACATACCAATAAGTAAAAAATAAAAACAATATATATATCGGCGTTATCAGCATTAACAACGAATGCGATATGAAAATAACTTAAGCCTGTCATCAATAATTATAAAAAAATATTTTTTTCATGATTATTGTTAAAAGTAAAACGAAGTCAAAGACTGTTTTAAAGGAGAATAGTTATAAAACTAACTATATTTGAAATTTAGTATAAATATAACGTCTGGACGCGTGACAGCAGAGTTCAGTGAGTGCGGACCATTGAAGTATGTGATTATGAAGAACCTTCGAGAAATACAAGAATATTTAGAACAATTGAAGATCTATTTTAGAATATCATGGAACGTACTGAAAGAAGTGACCTTAGTGACTTCAGCGATGATGGTCGACGTCTCTTACTTTAAAAACAAAAAATTATTAAATGCGATATATATTTTTTAAGTCACTCAAATTTATAAATTTAATTCTCGATTAAATAATAACTATATTGCAATTCTTAGTGAACAGTGTAAAGGTCAATAAAGATAAATATTCAACCATGTATGTCCTTATCAAACTCTCAGTAAATTCGTTGTACTATTTAACTGACACAAGATCAGAATAGACTAGAAATCACTTTCAATAAACACCCATAATAAAAGTTTGCTTCAAATACTAAGCACTGAGTCTTTCAACGTTTTAAATTCATAATATCTAAACACCACGAATACATGACAATGACAACTTTATAAACTAAGACTGGTAAAGTAAACACCGAAGTAAACGATATAAATTACAGAGATTTTTAATATTAATTACGCAAATACGAATTTATTATATCCCCAATAATATGGAAACAAAGAGAAATGCAGTTAATGATATAGAAATATACATTAATAGTCAAAATCTTCAATAATTATATGTTCTAAAGGAACTAAAAAAAATCTATACATACCATAGTCGTACAAAATTTACAGACATCATAAGTGTATTCATCCCACAATTTACATAAACGAAATTTCTGATTAATTACTTATATTTTCCTGTATTGAATACACTTGTGTTTCAACGAGCATGATATTGGAATTTAATAATATGCAGTCAGGTACTTCGATTCAAAATAACATTGTTTGAGTAGCGTTCATAACAGAAGCGAAATTCAGTTTAATGTGCATTTAATTGATTGCTTGTAATACATATACATATACATATGAGTGTGTGTGTGTTTGTTTGTGTATTACAAGCAAGCAACTATACCTACTTTACGTTTCAAAAGAAAGTTTATGATCAATAATAATAAAAAGATCTGAATGATTTGTCTTCTTCTGTGATTAAAAATTGAAATCAATTTAACTCCTCCATAGAAACCAACCTTTGATATTAATTTGTACAAAATTTTTATCTATTAATATTTAATTCTATAGGTTTATAAATTTAATTGCGATTGTTGCCAAACAAAAATACTAATATAATATAAATTTATGGATCTTCAAGAGAATGAATAGTAAGAAAAGTAAAGTAAGAAAAGGTTAAAGAAGTCTCTCTCAGAAAACAGTATGTAGTGAAAACATGGATATACTGTTTCAAATGAACTACAATTTAGTTAACTCTAGTTGTTATACTACACAACCATACATTACAAGATGTGCAAAAAAAAACAATGCAAATCATAGAAAATAAAATATTCACATATAATTTTTAAAGTATAACTCGTGAAAAATTTTAATAATATTGTAAATAAGATCAAATGTAATACATAAATGTTTTAATGAATTCAAATTATGTAGAAGCACCATGTCATATTTTTAAGAAGTGTGATGTCAGCAATACTACCTTTACCGGCATTATTTTCAACAATCGACTTTTCCATTTTCCATTAAACTAGTAAAGCACTAACAAGCACTTGCACTACTTCATTTCAGATCTTAAATCGCACTTGCAATTAGATAAACTTCCTCATGTATGGCTCTCACTACATTGTCTGTGTGTCTGTGTGTGTCCGAATTATATTCGGAAACGTTGGCAGAGGAGATACGGTTTATTCGAAGTCATTTACTCTATTAATTTTAAATATTAAGTTACGATGAATAATCTTAATCTTTAAAATGAAAACAAAACTTTACATGTAGTTTTAGTAATAAATTAATTATTAAACCATTGTATTGCAGCTTAATCTATGTATATAATACATATATATTAATGTTAAGTTTTTTGTGTACGCTTCAAAAACTCAAAACGTTCGACAGATTTGGTTGTGGATTGCTTTTCACATGGACAATTGTATGTACCAAAACCAGATGGCCTCTTTACACAAACAATGGTAAAACGAATATTGTACAACAAGTATTGAAACATTTAACTGCATTAAAAGATAATATCTTTTGTTGTTCACAGCGAAGCGTGGCAAGGCACAGCTAGTATTTCATAAAAAAACAAAATTGATTAACATTGATTACAAATTGGTAACTACTTAAGTTTTTGTTTCACTAAGACTTACAAGATGACAAATCTTCACTTATTACAAATCACGGTACGAGTTCACCTTTACTGTTTATAATACAAATCATACAATGAGCTATGAAACAAATAATTTTGTTTTAGAAATCACGACTACCACGACATTGGTTATGTCACGACTATTATCTAAAATAAATTACTTATGAAACAACTATCCCTTATAATGGCTTCAAATGACGTTCGCTGACAAGTATAGTAAAGATTATTATTTGTCGACTAAGTTTTCTGTGTTTTACAACAAAGCATGAAATCTTTTACAATTAAAATATTATATTATCGCCGGCATAATTAATAAGTAATTATATGTTCTTAACATTTCCCTCACATGGTAACACTTAAATGAGGACAAACTTATTCAGGTAGTGTTTCATTTTTAGTTTTACACAATTACCTTGCAGTATAGTTTTGAACAATTAATTAATTATTTCATAAAATATAAATTATTATACAGTAATCATTTATTTTTTACAGATTTTTCTTAACAGATGTTTTATACGCAGTATATAATCTCTTTGAATACTTGTAAGTTTATACACTTTATTTATAATAAAACTTTCTTTTTATCCAAATAATAAATCTTTATTAGTAAGAAGTACGTGAACTTTACCTGTTAATTAACCTGTTGAAGTCTGCACCCTACATATACTTAAAGTCTTCAAAGTGCAGATCACATACAACTCTACGTTAGATGAAACCTACACCTGGGTTGCAAGTCCCAGGCACTGTTGAAGTGTTGAAGTGAAGTTTTTTAAATGATGGGTAAATAATTATTTTAAAAGTTACTTTCGTTACAAGAAAAGAAGTAAAAACTTGCTTACTGTAATTAATCAATTCTTTACATTTCATTTAACGTAATGATTATAAGTTTTGTTTGTTAGTAAAATCTACATGTAAATATTTAACTTACACTTGTACCTACAACATCTCTAGATAGCCCGAGGCAACACCTCTCATAGAATGTAAGATAGAAGTATTTATATAATTTTGACATAATGTTGGTTTTCTTTGAATAATTGATGGACGTTTAAAGTTCTAAACTTCTTTTTATCAGCATTTTTAACGTTTCTTTGTCTTGTATTGGTATAAAGTCCATTGATACCAAAAGAAGTGGTTTCCGTTTTTTACTCACTTACTCCAAACCTTAACAATTCGATTGCTACACATGTTCTACCGTAAGAACTTTCTATCACGCAAATTGTGCGCCCGTTGCGTCGAGCTATAAGAATAATAATATCTCCTTCTACATTGCAAATAAATAATGAATACCTATTTATATTTCTTATAATTGTATGTATCCTTAGTTATAAAGGCGGAATGACTGAGAATGTGTCTCCCAATGGAACTCGGACTTGTGGTCATGTTTGCGTAAGACAAATATAAACCGTACAAACTGTTTTGAAATCACTCCAGTTTATTGAGTCTGTCTGCGGTTAGGTTAAAGTGGCATCAGAATAATTTATAATGGAATGTACTAGAGACTGTACATTTTGACAAAATACGAAGACATTTGGGTCTTAATTTATTTCTTAAAATGTCAAGTTAGTTTCAAGTATGATCCTAATAAGATTTTATTTTATCAAAGGGTTGAAAGTGCAGTGAATGTATTTAATTGATTTGGTGAATGAGGAAGAAGCGTATCGCTTTGTCCATATGCGAGGAATATTTACCACGAAGGGATAGGGAACCGCCTTGCATTTGGTAGGCCGGTAATAGAAAGGGGACTAGGGAATTAAATCGTATAATTCATGTAAATCGTGCATACTCTCATGACAATATCCTGTAAAAGACCGCGCGAGGACCTTCTTTTCACCTGTGCTCTAACTAACTACATAGTCAGACCATAAATACAGTTACAATTAAAAATAAACAAAATATTACATTTGAATTTGGAATCTATCATTTTTTTCTCATTGTGTTTTCTTATTTTGCCTCCAATATATTATTCAATATTTTGCGATATTAAAATGGAGTGGGGTGATAAAGAGAACCGAATCGCTGTTATTGCATTACACAAAGTGAGTATGTAGATATAACCAGGTTGTCGTCACTACTATGCCTTTTAACACTTCTCTTCTCTGAGTCCAAGCGAGTAATGTGACATTTGGTAGCGCCTGCCCAGATGTGATAGCGGTATTCCACACACGACGGGACCTATGCATTGTATAAATAGAGAATATGTCCGGATGTGGAGTACTGCAGTGCTTTTGCAGAGACCATGAGTTTCCTTCAAGATTTCTTAGCCTTGGACTCAATGAACCGCTCAAAGTTATTATTCGAGGATACATCAATATCTTATATCTGGTGACGGTCAGAGTATTCCAAGAATACATTCGTAAAGTTGGAGTCCATTTGAACGGACTCCTCTTGGCGATAAAAAGACATGTTTAGTGTGGCGATTTTGGAGTTTCCGGACCGAATAGTAATTTTTGGATATAGGTTCCTTTTTAAGTTAAAATAAAGTTGGTGGTCCAATCTAGTTTTTTCGTTTTCATAAAAACCACACCAGATAGCTGGCTTATCAAACAAAAAAACCTTGACTCTATCGAACATTTGGTTGCCAAAATTTTCTCCGTGAATGAAAGACCTAAATCGCTAGTATAACGTTCCACTCGTTTTACTCAATTAAGCAAATATAGGTAACAGCCATGGCAAGGACGGCTTTCAAATGAAAATTCAGTATTGAAATTTGTCAAACCATTTGAGTGGTCCACACACAGAAAGATATCAACTTGAAAAATAATTTCAGATAGATTATAGCTAAAATATATATCTAAATAATTTTGTTATTGAAAAAACTAATGAATAACGCTTCTACAGTTTCAATAAATTATAATTTAAATATTTTGATGAAAAAAACATGTCCTAATTTATATTTTATTAATTTATTAAAGTGTTAATATATATATAACTATAGTCTTATATGTTCTTTTAACATTTAATAGTGAAAAGTATATTATTTTAAAAATTAATTTTCATAAGTAAGACTGTAAGTACAGAAGTTTATTTACATACTGATTTAAATTAACACGAATTTTGAATATCATTATACGATAATTCTTTCCAAAAATTTATTTTTGATTTTTGCACTTTCATTAGCTTTCTCCATAAGATTCAGAAAGTAACTTTAACATATAACATACAGTATGTTTCATTTAATGTTGAACATTCAAAACATTATTTTAGAAATTTCAAATAGTTTTAACAACAAAGCTTATAATTGTTAATTTAAAGCTAGTAGACAATCGTCGCAACTATTTCTATAACGTTTTATAGCAAAACAACACCGGCGCGGCGGTTCACTATAAAAATGTCGAAATAACAATAAAATAGTGTTAAAATTAAGTATTTGATGCAAGTATATATTTATTATGAATACATTGTATAGTTTAATTAAAATCCAAACAAAAATTAATCAACATGAGCTGGATTCGAACCGTTATTTTCCGAATTTTAAGTTCTTTTTGGTAATAATTATTTATTAAAGTATGTACCTTAAATGATTTAATTTCTTTATTTATAAGTATAGATTGCCTTCTATTGATAAAAATACTTTAGACTATAATAAGTAACTTTGTTGATCTCATTTACTTCAATTTTCACTTGTTTTTTGTTTTTTTTTTTACACCCTTTTTATGTTTTTCAACGCTGTATCAAATCAAACAAAACAGTCTTCACGTTTATTATTAGGAAATAAACTATGACTTACGCTTTTCCATAAATTCACTGGAAATTATGGAACTTAGGGTAAAGGAGGAGAAAGTTTGAAGAGCATATTTGAATAATCAAGAAGTATAATGTGCAGTTTAAGGGGCTAAGCAATGTTATACTTAGTAAAGACATGATAGTGGAAATAAGATAGATTGAATCTCTTTTACCACTTGGGTTTTAGTTTCAAATAACAAAACCTTTACAATTTATTGAAAGCTATATTATTTTACGAGTAAATTAATACACATAAGTACACGTACATACACTTAAACATCTTTTTTTTTTCTTAATCTATTTGATTTTTACATTCAAATTAGAGGTCATTAATTGTTTTTCGAAACAAAGAGTGTTTATATCTTTTCATTTATTACCTTTGTGTATGCTTTTTTTTTATTTACTCACAATTAATTTACACTTTCTTAAATAAATAATGCTTTTCAAACAAAATGAAACGATAGAAATATTGCAACGATATATTCTTTTGAGCAACAGTATTTCGTAGAGATCGTAGACAGTGTCTACGATGATGTCTACGTATATTGTTGGATGCCTACGGTGCTACGCTATTACTAGTAATTTTATTGAAACTTAAATAATTCTACACTCAAGCGTGTTGAAGGTTTTTCTATGATATTTTTTTATCTGACTAGATATTTTCATTAATAGAATCTCACGTCTACGAGTCACAAAAACAACTCAAATATTTTGTGACTGAAAGTACATTTCATATTAACTCCTTTTATTATGGATACTGTGTAATTAAATTTTAACTTGCTTACCATCGTTGAAGTACATTTATTTTAAGTATAATTTTTATTTATGTTAAGTGTTTAAAATAATTTCAAACGTAAACAAAATTCTAACAAAATACATTAATTCATTATAAGTATTTTTATTAAGAAACAAAAATTACTTTTACAAACCAATAGATATGTAAAAAAACATACGAATTAGATAATATGACGTCATAATGTTTTGACAGATAAGACTAACAATTTATAATCATATAAATAATAAAGGATGGAAGCCTATAAATAAAATCCTGTCTAATATGCTACGGTCCATCAGGCATCGCTTGAAGGACGTAGTGGCTCGTGGGCGTGGTATCTGTTGCATGAACCGCCCAACAGCCTCCGCGCTGCAGTCTCGAACACCACATCGATGAGACAACTCGTCTGCGAGCCTCACCAACCCTGAAAGCCTTAGTGGAAACCTTCTTGGAGTGATATTAATTCTGTTTAAATGTTCCAACAACTGACTATCTGTGGTCGTAAATAAATAGAACCTTATAACCAGTGTCTGAGTGAGATTGTGGTAAGACTTTTCTATATATATGTACTTTTTTTGCTTTGATTTTCATGTAATATAATGTTCAAATATTTGGTTACTTTTACTATGAAGTTTGGGCAAGCCCATGTTCAGCTGTTGGCAATAACCTGGACCGATGATGATCATGATATATTTAGCCATTATTCAGCTCCGTAATAAAATTAATAATAAAAAAATTAGATTATAATGACGAAAAACTCTTTAAAAGGTCTTTATATATAATTTAATCAATAAAAACCTAATACACTATATTCACCCGTATTTTTTCATAATTTTAATGAATTCTTTCTTGTTTCAGAACATTAATACCTATCGATATAAACAATGACTAAAATTCGTATAAAAATCCAAATCAGAACGAGAACTAAAATCATCCGACGTGTATTGAAATCTGCGAAGCGTTCAAACGTTGATATAATAAAAAGAAAAAAAATTATCATCAAGATTATTATTGAAATATACTAATAATATTAAGGTAAAGTATATATATTAATTTTAATATATAAAATTTTATACTAATTTTTTTTATGTATTTCAGATCTTATCAACGTGATAATAAGGGTCAGTTTTGTAAATACATCATTAAAAATCAAAGGCAGTAACATGGGAAAATTCTTAAGATTCTTCTTCTATGTATTTAAAGCAATCCTATTCTCTTTATTATTTAGTCACGTCATAGATTATATATTAATTATTTATATAAATAGCTTATTTGTTATGTTGTATTCTATGAAAGTTCGTCGCAACAAAAAAATTAAAATACTGAATTTATTCACAAAAAAGTATAAGTCCTCAAAATGTAAATGCTATATGGTATATAGCATTTATTTCTTAAATATTATTTTAGCACTACTAATGAAACAGGTTTTGGAATCGATAATTAATTTGGAGGATTTTTAAGCAAAAAAATATTAAAAATAATCCAGAAAGTACATAACAAATTTACTTTTGTAAAAAAAATAACATTCGCGTTTGAGTTAAAGTTGATTTTAATTTGACGGCAAAAATGTAAATTTTGCTTCACCCATACACCGGCACCATTATAAACAAAAAACTAAAATTAAATAAGTTTATCCATTCAAAATAAAGTATGTATTACATTTAAGAAAAATAATTCACACGGAAAAAAAAGACAAAAAATAAAGAAACTGAAAAGATATTAATTAATCTGTAAATATAAAATTATGATAATATAAAAAATAATTAATAAATCATTAAACAAGTTTCTATTTATATAAATAAAAAAAATATAGAAAAAAAACTAATTACTTTGTAAATACCAAAGTATGTACAGCAACAAATAAAAAAATAGTTAAAACGTAATGTAAGTTGTTTTCGGAATAAACTTTATTTCATTGACATAAATACTTGTAATAATCAAAACATTATAATATTTTCAAGGAATCTTTCTCTTCCAAATATAAAGAACATTTTTTAACTCCTGTCCATGATTATTGTTACTAATTAGTTATTGATTTGAGACTCAATAATAATCATTTTGGTCCGTTCTTAGAAAAACACTTTCTATCTCAAATAACTTAATCCGATAGATAATTGTATATTTGAGTAAGAATAATATTTAAATCGGTTAGTGATAATTCAAGCCAGTAATTTAATTAAAATTATACATTATAATGTCACTTTTTAAACTTAAAAGAATGATAAAATATTTTTGCAACTAAAAAAAATTGTAAATAAAATAAAAATTATAAAAAAAATATATTAAATATTCATTAATATATTTAAAACAATAAAATATTATAAATATAATATAATGATTAAGTAATCATATAACGGTAAGAAGTCTATAATAGTTGAAAATATAACTATGAAGTTTTTATAATTTCTGTGTTAATTGCTGCATTCAGGTCTTATTGATTCACAAATTTTTCTCCCAATTTGTTTTCTTACTTCGAAGACACTCAATTCAATAAAACAAATAAAAGTCGGGCCTTTTAGCGGTATCATTGGAACTTCCCCAGACCCTTCAGGAAGGAGAATTTTTAAGGATAAATTCCTTTCGGTCCATACAGTCTCTCCAGTGAACTTCACAATTTTTCCAATTCCGTATTTTAGTTTTTTTTAAATACCGATATTTGTCACGGATGACAAAGATTGCATTCTACAAACTAACATACCTAACCTTCAAAAGAATTATCTATTCTTTTTTCAGCCCGAAATTTAAAATTATTATCATAAACTTTTGAATGATTATTATTTACAAAAATTAATTTATATCACCCTAAAGGCACAATTTGCGATTTTTAATTCACTGTTTGCACAATTAAGACAATCCTTTTTCTATGCTGCAATGTTAAAAGCAATCGATTTAACTAAACCGAATCCCCCCCTCGGCACGAGCGACACCAACAACTTGCGCATGCGCAACTTGTAACTATCTTTTAGAAACATATTGGATCTTACCGGAAAACTCGTGGATCATTTACCCAATCCGCTCTTTTTAGTATAACATACTTCCGGCTTCTTCTTCTTCATTTAGTCTACTTAGAATCATAACTTTAATCTATTTTAACTACATTATATTAAAAACAAAATATCTATTATAAGGTTCTTACTTTCTTTAATTAAAATTAATTTTAGCACTTTAAGGACGAATTGTTACAAAATTTAACCAACAACTTTATATTTTTTACGGAATTTTATGTATTTTTATAACTATTAATTATATATTATTGTAGAAAATTATTTTAATTCGATTTATTTAAGTTATTATGATAAAATTATATACATTTAAATAAACACTCGCGAAAGTCTTGGAACACATTATTATATTAATTTATTCAATATTTCATTATAAAAATTATAAACTGGTTGTGAAAATTATAAAATGTTTTGACATTAAATTGATATTAATCAATTATTCAATTATTAAGGCAATTAATAAGGTGAAATGTACATATAACACAAGAAGGAAAAATGAAAAGGGTAAACCGTAGTGTGTACAGTGTGTGTCTGTATTTTCGTCTTATCTCATAATATAGCTTTATCTGTATATGTATATATATAAAAGCTCACTCATCCGGCTGTTTAGAATTAAATGTAAGTACATGGAGAACTGTTGTTGTGATAAATGTAGTATCAACATAAATTTTTAAGATATTTTTAATGTAATATGTATAATAAATTTCGGAAATAATGTAAATAGGTTATATATTTTTTTATATACATATATATTATATACTGAATATTTTTTTAACGCAAAAAAATATATTTTACCATTCTTATATCAGGCATTTTGTATATACAAGTCCAGTATATACTAATAGGGTTGTAACACATATGCCTGATCACGTACAATTTAAATTCTCGTAGTATATTTAGATATATATTATGTAAGGTTATTTTTATAATATTGTTAAATTAATTATTTTTATTTTGTACAAATTATATCACAGAACCATTCCACATAATTTTTATTTTACAATATTTACTTACATACATAAAATTATGGTACGGTGAGGTTTTTTATATTTCATGGATATATTGATTGTAAATAATTAAGTTTTATCAGTTATAAGTAAGAGATGTAATTTTTGATGTTGTCTTATTGTGCCTATCACTTCATATATAAATGTATGTTTAGTATAAGAAATTTCAAATAAAATCTTAGTTTATACATACACCAAGGTATATGTAATAAATGTCACTCTCGCTGACATTAGATGTATTGAATTTAATTTATACTCTAATATGAATTAACATGCACAGAAGATGATCATAATTGTAGGATGTTTCTTAACTTTACTATTATCAAAATATATTTCAACTACACTTGACAGACAATAAGTTACATACTCAAGATTTTTCTCTATAATATAAATTTTTAATACTAAGATATTCAATGTATAATATTTATTATAGTATTGTATTCTTTTAACAATATATAAAACTACTCTTAGGTTATATTATAATCATACGTGTACTGAAAAAAATATTGTGTTCTAATTTAACATTCAATAAAGTATTGAAAAATGTTTAATTAATACATACATGTAAAAAAAAGGTGTATAAATGTATTTCTTACAGTTTTTAATTTCATGAAACTGCTTTGTATAATTCATTATTATAATATTATACATTTATTTTATTCAGTGGTTAGTCAGTTTTTTTATTCAGTATATATTTAGTCAGTGGTGGTCTAGTGGTTAAGAGGCCCGCTTCTCATGCACGAGGGTGCGGGTTCGATCCTGACTCTGGCAAGTACCAATGTGATTTTTCCCAGTCATATGTACTTTCTAAGAATATTTAGACATCACTGATTATTGCATTCCCAAAGAGGGTTGATGTCAGGCAGGCGGCCGGTCGTAAAAACAATTAACCAAAATTATTCACAACAAGTAAGGCAGATTCTGGCTAAAGCTGGGAAATTGCCAGGTAGAAGAAGAATATTAATGTTATATAATTTTTGTATAAAAAATAACTGTGTCCATTGTATTAAGTTTATTTTAGAGATAATTGTGTAATATCTGTTTAAACTCACGAAAATCAAAATCTTAATACTATCACTATTTACGATGAAAATCTATACTTGTAACTTAAATTGTTTTGTATTCTCAAATCGTTTCTACTTTTTGGTTATATTAGTTTTAAATAGTTACGTGTACTATGAAATAGACCTGTAAGAAGAAGCCACTGTTCTTTGCAGCCTTACAAAAGGCACAAGATCTGTGACTACTTCCAATAGGTCTACAGTCTTCACCTATGAACTCAACCAGACATCAATGGAAATCAACTTCATCAAAGACGTATAGTTTAAAGTTATTCTAAAATTATTTCATTAATTTGCAGTTAATTTAGAATAATTTTAAACGACACGTCTTATATCACATGACTTCTATCGGATAATCTGATAATCGGATATCAAAAAGGAAAAGTTTAGTGACCAGATGGAAAAAAGACTCGGATATTATAACGTCTATTAAGCATATGAATGTAATATTTTAGTTACTTATTTCAGCCCTAACCACATTTGTATTTTGGCAAATTAATTTGAAAAGAAAACTTCAAGTAGATACAATTTCCACAAATAATAATAATCTGTCAAATTTATAAGCATTGTATATTTGTTATGTCCCTTGATATATGCAAAATATTTTTGATTTCAAATTATGAAATAAATGATTAGATTATTATTATCACAGTTATGAATTATTGTCCTATTGTTTCAATATAACAAAATAGAATTTAAACTTTTATATATATTTTCAATGGAACTGTAATTTTGTAAATACGACGCAATTAATTATATTATTTCACCCCACGATTAACTTGCTTTACAGTAACCGTGATCACGGATAAACGAGATAAGGGTCTGTCAGTCAGTCTTGTTGGTTGTTAACTACCCCAAACGGTTTATTAATTTTGTTGTGTACCTACTGTTCTGGACGCACGCAAAATTCGTTAACTGTATCTTGAGCCCTGCCAAGGTTATCACAGATATTTTATATTAGCAATGAGAAGAACTGATGTATAATTCAAATGAAAGTCACCTTTTTTGTTTAATTTAGTATGTATTTAATTTAAATAGCCTAGCATATTAATCTCGGTACGTACCTCACTATTTTGAAGCGCTAGGATCTATGGTTTAATAAATCAGGTATATGGCTCATCCCTTGTGGGTTAAAAACTTTCATCTTCATCTGAGATATATTTTTAACCCTAAAATTATGATCCCTTGGTTTGATGGAAGCTTTCATCAAGATATAGCAAATTTTGTCGGTAACTTTCATAATATAAAATAATATGGCAGGTTGTCTCTCAACTGTAGAAGGTTATTAATGGTTTTTTCAAAGTTCTTTTGCAAGGTACGGGTAGGTTATTCATGTTATAAGGAAAATTTATTCGCTTGCACTTGCAAACTTGACGCTCTGGTGGTATCTCCCAACCCTCAAATAAGAGTGCTCCGAGTACTAGAGCTCCCTTTGGACATAAGAGAGTTATGTATTATATAGACTATATAGGGAGAAAGTGTACCAGAAGCGTTGCCACAGTGAACCGACATCACGACTCACGTTAGCCCATGATTACTCTCCCCGCAATGTTCCTCTGGAATATACGCAGGAGGAACAATAACTCTTTGCTAAGATCTCTCGACCAGATAGAAGCACCGTAGAGGGTTATGCTTCTCACGATATCAACATAGAACCGCTGGCACAGAGCAAATGGTCCACCAAAGTTCGGTATAAATCTTTCCAAGGCAGCAGCGGTAGAAGTTAACTTCAGGGCAGCGAGAAGAAGTTGGCCTCGAAATGACATCTTCCGTCCAAGAAAAGAATAGAAAATTGCTTTATTTATAGATTATTTTCTATAAATAAAGAAACAGATAAATTTTACAGAGATTCAGAATTAGAGGCATAACTTGATCAAGACCCTTATCAAACGCGATAAGAATTGGTAGAATCATTTGGAGTAACGCACCATGAAATTTCAAAATGCCTGAAAGTCATATGAATGATACAAAAACAAAGAAATTCAATGAAGTACGAGTTGAAGCGGAGGGAAATTGAACGGGGTTCGTTTGCCTGCAACTTGTAAGATAAATACGGATCCGATTTTTCAAGCGCAGGGAACAAAATTTGGGTGGATTACAATAATGCCAAGCATAGACATCATTGAAACATCCCTGTTATACTTCTACGCCAACGGCGAAACTGAATATTAACGGTTCAAAAACAAATGCTGTATTTAGTGGGACCAGCTGGACATATGGACATAGTGTATTATGAATTGTTAAATCGACTGAAACCTTCATAGCTGATCGTCATCAATCGACATGTACTCGTTTACGACTAGCATTGAAAGACAAATAACCGAAACACAATGAGAGACTTCATTAAGTTGTTTTACCGCATTATGCAGTTGCGAAAGTTTCCCAAAGATGGTTGATGTCAGGCAGGCGACCGGTCGTAAAAACAATTAGCCAAAACTATTTACAACATATAAGGCAGACCCTGGCTAAAGCTGGGAACATGCTAGGAAGAAGAAGATGCAGTTGCGAAATTGGTTAAGATATTCTTGGAAACGATAAAATTTAAGTTCTACCCTACACGGTCCTATTCCTACGATTCATCCTATACGATCGATTCTTTGCTCTAACATTTTTATTATTTTAGTTTCAATACGAAGAACGACCTGCACTAAGACTACGAAATGAGTTCGTTGGATATTTTATTAATCCCTACTAATATTATAAATACGAAAGTAACTCTGTCTGTTTGTATGTCTGTTACGCTTTAACGCCTAAACCACTGAACTGATTTTAATGAAATTTGGTTCAGAGATAGAGTTGCAATTGAGAAAGAACATAGGATAGTTTTTATCTCAGACTTTTGAAAGGTGCTCTGGGAAACGCGATATAACCGAACTCCATGCGGGCGAAGCTGCGGGCGGAAAGGTAGTACTATAATAAAATTAAATGTAGATAAAAAGGATCAAAAATACTCCTAGTGCTTATTAAGGAATTTCAAAAATTTATCAATATTGAACGTTAATAATGTTTTCTTTTCTAATATCTATAATTTGATATTTATCAAGTGCAAATTATTATAATTAATTCCAAAATAAAATTCTTAAGAATCATAATGTTTTCAATTTAAACAAAACAATATAAAGTTATTTATATTTTAGTAATATTTAACAAAATAAAGAAAACTCATGTCTATTGAAATAATAACTTCATGTCTATTGAAATAACAAAAATAAAAATTATATATTTAAAGAAATATTAATCTTTATTAAATGTGGCACCATATTCAACGTACAATACAATAAATGTTAAATTAATTAAAAAGCTGCCGAACCGCACAGACGATACCACGAATCTTTTAATTCCATATTGAACCTTAAATATTGACATTCAATACAACAAAGGTTTTACCATTACCGAATAGCCTTAATAATTAATCAATGATCATTATACTCTTGCATCAGAGTACACAGGCTGACGCTGTGTATACGAGTATATGTGACTTATAAGGGGTACATATAGCATAATCAAATCATTTCTTTAACAAAATTATTTGTTCTACAGATCGTTACATGATTATTAAAGAACAGAAAAAGTTAATTCGTAACGTGATTTGTAATATGTGGCGATTAGTTATTCTGTAAGTTTTAATAAAAAGGAAACTTAATTAGTAACTAATTCGTAATCAATTATGTTTTCTATAAACTGTTAAGTTGCAACATTAAGATTGGATGTTTTAATAAATGAATGAATGATGAAAGATTAAGATTATTCATCATAACTTAATATTTAATTTTTAAAGTGTAAATGTATTGATTTCACAATAATTTTTTCGTTGGGGAAAGAGACACAGTAGTGTGAGAGCCATTCAGAAGGAAGATTATTTAGTTACAAGTGCGAGTTAAAGTCTGAAATAAAGTAGTGAAAGTGTTTATGAAGTGTTTTATTACTTAAATTAAAATGGATAAGCCGACTGTTGAAAATAGTGGTATCCATACTGCCGTCATACTTCTTAAAAATCAAATATGATAAGGTTCTTCGACATCTATATATGTATATTACTAGAAGACCTGGCGAACATCGTATCGCCCTATAATCAAGAAATATCTATTACGTTTTTTTGTTTATATTTTTGGAGTTTACCTGTAAGCCATAAATCTCCGTGTTTTGAAGTGCGACAGAATGATTAGTTAGTTGTCAAATCTAATGTCAAAAAAAACATTTGTATGGGAAATAGAAAAGGGCTTTTTTATGGTTTTCCCAGTAATTAATCTTTTTTTTTCAGCTTTTATACCTTCCCTGAACCTCCACAAACATTTCAAGACTAAGATAATATAAATCCGTTCAGCTGTTCTCGAGTTTTAGCGAGACTAAGGAACAGCAATCCATTTTTATATATATAGAAGATATATTTATAATCCTTGAAATAAAGCAACATACTTGAACTCCATGACCTTAAAAAGGCAATAAGGATCGTGTTAAGCTAGGTTAGTTATGCCAGGAGAGAAAACTCTCACGGGATCAATTTATCAAGATCACTTCCTATCACACGTGATCAATTGTATATTTATATACATATATATATATATATATATATACAGACAATAAGATACACATACCATCATCGCCATCAGCCTACCGTAGCCCACTGCTTCGCAAAAGCGTCTTCTCAAATCGAAAAGGTTAGAGCATTAATCACCAAGCTTGCTCAAGAAGTGTTGGCGGTTTCAAACTTATAATCTGAAATTATAAGTCCAGGTTTCCTCACGATGTATTCCATCACCGCCTGTCACTAGTGTCTCTAAATACTCTAAGAAAATATATATGACTCGGAAAAATCACATTGCTACTTGCCAGGTTCGAACCCGCGCCCTCATTCATCATTACATATAGGTATATTATGTTATTAATCAGCAAGATAATTCATACCTTGTTAATAATTGATATTATATCGATTACATAACATAATTAAATCGTTAAAAGTTCAATTTCATTTCATAACATTTTCAAAGCAATAATAACTGCTAGACAAATTAACTATGAAAATAATTTTAAGTAAGCTCGTGAATCCCGGGAACAGCGATGCAAAGGCTGTATTGATTTTACACTTCACATAAAACGCAGTTCCGAGAATATCCTTATACCAATTAATCTGTTCACGGAAACTATTTATATTCCATTCCAATTATTCATAAAGCATACAAATGAAATTAATATATTTGTGTTTATATTATATCATATTCGTATATTCTGTGAATTCGCATCTCATCTTAATGATGACCGTTGGTACAAAGCAACCGAAACGTCAGCAGTATATAGTTTTTAAACATAATAAAATAAGGTAATCCGAACATATTAGTTTCATTTCCATGAACACTAACGCTCAAATCATCTCCATGTGAGAAAGAGGACTTGGCTTGGTCTTGGCTCTGATAGGCTGATGATGACGATATGAACACTATCGAAAGTCTTACATCTCATAATTCTTAAAGCATATTTAATGAAGAATATTGAGCTGAAATTAACATTAATATAGAAAGAAAATGATAATATTTTAATACAATATTTAACGAACTCATTCAGTAGTCTTGGTGTAGGTCGTGTGTTCTCCGTATTTAAACTAAAGTAATAAAAACGTTATGACAAGAAATCGATCGTATAGGATAAAAGACAAGCAAATATGGAATATAAATGACACTGAATACTCACGGCATGTATGCAAACGCACGTTTACCATTTTAGTGTTTTAAAGGGATTCCATTCAATCGCTATCCAAATACATGATTCATTCAAATTTTAATACATTGATATTGATGACACTATAATACTGACAAATAACAAATGAAAATTAATTATGTATAAAATGTTGTATATAACAAATTATATTAAAATGTTAATGGAAGATAGGAAAGTTAACGAATAAGTAGTATGCTTTTTGGAAGTAAAATATTATCGTATGATTTGAACGGAATTGTCAAAATCAGCTGATATTGATTTGACATGTAAGTAGGTCACGGTCAAGGGTACACCTTACATATACTAAATTAAGATAGAACTTATTTTGAAAGTATTATTTTTAATGAAATCTTCGATTTATTACTACTTCCTGTAAGATTTTAAAGTTACATTAAATTGCACAACCTTTCATCATTTAAATGGATCTTAATCATACAAATGCTTTATGGTATTAACGTTATTCTTAATATATGTAATAAATATGCAATAAAAAATAAAAGCAAATTATATATATAAAGATGAAAATATACGGACGCTTTTTATTCCATCCATTTCAGGTCAATAGCAAATACGAAACAGACGAGGAAAGACTTGTGTATCTAGAAGTATACACATACTTCATAATCTCATTATATTATAACCAACTCACGAGAGCCTTAAGCCAGTATTAGCAGACGGTGCACAAAAAGAGGTAATAAATAAAAGAGGCAACATCAGAACCACATATTTCCTCTAATATACTAAGCCTTATTAAAAATACCATATCAAATGAAACAATTATTTAGAAATATCAAACAGAGAAACATATTAATAGTTGTAATAAATAACGTGTATGTAGTATTTGTATTAACATGTACATTGCAATAAGAGAAGCAAAATCAATATCTAAAATTCCACATCAAATTAATAAACCCTCCAAATATAATCCCCTTGAACACAGCCATTGTTAGTGTCCCATTTCATCATATTCCATAAACGAATACTAATTCCTAACTTGCAAAACCCGTGCAGATCTTGCAGACAGTATCTCTTTATAAACACGTTCTTGTCAAGCTGATTCGAGTCTTATTTTTTATAGCACAAGTATTATTTTTGTTTGAAATATAATATAGTCTATCGTAAATTTTGGTCTAGACTTTAAGCTAGGTACAGGTGAGCCCCGGAGTTACTATGGCAACACGCATCCCGGGCGAAGCTGAGTTGTAAAATTGTAAACACCCTTTGATGTTGATCGCTAGTAAATTATAATAACCATACGTTTAAGGATTAATTTTGTTATTCATTCAATGGACACTATTTTTTTTATTAAATCTCGCTTTGTGTGTATTGATAAGGTTTTGTTGTAAACAGTTGAAATAATATTATAATTTCAATAAATATCTAAATGAAAACATTTACGTTTATACCGTAAAAAGATAGAAGAGTCGAAACAAATGCAATATAAATAGCTATTTTATACCAATATTTTGTAAGAAGATAATACAGCTTGTAAATCTCACCCCACTGACAAATAGACAATTTATAATTGTATATTAAGCATATAAAACAGAATTATTATTAACTGTTATTATTATCCAATAAAAGATTAATTACAAAAATAGATTTTAAAGACAAATTAGTCTGAAAATATTCTTATAACGAGATCTAACATTTTCGTGAGTATTCATTGAAATAAATCTAATATGTTTCGGTTTTAGTATGCGTTTAAAATTATTTTCTACAAACGTTGAGAGTATGTTATTAAAAATAATAAATGCGGAAAATATTTTATTTATAGGTATATATACTCATATTTTTAGAATAAAATTTTCTTTTATAAATATCTGTTATCGCAACGACTGAAAAATATATCTAAGGAAAGAAGCAATACAAAATTACATTTAATATTGAATTTATCCTAACAAATATGATATCTGTAAGCAATTTTTAACGCCATTTACGAGTATGTCATCTTTCTTGTTATCATAATAACATACGAGTATTTTTAATATTCCTTTTTATATACTTCTATAAAGTAAAATGATATGACTTTTAAGAATAGGTACTAAATAATTAAGTCAAGTACCAATGTGATTTTTCCGAGTTATATGTACTTTCTAAGAGTATTTAGACACCACTGATTAATGCATTCTCAAAGAGGGTTGATGTCAGGCAGGCGGCCGGTCGTAAAAACAATTAGCCATAACTATTCACAACATGTAAGGCAGACCCTGGCTGTAACTGGGAAATCAGGTAGAAGAAGAATAAGCATAGCTTTAAAATCTAAATTAAACTTCTAGAGTATTATAGTATAGATTAATGTTCAAAACAATAAAATGTTAAAGAGTGTTGGTATAAAAAATTAAAGAAAAGTTAGCAAATCAAGCAAAGATTTTTCTTATAAGAAAGAATAACTTTTGAAAGGATATTTAATTTTGTGCCCATTAAGCTCCTTATTAATATTGAGTTACTTTGAACTTAGCAGCCCGTCTCAGCGACATCCTGTTGAAGGCTTTACAGATGTTTCTCCCTTGAAATAACTTACCGTCTATTTTTATTGAATTTCATATATTTACGGTTTCATTTTTATTTATTTTTCTCTTATAAGAGTTATTTTTACGTCAAAACTTCTGTTACTGCTTTTTATTTTATTGATTGATTTTTTATGCCGATAATAATTTATTACAATTTTGGGTATTATATATTTAAAAGTTTTAACATCTGATTTACTTATAAGACCAATATTTTTCTTACTTATAAAAGGAATACGATGGCTCTAATTAAAATTGAACTAAGTCATCCAAATAAAAATAATTTTATGATCGTCATAAAAATGTTTTAAATGTATTTTATAATAATATCGTCTAAAGTGAATGTTCGACGACAAAGAAAAATAGCTCGTTACAACACAATGTGATCGCTCAGACAACATAAATGAAGACGCTTGAACATCTACGAGACTTTAAAGATTGTTTATCTTGAAATATCTTAAAACATGTTTATTTGTATGTAGTAAGGAGAAGAATAAGTAATAAACATGATGGGATTTGTTTGAAAATAACTATATATTGCTATTGTTATGGACTTGCGGAAAATATACATGATACTATTTTTGAAACCACCTACAATAAATATATGCGTAGATGTCTTAATATTATATTTGAGGTAATAATTTAAATTTTGTATGTATTACTGAATTAAAAAAAATTCAGGCTATACAAAAATATATATGTTTTAAATATTAGTTTTATATACGTTATATAAACCTAATATTGTTATACTTATACATGTATGACTGTTGTGTAAAATATCTTCTCTCAATGAACATAATATAGACAATATTATAACATAAATTCACTTTTTTTGTTATTCCACATTTACCTTAACGCACTACATATATTTATATATAGATCACACATATTAGATGAGTACAATACATCAATAAGTATGATTTTAACATGGACAAGGTTCTAGATAATTTGCGACTCACACAGATATGCACCCTTTTCGATTTGAATACAACGATTCGAGATTCTATCATAAGGGGCCATCCACAAAATACGTCACACTAATTTCATGAGTTTTTGAGCCCTCCCCCGTCCTTGTCACAAGTGGTCACATTTCTGAGACCCCCCCCCCCCTCCCTAGTGTGACGTCACATGTTTTGCAATTTAACATAGAAAAATTATTAAATTAAAGCAGCAGTTCCGAAATTAGTATTATTTCCATTTAAATTGAGTATTTTTTTTTATGAAAACAACAAAATATCAATTATTTGAAACAATAATAAAAAAATAAACTAATGAATATAAAGAAAAAGAAACTCAATCATCTTCAGTCCATGGACTTTGAACCCAGTCTTTTAAATTATTTATAACTGGCATGGCAGTCACAACTCACAGTCATACTCAGTACTGTGCCTGCACTCTCAAAGTTTCGTTTTCCAAGTCCAGGTCAGTAGTTTTATTACTGGAATCGAGATGTGAACCGAAATTATCGTGTTTAAATACAACACCAGTAAATTTACGACTAAGAGGTGCCATTCGTCGTTCTACTCTGTTAAAGCACTTCTTCCTGGGGCATTTGTGGCAATGTAAACAGCATCCAAATGAAAATCTTTAAAATGTTGTATAGCTGAAATTAATAGTAGATTTTGAAATGTGATGTCACGAAACTTAGGACCCCTCCCACCCTTTGTCACACCATGTCACACTTTGTCGACCCCCTCCCCCCCACTTTACGTGTGACGTACTTTATGGATGGCCCCTAAGACACATAACTATTTTGATGTTTATATCACAATATAAATAGGTTTTTTTTATTCTTTAAATCGAAAAATTAATGAAATAACGTTTACGCAAACAACTATTATACATAACATTATCTTAATTATAAATTATTAAACTTAAACGTTTAAATTCATTGAGCAAAAAACTTCATAATTTATCAATATTTCGATTGGTTTTATGTAATTTACAAATGTCATATAATTTTGCGTGCTTCAATACATTAATCATTTGAGTCTCACATAAATCCATTGATCACGAAATATTCTGTACAGACAAACAAACGTAAAAAAGTCTTCATAAAATAGGTGGTATGTGGTCAAACAAATGAAATGATCAAATTGTAAAGGCTTAAATACTCTTAACTTATGTAATGCCTTCAAAACAGTAGCAGTTTAAATTGAAAACATGTCGATGACAACAACATTACTCACAAAATCTCCACATCCTTCCACGTACATACGTTAGTGAACATCAAATTAATTCTGAGCTTGATTCATTGAATAAAACATCGAATTCACTTGACTCGAGTCCAATGCAATAACTAACAATATCATCAAGTACGATAATAAGACAATAAACGCTTGAAATAATAGGTATTGTTGGAAATCAATATATGTTATGACTTTTAAAAACAAATGTTTGCCGGCCAAAGGACAATTATTAATATTCGAGACAAATTAGGGCAGTTTCTTTTCTTGACAATAATTGAGAACAAATTGAGTCAGATTGTCAATAATGGCGCTCCTTATATAGGTGGCTTATTTAACAATATATATATATATAATATGGTGATGTAGATGACACAATCAATTAAAAGATTAATAGTTTCTCTGTAGGAAAAGATTTTATCGTTAGGTTTTCTAACAAGGTTACAATCTATATTAAATAAATAGAAATTATTTTAGAAGTTCTCTTCTTGACAACAGTTTCATTAAATTTTACAATATCATTAATATATACATACACATTTGAAAAGATTGTATATACATACATATATACATATACATATTAGACCACTCCAATATCAAAAAGTTTTAAATTCGAACATTTTAATTTCAATTTTTTTTTATTATATAAGTAATCTGTATACAAAAAGTTGCTTTTATATTCTAATATACATCGTGTATTGATATATTAATAAAGTAATAATTTATATATTACAACAAGCCTAGTCCACTTTAATTAAAGCAAATTCCGTGACACCCGAAATCCAATCAAATCGAGTACGTCATTCCGAACCTATAGTTTCCTAGAATTTCAGCATAAACAGTGGCTTTAGTAATTGCACGTGATACAGAATATGGCGCAGGAACCTTTTAGGATTAAAGCTTTGTTAATATCAAACAGTCTGGTACCGAATGCATTCATTCCAAAGCCAAATTCAATTAACATCAATACAAACATATTGAAATTAAACCCTCGGGCTGATACATGCATTGACATACACATTTACCTGTTGTAAGTATTACTAACTGTTCCTATTTCCATACATACGTGAGATTTCTTTTAATTTTTCAAATATACATATTTGATTGCAATAAAAATTGGATTAGAATCTATGCTATAATTTGTGGTGATAAAAAACTTTAATAATACCATTGTTAATATTTATTAAGTATTACTCTCCATGTGAGAAGAGGCCTTTGCTCAGCAGTGGGCTCCGATAGGATGATAATGATGATTATTATTATTTAAATGGTAATTATTAATATGGTAATTAAAAGAAATTAAAAACTCCGTACAACAAATAGCAGACAATATTATATGTACCTTGTATAACTCGTTTAAACTATCACAAACACGAAAAAACACTTTCGTAACAATGGTAGGGGCCTGTCACAGGATTTAAGCCGATATGATGCGACGGACCCAAAAACTGCTTTAGGCTAAATAAATACAGACCTAGCCGGAGCGTTAAAGCTATTAAAGCTTACGTCACTAATAGACCGAAGCGCAACGTATTTTTTAATATCCTTATTCAATTTTTCCACTCGTAATTACCAGAGCTTAATACATTTAGCTTGTACAGAGTAGTAATATATTACGACATTTTGTAGAATGTAGATTTATTTTTTGAATTAATATTATGTTTACACACTGTTTTAAAGAATATCCTGTGACTGTTTCAGAACAAAGCCTTTTATTTGTTTTATTCTACCTATAACTATATTTAAATAAAAGTTAGTTTTTTCGGATACTAAGCATTTTTTTTAAATTTTAGACACTTTCATCTCATCTGAAATTGATGATTTATTAAAGAAATAATAATGTTGCTCAGAAGGAGATATGAAATAATAAAAAAAAATGAAAATATTACGTCAGCGACATCGAATATATTTTGTTTCAAAATGAATTTAATTTTGTTCTTGTTATGGAAATAATCTTTGATATAAGTGCCATTTTTATAATAATATACAAAATCTAAAAGATTTATACACTTATTACATATAAAGATATTCCCTACAGTCTGGTCGTATGTCAAGTTAATTTTACGTCCAGGCCATAGTGAAAATCTGAATAATCAGGTGAAATCCAATTAACATGACTTGAACAATTAATGTTATGTTTGAATCCGCAATGGATTTACGCCTGGCTAATGCTATCCAATGCAGTCCACATCTCATTCAAAACGAATGGCATAGGAAGGCCAATTAGAGCATTGGCTCTATTCACACTAATTGGATACCCGCGGAAACGCTTTTAGTATACCTAAATCAAATTCTCACCAGCTATGTTCGATAGATGCTTCAATATATAAAGATTTATATTCAACAGAAAACAATTAATAAAAACCTATTAATAACTGCTTTTAATTAGCTAAATTGTATTCGATTAATGCTTTTATTTATGACCAAATATTAAGGTCATATCTACATATATGTAGTTGAAATTCTAAAAGGGAAGGAACTTTTACGAAATAATCAAATGTTTGCTGAAAAAAGATGATGAATTTAAAGCGTCACTTGCATTTCGTCTGCATACTTTGTACCTTCAATTAAAAGTTGAACGTGTAACAAATCCCAATGGTTCAGTTATAAGTTTAACTCGTTTACAATGAAATTTGAATAAAAATTAAGTAAGATCATTCATAATATATTTATGAACTTTAAAATTTTCATTACATCTTGATATTATTTTGCTGATTTTTGCAATATTTATAATATTTCATTTTAAATGAACATCGATCAACTAATTTGTTTTGAAAAACAACAGTAAAAGCCGAAGCCACATTTATGAAAGCATCTACTTGGTTGTTTTATTGGCCTAATTGAGTATCCGAGTAGCGGTAAACATACCTCCATCAGGAGATAAACAACTAAACATATATACATACATATTGAAATTATTATGCATTAATAGATTTGGTAATCAAATAAAAGAATTTCCATTAACTTCATATGATTATAATTATTCTATTTTTAAAACCACAAATGTTTTAATGAGAGTAAATTTCTAATATATTATTAGATTCCTATTATTAAAATACTCTCAATTCTAATACTATCTATCGATCGACATTATATCGTATCATTCCATAATACTTCAACAACAAAAGCTATTTCTTTATACAGCTGTCAACGTTTTATGTCTTACAATAGATGTTGTAAAACATTGTGTAAGAAGTTTTTTGCCTTCTTTTAAGCTGTCCACAGACGAGTCTGAGCTGAGTATTAGTTATAACCAATAATTTTCTTATGATTTCTTTATACCCATTCCCATTTGATTATTCATCTATTATATTGTATATATTTCATAAATATTTTTTTTATTTAAAATGAATCTAACTACAAAATAAGATTTAAAGAAAAACCAAATTAAAATCTACAATTTTGTTCTAGTGTAAAATTAACACAGTACATTACTATTTTTTAAAACAACTACCAAAGTTGCAGTACAACTTTTATTACAAACGCAGCAATGTAATTATAACTTTGAATTGAGTCGCGAAGTGTCGTAGTCACGGGGAGGCGATCCCAAACTTGTTTAGTCCTTAAAAGGTCAATTTCTCAATTTTTGGTAACACATTTACAGTTGACATAACATTAATTATATATAAAGAATGACTTTAAATAAAATGAAACATTATCCTAGTTCTCTCTATGAATTTAGTACGTAATTATAATTTTTCAAACATAAATAATGCAAGGCTTAGCACCTAATAGTTAATTACAATCTATGTATGAAACTTTAACATCCGTGAACGTTATATCCAGTTCGAAATTTACATAATTCTATTGCTTGTTGCTAACAGTGTCTCTGACTTGTCTGAATTTGCAACAGTGCTGAAGCATGTCATATTTGTAATTAACTTAACTGGGACCTTATACCAATTATAACTACAAATCAAATAACGTGTATATAATTTGTGTGGTTATTATTTATAATTACCTATAATAGATTTCGTAAACACGTTACATAAAACGATATTATAATAATAATTATGTGTTTCAACTTGAAATTATTGAAGTAGAAAAAGGAATCGTTTGGGACAAATTTATTAAAAACATATTTCTTAGTATTCTCGTGAATAACAATAATCCACATATCAACTTAATTATCTTATTGTCATTGTAATTAACGTTATGTTCTCATCAAATTAATTATCATCAAAGGTCATGTCATCTGTGAAATTGATTACATTCGAAAGTAAATGATTCTTAATTGGAAAATAAGTAAAAATAAACCAATGAAATTATTTGATATTTCAAATCCTTTGTTTAAAAGTCTCGAAAAATATTTGAATTTAAATTAAATATTCTAAGTATAATAAAAAATGTATACCTCGAAGGCTAATTAGTTCGTGTAAAAGCTGAGGACAGACAAAAGTTAAAAGTTTACGTGGAATTTTCCCTTTGATGTTACGTGCAATTTAATTCCATTTTACATTTCCACCAAACATCCGTTCTACCTGCGAACTTTAAATAAAAACTTCATTTCAGCTCTTTATATCGAAATATGCTATTTGTATATTTGAGTTTTTATATTTATTATTAAACTTAATCAAAGTACATATTATAAGTAATATAATGACCAATAAATTATATAATTATATATTTATTTACAATATTTAGATATTATATGAAAATTATGTTAACCTTTCTTAAAATCTCAGTGTCAATATTCCCAACTTTAAATCAGATTTAAAACGACACAGCTATTTGAATTTACATTTCATTCCACACATATTTCTCATACAATACTTTGCTTTTATTCTTGGAAATTCCTTTGAACTGTTACACTGTATAACTTCTCAGAATATTGAAATGCTTTTGTATGTGATATTTTGCATTGAAGATTTATTCATAAAAATTACGGAAATCACAAACCACAAACATATATACCGCGGGTTTTGATGCTGTAACATAAATTGTTTACTTTGGACAGTTGAGCGTTCAAATATTGACTACAAGTGTGTTCCTTTGAGCAGATATCGAACATGACTTTATTTGCACTGGATAAATAGAGTCATGTTGTATTTTGTTTGACTTTGACAGCCATTTTTCGATCAACTACGAATGATGCTAAATGTATTCGCACTTTATCAAATCTACGTTGTTTTATATACAAATAGAGTCGGATATGAATACGCCTGGAGCGAAACTATATTGTGTAAACCTCGAGAAACATCCTTTTGGATGTTAAATAATGTCTTTCTACATCTGCATATAGAATAACCACTTTCCTTTGACTTGCACGAGAATAAAATCCACGCGATCTTTTTGAAACTATTCTCTTATCAAATAACATCACTTGAATGTCAAATATTTTTTAACATATTTAATCTACCTTAAAAAAAGAGGTCTTCAATTCGTCTGACTGTATATAACATTATAATTGTCTTAATGTATAGAATTTTAACTTGAAGACAAAAATTAATATAAGATTTTTGGAAAAGCTTATAAAGGATTATGAACTTTATAATTGTATAGGTAAACTTTATATTTGTTTGAATATAATCAGCTGCAACTGGTTAAGCTGAAATCTATGACAAAAACCCCCTCACGTTAATTGTATCTCTTGGTAAGTTATTACGAGTAGTATAGTAAATTAAAATACAGCCGAAAATAGAATTTTAAGTTGAAGATATCATACTTTTCTTCGACTCAATCTCCGAGTAATCTATTTTTATAGAGCTAATTGACTTTTAATTATTGGTACACAAAGTTTTTTTGTTGCTAAAGCTTCACTTGATGGTATTTAAAGTGCATTCTACTTTATATTCTGTATGCATAAACTATGTTAAAGTAAGGACTTCCTATTTTTCTTTGAAGTGGTTTCAGCGAAAACATCATACAATTAGAGGTGAACTTTGAAAATTTAGGAGAAAATAATATGATTTAGATCAGTTATTTTTCAAATGACGTTCTAGTGTCCAGTTTAAAACAAAATGGGGCAAAATATTCAAAGATTCCAGTGTGGATGAAGCCATAGCTTAAAAAAGTAGATTGAATATTTAGACAAATCATACAAAGATATCTTGACAGATTGTAGTTCATTAATAAAAAAATACGAATGATTTTATATGAAGTTACTTACTATTAAGTAGTAATGTTCCTTTTAACTGTTTCATATTTGATTATATTTTAATTTTAGACATTTCGACTTCTACTTTTTGAGAAATCTAAGGTAGGAACATTACTACAGTATTAAATCAATTATTACTTCAAGAACATCGATGTTTTATATATATGTTTAATACAAAATACAGGTAATATTTTACTTCAATCCGAAAAAAAATTTCCACAGTTTAAGACGAGTAATGATATGAATTTAAAATATCTGAAACACCATTATATAGACGAAGCTTTTTGATGTTCACATTTTAATTTCTTCTGCCGACTGAGGTTTCTTCACTTATAAACACACTACATATACTTTTCTTAATATTGGTGCATTCTTAAGAGACACGGCAAAGCTTATACTTATTTAAGACTCATACTTGGACTTACAATTACTATTTTAACTACTTCAAGTAGATTATTTGTTACCATTAATTAAAACTGCATACATATCAAAATTATCGTTTATTAAGTTATCAATTTAGTTTTAGAAAAATTAAATTGTTATCGAGTACTTATGTAGTTTTAAAAATAATAAAATAACGCGTAGTAATCCGAAAAATATTATTTTAATTTAAAATTAAATTCTTAGCCGATTTCGAGAGGTAGTATTTCAACCGTTTAAGCCTTGTTTATATAGACAATGAAATTATATAAGTATTGTAGGCAGCAGGAAAAATCTAAATAGGTATATAATACTCCTGTTAAAATGATATTATTCACTTACCTATTAATAATATTTAGTTAAAGAAATGTACATATAATTTTTGCGTATACTCATTTAAATAAAACTAAATTTCTTTCGGATTTATACTTATTTTTATTATTTTAGACTGTATTCTATATACAGTCGTTAAAAGTAATCGAAGCTTCGAGATAATGTTGAAATCAAATTATAGGAAACGCTCAATTATCCTAAAAACTTACTTTCATTTAAGTTCATTTTATTGAAACGAATTAATTATTATTGTATAAATGAAATCCTTCATATCATTTCACAATCCTCTTATAAGCTCTAGTAATTGTGTTAGCTGATATGTTAAAATGAAAATTCTACGTGGAATTGTTATTTATGAAATATCTCTTTGAAAATTCTGCTATTTATTTCAATAGCAACCTCTTGTTAAGAAGCTTATAGCATGTGTATTGTTATGCTTCTGACCTGCGTATTATAAAATATACTTCACATTTATCTGTACATGTATTTTTATTATAACACTAGCTGTGCCCGCGACTTCGTTCGCGTGGAATAGTGACTATGAGCAGTTTTTTTGACATGACTTTTTTATTTATGAACCGGTTGACATGAAACAAACACTAAAGCATAACTGAAGCATACCAAAATATATTCGTGAAAACCGCATCCAACTTGGATCAGCCGTTTCTGAGATTAGCGTGAACAGACAAAAAAAATTAATTACATTTTTGAGTTCGACATAGACATAACAATAACCCCTGCTATTTTTTTATTTTTATTTTCAATGTACAAACAGCACTTTTCTACAATTTTATTATATGTATAGATTTCTCTTAATTATATGTAGAATCTTGAACTAAAACAATGAGAACTTCTTCATTCGCTGTTTGTATAATGAAATTATTATAACTTATCAATGTTAATTTGGATTTTTGGACATTTTATTTTATGTCAAAATTGACATTTTTTTATATGAAGCTATATTGTGATTTAGTTTAGATATATTGTAAACTAAGTCAAGTGGATACAATATTATGTAATCATATTACGAGTATATGGATATGAAATTGGATAGTTTTTTTTAATAAAAGAATGAAATATATTTTTACGTATAAATGATATATCTTAAGTTACAATTAAATGTATCATAAAATATTTAAGGAAATAAACAATTCAAATTTCCATCTTTTTAACAGATGCTTATAAAAATGTTTACTACGACGAATTTCTTAAAAAATAACATGTTTTGAGGAAAAAAGTGTTCTAAATTTAAAATTTAAATTTTAAAATATAGAATTAAAACACGAACGGAATTTTAAAACGCAACATGCGAATTATTTAGATGTTTATATTTAAACTTATATATTTAATGCATTATTTTAGTATTAAAAACATTATGCGCATATATAATATATACTTTTCATATAAGGAATAGGTGTTAAAATACTTATAAATATTAAAAAACAATTGCTCATTTTACATATATCTATAACTTCTTTATCTTGCTTTATAATTTCACTTCCTCGGTTAAGAAGTAATAATTTTATTGAGTTATATTTATAAAAGGATACACAAATCACTTCATCAGTTTCAGTTAGCAATTTTTCATTATTTTCCAATTCCATTGAAATACAATCAAAAAGGTTATGTACTATGAAATATTGGAACTCTTTGGAACAAATCAAATTCAGAAACATAACGAAAGCCAATCAAATTTCAATTCATTACGCATCCAGCTTTATTGGTAATAACTTTTTTGTTCTCACAAATCCGTTTCGATTAATTTATCCAAGGCTTCCCGGGACTCTCAGGCTTGATAGCCTGAGAGTCGGAAAGCCTGCCTGATGGCAGGCTTTGCAGAATCAGTGGGAGGTTCTATGCACCACGCCCACAGTAAGGCGGTTTATCCATTACAATTATTATTTTAAACGGATTTAATATAAATCTACACTAACTGATTCATTTGAAAGCATTTATATCTATTAGTTGATTAATCTGTTACGTACCTATATATTAATAATGACGAATGACTATCATGTTGCTTTGTTTGATATATGTAGGTACATATATCTCATGTCTACGATCAACATATGGTGAATTATATATTGTTATGATATCATATCCTACAAAATTTTATTGCATTATTTAAAATATCAAATTTAATTAATTGATATCTATACTCATTGTTGCTTCGACAAGAAGCAATAATTAATATTCAGTAGCATAATACAAGCAGTGAAATCGAATCGTAAATTTTTAACTACTCCGCCATAATTAAACTTCTAAGACAGTTTAATTATTCAAATGTCCACTTCTTTTTAGAAATAGGAGAAACAAACATTTACAGTATAGGTTTCCTTGCTACCTTATTACTAATAAAATTTTAACTTATTTACTAGGTGTGATCGTGTGTCTGTAAAATATTTGTTAATTTTACTTGTTACAGTAAACGAAAGTAAAATATATTACAGATTTGTAAAAGGGAATCGGGGTTGCAAAACAATCATATTCAGAGAACTTGCTTCATAAGACGATCAACATCCACAAACATTTTTAAAAATATAATTTTCATTACACTCATGCAAATAATGTTATCGACATTTATAGATCAAACTTAAACAAAATCATATAACATTACATACAATTATCAAAACACTCAAACAATGAATCGTTCTCAAAATGATTTTATTTTTGAATATATTATCCATGTCTGATTTTCATTGAGGGCACTCATCCCTACAAATCATAAATCCATGTTACTCTTTCAACCCACACACCACTCTTTGTAGCAATTAAATGAGGATTAAACATTCTTCACTTGAATGGAAAATAATATGCAGTATACAATATGCTAATTTGAGTAGATATTTCAATATTAATTAAAAAAATCTTCAAACATTTAATATATTGAAACCTTTGTAAAATTTCCGAACGATTTTATACATGTCATTCAACATCAAATTGACTGCGTCAAAAATATGTTGATAAATTTTAATACGTGCTTCCAAGTTATAAAATCATTTTTAATATAAAAATTTTCACGTTTTAATTTATGATTTTGCTGCCGGAGATATAATTTACAAGCCCCGGAGTGGTCGCCATATTGGAAATATGAGAAAAATCAAATTATTCCGACTCAATGCACCCTACGTTGCATGATCGCATGTTCCCAAAACGTTGTTTTGATTAAAAAACACCAGCCTATTAGTTATGGGGGAAGTCTAGCGCTAATTGAATTATTGATATTGCATATTTGAAATTCTATCTGCCTATCTGTTTCCTGTAACCAATAGCTTTGTTTAATCAAGTCCGTGAGATTTTCAGCTCGACTAATATCGTGTTTTCAACTCGAACGTAATATTCTTTGCAGTTTTTTTCTTATTATCTTACCCTTCACTTTGTTTGTTTGAAAAAGTGGGAGTTAATTATTGAGGGATTAATATCAGCTATGAAATGCTAAATATGATTAAGTTTGACGTCGATGTATCTGTGTGCGTGAATACGTGTCTGTCTGTGGAATCTTATCTCACAAACAGATAGACCTAGTTTGATAGTTTTCTTTTTTTTCATTTCCTTGTGATAGTAGTTCTTCTTCCTGTCAATTTCCCAGCTTTAGCCAGGGTCTTGATTGTGATGGTTCTTACCTAATTTTAATTTATATTTGTCCAGCAGTGTAAAAGTTTCACCTCTTTAATGAAATCATATAAAATATTATTATCATACCACATACGATTACACGATTCAATCCTTTTTTTTTATTTGATACACTTATTTCGAGAATAAATAAATATAAACTCTTTTCATGATTAAAATTTTCTCAAAAACTTTAATATCCAAAATCTTTTTTTATATGTCGATAAAAACAATTTAAAATTGTATTTCATTAAAAGTAATGGTGATACAACAATTTAATGTACATTTTCCAGAATTCAAACATATAACAAACAGTTTCGTACAAGCAACGACATCTAGTGACGCGTAGGGGTATTAATGAATACGAACTTTGACAACTAAAAATTCATTGAATCAACAGAATATTCATTTTATTACATACTAGGTACCCACTCCAGCTTCGATTGGTACTTAAGAATAAATATAAAATAGCCTTAGTTGTGTATAATGATTGAGTACTTTCTTTTTGAGTTAAATGAAAAACAAAAATTTCATCATCTTTCTTCGTTAAACATAAAATAAGTTTCAACTTAGAGAAACGGTATATTTTTATGTTAATAATAGATTTTTAATATATGTAATAAAATTACAAAAATTTTGTAAACAACATCAATGACGTACGTGATCATGTGAAAAAGTGAGCTATCGCTTTGATTTAATTTTGAGAATTATTAAACTTATGATAACTTTCAAATATCAGTAATATCCACACAAATCAATAGAAAAAATTAACAAATTATATAAAAATGATATAAAAAAAAACCTTTAATAATTATATACAAAACCTTAACAAATTATATTAAAAAAACCTTTCTCGAGAATTACGCTATCGAATGCTGAAAACCGCTTGGAAATTGGTGCAATACTTTTTCTGTTTATTGCGAACAGACAGACAGACAGACGCGGCGGGAGACTTTGTTTTATAATATGTATTGGCTATTGTAGTAATAATAATTTTTAGCTAAATCTTTGTTTTCTTTCTTAACCATCAAAATTGTTTATTTTTGTAAATTAACTACAAATCATTATGTATTTTACTTACGTAAACTTTATTGCTGGTACTTTAAAAACGGGACAAAAAGTATATCATTTTACTTTGGCAGTTCTAAAATATAATAGTTCTTATAAAAATTAAAATTACCGTTTGCAGAATTCTGTTACAACTATATTGTACTACAATTATTACCTCCATCTAAGTAATTACTAAAATAATTCACAATTAATAAATGAGGTTAACAAAATTTTATTTCAATAAATTTTATTCACATAATATAAAACAATTTTACAATAATAACAGAACCATGATTATAAAACTACCTACAAAATGGTTTAAAATGTGTATACATTATACAAAAATAGTAAACAACTCCAAAAAAACTACCACTACTTATCACAAAACTTGTGTCAAAGTGACTGGAATAAAGAATAAATATACATATATATGATTTTATATATTAAGTACTTGTCACATAAACTGGAATGTCTTACTAGTTCTATTAAAATTACAATTTAGCGCTTTGCTGTTTTTGCTTATTAACAATCTTGTTCAATATGACATGACCCTCTTCATAATAGGGACTGAAGTGTTCCCGCACCTTCTGCCACCAGGATCCAATTCTTAGAAATCTCTCCGCTGGATTGTAACCGGCCATTCCTTAAAAGTCGTATATCAAAATTAATAATAGGTATATATGACATAATTAAATTAAATATTCAGGAGCTGGGGTTTAATTAGCAATATAAACACGGTTTTTAACAGAAAAACTTAAATATTTACTTTATTATAGTCATAGTTAATGTTATTTGTATCGGTTGTATTTCACTTCTTTACCTACCTTTCGGCTCTTTCATACGCAATAATCAAATTACTAGAATATTCCGAGACATTCTCGTTTATATCTACTTGTTTCCAAATATTAACAATAGGAATATTCTAGTAAAGGTATAGCTAATAGTTTCGAACACTTATCACGAGATGGCGCTATCGCAGAACATTCTACAATATATGCTAAACCTTTGTTGGCCTTTGTCAACAGTGATTGGAAGTTGCATTAGTGAAGTAAACAAGTGATAGTAATCCTTCGCGATTTCTCCTTACAATACTCAAGATTAAAATTAAATAAGAAAATATAGATAAACAAAAGATATAAACTAAAATTCCGAAACATTTTAAAAATCTTTGATAAAGATTAAAGAGTAATCTGTTTCCAAATAAATTATAAATCATATGTAATGAAATCCTTAAACATAATTCTAAAGCAATATAAAATATTATACTTGGTTGTTCCAATTCAGAGGCAGCAAACAAATCAGCTACAGTGATGGTATTGCCAGTAATAAATTCATTGCCATTCTTGAGCCACTGAACTTCAAAAGTTTCCAACGCTGATATTAACCTCCTTTCATAACCTTTCAGTGTTTTTGGATTTGGTGGTATTCCCGTTATTATGGGGTCCATATGCTAAAAAATATGATTTTAATTACTTGAAAATCCTTCTAATAGGTCTTTATTTATTTATTTATTCTTTATTGCACCCAATAATAAAACTAAAAATTAACATTTTGGTTATATATTACTTGCATGAGGTGCAACAGGCGGCCTTATCGCTAAGCAGCGATTTCTTCCAGGCAACCTTTGGGTAAAGGATCATAATGTGGAAGGGTACAGTAACTTTTAAACACAAATAACAATAAATATATATAATATAAATATAAATATATACTATATTAAATACATACATACATAAATATATACATAGAATATATATAATAAAATAGGAGATATTAACTAAACAAGAAATTAACAACAACAACAACTGCTTAGAACTAATGAGATAAGTAAAAGTCCTTAACCATATTTTTAAAAACGGCTAAAGACTGTGCGCCCCTTACAGCTAAGGGTAATGTATTCCAAAGTCGAGAAGCTTCTACAGTGAAGGACTTAGAATAGTAAGAAGAAGAATGGGAAGGAATGGAGAGAATAAAATTTTTACTTGAGCGAAGAGCACGCTTATGAGTCTCCCTAAGGAGAGTCAAACGCTCTTTAAGATAAGGGTGTCGCTGGATTAAAAAGAATAGAATAAAGAAGAGATAAAATGTGAGTATTCCTGCGAAGGCGAATAGGGAGCCACTTGAGTTTTTGGTGAAATTCAGAAACATATTTGCGTAAACCAAATATGAACCGAATACATAGGTTTTGTAATCGCTCAAGCTTATTTAATTGCTCCTCACTAAGTTTGTATAACAGGTGGCGGCATAGTCAAGAATCGGTAGAAGAGATTGTGCAAGCGTAACCTTAGTTGGTATAGGTAAAAAGTTTTTCAATCTTCTCAGTGAGCCAATGGGTGAAAAAAATTTTTTAGTAACCTCATTTATTTGAGGTGCCCAAGAAAGTTTTTTATGTGATACTGACCTTAACTACTTTCTTTATGTGATACTGACCTTAACTCTAAAATACATAGACAAGTGAAGTCTAAACTCAATGTGATGCCATTCTAGGAATTCATCGACACGAGCTCGGATTTTGTTGTCTTTGGGATACAAACTAGGCAGTATTAAATTCTCTCCTGATAGATACCTCAGTATAGCAACACTGAAAAAAGATTATATTTGGTTTAATTTATTAATATTAGATGTAATTATTATACTTAAATGTTATGCATTCAAAGATTAAATACTGCCGGATTTATATAGTTAAGTAAAATAAAGTTATAATAGTTATAGATATACGTTTTATATTAAAGCTGCATTTCTTGCTTATGTAAAATCAGTCATACATATCAAATTAATATGGCTTATAGATACATAGCTAGTATATAAAAAATATTACCTTTCACTTAGAACAAATCCATTATGATCAATCAACGGTACTTTTTGAAACCTATTTATTTTGGCATACTCATTAGAATAGTGCTCTCCTGAAAACAAAACAAAGAACAGTATTATAATATATTTTTATTTTCGATAATAATGAAGCAATCAACTGCATAGATTTACAATATAAAAATAAAAGGTATGTAAAAAGGATTTATTGGATAGCCAGAAAAAATATTTAACTGAATGAATTTAAAATAATCATTAAAATTAATTAAGAATCTATTAATTTCTTTAGTGTGCTAGAACACAAATGCTAGATTATGTTTTACAAATGGTACTTAAACTAGTCCTAAGCGATTTATAATAAATATTTCCTAATATAATGAAATATTTGTTGATTAAAAATAAAACTCTACTTCGCCGATTAAAAATATATCTTATATGCAATCAACAAGAAATTATTAACAAATTATTTTAATCTGAAAAACTTAATTGGGTTACCTTTTCGTAAATCAACAAATTTGGGTTCAAAGTCGCACTTTGAAACTTTAAGTAAGATATATAGTGTTCTAGATGGTTGTGACATTAAATCATAATACAATTTCAAAGTCATTGTTAAATTAAAAAAGTTTAATTTGAGTAAAAATTATTAATTTGTTCCCTTATATTTTATTAGTAATTATCTCTGATCAAAGTACAAAACAGATATGACAACTAGTGACGTTATAATTCATGTATTTCAGACATTTGTGGTTTTACGTTGTATATTTTTAAAACTTGTTAATATTTTCCACATTCATGGTAATTTACTCAAATATAGGTACATAATGTGTTATAAAAACCACCACGTAAATTTTTTCCAGTATACATTATTCATTATAGATTATTACCAACTATACATTTAAAAAGTTAAGAATTTCCTTATAAGTACAAGACATACCTATGACAGAAGTGAGAATTAGTAAAACGAAATTAGAAAAAGTAATGTTTAAAAATCTGATATTATAAATATTATTGAAATGTTTTGTTTAACAATGATTGTGGTATAAAAACAATTATTAACAATTTTTTTTTCAAAATTTAAATAGATTTCACTACCTGCATATCATCTAATTGGAACATTCGGAACAGATAACATTTAAAAACTGATATCGATATGAAATTGGTGCAGGATTAATCGATATATACCCACACTTGTCACTGAGCAACACTATCAAATTTTAATTTAGATTAGTTTGACGCCGATCATTTACTTTTACTGAAAAGTGAGAACGGATAGTGAAATAAAAGAAAATAGATCTTGCTGCTCAGTGCAGACTTCTTAAGTTATGGCATCTTTAGATCTTTTGGTGCCGCACTTACCTAAAATCACAATTCCAACATCCCAGCAGTTGGTGTACAAGGATGAATGTGTTTATTCTTTTGACAATCCGGTGAGTTGCATTTTGTTTCTAACCTTTAGATACGGAAATTATCGTAAAAAAAATTAAATCCTATAAGAATATCTTGTTACCACTAGAAATATTATTATAGTCTTAATATTAAGTCCTAAAGTTTATTTGCAAATATTTAAAACTGATGAGGTTTCAGATTACAGAACGATCGGCAAACGGCATTTATGCCGTTTCTTAATTTTTATTTCAACGTTTAATTGCAGATTATTTTTAAGGCTGTGATAGCAATTAATATAACATAAATTTGTAAATCTAATTACAAATGAGACTTTTATCACGAATATTGTTAACAGAATAATTTTAATTTAGACAAAGTATATTGAACCCCCTATTCATACGTAAAAATTTTAATTATTGCCTATACACGTATATATAAATAAAAATTGTAACTGATACAGTATTATTTTACATAAACAGTACATAGTGCTTATTAATGAATATAATTTAAAGCATAATTAACAGTATTATTTTATATAAACAGTACATAGTGCTTATTAAAAGATTATAATTTAAAGCATAATTAAACAGGCATAATTTCATTTTCTTTGAAATATCTAGTATTCATAAAGTTCTTGATCACTTGGTATACATTAGCAATAATATTGAAGAAAGATGTTCTCATGCTCTGCATTGAGAAAGAACACATGATTAGCGATAGGAATGTATCAAACATGACCGGAGTCCAGAATAATATATTGTATAGAAGCTCCCTGGTAACATATGTCTTTGCACTCAGACGATTCACCTGCATTGTATGGATTTTTGTCAATATTATCGCAGATATAGTTATAGGTACAAAGTAACTGATGAAAGCCAGAATTAACATATATATAAGCATGTCCTGGTTGTCTGTGAAACATATCTTCATACAGGGGTCATCTAATTTCGGTCTTCGAAGAGATTTAGTTATGTTTGTATAAGCAAAATCTGTTTCATTGTTGTAATTTCTCACAATGTTGATAACATTACTCAATATTGTTGCAATATCGTGTGATACATTTCTGTTTGTATCTCCTGTTTCTATAGTTTCCATGTAGTTTGCTGCGGGTATATAAGTACGTAATTCTGAGATATTCGGAAATGTTTCCCACTTCGTATAACTGTAGGAACAATTGTTTTTACTAAGATCCAACATTGCCATGCAAGTATTCTCCGAACTACGGACTTCGTTTGTTGTCATTTCTTTTACATTCATTGGATACATTAAAAGCGCCATCAGAACCGGTACAATCCATTGGAAAGCGATTGTAAAATATGAAAAATATTTCTTGAAGAAATTACAAGTTGTATTTATCTTGTCTTGTCGAATGCTTCTAGAACTTTCTCCGATTCGTTGAACAATATTCTGATCATCTGCTTTCTTGATTTCTTTAAGCATTCTATAATGCATATAGTTGTCTATAATAAGACTTATAAAACTATTAACCAATGATACAACTAGCGGTCCATAGCTCAGAAGTAGAGATGAGAAGCCGCAATTATTTGTTCCACTATTCAAACCGATATTGATTCCAGCAAATCTTAGTTCGATATTTTCTACGTCGACATTAGTAGGGTTTAGAGAGTAAACCGCCCGACATAGAAACGCTATCCCAATACACGATAGAAGTATATTTTCAGATAAAAGTATAGACGAGAAACGATTTTTTCTATACACGATACTCCTCAAATTCAGAAGGCTTATACCAAATCCGCACAATACTAGGAAGATTCCCAAATAAAGATCTATAGTTTTAAACATGTTGGTGTTTGGTTAAAGACTGAAAGCTTCACCTGCTAACAGCCCCCATCAATTAGCTACATTTCCGCACCGGGTGATATATTTTTATCTTTATGTAAATTATAGGGGCCTATGTATATGTGAAAACTTTCTGAAAAAATTCGCTTTACGAACGGTTTTGTATTGAATATTAATAAGCTATTTAAAGCAACCGTGATCATGGGCAAACGAGATCTAAAAGTAACAGAAACGTCAGGAGCATGTAATTAAAAATATATTAAAATAACGTGACGAGTAATCTGAAAATATTAGTTTCATTTAAATGAATACTCGAAAGTGTTAGATCTCATTAAAATTATACTATATTTATAATAATTATGTGTGTTTATTTATTTTAATTGACTCGATGATGATTTTGTTTCAGGAATCCGAGACTGGTCTGTACGTGTCGCTGACGTCGTTTTTAGGCTTCGGAAGAAATTACGTGGAACAGTATTTCCAGAAAACAGGCAACGCGGTCTTTTTACACATATTAAGAGAGAAAAAACCCGTGAGTTTTACTGTTTACGATAAATATATGTGGAATTTCAATTTTTAATATGGAAATCGATTTTACATTACGATTTATAAAGAGTTATAGTTTTTAAGGCGCTTCACTATTCAAAAAAAGATTGATCCCAAAAGTTTTTGGAGTAAATATAAATCAATGGCTAGAAAACTTCTGTTACAAAATTTGATTATAGTCCAAAGTACTAATTAAATATAACATTTCCATTGAGTATTCTCTAACTGAGTATTATCTAACATATTTTTTTCGTTTAGATCCCGGAGCCAGAACAAACAGGAGATGGCCCAGAGAAGAAAATAACTCGTCTGGCGATCGGCGTGGAAGGTGGCTTCGACCCAGACTGTGGCAAACCAAAGTACACATTCACAGAACATTACAACGTTGTGGTACTGCCAGGGTTTCACACATTCCCCTGGCCTAATGATGCTTTACCTGACGTGGTAAGCTTACCTTTACCTTCAAAAGATTTTTTGACAACCCTATTGGTTATACATTTGTCTGTCCTTGGCACATAAGTTCATACCTTTAAAAGACTTTTTTGACAACCCTACTGGTTTCATATGTTTGTCTATCCATGGCGCATATGTTAAAAATTAAAAAGACCTTTTTGACAACCCTACTGGTTTCATATGTTTGTCGATACATAGTACATAACTGCTAAACCTATTTTGATTTTGATAAGTTATTGTAATGTTTCAGGTGAAGAAATCTGTTCAGGCTGTGCTAGATGCTGATTCTCCATTCAAACTCGCTGAGGCGGAAGCATTACATGGTACCTGGGATGGAGAGAAGCGAGAAGTATCCGTGTAAATATAATAATATAATAACTAGACAAGAATAATATTATGTACTATTTGCAATAATTTAATATTAATGAAATAGTTTGTCAGATTCTTGGTATACTTTTAATAGACGACACATTCAGAAATCTTTAAAGATTTGGTTTTTGAATGTGGAATAAAAATCTACATAAATAGAATATCACTGTTAAGTAACTAATAAAGAAAGACTTGTGGAAATATTGTAAAAAACATAAAATAGATTTATAATGTTTTAAAATCAGATTATGTCATATATTTGGGTTTACTTATTATGTTTTTTGCCTATACACATATGAATATTTTTTTATCACTTATTCTTTAAAAACCAGGAATGAAATCTAACAACTGTAGTTAGTAGACTTATAACTATTTAACCACGTGCTAATGCCTAATGAGATTAAATAATATTTCTTATATTTCAGCCACTCAGTTAACTTGAAGCAGTTAGACAATGGTGTTAAAATACCACCATCGGGGTGGAAATGTGCCAAGTGTGATTTAACAAACAACTTGTGGTTGAATCTGACCGATGGGTCCATATTGTGTGGGAGAAGGTTCTTTGATGGCTCCGGTGGAAACGATCACGCGGTATATATTCATATATATATAAACATTTAACTTATAAACTATTGTAAATCATATAAAATTATATTGCCATATCTAAGGGCTATATATACTAGTTAATTAGTAATAGAAACAATCCATTTGTCATTCCTAACGCAATATAGAGCAAGAGCCAGGGCCAGCCAGGTATTCGTTAATTTACAAAAGCTGAAAGTTTTTCTATAGATGTACCCAATACAGGTAGTCACAATCCCCACCTATGAAATTTGATATTGAAATTATGAAATTCAATAATTTTATGTAACGATTAATTTGTTAAATCATAAAATAGTTCACACAGAATACATTGCTAAATGACAGCTGATGCGCAGTAGAAGCTCGCAATAGACCGAGAGCACTAACTCACTCACACTCGCTCAGATATATGTTCCTCGCTCTCGCACTTACGGAAGGCTTTCAGTGTGCCTGGCCAAGTAAAAGCACCATCGAAACTTTAGAACCATCTTTTCACTCAATGACTGATCTATATAACACATAAAAAAAGTATTGTTCAGAAACCGAAGAGCCTACCGTCTGTATGTTTACATTTGAAAAAACATTTAACGAGAAAAATTTGTCCTAAGTAACTAAATGCCTATAAAATGTAAACATGAACATATCCATTCGTAACTTATAAAAAGGTAATGTATTAGAAAATATTTTACTTTCAACGTTGATCAAAATAAATAAAATCTTTTTTTAAACAGTTTTTTTCCTCTGGTGTAAAATTAGATTCTCGACACTTAGGGGGTATTGGTACTTCATCGATGATATGTCCCTCGCGCTCGCGCTTACAAAAGATTTTCAGTGTGTCTGGTCAGGTAAAAGAGCCATCGAAACTGCCTGACTACTGAGCAAATATAATTTAATACTTTCCTCAGTAACATATATAAAAATCAGCCTATATACATATGTACTATAACGAAAGTACAAATAAAATTACTTATAATTTAGGGGTGCCTGGTAGGGGTTCCCACCTTACTAAGTGCCTGGCAATTTACAGCGTGATTTCTAAGATTATTACGATGAAAATATATCAAAACTGAATTTTTTACTATGAGGAAAGTGAAAGAAAATTTTATGCAGCTTTAGAACGTGTTACCTGCCAAAGCCACCGCGACCCAAATTTCATAGGTGGGGACTATCGTGACTATCTGTATTGGGTACATCTATAGAAAAACTTTCAGCTTTTGTAAATTAACGAATGCCTGGCTGGCCCTGGCTCTTGGACTAATATATTATATCATTAGGGTTTAAATTTACATTCAAAACCAAATATCATGAGAAAAAAAATTTTTCCTATAAGACATACTGTCTAAAATTCAAATTATTAGTTGAAACAATTCACTATCCTTTATAACGCGATCAATTATATTCCAAATCAACACTATATAAGAACATTTTATTCCTCCTAATAATAATCTATATGTCGTATATTCCAGGTGGAACATTACCGCGCAACCGGATATCCGCTGGCCGTCAAACTTGGCACTATAACTGCTGACGGTACTGGCGACGTGTACTCGTACGCTGAAGACGATATGGTCGAGGATCCCTACCTGGCGGAACACCTCAAACACTTCGGCATTAACGTGCAGCAGTTACAGAAGGTTACACCTAGACTTGATTATCATTTATGACGATACTAGCTTTCCCGCCGCAGCTTTGCCCGCATGGAGTTCGGTTATATCGCGTTCCCAAGAGAACCTTTCCAAAGTCTGGAATAAAAACTATCCCATGTTCGTCCTCAAGGTCAACCTGAAGGTTACACCTGGACTTGATTATCGTTTATGAGGATATGATAGTATTTTTGTTGTCTATGGCTGTGGATGTATGCCACGCAAAAATGTATTTTAATGAAACTAATATTTTCGGATTACTACTGTCTGCTACTAATCACGGTCACTTTCATCTCATCTGCCTGTGATCATGATTGCTGCAAACTAACTGAATCGTCGCGTCGGGAGTCGTTAAGAACGTATAGTTTTAAAAATAATAAAATAACGCGAAAGTAGTAATCAGAAAATATTAGTTTCATTTAAATGAATACTCGCGAAAGTCTTAGATCTCATTACTGAATGGATTTTTATTGAAATTTGTAATAACTTGTAACGATAATTAATTTTGAATTTCAGTGTGATTTAATGAACACGACATTCTAGTTGTATTTTGTATGACATTGCTGGTTGTTCATTATTTCGTAAGGACGAAGCCACAGAAAAATCTTTTATATATAATTTTTGCTCCATTTTTCTTTTGGAGTCACGGAATACTAAATTTTATATCACAATTCGTTACGCAAAACGTAAACTAACATTCTATTATAATATTTTATTTAACCCCTTAAATAACTATTGCTCCAATAAACACATTTGTCTATATAAAAGCTACGTAACACATATTTCCAGACGGAGAAGTCTATGGTTGAGCTAGAACTGGAACTGAACCGTCGTACAGGTGAGTGGAACACCATCCAGGAGTCTGGAAGTGAGCTGCGACCGCTGCACGGACCAGCACTTACAGGGGTTAACAACCTCGGGAACAGCTGCTACATCAATAGTGTTGTGCAGGTGACATATTATATGTATTTATATGTATTTGAGTGTTATAACATAGTATTAGATCTGGTCTGATCTGATGAATGATTCATATAGCTCATATTGAAGAGTAATCTGTAGTTAATTGGAACCCTAAGACCCAGTTTCACCAATCAATGTTAAATAAGCAACATCTTGTTAGGGCGTTTGATGCTCTGTTAGATGTATCGAGCGTCCCACCACGCACAAATGTCCGTTTAAATGTCTTAACCAGCCACTAATATTAATTCCTACTCTGAAGTTCCGTCTAATGGCTAACAGAATGTTAATGCATTGTCTAAACTCAATTGTCCAATCATAGCCCTGATTTCTTGTAACCATATTAACGTCATCTGTTTTGTCAGTTTCCTTATATTTATTAATAAAGTGAATTACAATTTCATTTCCTATGATGATTTTGCCTCCAGCTTTTTTATAACATTGCAAATTAAATTTTCTTTTTATCTCTTAAAATTTGAACACAATTTATGCCTATATTTATAACATCTTTATATATATAATTCTTCTGTGTGTATGTCACTGAACTTCTCTCAAACGACTGGACCGATTTTGATGAAATTTTTATTCAGAATTTTTGTCCGCTGGACAATGTTTTTTTAATTAATTTTTAATTTATTAGTAGTTGTTGATACAAACGTTTTTCTTTGACATTAGATTTGACAACTTATATGTCAATCATTCTGTCGCACTTCAAAACACGGAGATTTATGGCTTTAATAGGTAAACTCCAAAAATATAAATAAAAAAACGTAACATATTTCTTGATTATAGGGCGACATGAAGTTCGCTGGGTCTTCTAGTAATAATATATAACACAATTTATTGACAACCCGATTTTGATAGGTTACACCTAGTAAATTGAAAAGAAGGCTTTTTGTGTGCCAAATATATTTTAGGTGGTAGAGCCTAGCTGTGGTTAAGTTTACTACAGCTCGAACATGGGCTGGCTCGACCGGGGAAGTACCACCCTCTCACAGAAGATCGGCGTGAAGTAGTCAGTAATGACTGCGTTTCGTCCGATGAGTGAGAGAGCCGGTTGCCCTTTCCCTTTTCCCAACCTTTCCTTGTATTTCCTTATTCCCACCCTTCCCTATCCCTAAAAAGAAAAGGTTGGCAACGCATCCGCAACATATTTGTTGCGGATGTCCATGGGCGACGGTAACCACCTTCCATCAAGTGGGCCGTCTGTTCGTTTGCCACCTATAACATAAAAAAAAAAAAAAAACAACGATATATAAAATTTGGTCGCATTACCTTACAAGTGACGTATCGAGGGATATATACAATCAAAGTACTAAGTGGTGCACCGTGGCAAAAGTGCCGTATTAAACGCTATAGTTTCCACTTGGTCGTCTTATAACAAGAACGAATAATTTGGTAGTCGCTCATTTGACATGACGTTTAATAAAATGCTTTGTTAATTTGTCATCGTGGGACGTAAATATTTTAACAGACATTTATAATTTTGAAGGTTGGTTAGTAAATACTGTGATAAGACTAAACAAACATTGATTGGTGAAACTGGGTCTTAGGATAATTTATGTTTAATCTTGGAAGTACACAAAAATTCCTCAATAGATAGTAATATAAGTGACAGTTATGTATTTGTATTCATTTCAACATAATTTTAAATAGTGTTATATATATCTATAAAGAAATGGATATACAAGTTGCAAGCAGTACTAAATTTATATTGGATTACATTCTGTGAACCTTAAATTTAAATTTTCAACATTCGGTTGTCGAGATCATCTCCGTGAATGAATGTAATGAGTCGTCAGTATAGCGTTCCGCTCGCTTCGTTCGTTTCATTCGTTTCGTTCGTTCCTCTCTATAATCAAGGCGTATTACATTCCAGGTTCTGTTCCGTATGCCGGACTTTATCCGTCGCTACGTGGAAGGCGCTCCGGAGATATTCTCAACCTTCCCCGAAGATCCCGCTAACGATTTCAACGTACAGACGTGAGGAACTATCACTATGAGAATTTATTATAATTTCTATTAATATTATATAGAAGACAGAAATTAAAATAGTACCTTTAGCTTTTGACTTAATAAGTAGTATGATAAAGGTACATGTGTCAAAATTGTATTTCTTTTTGATATGCAGGAATTTACATTTCCCTAAATAGTATGAACTACTAACAAACTACAAAATTAGAATAAAAAATAACATCATAAGTGAAGTTAGATACCGTTACTTGTGAAAAGCCTTAAAAATATAATAAAACTGTTTATAATAATCCTATTTTATATATTTCATCAATATTAATAATTACATAGTATTACTATATAACAAAACGTTTGAATAAATATTTTTTTGTCACTTTCTTTATATTCTAATCAACCTTACTAATTAACTGAAATACTCTTAAGTCTCTTTGTTAAAACCGTATAAAACACATTGAATATTGACTCTATCTATAATATAAGTTTAATATAAATAAATCCCTAATAATATATTTCAGTGCCAAGCTGGGTGTGGGTCTCATATCGGGTCGCTACTCGTTCCCTAGTACGGGCGGCGGGCAGGCGGGAGTGTCACCTCACATGTACCGGGCGTTAGCTGGCCGAGGACATCGGGAGTTTAGTTCTAAGAGACAACAGGATGCGCACGAGTTCTACTTGCATCTACTGACACTTATTGAGGTATAGATTTGTATTATAATTAACAAGATATCAAGAAAAATTCAGGATAATCGCTCTATTATTTAAGTATACATGTGATAATGCAATTATAGTTATAGCTTAGAAGTTAAGTATAGATCTGAAATAACAAATCATTCGTCTTTAGTTAGTGGCGTTTCCTTACAGATTTCGGCAATGTGATGTGAAAATCATTCAATTAACCTGAATATTGTCCAGCAAATTATGTAGGGAGGCAACCAGAGGTTCCAGGAAAACTATGAAACTTGCTTATATGTTTAATATATTAAGATTTACATATTAAAACTTAACATATACCTAAGTCTACATGATTGTTAATGTTAGGATAGCAATACCGTTCCATAGCTTGTGTGGTATCAGGAATCTTCTGGTTCACACGACTTGGTATTCCGCGAAGTAGGCAGAATCACTCGTTATATGATATTTTATCAGTACAACAATGTTGCCCTGGCGATGTTCATTTAATTTTTAATATGTAACAAGCCAGTATTCATATATGTTTATTATCTACAGCGTAACAGTCGCCATAAGCCGAATCCAGCGGATTGTTTGAAGCTGACTGTTGAAGAAAGAGTCCAATGTACCGAATCTCTGTGCGTGAGGTACACTCGTCGTGTTGAACATCATCTACCACTGCCGGTGCCAGTGGCCGCGGCTACCAACGGGCATTTAGTGAGAGAATACGAACAGAGACGAGCGGCGGCCGAAGCCAGCGGACAGAAGTTGTATGTTATCTGTCTAGGAAATATATATCTTACATGATAATAATATTTTTCGGATTACTATACGTATTTTTTTATCGTAAAAAATTATATGCTACCGAAATTGCGATTACATTGAAACAACCGTGATTACGGACTAAGGGCGAAGTAACTAAAACGTCGGGAGTATGTAGTCAAAGAAAAAAATACCCGTAGTAATCCGAAAAATAATAGTTTCATTTAAATGATTAATCATGAAAGTCTTACATCTCATTATATCTCTTATATTGAAATTATCTTGGTCCCTGATATATATACATATTATGTTTTATTATTACTTGAAATTAAGTGATTCAATATCAACCTATATATTTTGATGTTTTACTACATAATTATTTTCTAAGATACACTATATTTTCAACAGTTTCAGTCATTAAACGAGAATAACTCAAAAAAAATTAGTGTATTATTTGAAAATAAGTATTTTAATATAAAATTACAATTTATTGAAATACCATTGATTCTCAGCTGTAAATGATATCGTACAACAAAATACTCTTCTAAATTTTCAACACAGTTTTAGCCACTAAATAAGAATATTTCCAAAAATGTATATTTAATGTGTACTTAAAAAATTCATATAATTATTTCAGAGATCCATCACAAGTTGTTCGTCCCTTGATTCCGTTCCAAGCGTGTTTGGATGCCTTCATGAAAGAGGAACTCATTGAACAATTCTTTAGTTCAGCTCTCAATAAGAAAGTTACTGCTCGCAAGTGAGTTATATACTGTATTCACTAAAACTATATTAAATTCATAATATATGTATTAAATTTGTATAGTAAAGTGATCTACTAAACATCATTTAACAATACCCAGCAAGTATTACTATTACATAACATATATAATAAGAATTATATAAATAAATAAGAATTGATACTGAGTGAAGAGTCCATTATATGTTGTAGAAGTATTTAGAACTGCTATTTAATTTCTTTAAGAAATATTGACAATAACTATAATCTATGCTCATATATACGGAGGAATAATTAGTTAAATACTTATATATAAAATAATACTGGTTATTTCTAGAATAACCCGGTTGGCGACTTTCCCCGACTACCTTTGGATCCAACTAAAGAAATTCACTATCAAAGAAGATTGGACACCCGCGAAGTTAGATGTGGCCGTTGATATGCCTTGGGAGGTCAGTGAACTTATTAACTCAAAACAAATGTTCCTTAAAACAAAGCAATTGAGGGAATACTTATATATAAACTAGAAGACCCGGCGAATTTCGTATCGCCCTATAATCAAGATATATCTGTTCCGTTTTTTATTTATATTTTTGGAGTTAACCTATTAAAGCCATAAATCTCCGTGTTTTGAAGTGCGACAGAATGATTGACGTATTAGTTAGTTGTCAAATCTAATGTCAAAAAAAAACGTTTGTATCAACAACTACTAATAAATTAAAAATTAATTAAAAAAACATTGTTCAGCAGACAAAATTGTGAATCTAAACCATTCCCAGACCCCTTGAACACACACAAAAAAATTCCTCAAAAAGCGGTCCAGTCGTTTGAGAGAAGTTCAGTGACATACACACTCACAGAAGAATTATATTATATTACATAATATACCATGAAATATTCAGTCATCTCATATATTCCTATGTGTATTTGTTCCAAGATGGACCTATCAAGTCTGCGTGGCCGAGGTCTACAGTCGTCTGAATGTCCTCTACCAGACACCTCGCCAGAGACCCCCGCGCCTGTATACAACGAGCAACTACTGGCTCAACTGGTGAGAGTTACATTAACTGGTCATTGATGGACATAACCAATTAAATTTGACATCAACTAATATATTTTAACTTGCATGTGTCCCTTAAAGTGGTCATTACTTACCCAATGTAATTAACTTGAGTCATGTACTTTACACTTCATACAGAAGTGATAAGTCATCTATACTAGTAAATAAAATTGAAATGTTTGTTTGTACATAATTTTAAATGATTTTGTTTTTTATCTAAAGAGCACTGCCCTGAAGTAAATCCATTTCACCAACTTAGTTTTTGATTAAGATGTATTCAAAACTCTAAAGAAACCTTACAATAATGCTAACGCGAATTATAAAATTTTATTATGTAGACAAAACCGTCTGCAACAGCGAGTTTACTACAACTATATTATGAGTTTTCCCTAGTTTTCTTTCAAACAGTAACCCGTCTTCCATATAATTAATTTATTCCTTAAATTCAGTTGTTAACAATAAATATACATATATTTATAGTTGGACATGGGATTCCCTATCGAGGCGTGTAAGAAGGCTCTATACTACAGCAACAACTCAGGTATGGAGGCAGCCTCTCATTGGCTCATGGAACACATGAACGATTGGGATTTCGCCAACAAGTTTGAAGCACCCGGCTCTAAATCTGGTAATATATTTTTGTTATACCTAAGTCAAATAAATAAATAATATTAAGTAATAATCATGATGTATTCGTATTATATTGCTTTATGAATTCATTTTACTGTGAATGGGTAATGAATTAGTATGGTATATCGGAATTATCAAATATTCTAAGATTAAATTATGTATTGAAGTCTATTTTTGTTAAATAAATCACATAAATATTTGGATTTTTCTGAATAAAAGTATTAATATTTATCCTATATCCTACGAATATAGATCCAAACTAATATCTTCAACTTAATGAAAAAAACGAATTATCTTATACTTCCTTTTTTTCAAGTATTTTTACTCAAAAGTTAATTAAATAAGAGTAATATATCTGAACTTATAATTATTTACTTGTAACTTTATAAAAAATTAACTGCATTCAAAAACATTGATCAACGGTCATACGATTTCAGAAATTAAAAGAATATGTAGAGAATACTTTTATATTTGATTTTAACATCTTATAATTTGAAAAGTTTTTTTGTAACATAACTACACTCAAGAAAAAGCTATATATAATAATTATTATGAATTATTATTACACAGATACAACAGCGGTTGATGAGGCGAGTTTAGAACAAGTGACAGGTATGGGTTTCACGAGGACCCAAGCTATGAAGGCTCTAACAGCGACCGATGGTGATGTGGGGCGAGCTCTTGATTGGATCTTCAGTCATGCTGAACAACTAGATGAAGACACCGGCCCTGGCTGTAGGGACGGACCGGAGAGTGAGTGGAACAGACATACATACATACAACTAGGAATACAATTATGAACTAAAGCTAACCATATCTTGATGTAAAGTGTAAAAAGTGTAGTAAAATGAGAGATTTTCGTTGCCTATTTCAATGAAAGTAAGTTTTTTCAGATACTACATGAGTTTTTTATTATTTAACTTATAAATTTTGTTGATATTTCAATTATTTTTTAGCGAAAGTGATTATGGGTAAATGAGCTGAAATTCGTTTGAAATGTTGCTTAAATGTTACATGATGAAATAATTGAAAAAAAAAGTGTTTTAGTATCTGAAAAACTTATTTTCATTTACAAAAATATTGTTATAATTTTAGTTGATTAATGATTTAAAATGTGAATTTAAATAGGCAAAAATACTGTGGCAAGTATTTTTTATATTTTAATTAATAATGATGGGTATTTGTCTAATATATTTAATTTTATTAAATATTTTTTAAAACCGGAAATCTGTCTTTGTTATTGGTTGGTTTAGTATAATTAGAGAAAATTTTTCTTAATAGTTATTAATGCATTATTTCAACATATTTGCTTGTTTTACTTTTCATATAACTATGATTTCAGTATTATATTAATATTTTTTACAGAATACAAACTGATAGCGTTCATCTCTCACATGGGAACATCAACTATGGTCGGTCACTATGTGTGTCACATACTGCATGAAGGAAGATGGGTCATATTCAATGACAATAAGGTTCGTTTTTGTATGAAGATATTTTAAATTATACATTCTGTTTGAATGTGCTTGTATTTAATCATATATTAAAGATATTTGTTTTCTCATTTAAGACTATGTTCATAAATTGTACAGATTCTAATTGCAAAATGTAACATTTCTGTTCTTATACAGCATCTTAGAAATACATATGAACGTCTTAGATCTCATTATATACCATTACATAGTTTTGGTGATATTTTAAAACAAAAATAAACTCTTGTCATTGAAATATCTCAACATTCATGATAACCAATACTTCTTCCCAAAGATATATGGATATATATAGATCAATGCTACATATATGTCTGTACATATGTTTTGATGGTATTGTATATATTTGTTACAGGTGGCTCTATCAGAGAACCCTCCGAAGGACCTGGGCTACTTGTACTTATATGAGCGGCTGTGATGTATGAACCCGGCGCGACGCCAATGTCTCCGGCTGCGCTGACGTCTCATGAAGAGTTCTTTAAGAACTACAAACCTCACATCCAGCTATGACATTGGAATTAGAAAATAAACATACAGCTAGTGAGGGAAAACGCATCTCTACAATATTAAAGTATAAAATAACTTTATTAATTAAGTAAATGTTAATTAATTAGTTATTTTCCCATGAACTTTCTCAGTTGCTAGTCTCAAATTCTAAAGTTAGGGCTGTAATCTATACAATTTGTTTAGTTTCCAGGTATAAATTTTATAGGTAAAATATATGACTTGTTTGATTTTTTTAAATTTAATATTCTAACACATAGCTAGATGTGAAGTTAAAAATATTATTGTATGTTTTTCTAGGGTTCAGTACCAAAAATGTGTCTCATTTTTTGTATTAAATATTTTAATTATGTATTGTTACTTAAATGTCTATAGAAGATAAGTTTGTTTAGAGATAATCTTGCAAATGACAATGAAAGCTATGTCCATTATGAGAAGCTGTAATTTATATTCAAATAGACTACTAACTACTAAACCAGAAGCAATACTCAAGTGAGAAATTGATGTCAAAAGTTTATAAACTTGATGAATCTAAAATAGACAACGAAATAAAAGGTAATTATATGTTATTGGTGCTTTTCATTGTAATTACTTATCCTTTATATTATTATTGTTATTTATATCTCTTGCCTTAATTTTTGTTGCCTAAGTGTCTAAGTAGGTTTTAAGTGAGAATTAGAATCAATACAGTTAAAATAATAATGATTAAACTAACGCCTTTATTCTATTCAACAAATTCCTTTGAGTTTCCTCCATACAGTACTCAATATTGGTAATAAATTGACATCGGCAACATATTCTGATTCTACTGTGAACAAAGCCATAGCATAAATAACAAGAAACAAAATAGGATTTCATACTTTACTACTTAAATAACATTTTATACATAATATTTTACACTATGCTCTTTTATCGATACTTAATATGTTCAAAGGGTGTTAGTTTTTTCTTCTGGAATATTGTTGTTTCGTCAAAGTACGAGTTGAACTTCTTAAAGCCGAACCTCTTCTTGGGATCTTTCTTACAGAAACTTGGTGTCAGATTTATCATCAAACCTGCAATTTAATATTTAATGCAATTATATTATTATACTATAAAAATATATTGTTAATAAATAACTAAGAATATGAAGGTAAATAATGGTGTATATGAAAGTTTTTAATTATACATTTAACAGTCTAACTAAGCTCATAAGTTTCATTTGGGTAATTAAGACAATTCTATATGAAGATTGTTAATTCAGGAAAGGATTTTTATTAAGAGTTGCACTTATTACCATGATTTTTTTAGTGTCACAGTAACTTTTTTTGTCCACATGTATTTAGGAAGTTAGAGAGAAAGATATGTACACTTAATTATTGACATTAGTCATGTATATTATAGTAACCAGGTTCAACATTAAGCATATATGTGGTAAAATAATATGTAATAGTGCGTTTGATTTAAGCTGAACTTTGCATTTGTGTGAGTGCACACAGATAGTGTAGGTGTGATGAAAAATTTTTGAATGCCACATTCTTTTCCGTTTCAACCGGTTTATACTGCTTTTACTCTGCCCCGCACCTTCCTAACTTCACCCTTTATAGTGGTAGCAAAATCAAATGTTGAAAACACAATGTCAAGTGAAGAAGAATTTGTATAGTTTTTTGAAAAAAAATATTAATAATTTTTTTTCTATAATATTCAAAATATTTCCATTTGGCCTTTTACAAGTTTTGCTTATTTTATAACACTTATGTTATATATCTATTTAAAATATAATAAAATTGAATTCTAAAAGTTTTTTGTCTAACTCTACTTTTATTTTCACTCACACAAATACAAAGCTCAGCTTAAGTCTAACGGACTATACCTATAATGTCAGATCTGCTTAGACATAAAATTTAGTCTTTACTCTTGTTTTTGGATAGCAAAAGTTATACAAAACAATTTTGGATCGAGATTAAATTTTAAAGCATCAGGAATTATTTTCATACCAGCTTTCTGTGCCATGGACACCATTTTCCCAATTTTCTTCTGCTGGCGTCGACACAGACCAGTTATACGGCGAGGTAACATACAGCCGTCAGATCTGACGAACTGACTCAGAATTAAGACATCCGTATGCTTTACATCCAAGCCCAGGGCACACATGTAGCAGGTTTCCTTTGGGGTACCTTCAGGTTGAACTAAATCCTTTATATTTTCCGCACGGATTAACAATTCAGTCCGTGGCGAAGGAACATTCACACCTTCTACTACAAGAGTCGAGCCTTCCTTGCGTTCTTGTACTGCAATATTAAAATGAGTTGATTTGAGGTTATCAACAAAATACTAACATAAATTTTTACTCACATTCTTTTAAATTTAACCTATTTGTTAAAGATAGCGTTCGTATGGATGTTGAAAGAACTGCATTCTTTAAAAATGAAACACCTGTTCTGGCTAGTAAAGCCATATTTATTAGTAAATAACACCTCTAAGCTATAAAAATAAATCGTCAATTTTGCTCACAACTCGTAAGCATTACTTAATGTAGACGACCAATTCTCAATTTCTTGGCAAACGTCAAACTGACATTTTTATTTTGACAGACTTCAAAAAGCGTTTTGTTAATTGAGCGCTTACTTAATCGAATGTCTTGGTATAATAACAGCAATAATTATGTATAGACATTCAAAAACAACAAAATTATTAAATTAATAGAACATTATGGCCCCTCCTTAATTCACGATTTCCTAAGTTCGTATTCCGAGCCTCACTTTTAGCAGGTGCCATTAGAACGTACGTACCCTAGGGGCCCTCCAGGCCCTCTTCGTAACGGGTCAGTCCCGGCACTGGCCCACTCTACCGGTGACGCTGTAACAGGCGCAGGGCTAACAGCACATTCATTACAAAAAAAAGAACATTAGGGTATTAACATTGTAAGACTTAAGTATATAGATGTACTTTTAAGTACAGATGGATTTTATAAATTTTAAAACAAATTTAGATCATACTTACATCTAAAAACATTAAAAAAATACAGAAGTTATATTCTCTTGAGACAATTACTATAATCAAAATTATTCTAATGAAAAATTTAATTCAATATAACATTTTTTTTAAAGCTTTTATTTACTTAAAACATGGGATGTTAATACTCCATTTAAGAACAGTAGGTTATATTTTCTGAATCAACTATTGGAAAAACAGTAGCCTTGCTTGTAATTTGGAATTAGCTTTTAAACTCCGGTTTTGAACAACTTTTACAAGGACAAGTGCTAATTTACAATTCATTTGTTTTCTTAATATTGCGTAAACATTTTATTTCAAATATACTAAGTCTAAATTTTTTATTTATTCAATTTAATAGAAAAGTAAAATATTCGTGCTTTTTAGGTTTATCAAAAGAAATTAAAATAGCCAGGGCTATTATCAATGTGGCCAATAAATTTATATTTTTCATTATAAATAGTTTAAGGTAATGCACATTTCAAATTGACAGATAATTCTTTTCCTTTTTCTTCAATAGAAAGTATGTATTCATTTTTATATTTGGTTGGTTGGAATAAAACATATCAAAGGATGGTAATGCATTTATTAAATAACACGGAGATGACGACAAATACAATATTGAGAGAAATCTTAACAAAAAAAAAATTACGAACATTTATAAAGGATACAACAATAACAGAGCTAAATAACAGATAGTTAACGAATTATAGAGATATTTAGACGCAAATTTATTAATTATAACTCTAATAAGTAATAAGCAACAGCAAGACAACATTTACAAACATGTGCATAAAAAATATTTTTCTGCTCTGAACACATTGATATATACTATAAAAATATATCGCAGTATATTAAATATGCATGTTAACAAATTTTCTGAGTCTACATTTCTATTTATTTAATTCTGAGTTCATTTAATTTATCTACTTAGTAACTCTGTATTTAGACCGATAAATTCCCTTGTTCATATAAAGGCAACATGGACGGTAAACGCGAAGCAAGTTTTGTCACATCAAAATGCACACCAAATGCAAAATAAAATCTAAATATCTATAATAACTTACACTATTTACAATATAAATGAACAATAAAATTGTGACTTATATTAAATATATTTTTTAAAAATAAGTGCTTAGAAAATAATGACGCAAATCGTGACACTACATTTGACATGAGTGTCAGATTTGACATTATTTTTAGATTACAATCAAAAATAAAATAATCGTACATATTGACATTTTAAAATAATTTGACGAATAAAAAGTGCCTGTGAATGTTTAATCGAACAAAATTTTAAAAGCATTCGATAAGACAGTGATGAATATCAACAAATAGGGTTGGGAAACTTTTGAATCGGTAATGTATTTATTTTATTTAATATCTATTATAAAATATTATATAATATAATTGTATTTTATTATCATGTTTTTATTATATACAATATGTTATCAAGTTTCCCAGATGATTGTAGCGGGGTGAGTGGTGTTGGATGATTTACTTGGGGAAGGCGGCCAGTCCCTTACTGAGAAGTCCCGCAGCGCCCTCTGCCCCGTCATGGGCAGCATGAGACAAGTTTGATACCAGCTGTAAAATAATCGATACATTAATTTAATGCATAATCGATAAATCTACATTTTAATCGGATATTTTTATTCATAAAATTATAATGTTTTATTTAATTAAACCTTATAAACTTATCAACCTTGCCAAACTACTAGTACTAATTAATAGATTTAGATATTTTTACATAACTTACCGATTTGATAACATATTTCAATCACTACAACTAACAATATAATCTAAACTAGTGAGTGAGTGACTCAGTATTTACCGATTCGCGTTTATCATTCAAGTATTTGTCGGCGTCCTTGATCTTAGCGTCTACAACTTGGCTGGCGTTCTTTAAACCTTGATCTGCTGCGTTCTCGACACGCTTCAATGTATTATCTACTGTGCTGTTCACAGCATTGGACGCGTCTGCTGCCGCTTTTTCCGCTGCCTTCTTCGATTCTTCGATAGCAGCATCTAGTTGAAATAAAACAATAATATTTCACTAAGAGTATATGTGTTTAAGTTGAGATTTATCCACATTAAGTATGACGTCACCTATACTTAAGTTTGATGAAGTTAATGGAATATATGTATATCGATTTTTCTCGTAGTATTTCTATGAATATTTTTTGTATAGAAAGTAAATGATAATATTTCAAATAACACTAATAGTACATTATGTATTTCAGTACAGATTTATTCACATTAAGTATGGCTATCGCCACCAATAGGTTATAGGTACTTTAGTTTCATTATGTAATAGCGAAATATATCGATTTTTCGGATATTTTTTCTATGAATATTATTTGTATACAAATTCCCAAAGAGGGTTGATGTCAGGCAGGCGGCCGGTCGTAAACAATTAGCCGAAACTATTCACAACATGTAAGGCAGACCCTAGCTAAAGCTGGGAACTTGCCAGGTAGAAGGATTATTTGTATACAAAATATTTCTTACTGGCTGCTCTCTTAGCCTCTTCCTTGGCCGCCTCAGCCGCAAGTCGAGCCTTCTCCTTAGCATCTTCAGCAGCTTTCTTGGTTGTATCAACAGTAGTGTTGATCGTATCTATGAAAATATTATAAATAATTTAAAATTTTAACAGCAAAATGTTAGTATTTTCGTTTACTTTCAAACACACTTAGATCGTGGACGTACTGTATTTTGTTATTTCAAAGACTTAAATGTCTACCGTTAATAAATCCAAACAAAAGCTAGTTTTTTAATTATCCATAATTTTTAAAACGTAAACATTGAATGCTGTAAATAAGAAAACGATATTTCTCTTATATTTGATAGTGAGAAATACTAACTCCGAAAAGAAAATATATTGGGGAGTATTCATTTCCAGCATCCATAATGCTACATTTTAATGATAGTTATTTGGTTTTTATATTAATAAAACTCAAAAAAACTTCGTTCAATTGTTAAAATTCGTGTCAAACAATACAAACAAGTATGTCAACAGATAAAAATATCACTGGAAACTTATAAAAATACGCCATTAGGCATTAAGATAAAATCTTTAATGTTATTTCACACAGTATTCATAATATTTGATCTGTCACAAGTAATACTTAATTGACTTTGACAAGATATTGAACAATTTCAATGTCAATGTAGCCACAGCTTAAAATAATGTTACATTTACAAAGAAAACACTTATTATTAAATTCAAACGCAATCTTACAATCTAAGTATAATTGTGTTAAAGAACGCACGAGTAACCACACATTATTATTATTTAAAAGGGAATTATATCTATTGTTTTATTTTATGACGTACCACCCTACTCTAAGTAAACGCAGATTATTCATCATTGACGTTCTAGAATTAGTATTTACACTAATAAATTGGGATTGTTAAAAAAAGGATAAAAACAACAAAAGTACATAATAACGAAACAAAACAAAAAGCTATTTAAATTGTACTCACCTTAATATGAAAAAAGTTAGTTAAGATTACAAGCGTATAGAGAATATTGTACCTTTCGTGTTATCAAGAATATTTTTTGCCTTATCCTCCCCGCTCGCTTCCTCCACCGTTGTTTTTACTGTATCTACAATATATTGCATTTACAATAGAAATATTAATGTGCGAGATCATGCAAGTGCTTCAAACATGCAACACTACCTAATAACTACGTATGTAAAAAATATAGGCATAGACTTAAAATACAAAATTTTTTGTTTCGTCTATTCTGTTTTTGATACATAGTTGATAGTATCATATTAAAGGAGTGAATAAAACAATTGATATTAATATATTTATCTTTTAAATCGTAATAAACTATTTATTTTGATGGCTTAATGAATATTTCTAACGCACCTTTAGCGACGCCAGCGTACATAAGACCCTTATCAATAGCTGATGAAGCTACATTCTTTGTAGTGTCTATCGTGGTTGTGACCGTATCTAATGAATGATATAATATTGAATAGAATAAAACAAATTTAATATGAATTTAAGTATTAATGTACCTTTAGCTGCTCCTAATAAAGATGATCCTTTATCGGCTACTGATGATGCAACAGATTTGGTAGTGTCTACGGTAGAATGAATTGTGTTTGAAACAGTATCTACAATAACCAAAGAATGTATAAGCAGGCAGTCCAATGCTTTGAGTATTTCCAAAACAAAATATACCTTTAGCAGCGCCGACTAATGAAAAACCTTTATCGACAACTGAGCTCGCTACATTTTTTGTCGTATCTATTGTGCTAGCTAATGTGTCTACAAAATAAAAAACAATGATAAAATAAGAATGTAAACAGAAATTTAATACATAATAATAGCTATACCTTTCGCTGAGTCTACTAATGATACGCTTTTATCAGCTACTTCGGATGCGACATTTTTTGTTGTATCTACACTCGATTGGACTGTGCTGACTACTGTGTCTATATAAAATGATATCAATTAAATAACATTACTTATAAATCGCTAATTTGAAGTATTACGAACGTATCTACCTTTAGCACTACCGGCAATTGATACACCTTTGTCAAATGTCGATGCCGCTACATTCTTAGCTGTTTCTACAGAAGTCGCAACAGATTCTACAAAATTATACTTGGTTAAGAAATAATTCTATAGAAATATCCCTAATAAAACTAATAGCATACCTTTTGCTGCACCTACAAATGAAGAGCCTTTATCAACTGCCGTCGACGCTACATTTTTAGTCGTATCAATAGTTGTGCTAACTGAATTTGCCAATGTGTCTACAATAATTAAATGCAATTTATATACATGTATAATATAAATCATATGTACATAAGAGACCAGGCTATATACCTTTGGCAGTTTCTAATAATGATACTCCACTCCCAACGACAGATGAACCTTTGTCTACGGCTGAAGAAGCGACATTTTTGGTTGTATCTAAAGTTGCATTGACAGTGCTTGCTACTGTATCTACAAAATAATAATGGAGTGCGTGCATAATGTCTGAATTTTATTAGCACATTGATAATCTATCTCATTGTACCTTTGACACCACCGATCAATGAGGAACCTTTGTCTAATGCTGATGCAGCTAAGTTTTTAGTGCTATCTACAGTCGTATGTACGGTGCTAGCTACGGTTTCTATAAATGTCAGGGAATTATATGTATGGTAACTATTTTAAACACATATATATGTATAATTTTACCTCTATATAGCTACTGTCCAATAGATTATATGTAGCTTGAAACATAAAAATATATTTTTTTATTTTCAACAATAGTATCGGATATGTATTTTTTTGGACATAGCGTCAAAAATGTTTATCAAAATTGTATTTTTTTACCTTTAGCTGAATCAACATATGTCTTTCCAGTTTCAACTGTACTTTGAGCAGCTTTCTTTGTACTATCTACAGTACTTGTTACTGAATCTAAAATAATTAAAGAAAATTTAACTCGTTGTGACTATAGGAAGTAGACTGTATGAAAAACAGCAAACTATTGAAGCTCGTTTAAAACAAGCAAACCTTTAGTGTAATCGTAGTACGATTTTCCGAGGTCTAAAGCGGTTGAAGCATAGCTCTTTGAATAGTCCAAAACAGATTGGAATGTATTTTGCGCTGAATCTACTTATTTTAGAACAAATACGGACTATTAGATAATTAGACACACAAGCACACTTAGCTGTTAAATATAAATATATGAACTAAGTACAACTGAAATGATAATATGAATTTAGGAAAAGCCGTAACAGAAAATGTTTTTTCTTCAAGTTAATAAGGTTTTATATTTGTTGGACTTTAGTAATATTTAGAAATCCAACATTGTTACATGTTATAAATAAATATCTGGACTTAATAAAGTTATTTACAACAACAAACACAATAAATTTAAATTTATTTGTTAAAAATTGTTATTAAAACACAGAATAAAACAATTATAAACAGAAAGTTATACCTTGTACACTAGTAGCATAATTCTTACTAGTGTCCGCAACTGATTGGGCAGTTTTTTGTGTTGTATCTACAGCGGACTGAACTGAACTTGCGACTGTATCTACAATAATTTAATATCGAATTATAAAACTTTTTCTTTTTAAAATACATAGTTATGAAATTTTTCGGAAAGATGATAATGTAAAGTACCTTTAGCACTAGCAGCGTAAGACTTTCCTGTGTCTAAAGCTGACTGAGCTGTTTTTTGTGTTGTATCTACAGCGGACTGAACTGAACTTGCAACTGTATCTACAATTGTTCAATACTAAATTATAAGACTTTTTCTTGAAATAGCTATAACATATTTCAGGTAAATGATTATGTACATATAATACCTTTAGCACTAGTAGCGTAAGACTTTCCTGTGTCTAAAGCTGACTGAGCTGAACTTGTGACTGTATCTACAATTGTTTAATATCTAATTATAGGACTTTTCTGGCAGATTTATTAATGACATATTTCAGAAAGATAATAGTGTAAAGTACCTTTAGCACTAGCCGCGTAAGACTTTCCTGTGTCTAAAGCTGACTGAGCTGTTTTTTGTGTTGTATCTACAGCGGACTGAACTGAACTTGCAACTGTATCTACAATTGTTCAATACCAAATTATAAACTTTTCTTTCTGAATTATTAATGAAATATTTCGGATAGATTTAGAATACCTTTAGCACTAGCAGCGTAAGACTTTCCTGTGTCTAAAGCTGACTGAGCTGTTTTTTGTGTTGTATCTACAGCGGACTGAACCGAACTTGCAACTGTATCTACAATTGTTTAATATCGAATTATAAAACTTTTCTTCCTGAATTATTAATGAAATATTTCGGATAGATCTAGAATACCTTTAGCACTAGCAGCGTAAGACTTTCCTGTGTCTAAAGCTGACTGAGCTGTTTTTTGTGTTGTATCTACAGCGGACTGAACTGAACTTGTGACTGTATCTACAATTGTGCAATACCAAATTATAAAACTTTTCTTCTTGAGTTATTAATGACATATTTCAAAAAGATGGAAATATTAAGTACCTTTAGCACTAGCAGCGTAAGACTTTCCTGTATCTAAAGCTGACTGAGCAGTTTTTTGTGTTGTATCTACAGCGGACTGAACCGAACTTGCGACTGTATCTACAATGGTTCAATACCAAATTATAAAACTTTTGTTCCTGAATTATTAATGAAATATTTCGGATAGATCTAGAATACCTTTAGCACTAGCAGCGTAAGACTTTCCTGTGTCCACAGCGGACTGAACTGAACTTGCAACTGTATCTACAATTGTTTAATATGGAATTATTTCTTTGTTTTCATGAAATATAAATGAAATATTTCGTATAGATTTAGAATACCTTTAGCACTGGCAGCGTAAGACTTTCCTGTGTCTAAAGCTGACTGAGTTGAACTTGCGACTGTATCTATAATTGTTTAATATCAAATTATAAAACTTTTCTTCCTGAATTATTAATGAAATATTTCGGATAGATCTAGAATACCTTTAGCACTAGCAGCGTAAGACTTTCCTGTGTCTAGAGCTGACTGAGCAGTTTTTTGTGTTGTATCTACAGCGGACTGAACTGAACTTGTGACTGTATCTACAATTGTGCAATACCAAATTATAAAACTTTTCTTCTTGAGTTATTAATGACATATTTCAAAAAGATGGAAATATTAAGTACCTTTAGCACTAGCAGCGTAAGACTTTCCTGTATCTAAAGCTGACTGAGCAGTTTTTTGTGTTGTATCTACAGCGGACTGAACTGAACTTGCAACTGTATCTACAATTGTTCAATACCAAATTATAAAACTTTTCCTCTTGAATTATTAATGAAATATTTCGGATAGATTTAGAATACCTTTAGCACTAGCAGCGTAAGACTTTCCTGTATCTAAAGCTGACTGAGCAGTTTTTTGTGTTGTATCTACAGCGGACTGAACTGAACTTGCAACTGTATCTACAATTGTTCAATACCAAATTATAAAACTTTTCCTCTTGAAATATTAATGAAATATTTCGGATAGATTTAGAATACCTTTAGCACTAGTAGCGTAAGACTTTCCTGTGTCTAAAGCTGATTGAGCTGTTTTTTGTGTTGTATCTACAGCGGACTGAACTGAACTTGCGACTGTATCTACAATAGTTCAATATCGAATTATAAGACTTAAGTTTCTCAAAATTGTTTTAAAATATCTTAGATAAATAAAAATTTACTGAACCTTTAGTAGCATAAAATTTTTCGTTTTCCATAATGTCATAGATTTTTTATATACATAAGGCTTTATTCACAACCAGTACATCTACTAAATACATTTAACTACTAAATACGTTTTAACTAAGGAAAGTTAAACATGCTTTACAGTATAGTTTGCCTTTACCAGTTAAATAATGTGAAGCATTTAGAAAGAATTTTCAAAGTACAAGGAAGTATTGTTTAATAACTATGCTAAAACTAAGTTTTTACACATGAGTTAGTTATAGTATTTGTATATATAGATAGAAAATGTGCGTCATAATAATACATAATGAATACCGACCTTTTGTTGTGTTGTATGCGGACTCTGCAGCTTTCTTTGTGCTATCAACAGTTGTAGCGATAGTGTCTAAGCAACGAAAATAAAACAAAAAAATAAAAAATCCAACAAAAAAATCTAACAAAGATATCGAGCTATGATACCATTTAAATAATAATAAATAAAATTATATTAAGAAAACTAATAAATAATTCTAAGGGGATTGGAGAATAAATGTTTATAATTAATAGTTCGGTATAAATGCTATTGTATTATAAAGTTGAATGTAAATACATTTAATGTCAGTACCGTCAGTGACCGACCTTTGACCTAATAGTTTTCAAAGCGACGTCTCGACGATAACGATTCTTTTACACTTTCATAATATAAAATATTATTTAAATAAAATAAAAAAAATGTCTTCCGATCCTAATTTCACATATAAACAATTTATTTAACATTTCTGTAATATTTATACAGGGTGACTGGTGAATTACTATCAATATTTAAGGAGCATACTCGGTACATGATTCTCATTCGAATTATGTAAAAAAATAGGTACTTAATTTTTGACCAAATTTCCGTATAAATAAATAAAGTGTGTACACGTAGCAAGTGTTCCAAGTGTGGACGCGTGCGGCGGCGTGCTGATACAACAACACGCCGCCGCCGCGTGTGTGTGTGTGTGTGTGTGTGTATACCTAATCTGCAGTGTGTTCATACGATGCGTAATTAATTACATAACTTTTGGTTAACTTTACTTAGAAGTTTATTAATATTTATGTTATATTAGTTTTTATTTTGTCATATATGATCGTCAAATATCACGTCCTTAAATATTGATAGTAATTCACCAGTCACCCTGTATAAGTTTTTTCGTGATTGGACGCGTGTAGTTTCCAGGTTACAGTACAATGTCCAAACGTTACCTGTTTAGGTATATAAATGGAATACGTGTAACTGTCTGTGTTTCGTTTGATACTGATGGTAAAGTTGTTTATTTAACAAGATTCACTTGTACTATATAAGGTATGTAAAATTCCATTTTATTCTCTTGATTCTTGAATATGTATTACAGGGAACAAAATATATGCGAGACACTTAAATAAAATGAATACTTTCGGATTTACTACGCGTTTTTTTATTATTTTAACAAAATACTAATGACGTTTCGGTTAAAAACCGTGATCACGTAGTAAATCTGAATATCTGTATCATCAGACTAAAGATAATAATCAGTTTTATACATAGTTTTTAATCTTAGTTTTCACATATAACAATACAGACGTAGTTATTTATATTAAAAACTGTTTTCAATGAAACTTATATACTTATCGAATACTGCGCGTGTTTAAGTATTTTAAAAACTACATACACCCAACGTTTCGGTTACTTTGCACTTTGCCGCAACCGAGATCACGAAAAAATATTAGTTTAATATAAATGAATACTCGTAAAGATCTTAGAAATCAATAAATCGTTACGTAAAAACAATTTTTCGTTGTTGTTTGGTAATAAACCTGTGTATTTGATATGTTTACCTTTAGTAGTGTCGACAACCTTCTTTCCATCAGCCACAGCCTTGCTAGCAGCGTCCTTCGCTTCTCCTGCAGCCAGGGCCACCTTCCCCAACTCCTTATCGAGAGCGTCGATGGCAGAATTCCTTACATTCGCAGCTGTGGTACGAGTAATGAGTAAAACAATAATACATTTATAGTATTAAATGTAAAGTTAAGTATCTTTCTTTATATGGTTTGTGTGGCAGATATAATAGAGTTGTAATAAGGCTTGTAAGTAAAGAATCGTAATTATTTTGATATATATATACCATTTGTATATAAATATGATATGGGTAATACATAGCCTTTTTAAGCAATTTTTTTCAGTTATCCCTACTAATATTATAAATGCAAAAGTAACTCTGTCTCTCTGTTAAGCTTAGACGCCTAAACCACTGAACTGATTTTAATGAAATTTGGTACAGAGATAGAGTTGACCTTGAGAAAGAACAAAGGATAGTTTTTATTACAGACTTTTGAAAGGTTCTCTTGGAAACGCGATATAACCGAACACGCGGGCGAAGCTGCGGACGGAAAGCTAGTAAGGTATATAATTGGGAGCACTTAGGTCGGGACGTTTTGGTCTTATTCTATATTCGTTAAAAGCTACTTCAAAGCTTTAAATACGTTGGCAACTGTGTACAGACTGAATTATGTGACACAAGTATGTAATAATGTCATCAAAGTATATGTTTTATTATTTACATGATAACCACGAAGTCACGTCTGGACTTTATTTTTATAAGTACATAACTAAACGAAACGCGATATAACCGAACTCCACGCGGGAGAAAGTGCGGACGGGAAGCTAGTAGGAAAAATTTCGTTACAATTTCTGTTTGGTAGTGCTGACAGGCGGCCGGTCGTAAAAAATAATAAGCCAAAACTATTCACAACATGTTAGGCAAACCCTGGCTAAAAGCTGGAAAATTGTCAATAAGAAGAAGAAGAAGAATTAATGATATCAAATAAATTATCTCTTATCAGAAGCCTCTCAAGATTTTTTAATTATAAAAAAAAAACGTGGGAAACTATCAAAATGATTTTAGTCAACCGGTTGTGCGAGTATGTTAAATAACTCTTGGAAATACACTAAAAAAAATGGACGCGTTCCAACGTATTATTTTAATACATTCATTTGTAAAATTATAAATATACTAAGCTCTCTTTTCATAATATTTAACCTAATTCAATGTGAATAATATGAATATATTATAATGTAAAGCAGTATATATACGGTCAATTGAGAAACCTCTTTCTTTTTGAAATCGGTTAAAATAGTTCTGTGATTTTTACTGAATTCTCATATTATAGTGTGTATTATTATTTCAAGGTTTTGAATGTATAATGTAGATAAAAAATTAAACGAAACTAATATTTTTTGGATTACTAGATGTCATTTTATTATAATTAAAAACTATATACTCCTGACGTTTCGGTTACTTTGCAGTAACCGTGAACACATTTCGTCTGCAAAGTATGTAGTTTTTAAATATAAAAAATATGCGTAGTAATCCGAAAATATTAGTTTCATTTAAATGAAGAGACGACAAAACCTCTTAGCATTCAATGGATTCATCGTTCGAGTGCCGGGTCCATCGTTGCAGGGAGAGGAGCTTCAACAGTGCCTGGGACTTGCGACCCAAGTGTAGGTTTAAGGGGCCCAGGGCTATATCTCAATAAAAAAAATGTATTGATTCTTCTTACCAGTATCGGCGGCCTCAGCAGCGTTCTTCTCCGCGCCGCTCACTAGTTCTCCAGTCTTCTTCACTTGTTCTTCTACCACGTGAGCTGCCTCCGCTGCCTTCTCTTGGGCGATCTGTTCCACATCTTTCTTCTTCTTTTCGAAAAGCGAAGCAGTCTTTTCACCGATGCTTCGGAACGCACCTTTGAAAAATATTATTTCAGTCACATTGTACTAATAAGTTGCCTTTTTTACAAACGTTATGATATTTTTTAATACTTATGCTCTGATATCATAAAATGTATATGTATACCATTATTAATCTGTAATGATTCATTATTACGAGTGATGAAATGTAAAAAACATGTTTTTCCCCAGAAGTTATAATTATATATAACAGAAAAACGTTTTCATCCTTTATTATTAGCCTTTTACTTATAGGCAAAATTATTGAAACATAAAATGATAATAAAAATATTCTTTTTTAGAAATATCATTAGTTATAACCTATAAAATGTGTGATCAACGCGTGAAGCCGATTTCAATTTTGCAAAAATTCAAGTGGGCAAGAAGTATGTACAAATTTACTTCGTAATTTTGTACATACTTCTTGCTCAGAGACAAATTATTTTGCACAGAAAATATATAAAACTAGCCTATTTATACGATTCGGTATAAAAAGTAATTTACAGTCAACTAAACGACCTTTATAATTATTCCAATAATTTTATTCGTATTTGTCACGTGATACACACATTAAAGTTAGAATTAAACACCAAAAAAAATATAATTTTCATACTTTTTACAGCACTGTGGAATTTTATGACGGTAATATAAAAATAATAAAATAATATGGTTAATGAAATGTATTGAAAAATATTATATGTAGCTTCTTATTCGTTCTTATAAAAGTCTAAATTTCATATGAATCTAATATAAACTCTGTTTTTTTGTAAATGTTTTTACGGCTCTGGATACGAGTCTTTTGAGCCTAAAAACTTTGCCAATATGATTTAAGTGTTGCTATGCTAATTCCACACTTACTTATTGATCGTTTTACTCTATTTTTCAAATACTAAATTAAATTTCCTCCTCATAAACCTATAAACCTTTTGCTTGTCAATAAAATGATATCCTTGAACTTGAGTTATAAAGAACACGAAATAAGGACCTTTATAATGAAGATTTTTTTGCAACAGATAAATAATATAACTCAAAAACTTTAGGACGAAACAAAACTAGTATGTATTATACTTATTTAATATATCTCTCTTTAAATATATTCAATGTTGCCGTCAACTTATTGCCATAATATTTTAATAATTCACATGAAAGAACAATCGATATTTTCCACACCACTAACTTGGACATACGTCGTTTATGTGAGAAAACATTGAAATATGATTCAAATGTAGGACGATGTGAAATAAAATTGACATAATAAAAAACTCACCGAGATTCTTGTCTATCGGAATGCATGGAAATATAAATAATTTAATAATTTACAGTCCATTTCATATATTATAGTCCACATACAACAAACCTACAGTCCATGCGATATAACTAATGACTAATGAGACTATTACTAACCGAATGTACTTTTATGATACAACTTACGTGCAATGTCTTAGTTTAACATGCAATGCTAGCTCTATTGTATATAACTAGATACATATGTTCAAATGAATTATATCATGCATTGTATGTGAATAAGATGTATATATGTTATTCTGTGTCGATATAGAGAAAAAAATATATATTACCAGATGGTCAGAATCGTATGTTTATGGGTAAGTAAGAACAGTGACCGTGGTTTTAAACCGGCTTTGCGCCATATTTGTAAGTTATAAATTGACGAAGTTAGCTTTAAAGTAAATTCAATTGATATAACATTATATGTGTACATAAGACACGTTAAGAAATCATAATATGTCAAACTTAAAAAGGAATCCTACTTTTTTTTTAATGTAAATAATTAAATAAAATAAAAGCAAATACCGAGTCCTATTCATCCTATACATTATTTATTTCCATAATTATATATTATCAAAATAAATATACAAAATCAATGGTAGTTAAGTACAAATCTTGGCATTTGCACTAGTGTCAAAAGAGCACGTTGGTCCAATTTCAATCTATAATTAGATAAACAAGTATTTTACTTTGCTGTTTATTTATTTGCATTTCCAAATATATTGTTTGGTACTTAATTCTTGGCAAGAACAAGAAAATATATGATATAATTTAAAATAGTTTATTTTTATTTACGCTTTTAATGCAACGCAAAATAAGTTAATTCTTAGACTCTATCCTCTAATATTACTTTTGCGTGATAACCTTTGAATGTCAGGAAATTGACATTAATTAATTACTACACAAAAACTGGGTGATTTACGGAAACTTGGACAGTCAAATTTCATACATAACTACTAAAATAAGAAGATTTATCAATTAAAAACTGTTAATAACTGTTTTCCGAATGGATAACTTGAGGTAAGCTATAGTATAGTATCTTGATAAATAAATTGTTTGATTAAATAATAATGAAAATTTGATCTACAAATACATCAGAACTAATTCGCACCAAACAAACGATTCATTTGTTAATAGAGCCTTGAAGAGAAGGTCTTTTTTACTATAACGCATTTCTTATGTTTAAATATTTTATTATTTATATACGCAGACTTTTATATAGGAACACATATTGCGTTTCCCATACAGGAAATACCAATATAATTCTTATAACATGATGTACTTGCAACTATAATAAAATAATTGCAGTCGTCATCAGCCTATCAGAGCCCACTGCTAAGGAAAGGTTTCTTTCTCACATGGAGAAGGTTTGAGCATTAATCACCACGCTTGCTCAAGACGGGTTGGTGAGTTCAAACTTATAATTGTGATATTATGAGTCCAGGTTTTCTTTCACCGTATTGCATTAACAGTATATAATATAAGTATCGATACTCCATACACGTTTTATCGATATAAATAGCCCTGATTTTTATTCGCTAGTGATGTAAATATTTACACAGATTAAAAATATCTCTAGATAACGTATAACAGGCTTGATCAGATGAGACCTTGGCTTTAATTTGTGGTTAGTTGATATGGTAAATTTAAAAATATTGAAATATATTTAGCTATAACAATATATGCCCATTATAATTTAATTCTGTTTGAATGTAATTAATTTATAAAAAACTTTTTGTAATTGCTATAATACATTAATTTGTATTAAAATATTTACACAAAAAATATGTTTATATAAGGATAAATGTCCGTAGAAAATGTAAAATTTCACTAATTACTGTCAAATAAGTAAAAAACAAAATAAAGAGCCGAATAAGAGCTCGATAGCTCAGTTGTTAAAACAACTGTAACGCGATATTACTGTAATTGCAAGTTCGAATCCTGATTGTGTCAATTTTTATATCATCCTATACTTTCTTATTTCTATTTGAATATCATTCAAAATATTAAACGCACGAATTCTTTAATATTAAAAGTATAATACGAACAAAATGAAAATTCATTGCAAAATACTTTACAAAAATTATTATTGAAATTACATACGAATAATTAATGAATTTAAATATAATATTAATTAAAACAAAGCTTTAAAATAATAAAATACGTAAATTAAATCTTCCATATTAACTGCAAGTTAGTAATCTTTAAACAACACACTCATGATATATAAAACTTTATTTGGCTGTATAAGTAAGTTAATCTAATATACTGTTATTGCCGCTCCCGTTTATTCAACATAAATTTCTCTGAAACAGTCGCCATGTCCATTAGCGCCGCCGGTCTGTCTGGGTCAGTCTAACACAGTCTAGAGTCTAGACTATCGATCCGAACTAAAAACTAAACCAGTTATATAATATAACAATATTACAATATGTAGCTGGATTTATTGCATTATTTGTTGAGTTTCGTCGAAGATTGTCATAGTTTGGGTGTCGATTTAAGATTTTATTTGGATAATTTGTTATATTCAATCAAAAATTAGACTATAATTTATGAGGTAATATGTCAACAAAAGACCTTAAGTTTGAAATATTAGATTTAAAATAGGTTAAAATATACATTGAAGTAGAACTATGATAACGAAATATCTAAAAATCTTTTTTGTGATTTTGATTTTAGTCTTTTTTTAACCAAACTGGCAAACAGACGGTCTACTTGATGGAAAGTAGATATGGTGCCGGAAAACCGTTTTTCCTTTTTTTTGTCTGTTTTCAGTATAAATAATGTTATTAGAACATTAAAAAATTGAATAATAAAGAAATATTAAGAATGAGTTGTTCTTAATTTATAGTGCGGGCGAATAAATCTGTACGGTATAACAAAGTTGGCAATCTCAGAACCTTAAACGGACATTTTTTAAGCCAAATACGACCTTATACCATTAGTTATAGAGCTGAAACTTACATAAGCCTTATTCGGTACTAAAAATTTATTATCTTGGAACCATTTTTATAATAGGCATCATTTTTATTCAGTAGTTATTTGAATAGCAGTAGAAACTTTGTCTTAAATTTAAACATAACGCAAGATTACATACAAATCCATTTAATAGATCTTTTTGATTCGACAAAGACAAATCTAACTTAGACATTTATAATATTAGTAGAAAAATAATACAATTGTTACTTCAATTAAATCTTCTTTTAAAAATGTCTAAAATAATCTTTGTTTTATTTATAATGACTCATTCATTATTTCTTTTGAGCATTTTCCATTTTCGAATACTCAAACCATTAGAATTTAAATTAAGAATTGTTTGAAAGAGTTTCTCATATAAAACTTTGTGGAATAACAGTGACGTCATTTGCAAGGAAAAAATAGATCGGCAAATATTGTATTTTAGAACAAAATGCGGTAAAATTAACTTATATTTATTTTATTAATAGATTTGACAGTTCTCTATCATCATACTGCCAGTATTAGTTACCACGAGTTTGCTTCGTAACACTCTATTATATGAACCTTATAATCATAGTGTTAACGTACATTATTGAATGACAAATTTTTACTTCATATGTACTGTGATTATGCAAACTTGTTTTACCTACGTTTACATATAATATGTAAGCATGTAGAAATAATCTGTACAATCACTGTAAAAATTACATCATTTCACTCGGTTACGCTGGCAAAGAAAATAGGGCTAACAGCTACAAAGTACAGTCGAGTTAAAATCGCTAATAACTATTAATTTTTTACTTGAAGATATTAACAACATACATACATATATATACATATATTTATTTCCTGTGTTACTCTAACAATGATATCACCATGACGCAATTTCTCTGGAACGATTTAGAAGTTGTTTGTCATAAGACTCTCTATTGCCAGATAGCCGTGGGTTGCAAGAATATGAATCCCGTCGCAATGAACTACATTATAATATTATATTCAAATTAAATTCAATCCTTAAAAAATAATTTTTATGTATTTAATTTTTAAATTCCATATATTAATTTACAAGATATAAATTTCTGAACAATATATTATAATTTATAACCTACACTAAACGTCACTTAAACGAAATGACATATTCCTTACTTTTCATTCCAAAACTCTTTACGAATAAAATGACAATACAATTCAATTTTACCGTTATTATAGTTGAATACAATAACAAATAAATTGTAATACAGGTCATGAGACGGCAGTCTGAGACATTTCCTGTTGAGAAAGTTAAAACCTACGCATTAATGAAAGCAATCCTTAATCTAATATAGGGCTTAATAGGACGCTACAAATACTGTCATTTGAATAGCATTAACGAAACGCATACGTCATGCAGTGACAGATAATTTTTATTTTCGAAAAGCTTATTTTTGTAACACAACAAATAAAATATTGAGCATTGTAGGGAGAGATAAACAACTTTTGCAACAAAATGTAGGTCAGGAAATATTGATTTTAAGATGGCGCCGATAAGTTGCTGCGGAAAAGAATTTTAGGAATCTGGCTGTGCATAAAAATCATCAAAAAGGTTGAATATGGGAATGATGTGTTTCAATTAATCCTGATTGGAAGGACAAGTAAATAACTGCATTAGGTAGTAAACAATTTTAATATAATTTTCTTACACATAACAGATTAAGAAAGAAAAAATTGCATGTGCTTTTTCGTCCAAAAACCCTTGTAACTTAGAAAACTTCTCGTATTTTCATTCCTATACATAGGTTGTTTAAATAATAAGCCCTCAGATACATTCCTTGCATCAGACATCATTGGTTATTTTGATAATTTATAAATAACCTTACTAAAATAACAATGTACTGAATACATAGAACAGGTGTTCAAAGAGAATTAGTTTTATATATAAGTTAAAAATAAATATTAACTGAAAGTTATAAATATTATATATTTCATAATATAAATATTATATACAGGAATATATAATTGAATATTCTCCAAAACTCCAAAACTTATAATTTAATATCTCAATATACTAATTAAAATTTCCTACGTATAAGTTTCTTAATAATCTGTTTATGTTGTGAAATTCTTTAGTATTATATTTCAGTGTCGTAACGAGTAAGGATATAATCTGTGGTTTAGAAATTGACCGGCGCTGTATATGTGACATATTGAATTACTTGTGATAATAATGTTTCAATATTTAATTTAACACCATTTTATAATTACTTTTGTTATAAATAATATTTTTCATATTTAAAATATATTCAGATGTATAACAGTATAAAACTGTGTACGAATATTTAAAAAAAAATACAAAGCGTGCGCAGCGGCATTCCTCAATATGCTATCTCTTTCTAACTATTGGTCATACGTGTGTATGAAAGAGACGGATGTTTAATTAGAAGCCTCCACCAGCCGACCTTGGTGATGTCATCATACACAAACCGTTTCGTTTTATTGTTCTTATATCGGTTTTGACTTATATATTTTGGTGTTATGGACTGGTAATTAGGTAATTCAGGTAAAAAAAAAAAATAATAATTTATGTCAATAGTATAGATGTGTGATTGATGTTGATTATCATTATATATTTGAGTCATGTTCAAGACTATGTTTTATAATGGCTGTCTGGTTTAGACTAGTCGACCACCTACGCTAGAAATATCTAGTCGTTAAATTATTTCCTTAATAAATTTATTACTTGAGATAACATTTTTGCTAAGCTACGCCTGTTCGTATTTCTGTATCTATTTCAAGCAATAACATTAACTTATGTACATACGAAATTATTCTATTTTCTTATAATGAATATTCATGAACAAAGTACACTACATAATTTATCTGTATATATATGGCGGGGTCTTAAACCGGTTAGATTTATTTCTATCTGCTTGAGATATATTTAGAGTCTGTAATGTACCTGAGGCTCTGTTCAAGAGGTTTTAAGCGTCACGAAACATCGTTATAATTTAAACAATTTCAAAATAAATTTAAGTTAGAATCTTTTTAATCATACAGTATATTTCGCTTGGAAAGTGACTGAACCTCTATATAATACTCATATATTTCACGTTTACAATAGGTAATATAAAAATTTATTTCGTGTAGACAGTTTTCTTTTGCGTCCTTCAATTTGACATTAATGACAGATCAATACTTTATACGTAAACTGTCACAGGTCAAATAACATACAGTTTGCAAAAACAAAACAAAGTGAATCATACAAATATGCGTTGTAATGTTCTGTGTACACTGTGGTATATAGCGACCCTGAACTTTGTCAGTGCGCGTGAACTGGGCGTGTTCCGTGAATGATATTTTCAGTACGGAATACATATTTTTGTATACATATTAATTATATATTATATTCAAGAAAAAATAAGTAAATAATTATATTGTAATTGTAACTGTAAATTTATTTTTTACATAAAAAAACGTATGTAAAATCTATACATCGATTACCGGATGTTATAAATTTCTTAATAACGTAATCGTGTCAAAATTTCACAATCATAATTTTTTATTTTTATTTATTATTATTCTATCAATGCTCAATTTATTTATTTTTTATACAGTCAAGGCCTAGTTAACAAAAATAGCTCATATTACGCGATCGGAATTTTTATTACAGAAACAGAGGTCATTTTAGATTATCGGTTATTTTAATTAATTAATACCTATGTACTTAAAACGGTTTATTTTTTCCATATTTTAATGCATTACACACGTTCATATCTTGGCACCGAACTAACTTCTAATTTTATACGTGATTTGTTTATTCATACACTTTGTTGGTTTTATAGAGTGACAATATTAGGAACTGCGTAGTAAAATTTATAACCTCCAGCTATGGAAAACTTCAATAAATACTATTATTAGCATATAAAATATTTTTAAGTGTAAATAATGATTTTACGTAATATTATAATAGGAAAATTTTTAATATCAATGCTATTAAGAGCATTAACAATTTTAGAACGAACGACGTGATTAATGTTTTTTAAATGTTTCTAGAAACGTAACTGGGTCGAGTGTATAACGTAACTGTTAAATGGAAAATATAAAAAAATATTAGAACCTTAGATAATTTGAACATAAAATATTATTTATTCATGAAATATTTTCAAATTAAATATATACTTTTTTGTAATTTGAATAGAGTTGGTTAAAAAAAAAAAAACATTTATTCCATTTTAGTGTCATTTATAGGGAAACTATATCTACATTAAGTCGCAGTAATACGAAAAACCTTTCCATATATGTATAATATATAAAAAGAAAATTTAAACAAAATCCTATTTCATCATTATAACAATATATAATATGTCTCTATCTACTTAGATTTATTTAATATAATCTTTTCTATGATCATCCTTCTTGGACGCATTATTCATACAATTCACGTCTACATTATGGTTATTAAGCAATTGTTTTTTTCAATCACGGACACATGAGTCATCTTACTAATTAACTCATGCTTGTATGTAGTACAAAACAATTCTTATCTGAAAGCTGCCCTATGACTGACCTTATTTTATTTTTATACAAATAATTAATATATAGAAATGTCACTTTAGTTTTTTTTAAAGCCGGTTTTCGTTCAAAAATTTAGTTGATTTTTTATTGATATCTTAAAAGAGTTCTTATTGGAACAAAATGTTTTTATCTTTTAAATTCTTGTGTGATAGATTTAAATATTTGTATATGATTTTAAATTATTGATAACTATTTTTATACAGCTTTATATTTTTTAGCTGCGTTTTGTTTTAAGTCAGGTGAAAATGAGACGATATTTTTTTTTAACTAAAATCTAGCTCTACAAACTACCTTTTTATCTATGTTAGTAAAGTGTAAGCATTATCCAGCCAAGTAAACCATGTTATAATATTATAACGGTTCTATCCTCTAGCGAAATACTAATCTACAGACAAACCTTACATAATATGAAATTATTATAAAAAATGGTATTTAAAATTACTTTCTGAACATTAAAAAAAGTATAAAAATAGTGAATATTAAAAATATTAGTATATTTTTTTCTTTTTCATTATTAATAATAAATTTTCATCTCACCTGCGATTCCGCTGAACATTTTGATATCGATGGATAAAATTCACAGAAATTTGGAAAAGATTTAAACCCACTGTAATGAAAATTACACAATCCAATTTTAACTTAGCGCTGTTACAAAGTGCGGCGTATGACCGAATCAACGTAATAATATCCGCAACCTTCAAGCGCACTGCAGTACGTTCTAAAAAAGACGATACACGAACTCTTACGAATACTATTTTCCGACTAAAGCAGCCGAGAATGACCAAGTACCAAAGTGATCGAATCCAGCTATTTTTACCGCTTACGTCATACATGGCTTGCGTTTCGTTTCTACATTGAACGTAAGAGAAAGAGTAAAATACTTTTATTTGTATCATTATATTATATACTGTAAATTTTTAATAATATAGTTATAAAAAATATAAAGTTATTGTATACTTCACAATAGTGTAATAATAAATAAAGTTGTGTGTAACTAGAATGGTAATCATTGCTCTTATAAAAGATTGACTTTATTGAGACAAAAAAAAACCATTATTGTAGTTAATTTAATAATATTTCCAGATATTTTTAATTAACATAATTTGATGATTATTTTAATGGTATCACCACCTCAGTTGCCTAGCAACGGCGTTTCATAATAACAAACGTTCATAATGTCAAAAGTTATATCGAAAATTTCTATTAGAAATAAATCTATGCAGTTCCGTTGCCAATTTAGAAGGAATGTCTAAAGAAAATAATAATCTAAGGCTTCTCGGCTCACCAGTAAATTTGACTTATAGAAACAAGAGAAAAGAAGATAGGAAAAATACAAGAAATCGTCCACGATCTGCTCTACAAAACTCTAGTTCTCCGGTAATTTAGTAATTTAGTTACAATATTTCGTATCAACAGACATAATTGTTTTGTTTGTGTTTAATCAATGACCAGATCTTATACTGTTCAAATTTCTATGTCTCATAAAATTTTACTTCTCTTTTTTAATCGCATCCTCAACTTTTAATAAAAAAATATTATATTATAATAAAATTTTTGTTTTATTTTGTATTTACATCATAAATACCTGAAAAATATCTTTTATGCATTTTATACTCACCAATTCTTGATAATTACACTGAAATGCAAGTATAGAAATTTGTTAATTTAGTTGATAAAATTTATAGAGAAAAGTTATAGCATTAAATTATTTCTTTTATTTTTCTAGGATGTTCCTGAAAGATACAAGAGACCATTCTCAGCGGACACCAAGGATCGAGGACAATCCACAAGATCGTTTTATAAAACTTTTAGTGCTGATTTATTGCAGTCGTACAATAGTATGTTACTATATATAATTAAATTAAGAAAAAGTATTTACTACTAAATCTAATTAATAATGTAAAAAATTTAATACAATCATTTTTTTCTCAAATGACAAAAACAATTGATTAATTGATTTTTAATTAATCATTCTATATTATTTTCAAAAAGAAATTTTGAAATTTAAAATTATTTATATAATTTCCATTTTAAAGTTTGTGATAGGTATGTAGATTAGTAAAAGTTCTAGAACATCCCAGTTGCAAGCTTATATCCTGTTTGTACATATGAATTTTCTATCTTTATTGTCTTCTAACATAACATTTGAACTTTAATCCAGGAAATATCTGCTCAGTACCGAGATTATGTACCTTTTCTTTAGAATTCTTCATATTTTCCTCCTCAGACTCCCCATTGAGTGTGAAAGTACTCCCTCCCACAGAAGATCTTTTGACCCATTCAAATGTTCACATCACCAGAAATGAAAGCAAAGAGATAAGCAGCAACGCATCCGATTACGGTTCAGAAGACACATTCATTAGCTTAGGAACAAAGATAAAAGCGAAAGCTCAAACCGGCTGCAAGAATAGAAATACGAATCCAAAGAATTTCTTAAAATACAGGAATATTGCAAAGAAGGGTCGCAAATCTATGGAGAGTTTGAATGAGATTAATGATAATTACGGTTTGGAGATTACGATAAAGGAGAAATCTGGACCTCTATCGCCGAATAGGAATAGCGATTTTTTTCCATCGAGATCCTCGTCTCCATGTCGGAATAAGTCATATGAATCCTATTTCTTAGCCCTAGAAGAGGTCAGAAATGGTGATGGTATTGTTGGCAGAGTGTCATTCGCACCTGCTAATAATAAAATTGGCAAAAATCTTGATAATCCCCACCGTTTGGGTCTAACCAAACAACAATTATCCTTAGTAGAAGAAGAATCAGCTCAAGATATTGATAGCATACCATCTCAGAACACTGATAACCTATCAATAAAAGAAACATATGACTGTAAGGAAATATCTAATATTGATATTAATTACGACAAAAACGACAAGAAAACTTTATTAGAAGATAATAAAGATTATAATAGTGCTCAGAATTATAACGCATTTTACGATGATATCCACTCAAATACGCCAGATTCATTCAACACTAGATTATCTAGTACAGGCATACATACAGATTCTTCAAAAGATTCTGGGTACCCAGAGAGTGTTAATAAGGAACATAAAACGCTGACTCAAAACTATTTACTAACACCTACGCCTAATTCATATGACTTTAACAGCAAAACAAATCCGACTAAGAATTCGGAATATTCCACAGAAAATGATAAAGCTTTTAAAACGAACAATAAATGGTCCGAACCATGGAATCACAGCAGATTACTCTACAAAGATTTCTTCTTAAAAAAGGAGACTCATGTTCCCGCCCCACAGAACACTCCTACAAAAAATGACGTTCAAATCCCTGGGACGAACGAAAATATAGAAGAAGACACAGATAAGTTGGAATATCCTACTTACCTTCTAAACAGTTCTACTAAAGCATACACCTCAAAAGTTATCGAAGATTACAGAAAAGAACTGGAGGCAATAAACACTTTGCATGAATTAACGGTCAAGGATATAAAAATAGACCCAATATCCCCTACACCTCTTAGTATAGACGAAATGTTTGAACAACATAGTAATCGTTTTAATGATGGTAAAACAGATTTGAGTGAAAACTCACAAGAAAGCACTAATAACAGCGACAGTACTGACAAAAACTCTCTGAATAACAAGAGAGATATATCCAAAGTGCCAACGAGAGAGCTAATACAAAATTACTTCAAAGTCAAAGGTGATTGTACAAAAGAGTTTCCGAGAAATGCAAAGAAATATGATAAGAAACTCAATAATATAAATCCGAAATACGAAGAAAACTCCAGTTATAAACAGTATTGGAACAACAGGAATGCAAAGAATAGTATAGAGAGGAGTAAAACTCCGGTTGATGTGAAGAGCCAGAACAAGGCAGTAACGGCCAGAGCGCCATCTAGCGCTAGAATCGAAAGTGTCCAAAACGACAAAGATATTGAATCATGGATGTCCCTATCTGCTCCCTCACCCAGATTACTAGAGACTGATAACGTCAAAGAAAATATCACAGAACTTCCAAAAACAGAAACAGTTATTAATAAAATCGAAGAAAATGAAGCCGAAACTCATAACCAAAGACCAAAAACACCAGAAGCTCCAAAACCAAAGGAGCTCGATTCCAAATCTACTATCGTCGACATTTACTCCATGTTGAAGGAAATTGAAAGTTTCGGTGACAACCCTGTAACGAATATCGACGAACCGAACGAACCGAAACCGAAACAAGAAGATAGATGTTCAACTCCCAAAGATAACTTCATGTAAGTATGATATAGATAAATAAATGTTAACAATACTGCATATGTAGTATAATAAACCTATTATCTTCTGAAATATGTGCATTTTATTCTAGGGAGATCTTTGAGTTTCTGGAAAAGGTAGAACAAAGTGCGAACGATGCTTTATCAGTTGTAACAAACACAACACCGCAAACTATACCAAAGTAAGTGGAATTTTAGCAACAAGACAAGATTATAACACTTTAAATTCAATAAGTAGATAAAATCATATGCTCTATTTTGATCCCAAATAACAGTAGTCCCATAAATTTCGTAAAAAATTATATAGTATTAAAAAAAATAAAAGTATCTACTATGTTTAGACTTGAAGCTCTTCTAAAGCTGCCACAAACAGAGTTAGCTCAGAGACTTGTAACGCTATCGTTACAACTAGAAGAACGATCTTGTTGTATTGCCTTACTTCAAGAAAGTCTCGCCAATCATAAGGAACAGGTTCGTTGGTAACTTTATTGAAACTCACTCATAAATATAAAGTCAAATTATACCAAAGCTAGTAATAAAACTTCAAATTCACTTATCTAAATCTCCTACATTTATATTGACTATTAGTTTTTGCCTACGACTTCATCCGCGTTAATTTCGAACTTAGTAATATATGTATAGCTGATTGGGCAAACTCTATTCTGCTATTTAGGCCGTCAATAATCAGATATTAGAGTTTATTAAGTTTTTTCTTATTCGATCGAACAGAATTAAATATCTTATGTCCGTCTTTTGATTCTAACTTCTAAGCTATCTCCCCGCCAATTTTCAACCATATCCCTACAGCTTTTCTTGAGTTATAAATAGTGTTACTAACACGACTTTCTTTTATAATATATAGATTTCGACATGAATTGTTGAACATAATTTGATTATCCCATCATGTACGCGGACATAAATTATTTCCTTCCAAATACAAAAATTCAAATTATGAACTACCTTCAAATAGCATATTCAAAGTGGATAAGGTCAATAACCTCTATCTCTTATACACCAGATGATCAACAAAGTTAGCAACCTCGAGAAACAATCACATCGGAACATAGCCAAGGTTAAACAAGAATGTGAAGAAACTATCAAGAGACATCAGAATTTCATTGATCAGGTATAATTAATTTTTTTGCCTTTCATTTATAAGTATTGTATTGTGTATTAACACAGAATGTAAGGTTGCATTATCGACACCGTTATGTACTTGAGCTGAGAGCTTTTTGCTACGGGTCAAGCATACGTGGCCTTAAGTAGAGTAAAAACATTAGAACGTCTCCTTATTGAAGAGACATTCACTGGAATATTTTAAGTCAAACGGTACATGACCTTGCAACAATAATGCATTATATGAGATGAACGGACTTAGAAAAAAAAATAATTTAAGAGCAAAAAAGGTTTTTGAAAAAAGTTTTTATTTAAATGTTCTAAAAAGAAAATAAATCCTATAAAAAATTAACCATAATTTATCACCAATTACCAATTAAATTTAAACTCGTTTATTAATTTGACGAAAAAAACGTATTCTTATAAATCATTGGATATCGCATTTCATTTCAATATTATATAATAATTGTAACCAGATATAAATTATATATAGTTAATAAACGACAAGAAGACTCTGAACCATCGTATTGAGCAGTTAGTTGATGAACGACGCACTCTTGAAGAAAGATGGAAGAGATCCGCTCAGACGTTGGAAGAACGATACAAGCTTGAACTAAGAAACCAACACGACAAAATGGCCGCCGCTCAACAAGTATTGAAACATTTATATTTTTTTCTTGTCATAAATCAGATAATAATATATATTAAGCATTATTTTTCGCGATTAATCAGATAAAAATGTATATAAGTGATATTTAAAACCAGTTTTATTGTATATAATAAATATTGGTTACTTATATTGCATTTTGTAAATATATTTACTTGTACAATTATGGTTTTTAACAAAATTCGATATCTCCCGTATGGTCTAGTGGCTAGGATACCTGGCTTTCACCCAGGAGGCTCGGGTTCGATTCCCGGTACGGGAAATATTTTTGTTTTTTTTTTTTGTATCGTATATTTACTGAAATCGCATTTTAACTTGTTTTTAGTCAAATATCAGTGCTATTTTTTAATACTAATTATTTTCTTAGGTCGCACGGCAGCGGTGGGTGCGTCAAAAAGCTGAGAAAATTAAGGTATTTATTTTTCTGCATAGTGAAATATTTAGCACAAATATCTTTCCAAGTAAATAAATACTCAATATTACAGGAGCTAACAGTAAAAGGACTGGAAGGAGAATTACGAGAGATGGCAGAAAGACAGCAGAAAGAGATATCTGATCTGAAAATGTTTCACGCGGAACAATGTGGACGAATGAGTGCTAAACACGCAAACGACTTAGAGGAACTTAGGAGGAGTTTGGAGGAGGAAAAGGAGAGTGCGTTGATAAAAGAGAGGCAGTTGGCTAGTTCTAGGTAAGTTCTAGATTGTACTAATAGGCCAGGTCCTTAGAAATGAATTTAAAATGTTTTATGAGGCGCCTGCAGAAAAATAATTTAACTTAGATGTGCATAATTGCTTTATTAAATCAAAAGGCTGAAATTATAGAATGACAAAAATGTTAGTGCCTTATACTTTTGGTAAGTAATAATATTTTCGACTCTCAGAATCATGTCAAATATAAAGGAATTCACGGTTCAGGAACTATTTTCTTTATTTAATTTTAGGCTAGAGCGTCAGTTGCTTGAATTGGAGCTGTCCCAACAGGAACAGCGAGCTCGGCTGGCGGATGAACTGCGAGCGGAGGGAGAGAGACTTGAGGGAGAGAGGGCGGCCAGGGAGAGGGAGCAGAGAGAACAGATGGGTGAGAGAGATTAGTAGGAGATGTGTGAGAGTGAGCTTATAGGATGTGGAAGGGGGATGATTATGTAACAAAAAAAGCAATTATATTAAATAGGCCAAAAATAAATAGTCTCAACTAAAATACTTTTCGGACGATTAAAATGCCTTTTTTGTTGGAACGCCTATTTTGTGACTATAACATTAATGTTATCACCTTATTTTAAGTGTGAAAAATGGAGTGGAACCTTGTTATAAATGTTGTATTGACCCTATCAGACCAGGGCTGATGTCTTCAAAAACGTTAAAAAGTAAAAAAATAACAGTAGAATTAAACTCGTTAGAAAAGGACAAGATTGTGATAAAACTGAAAGGAAATATAAATTACGAGTTTGGGAAATGGGAGGAGGTGAATTTTTAAGGGTATGAAATGTTTCATCTCGATTTCCGACAAAGTCCTATGAAAAATAGAAATGGCAAAGTTGTTGCTAATAAAAAGTTCCCAACTTTTATACTCACAATTTTTTTTCATAATATAAATTTTTTTTTTAAAAATTCAAATAACCAAGGTTTGTTTTATATATGTAAGAGATCTCCTAAATACACCGTGACTTGTTTGTTTTAAAAGATTAATTTTTTTCGCCTTATTTAATTTAATATCAAAAAAGCATCAGCTTTTTCCAAAAAGTCGATGGGGTTTTTGTTCGTTGAATTAACTACTTTCTGGTTTAAAAAATACATAAACGTTACTTATTCTCAAAAAATGCAATACAGTCTGATCATTATATCGGCTTTGCAACTTCGATGAAGAAAAATTTCTCTCAAACTCTTATTTTTTTTATATTTAATATGGATTTATTTCTTACTGGACACTACCTATACATATATGTACCTAAAATTAGTACTATGTCTGCTTTGATCGTGTCTATAATATATAAACTCACAATTTTCAGCCAAATGGAAAGAGGAGCAAGAGAAATTGCTAGATGAGAAAAAACAACAGATAGAAAAAGATATAGCAAAGGAAAGAGAAAAATTTGAGGTAAATAAATCTATTGTTATATTAACGAAAATTAAACCAAAATATTTATTAGTATTTCATTAAAAGCTTCATATTACATAGTTATAATTTTTTATTTAATTACCTAAAGTCAAGCTTGGTACTTTTCATGTTTCAATATAAGGAAAAATACTGTATACTTCACTGAAAACTAGTTTACGTGTAAATTGATAATAGTAGACCCACAGACACGCAGACAGACACATAAAACCGAGTAGAAAGACATACACTGTATAAAAACACACATACACTCGAACATCAACTCACACACACCCACACACACACACACATAAACCCGAGTATACTCACTTATGTATACAATTGTGTCACATATTTACATAATACATACAAAAATTACATAATACATATTATCTTTCAGGAAGAATTAAAGAAGAAACGTCTAGAACTTGAAGAAGAGTTCAATCAATATAAGAAAGAGTACGAAGCGGATCAGCAGGTGCTGTTAATGAAGAAAGTGACAGAGATAGCGACACAGCATAAGTTAGAGCGAGACAGAGAGATAGAGAGAGCTATAGAGAGTATGGAGAGTGAGGCTCAGGCTGGACGGAGAGAACTACAAGAGGCATTGAGGTTATAGATCTATAAACTATATTAATCTCTACTAATATTATAAATACGAAAGTAACTCTGTCTGTCTGTCTGTTACGCTTTCACGCCTAAACCACTGAACTGATTTTAATGAAATTTGGTACAGAGATAGAGTTGACCTTGACAAAGAACATGGGATAGTTTTTATCCTAGACTTTTGAAATGTTCTCTTGGAAACGCGATATAACCGAACTCCACGTGGTCGAAGCTGCGGGCGGAAAGCTAGTATTTAATATATAGATAATAGATTTAATATATTATAATAATTTATTTGAATCATGATTGATGAGATAAATTCCTTATTAAATTTCTTATTAAACTACATACACATAGTATTTGTTATTAGATATTATATATATAAAAAACTTGAATTCATAATTGAATTAAAGAATGTAAAAAAGTAACTAATATAAGCAATTAGTCGTATAAAATATGTTGATATAAACAAGCAAATGATTATTCAAAAGTTTTTGAATTTTACACCTTCAAATATTAAAGCTCTATTTTTTCTCCATAGTAGATATCTTTATAAAAAAACTTTAAACCAAAATTAATATTCGCAGACGAAATAAAGAACAATACGAAATCGAATTGAAGGAGTTGGCTGAAACGGAACAAGCGACACTCAAGAGATATCAAGACGCGCAAGCTCGGATTAGAAGCACAGAGGATAAATGTGAGATGTTAAAAATTTTACACAGATAATATAATATAAATAATGTTGACATATGGCATTTACCACACATAGTATAAATTACATTGACATATGTCACAATAATATAGCGATGTTGACAGAACTTGTCATAATGACATATGAGCGAGTTTGTGTCAATCCAGATTAAAAATGAATTAGATTGACACACAAATATCATAGTCTAAATTAAACTTGTTTTCTAATTAGCAGGATCAAGTTTAAGACGTTAGTTTAGTATTCTTTATTTAAACTCTTTGTTGTTAAGTAAGAAAACTAAATAGCGTACATAAACTAAGTATTATTTTTTTTATATAAAAATATTTTCATATGATTTGATTTGTTTTTATTAAGGATAAAATCGGTTAATTTCAGTCACGGCTTCCAACCAATATCAAGTTATTCTGACAAAGTTCCCACTAATCATTTAATAAATGTACTATATATGAAATGACAATTTCTCTATTTTATATATTGTTTTATCATTCCCAGGTGCGGAATTAGAAGTTGCTATCAGTCAGATTGAGTCACGGAATAGAATTTTAACAGAGGTGAGAATATCATTACAATTAATAAACATTTATATGACTAAATTGATCTTCAAAAATCTTAAATGTATATCATGAAGGTAGGGCTGAAAGTATTAGAAATTAGTAGTGACTATAATGCTAAATAGTAGTGTTCTATACTTAAAATGCACTCAATTATTTCTTGAAAGTGAAAATTCTAATGTAACAACAGTTAAAAATATCAAATTAAATAATAATAATAACTATAATTCATTAAATTAAATTTTGTAATGGCAACCCTAAGTTTATTAAAACAAAATGATATTAAGTAATATTTAACTTTTACTCTATAGAAAAACTCCCAGCTAGAATCCAGAGCGGACGAGGTTAGAATGAGTTGTGAGGAATCTTGGAGAAACAAAGTGGAGAATTTACAGAAAGATATAGAGAATATGAAGAAGACTCATGAGGAACAGATGCATCAGCTTTATGCTAAGTCGGTTAAATATATATAATATATTGTAATATATATAATAAATGTAAAATGTTAAATGGATTGAAAACTATTTAAGAGATAAATATTTATTGATTTCTGAACGTTTTGTGTATATAATGTGACATATATACAAACGTTTAGGAATATGGATTAATTTATTTACTTTAATGACGAATAATATTGTATTGTATGTATGATATTTTACTTCGAAATTATTTAGTTTATTTGTTTTTTTTATGTCAGTTTATAAGTTTAAATGTTGGTATTAAAAATATCTTTAAATAAATTTAAATATATTTTTAGGGTGAAAGTAGCTGTGGCGCGAAAAGACTCAGCCATACAAGCGCTAACAAGAGAAACGGCGAAATATCAAGAGAAAATAACGATATTAGAACAAAAACTACAACAGCAGAGGAAAGATTTTCTAAAATCGAAATAATACATATTTATAATAAATTATTTCACTACACTTAGCAGAAGTATGATTCTACATAAATAGTGATAGTATAAAATTATTTTATTTCTTTTATCACTCACTCAAACTTGAAAAGAATACATATATAAAATCTTCATAGATACCAAACTTGCACAAAATATTCTGCCAATGTAATATAGATAAAATACAAAGGAGGTTGATTGCTATTTATGTAATTATTTATGACAGTAATAACGTTATGTAATTTAAATGTTTTTGTAAAACCTAGTCATTTATTTATTTATTTGTGTTTTGTGATTGATGATTGAGCATATGAATTGGTGTGAATTATTATGTATATAATAAATTTGGAATAAAGTTTGAATAAGAGTTTTTTTTTAACTTTAACCTTGAACCTTAACCTTAACCTTGAGATAAACAAATACTTTTTTACATTGTTACCCAAAAACATGTTTTTTTTAATTAAGGTATAATTTTCTTATACTTTATAAAATAAAACAGATCAAAGTTTCTTATTTACACTCAATAGAATATTGGTGAGTAAAACAAAAAAAAGTTCACAAATATTATGTAAATATCATTTTCATATAAAGTACGAATAAAAAAAGGTACAAATGAAATGACGTTTATATAAAAACTCAAAATAGTTTTTAATAATCTGTATAAAACAGTATACCACTCAGGTAAATACTTAAAGCTTTCATCTTTGTCACGTTCTTAAAATAAAAATAATTGTACTTCAAAGTACGAATCGATAACATTCTTTTATAACTATCGTTATAAAAAATCCGTTTAAAAATTCAACCAAATAAATATTTTGGAAGACTTAACAATCACCAGGGTCGCCACATTTCTGAACTGGTACCTTGTTTTGGTGATTTAGCACTGTCTTTATTTTCAGTCTTAATATTTTGTAGACTCGACTGTGCTAATGACGCCGCTGTATGACTTATGACTGTTCTAGGCATATTGGATTTCATATCTAAAGGTTTTTCTTTAACTATTGGTATACCTTCAGGTACAATTAACTTTCTTTCAGGGATCATCTTATCTGGTAACCGAACAAATGCTGACTTTTCAGTTTTAATTTCAGGCGCTTGTAATCTATCTAGGAACTGCTCATTCCTATCTGCGTCAAGTTTGATCAGCTTTGGCATCGGTCCTTTGGCATCTGAATGTCGTTTTAGCTTGTTGCGTATCGAATAATCGACTGCTCTCTTTGGTGAAGCATCGATACCTATTCTGTAATTCTCTACATCGATAACAATTGATAGTGGTTCCATCACTGTTTTGTTTCTTAATACATCTTGTTTTAGAGTGTCTGGTGATATAGTTGTTGATGATACTGTAGGCTTTTGTTCTGGACTAGAATCTTGATCAGATGCGGAATGACTTGGAGGTGTTGGGAAAGGGTATTTCTGTACCGGTCGTGGCGGAGTTTCGAGTTCAGTTGAAGAATCACACGCGGAATCACACGATAAGGGACTTAATGGCGGGCTGGTCGGTTTCGTCGATCTAACATAATGGAATGCACTGGGCCTTTCGTCGTCTAATCTCAAAGGATCCGGTATTAGTGGAGGGTAATCGGTTGAGTGTAATCGTTCTATCCCTGATAGGCATGTATTGAGGTGATTTCCGAGTCTGTAGCGTAGACCAGTTGGTACACTCGCGAGTCTGGAGAGGTATCTTCTTACTTCCCCGGCGCAGTCTCCGAAGCCGGCTTTAAAGCGGTGTAAGACAGCCGGGTCCGCGGCAATAGCAGCAGCTAATTGCTGACGCTGAAGAGTTTGAAGGTGTTTGACGGTCAGCTCGAGGATGTCCGCCTTCTCAAGTTTAGAGTGACGAGCCGGCTGTGGATATATGGACATTATTAATTAGATTATATAATGATTAAATTATTTTGACGCAATATATCAAATATTTAAAAACATTTTTCGAACCATAAAAAAGAAAATATTTGATGGGTATGGAAAAAAATATTTTTTCGATGTATTTTGAAATGTTTTAAATAATTAATTCCAACATAATTAATTTTATTTATATTGAAAAAGATCTTTTTTTTAAATATTATAATAGATATTGTTGATACTCACGTCCTTATCCATAGCATCCATCAATAGATCCTTTAATTCGTTGAGACAGTTATTAATGCGCGCGCGCCTCTTCTTTTCCATTATAGGCTTGTTCGTCTGGAAATACAGAAAACATTTTTATAAATAACACTTATCAAACACCTATTATTAAATTCGCCATTTTACTCAATTTCACGTAAACACAACATTATTAAAACACACACTGAAACACTAAATCACCTTTCGTAATTCAGCCTTAGATAGAACTTGGGTAGGTTCTGAATTGAACCCGCTTTGGGAGTCATCATCCTCACTGCACTGCATTTCTCCTATATGTTCACCGTACGACGGTCCGCAATCAACTGACGTCCTACGAAATAGGGCATTATTTAAATTTGTCCCGTCAGTGCCATTCATCCTGTTTTAAAGACGAACTCACAATATATATCTGTCTCTCTCTTACTACAGTCATCATCCCGTGGGAACTGTATCGGAATGTTTTGTTTTCGTTCTGTCTCGCTCTAAGAGGGAACCTGCCGTGAATGGTGCTGTGTGGTCGTTGGTTAAAATTGTATTTAGTGTGACGTTCGATTCCGATTGATATTATTATGAAGGTATTTTTTTTATTTGTGATATTTTATTTATGTTCATTTATTTAGATTTTTTCAAAAACTGAACATTTAATTATTTTACAAAATAATGAAACTACATATATACAAAATTAAGACAAAACATACATACAAATAAGAATATTGGTATTATTTTATTAATAAATGTATCAATAAAAAGAATTCGATGAAGCTACAAAATTTCGCTCTCATTCAAATCTCTATGGGAATACATAACCATACACACGCCCATCATGTACCACAATTCGCTCCATAAAAATCGAAAAAAACAAATCGCAAGCTTACTGAACTCACGCCTTTCAATGAAGTACCGTTTAAATTTCTTTCACTGCCTTCAATGATAAACGCCGTACTTGATGGGGCAGCGTAGCGTAAAAGGTGAGTATGGTTTTTATAGTATATGGGTTCTTTATGGGGTGTCGCGGTGTTCTCACGCTGTGTGGGAATGTTGAAAGGTGCAAGGGTTCAGTTTCGGACGGCATGTTTGTTTGTCATGCAATAAAAAGATACTGTAATGTTTTAATTTCAGTAATATACCAATATTAATTAATATATTTTATTATCGTATATATAATTTCAATTTTAATATCATAATAGTTAATTAATTATATTTTGTGTATACAAATATTAAGTTGTTAGTCTTCATAAACCAATCTGTCAACTGTCAGAATAGCTGTCAAATAACTAATGACGTTTATCTTATATAAAAAAATATTATAATTTTATGCATGGGAACTAACAAAATATTATAAACAAATAATAATTAATTCCTAACTAATGTAAATTAACCGATTTATATCCTGTTATGTAATGAGCCTGCATTCATTAAGTCGCTGACCGGACCAGGTGTTCCGACCTTCATACATACCGATGTACTGAAATATTAATATTCTATTAAATAATCTCTCCCACGGTCCCGCTTGAGCAATACAAACATAAACATTCATTAAATATTTATTGACGTTGAAAATTGTACCTTATTTCTATTGATATAAAGTTTATCAAATACTGAATAAGGGTAAACTTAAATTTGTATTTCGTCAAAAAACAAATTTAGATTTAACCTCACACGGAAGTTATAGAACCTTAATACGTTCTCTTAAAGTTGAATTTTGGATGAAAAAATAAATTACTTAAATTATAACATTGTCAAATATTGCATGAAGGGCTACCAAGTTGTGACAAAGCCAGCAAAATTATATAGGACTTTATTACCATATAATTACAATTGAAAATTGTATATTCTAAAATTTTAGATGGAATAAACATTTTTGCTGTTCGAGGCATCGAAATGTGACGGAATTGCATGCAGCTAGATTCGTGATGAGCTAACGAAAGTGAATAGCCGATGTCATTCGTTAGGGCGAGCTGTGGGAACGATCCGTTAGCTTGTAATACAAGCTGGGTTTAATAAGCTGTTAACTATTAACGAGCTTTGACATGCAAACTGCGAACCGTTATAATATAGTATAATGAACTCTTGCTTGACCCATCTGACCCATTATGAAATATAAATTCTCAATTGAAATTACTCGTCGTGCTATAATAATATTTACAAAATTAATGAGCTCTATTTTAAACTATCACCAATTAATTATTTAGTTCTGAAACAAGAAAATTAAATGTAGATAATAAAAGTCGTATTTCATGGCAGCCACAACTTTTAATCACCGTATTTTATTAAAAAATATAATTTATGCTGAATGTTATCAATGTAAATACTCCAAAGGAAATTAAAAACTGTAAAATGCATCAAGATGGCCGCAAGAAACAAATTGACGCGACGCGCTCCCTAACTGAAATGGAATTACAAAGATTACGCAACAGATCACAAAATGAAAACGCAAGTGATGTAAAAAAACAATCCTCATAGGTCGTGTGAACCGGACTTGTAACGGTCCTTCCTTCCGCCCTTCAAGAAGTAGGTTGGCTGTACGCTATGCATTACATAGATAATATAATAATTATTGATTAACCATAGACTAAACAAAAAATAAATAATGACAGACAGATATTTGTCATGTCATAGATTAAAAAAAATAAATCAATATACTTTGTTATTGTTTTATATAATATTTTAATGTAATTATGTATTTTAATTAAATCAAAGTTTTTAACAAAAGTAAAGGTAAGTCAATTAAGTTTTTTTACATGTCATAGCTAGTGTTTTGATAAAAATTGGTTACCCTATAGATATTATAAAGGATTCTGGTCGACCCTACAAAGGAAACTCATTTATCGAGGGTCAGTAAAATATTTGCCGACGGATTAACTTTTTTATGTTTATTTCGTAGAGAGGAAGTCGTTTAGTTACTTTTAATCTGTTTACTGACAATTTAAGACAACTTTAATAATTTATGATATTGATATTATATGTACGAAAATAACTTGTTTGTTAAAAAATCTTGTTGATGGTTTTTGAAATACAGATTATTAATGCATTATAATATTGTAGAATAATGCAGTTATGCCAAAATCGAAATGTCAAACTTTTTATACTTTACCATATCTATTTTAATATATATTGCATATACATTGAATCGAGACTACGTAATCTTGACCTATTTACGTTCAAAAGTCCCCACTTATGTAGTTACAATAATATTATTGGTAAATATTTATCCATCAATCATAGAACAATACAGGTTTTTACATCTCAAACCCGGAAATCGTACCCCGGATGGGTTTTTTTCGTGGTTCTCTTAATAAAAACGAGTTGATATTCAATGGGAGCTAGTTTTTTTGTGCACCTGTGTCTATGGGAATTCTTATGGGAATAACAAAAAAAATGTTACAGATTTTTTTGTGATCATTTCTCGTTTCCTTACGCTTTTATAATTGCCCTTACCAAATTCTACAAAGCTAAGGAATTGAAAATGCATTTACAAACACATTGAAATAAATATATGTAATTTTAGTTAATTTATAATAATTATTTATTTATATTAAGACAAGTATTATAACGCTTTTATGGCGGTATCAATTCAAAAGCTGGTTCTAGAAAAATTTCAACTCAATAGGAAGACTGGAGACTACATATACAATGCTGCATAATTGGAAAATACAAATAAGATTATTGTAACGAATTTAGTACGTAACTGTTTTCATTGTCTTTTGAAAAATTTCTGCAAGAATTGGATTATTTCAACTAGTCCTTTCCTAGGGGCTAGGCTACTTTTTTAAAATCACTAATTAATGAATATAATTAAGAGGAAACTTCCTTGAAATTCCCTTGAAAGGAGGACAAGGTTCTACATATTAGGAATAAGGATACTTTAGAAGTAAGGCCCGCATACATAACGAACTTAAACGTATTGTATTTTATGAAACTTATATTTGGAGTAGTAAAAAATTAAAGAAATGTTTAATGTCTAAATTAATATCAGCCTTTTGATTATAGTGGCCGTGTTTATGGGAAGCTGGAGTGAGACCAAAATGTGAAATAAATAACGTCAGTTACATCTAGAAAAACAAGATTATTTGACACTACTCCTTAGAAACTAAGATGTCTTTAAGTTCCAGAAATGTAGGTTACTGAAACATTTTTTTTCTTAATCCTGTCTTGAGATCAGAGTAAAAGGACGTAATTATATTTACTACTATTTTTAGGTCGATATCTTATTACGGAAGTAATATATTTCGTATTTAATATACCTATTGACTTTTTCATAATTTTTATTGCGATTTTTGAAATGAAATTTATTTTAATTTAGATCGTAGTTATAACGCTAACATCAAGTACGATTTAAAACTTTAAATGCCGTCACTTTAAAGAGAATAGCTACTTACTATAAATATTTTTTTTTTATTAAAACTGAAGTACTGTAGAAATTTTTAAGATTTGAAATGATTCTATGTCATTTTATTCATTTAAATTTTTATTACTATTACTACTTAATAATTTTTATTACATTTTCCTTTTTTTTTTTATGTCAAAGGTGGCAAACGAGCAGACGGCCCACTTGATGGAAGGTTGTTACCGTCGCCCATGGACATCCGCAACAGAGATGTTGCGGATGCGTTGCCAACCTTGTTTGATTGGGATAGGGAGGGGTGGGAATAAGGATATTGTAGGAAAGGGTGGGAATAGGGAAAGGGCAACCGGCTCTCTCACTCATCAGACGAAACGCAGCCATTAAAGGCTACTTCACGCCGATCTTCTGTGAGAGGGTGGTACTTCCCCGGTCGAGCCAGCCCGTGTTCGAGCTGTAGTAACTAACCACAGCTAGGCTCTACCACCTAAAAATATGTTAGCGTTTATCCGATCTTATCAAGATAAATTGCAATCAAATAATGCAAAAAATAATCATAAATCATTATAATTTTATTAATTAAAACGTTATATTTATATAAAAAAATTACAGTTGATTTAAGATTTTTTTTTAAATGGCAACTCCCGTTCGATGACACATTGTATCACTCGCCGTCAGTTCCCACGCTCCTGTACTGTAACAGGTGCTAGATTGATATCTGTTCAAGCGAAATTGGACTTTATTGCCTTGAATTAAGTATATAGTGTTGTTAAATAGAATAATGAAGTCAATAGGGTACAGTCGAACTAATTTATTGCGAATTCATAAACTGTTACAGTACTTAGTTAAAGTTGAATTTTATTCTTGACATGAATATAATAATAAACTAAATATCAATTAATTATAATTTTCTCGTTACATGAATTATTTTTATTCACCAAACTACTCGCTGCTAGTTATATATTTTTTTTTTCAAGACGTGGCTTCAATTTTTTTTTGGGAATGCTCTTTTAAAGGCATGTAAGAATTTAAAAGAAAATCAATCATGTGAGTCCACTGCTAATCCGATCTAAACTGACCTCAAAATAAGAATTTGTGGGAAATATACAGTGATCCATTTCTCAGTTACCTATTCCTTTTGTTACACTACACCTTTACTGCCTTTTGTACCAAGTTGCGGACCCTTTTGTAAAGGATATGAATTTCTTTGTGTGTATGTTATTTCATTGATGCAAATTATACTTTAACGTTGCCGAATTGTAGTTTTGATGGGAGAATTTTTATAGAATTGTTTTGATTGCGATTTTAAGGTAAAGCTATCGACAAGTTTCGAATTTGAAGTTTGTTTTTTTTTAAACAAAGGTTTAACAAGCGTTTTTGAGCAGGAACATGGAAGTATAGTAAGCATTATTAACAGTCGACGTATGTATTGTAATAATTATCAAATTATTTGATCACACATATTTTTAAATTAACAGACTTATGGTGTTCTAATATCCAGACCTCAATAAATTAGCTTCTTCTTCTGAAGCTCAAAATAAAAAAAATGTATCAACTCTATCTCTTTACCAAATTTCATTAAAATCAGTTCAGTGGTTTAGGCGTGAAAGCGTAACAGACAGACAGACAGAGTTACTTTCGCATTTATAAAGTAGCCTTTGTGTTATTCCTATATACCTGTATTCCTGTATACAAAATTTTATCAAAATCGGTTCAGCCGTTTAGCGTGAAGAAGTAACAAACATACACACACACACTCACAAACTTTCGCAATTATAATATTAGTAGGATTTAGGTAGCCTAAGCAAAATAAAGCTTATATGCCAGGTCTTCGCGGAATCTACAAGGAATCGAAGAATAAATTGTAAGCTATCTATTGTTAAATTCTGATGTCAAAGCTACGAAGTTTCGTCAGAATTTGTAAGGTAATTTTTTGCTTTAGAGAGCAACATTCATTGATCTCACAAGTTTTCATATTGACAATATTGGAATATTATGAAATGAAAAAGAATAATCTTAATAAATAAATATATTAAATTTTTTGGTGTGAAAATCAGCATCAAAGTTTCATTCGAAATTTTAACATAACAAAAATCAACAAAAGTTTTCAGATGACTAGCTTACGCCGTTCAATATTTAATTCATTTTTAAGATTTCCTTAGTTTTCTAAAACGTGATCGAGACACGTCTGGAGTCCTTGAACTAATACTCACCAAATCCCACAAGGCCAAGGGGATCCTTTTAATTATAGATTTACGACATAAACTGCTTGTTCCCAAATTCAATGAAAATGTCATCAATGCGTAACTTTTAAGCTATGTAGAGGATAGTGGCGTAACTTATACCATCTGGGGCCAGTGGCAAATTTTTTATAATTCTATAATTATAAATAGTGTCCTTCACCAACCCATACTATATCACACTACTGGCCATAAGACCAATCAAATTCGGAGTGAAAACTACACATTCATCTTCTATTCGCCTTTCAGCTAAGGAACAATGTACAGAAATTAATTAAACAAAAATTTATTTTTTTGAGCTTTCTATTCCGTAAAACTGTCTATTTAACATCATCTAAGTTTAAAGATCGAGTCAAAAAATTTGCAATAGACAGAAGAACCATGTTACGTGACCTGTCTTGTCAAATGGAGTTTCTTAAATAGGTTTTTTAAATTTTAAGTCATAAAAATGATTGTTCAGCACATAAATTGTAATAAATACCTAACATTAATTCAGTGCTTTTTTAAATAATAATAAATCAGCAAGGTTTGTAATACACAAAAACTTTTCTATTTCGTATCTGAAAATGGGTCAAAAAATGAGTAGATGGATATGTCCTTGGCAAGTATTTCTTTTTTTTATATTTCTAATCGTAGTGATTATTTTGACAGATCAGTGTCTTCTAAAACTTTATTCTTGAAAGCTGCAAAACACTGAAATTTAAAATTATTTTATAGGAAGGAAACAAAGATTCAGTTGGTTAATAATGATTTTTAATACTCGATGAAATTTGTTCACTTTGAAGAAACTTTTCAGATTTTTCAAGTTCCTGTGACGTGTTTTAGAAGTTTCAGGGGCAATGAACTGGATTTATCAGCGGCAGCACCACGAAGAAAGGAATTTGTTGGTTAGCAAAATAAGGGAATTCCCCGATAATACTTTGTCGTGACAAAAAAAGTAGAAATCAATGGATGCGTTCTAAAATTAATCAGCATATTTTCGTTTAGAATCTGTTGAAATTCTTACGGTCAACTCAGAATTGTACTTTGGTCTTTAGAGTGCTAATCACCTTGGATTTTAGGCATACCTGACCCAAAAAATAAAACATACCTACTCAGGTACAATGTAAAAAAACCGAGAGTTAAAAAAGTAGAGATAGAATGAGAGGGAAATAGAAGCGTTGAGAGATTGTCATCACACAAATGTACGCATTAAATTTTATCGATGAATTTTCGTTACTTCGGCTTGTGAAAATTGTCCTATTATATATTTTTGTACATCCATAGATAATTTCTTAAAAAATAAAATTATATTTAGCCATGCTCGAGAATATTGAGGTGACTTTTTTTTAAACTTTGTCAGATTTGTGGCGCAAACACTCTATCATGTAATTAGGTCACAGTCCTTTAGTTTGACCAGCTGTAGATATTTTGATGGTCATTTTTTTACTAATTTGATTTTCTATTCTGGATGAGTTGGCAAGCTATGCGGCTTATAATTAGTTAATAGCTAATAATAATTAGTGAAGATTCTTGACCGGGTACAAGGTACCTTATATTAATATGCCGCGCTTTAGAAACACCAGAAATCTCCTCTTGGGTCACTAATATTGTGAAGGATCTTTTTTAAGGATTTTTAAACGAAATTTTTAAAGGAAAATCAACACAAGTATGTAATTTGTTAAATAAAAGAGACATACATCAATACGAAATAATTTTATTAACTAAATTGAACTATACAATGAAACATGCTGTTCATTATTCACAATGAAACAATGAGAATGTTAAAAATAGCACATGAAATATATTAAACATTAAATTTAAACAATTTTAAATGCTTCTTAAATGTTAAAAATTAAATTAATAATAATTTTTGGTCACACAAATTAATATTAGTCATAAACTAAGTTATGTTCTTAATTATTAACACTGGCACTGAAATATCACAGGATAAAAGACATGTTGATAATATTCATTACCAAATGAAAAAAATATCAAATACATATTAAAATATATTTAAAATGTATAAAACGGTAAATGCAGTACAAGAAATGCTCGAGTAGAACTAGGAAGACATTTTTATATTTTAATACAAAGTGAATTGCTTAAAAAATATATTATATTGAAAAATAATTATACATTGAAAGTTATGTATGACCAAAGTAAATGTTAATATATTTAGGGAATTAAAATATATAGGAAATATTAAGAATTAACAAAAAAAAGCTGCTAAATTGAAATTATATTATATAACAAATAAGACAGATTAAAAAAGAAAATGTTAATTATAAAACTTAGTCAGTTATATAAATTGATATCAGTTACTATATAATTAAGTCAAATTTACCACAAATTTTTATCTATATTAATACAACCATGAAACAATAAGGCACTAGCACTATGTATATGTATAGAAAATACTTAAAAAATTATCATAACCATACAGAATCATTGTAGAATCCACAAACTTCACTAATCTACAAACATTCATAACACATATGAGAATTATAATTTCTTTGACCATATCACTTCAAATCCGAACAATTTATGAATTCAATAAAGTTATTTACACAACACGACACGACTACATCGGTACTTCGGAGACGTATTCTATACTGAGGAATAGATCTAGTAGTTCGTGTGCGTGCATCCACCACCAGGGTGTAGGGTGACACCCTCGCGGCCTCCTCGTCACCCCGCACAGCACCCACACGGCGCACGCGAAGCAAACCACCGCGAACACTTGGAACAACCACTTCACGGAGTCGCTGAGAACACACTGACGGTCAGTATGTTAGGATATAGCGGTTAAGGAGGTGTTAGTTGTGTTATATGGAAGGGGGGGGGGGGACGTATTAAAAAAATCTCTATATATTTTAGTCGTTAGTATATGATACTATATTTATATACTATGTATCTATTATTCTATAGACTAGGTTAGTGCGAGTGATAAAAACGTCATTAGTCAAATTATACACATGTAGAAAATTAAATGTGGTTGAGTTGGCTCGTGTTAACGAAACAAGATAAATTATATAAATAAACTGACAGCAAACAAATTAAGATTCTGTAAAATATATTTCATATCATTTTTATTGATGGTTTAATATGTTTACTTTAATAGATTATAGTGAGAAACACTTTGTTTACATAGTTTATCTTGTTTCGTTGGCTCTATATTCTAAGTATCAAACTCACCACAAATACCGCCGCAAACCACGATGCGGTTGTCGGCGAACGCACTCAGAGTGTGGCAGCTCTGTCTGTGTTGACACCGACGTGTAGTCTGAAAGATATATTTATATAAATACACAATAATATATTAATATTAATGCAGTAATATAATATGAATTAGCTTAAATACCTAGTGAGTAAACCAATATTTCAAGTATAGCCGCTGAAAGAATTCACATTTGACAAAACTATAGCAATAATTATTTATATAAAAGAGATGTTTTTCGTTAAGGAAACGCAAAAACTCAATCATAGAATAAAAATAGACCACTACAGCCTTTTGTTTGTAATTTTTAAAGTAGTTTTATAAAGACATTCAATTAATTACGTAATCTTTGATTGAGATCTTTCTATTGAAAAAAACAATTTACACAGTCGTATCAAGTCATTTTGGAAAATTTCTGTGTGAAAGGACACTTATATTAGACAAAATTCTAACATTTGTGAGTTCCTCCCAAGATTAATATAAACTATATGTCAATAGTCACAGTACAAAATGATATTGTTTAATCCAACTCATTTTAGGAATGTGTAAATTTTTTTGTCATCTATCATCATTTTAAAATGATTTGCAATATATATAAATCATTGCAGCTATTTAAATACATATTTATATAATAAATATCAATGTGAATTCTTTCAGACGCTTCTTACCTCTATGTCATACAGAACAATCTAATCACACATATACAGTACATGTTATTTCACTAATAAGACTATATGTTATTCTATATTACTACACATAATACACTATTCTACAACGCTTACAGTAGAACCACTATATACTATAATATATATACATATATGTCAATAAATATCTACAAATCTATCCAACGTACTAATAAATTACCACAATCCGTCTGTGCTTCAGTCGAGCACAATTCACAATATTCTTCAATCTTTATATCATTCTCTGTGCACTTATTTTCCAAGTCCAAGAGCCTAGCTCTTAGACTATCAACAGCCGATTTCAGTATAACGTTCCTTGCGTTTCCTTCGTCGACAAATCTTTTCAATAAATCCAAATTCTCCTCATACAAATCCAAGTCCCTCTTAATCTCTTCAACGATGACATCAGATTTTTTGATTTCTATTTCCAATCTGTTCGCATATTTACTTAGTCTATCGCATTCCATACATTTAGTGCATTCGATGCAATTTTGAACATTATTATTATTGTGATAAGATTCAAATTCGTCGTTAGTTTGTATACCTATATTCATGACTTCAACATCTCTGAACACTTCGTACACTTGTGATGATGTGTTTGTCGCTTTATTTGTAGTATTTATTAAGCTTTTATTATCATTGAGAATAGTTTGTGTTGAAATAGATACTAGATTGTATGAAATAATGTCTTTCCGATCATAATCGAAAGAATCATTTAACGTCTGTGTTGCTACATTCAAATTTGTTGAGGGATATTTTTTACAATAACAATTAACAACAACTTCTGTCTGTGTCCCAACAGGTATATTAGTGTTGCCAGTTTCTGAACGTCTATCGATATTGACTGAATTATTGTTATCTCTAAAACCATATCTGGATAAGTTACAGAAACTATGTCTTAATTCGTCAAACAGAGACACATTCGTCGGTCGTCCGTGATCTTCGTTCAGAAACCATTCTTCGTCTAACTGGATGCTCTCTAAGCGGCAAAGCGGTTAAACATAAATTAAAAGCAAATAGCTATTTATATTGTTAATTAACGTTCGGAAATAATTATTCAATGAAAAGTAGTATTATTGTTATTTTTTATACTCTGTATACATAAAAGATAAAATTAAAATAAATTACAGATTTATTGAAGTATGTTATAACTTATAACAAATGGTTGTAATTTTTATGTCTTGCATATTATTAAGAATAATATTCTAGAAAAAGATCAAAACACACATCCTACTAATATTATAATTGCGAAAGTCTGTGAGTGTGTGTGTATGTTTGTTACTTCTTCACGCTCAAACGGCTGAATCGATTTTGATAAAATTTTGTATACAGGAAGCAGACGTCCAGGAATAACATATAGGCTACTTTACATCCCGGAAATCCCGAAAATCCGCGGGTAAATAGTATATATATATAAAATATTAATATTATATACCTTGTGCGAACTTTGAGTCAGCATTGAGACTGTCCAAGGCTGTCAGCATCTGGTCTTCCGTGTAGCTGATGTCTATAGATCTCTCCATACGAAGATGTGTGTTTGACTTGTTCAGCATATCTTTCAATTCCATCTCGAGAATTACCTAATATATATGTAAAGTTAATATAACATAATTATATATACAAGTATATATAATGTAATAAGATAATTATTATTTATTGAGTAAGAGAAAATATATAAAAATTTTGATATCAAACTTTTTGTACAGTATGTATAACAATTCTTTTATTCCTTTTTATTTATGCGCTACATATTTAAAATTAAATGAACATCGCCGCGGCAACGTTGTATGGATAAAATATCATATAACGAGTGATTCTGCCTACTCCGTGGTACACCAAACCGTGTGAACCAGAAGATTCCTGATACCACACAAGCTATGAAATGGTATTGCTATCGTAACATTAACAATCATGTAGTCTTAGGTGTAGGTTATAAGTTTTAATATGTAATTCTTATTATAATACTAGCTTTCCGCGACAGCTTCGCCCGCGTGGAGTTCGGTAATATCGCGTTTCCAAGAGAACCTTTCAAAAGTCTGGGATAAAAACTATCCTATGTTCTTTCTCAAGGTCAACTCTATCCCTGTACTCAATTTCATTAAAATCAGTTCAGTGGTTTAGGCGTAAAAGCGTAACAAACAGACAGAGTTACTTTCGCATTTATAATACTAGAAGGGATAAGTAAGTTAAGTAGTTTAGTATTTTTTTTATTCTCTTATTAATAATATTCTCAAATAAGTGACTATGTATTGTCTTGTTTAAAATAAAGATCTTTAAACCTTAGTAGTTTTCTTGGAAGCTCCGGTTGCCACCCTATATAAGTTTTTAATACAATTCTATACAAAATACTTTCTATTCTATCTAATACCCACCTTTTCTCTAATCATCTGTTGTAAGTCTCTATCCAGGTCTGCAGCCCTAGCCGCTAGTTCGGCCCTTTCGCTCCGTAGATTCTCGTTTTGCTCCAACAGAGCCTTGTGTCTCGCTGCGTACATCTCGTTTATGTGGTGACAGTCACGCTTAGACTTGGCCAGCAGCTCTTGTAGTGATAGCTTCTGTGGATACACAGATAAACAATTCAGTAATAAAAGTCAGTGGTGGCCTAGTGGTTAAAAGGCCCGCCTCTCATGCATGAGGGCGCGGGTTCGATCCTGGTCCGGGCAAGTACCAATGTGATTTTTCCGAGTCATATGTACTTTCTAAGAGTATTTAGACATCACTGATTAATGCATTTCCAAAAGAGGGTTAATGTCAGCAGGCGGCCGGTCGTAAAAACAATTAGCCAAAACTATTCACAACATGTAAGGCAGACCCTGGCTAAAGCTGGGAAATTGCCAGGTAGAAGATAGAAGATCTTATATATTAAGTAGTTGTAATTGGTTGATATTGCTATATAATATGTAGATTGTAGATAGATCACTTTTATATAAGGCTCCATCATTCAATGTTACTACTTAGCACAATACACATATAACGCATTTAATTTGGTTTAGGATACTATAAAATAGAAGACATAATAGCAAATTCCTCACCCCTGTCAGTTGTAAGAACTGAAAATATCAATACATACTTGATCACAGGTTGGAATATAGCTTGTAAACTTTTATGTCAATAATCATACTAATATTATAATTGCGAAAGTTTGTGAGTGCGTGTGTATGTTTGTTACTTCTTCACGCTCAAACGGCTGATCCGATTTTGATAAAATTTTGTATACAGGAAGCTGACGTCCAGGAATAACACATAGGCTACTTTACATCCCGGAAATCCTGGAACTCCGCGGGTAACACCGCGGGGCGCAGCTAGTATTATCATAATTATATTAGCTATTTCTTATTTGAGACTTTCGCGAGTATTCATATAAATGAAACTAATATTATTCGGATTACTACGCGTATTTTATTATTTTTAAAGCTACATACTCCCGACGTTTCAGTTACTTTGCAGCAACCGTGATGACGGGCAGACGAGATGTGATGTGACCTTTGCTCAAAACTAGACGAAAGTTCGCGAGTATGTAGTTTTTATCAAAAATAAAGTCGCACAGTATATCTGAGAAATATTAGTTTCATTTAATTGAAAAAAACTAGCAGAAATCTTAGATCTCAAAATATTAGTATGAATTAATGGTCTAATATTAATCATATTATTATGATCGTATCTTGTACCTCAGTCTCCAACATAGCGACCTGGTCCGTAAGCACCCTGGTACGTCGTTTAGCTGATTCCAGTTGTCCTCGCGCCTCGGTCAGAGCTCGCTCGCTGTTAGTCAACTGTTCACAGACCTCCTCATAGTCGTGACGCACGTGGGACAACGATGAATTCTCTTCGCGTAACCTATTTACATATTATGTATATGTAATTAATATATATTATACTAGTTTTTGCAAGCGACTCCGTCCGTGTTAATTTTGGACTTAGTCATATATGTATAGCTGACCAGGCGAAGTCTATTCCGCTCTAGAGGCCTTAAATAATAATCGATATTGGATTTTTTTTTCTCCGTTTCGATCGAACGAACAAAACGAACATTGTGACACGAGAATTTTATATATCCTACTAATATTATATTTGCGAAAGTTTGTGAGTGTGTGTGTATGTTTGTTACTTCTTCACGCTCAAATGGCTGAACCGATT